>CM076574.1:1410153387-1410895180 GCA_034641835.2 Pinus albicaulis
AGTGCTTCATTATTCACAAACCCGAAGCTTGGAAAACTAGACAGAATTGCAGGTATCATGCCACTGAGTCTATTTTCTGAAACATTGAATTCTTCAACAGTATTGTGCAACATCAAGTATGAAATGCTACCATAAAACTCAATGTTCACAAGCCTCAGAGTAAGAAAATGGGTCATTGAAGTAAGACTCGATGGTATTTTCCCACTGAGATGATTGTTCGATACATCCAATCTCAAGAGATGATCTAATGAAGCAATGGTAGAAGGGAAGGGATCTGAGAAACATTTATGAGAGAGAAACAGGAACTTAAGACTTCTCCAGTTCAAAAAATCAGGAATGGTTCCATTAAGTGAATTTCTCATCAAGCTCAAAATTTTGAGCTCATAGAGACCTGTTAAGGCATCAATCGGACCCACAAGGTTGAGATCTAGAGAAAAAATATCTGCTAAGGCATCAATCGGACCCACAAGGTCAAGATCTAGAGCACAAGCCTTACTACCTAGCCATTCTCACACCCAACTCCATACCACCTACAGCATGGATTCTTATGTGTCCATGAGAACGCCAGAGTGTTATTGATATAGTGAAGCCCCAACCAGTAAAGCCCCAACCAGTAAAAAATTGGGGCAAATTTAAATCTAATGCCCCTCCCACCTAGTAAATCGTGGTGAATGCCATTCAAATCTGCTCCAAACCAAAAAATCGGGAGGCAAATCCATCCTTTAATGTTTATGCGCATTTATTTTTTTGGGCTAACAGGGAATAATAAATTATTTTTAAAATAATTATAGGGCTAAATATATAAAGCTATACAAAAGGGGTTTTATATAATAAAAAAATTTCCCCTCCAAAATCTAAAACCCTTTAAAATTCGCCCTTGGGATAAAATTCGCCCCTAAAATTTTCCCTGTTCAAAATACATCCAAGAGAGCTAAGAAGATAGGATATTGCGACTACTACAGAAAGTATGAAACAAGGAGAGGAGGAAAGGGAGATAAAATTTACCTCATAAACAACCCATCGGTAAAATTCACTTGTTATTTGGTCACTGGGAAAACGATGAGGCATTACACCAAGGGGGAATGCACCCTTGACACAATCTCAGCTGTGGAGCATTGCATTTAGGGAGCACAGTTGAATTGGTGCACATTCTTGTTACATGAATTTTTCGAGGCTTGCGAGGACAACAACAAGCGAGCCACAAGATTTATATATGGTTACCTGATCATGGCGCTCGCAATGTGGAAGTGGAGTCCACCAGGAATCAGACCACTTGTGGAGATCACGCAAGACCAAACAATGGCACTAAGGTTCACGCCATGGAAGATATTAGGGGACCCAAGCACCAAAGAGATCAATGAGGAAGCTTTTGCAGCCTGGTACAGATAGATGGTCGATGTAGTTAGATGTCAACAAAGAATTCCAAGAAGCTTATTGGATAGATACTTCCCACAGATCTGGTTTGGGGTGACCCATAACCGAACCTATGTCCGACCAAGTTGTGTTGATGAAAATACCTTCCATAAGAAGCCATTGAATTTCAAAATAATGGAAGAGGCCTTCCACACAAAATTTTCTTCATGGACAGGAGTGGAAATGGAGATCAGAAGTGGGACCCCAGTTTACTTGTTTGATGCGAAGCTCCCTAAAGTACTTTAGGGGGAGACACCGGGAGAAATAGTGCAGAGGATCTCCTAACTACAACTACAGCCACTGCTGGACCAGTTGGACACATGGGTGAAAGGCTTCAATAAGGTAATAGAAACTCTCAACATCACATATACTATGTTTCTAACCTTTTCTGAATTTCAAAAATTGAATTTTGCATCCCCGTCCACCACCACCCCCATCCTAACTGCACTACCATATACCACATTCCACTCTCCTTCGCTGCCCACTGTCAGTCCAATCCTCAAAACCAAGCCAACTGAACCCCCAATACCAACACCAAAATGGAAAAGAGCCCGGACCATGGGACCTTAGAAAGTGGTCGATCTCACCGGAGAAGACCAAACCTAGCCAATAGTGACGGGAATGTTAATTCAAGAAGAGGTAGAGGTCGCCACCTAGACCACCTCTCTGTTACCACTATTCAATCCATCTTCAGTTTTCAACATACAAATATCGTCGACACTCCATACGCACAATTCATCACCGCACACCTCATTCACGTCCAAGGACCACCCCACCCACAATCTGTCCACCTCTGCAACCGTTTCAGATCCGATACCACCAGGGATTCTAACAAATGTTGATATCAAGGTAGATGTTAACTCGGGTACAACTGGATTACCTAAGGTTAACCAAACCACAGTGGGACATGACGCCCTTTTAGAGTTATTAATCCAGGAAGGGTCCCTCATTTCTGATACAACCCCCACCACACCAGATCCAAATCCTTTCCTACAATCTAATTTATTGATGCAACAGTTCATGCCATCCACTAGTCTACAGATTCTTGAACCTCACCCGTCGCAGCAGAGTCAACCAACATCCCCACAGGGACATTGTGAAATATCAATTGCCAGCGGGCAACTGCTCAAGGAAAGGAATCTAAGCCAAGATATTTCGAGCAATGGGAACATGCAAAGTTGGGGACCTATCCAACTATTCAGTTTCATCTAGACGGCAGCATGACAAGCAGAGGGTCTACACAATGACCTATTACAGAGATTTTAGTAGCAACAACAACAAGTGATTGCGCTTACTGAAGAACGCAATAAACTCCAAGATGAGAAGGATAGCCTACAAAAACAGTTGGACCAAGTAACAGAGGTATTTAAACACCTATGGTCGACCATCACTGCCCTGGATAGCACAACACCCATAGACATTTCGTCGTGCTCAATGGTTGAAAGATCCATTCGATTCAAAATAGCATGTTCGAGCCTGGACTGAGAAAACTAGGAGCTAAAAGAGGCGCTGGTGGCAAGACCAACATTACCAGATCCCTCTATAGTATATGCTGAGAAAGTAGAGGAGAGGCAAATAGAAATTCAGAACATAAAGGACACACTCGGAACGACAGCCAAGGAAGTATACAGTCTATTCAAGCAACTACATGAATGCTCAAATTCTCTAACAATGAAGGCACAACCAATTTTCGAGCAACTGTAGAAGATTGTCCTTGAAATCAAGTGGACCACAGATCTGGTCAGCATAACCAAACTGTATGACCAAGAAGACATACTTGAATAAAAAATTCAGGCCATCGAGGAACACTCAGAAACAACAAATCAATTTCTCAAGGACCTACGACAACCTGTGAATCAAAAAGAAGAGGCAATTCAACAAGTGGTGACTGAAGTTGGACCCAAAATCCAGGAAGTGTTCAACAAATTAACGCAGGTAATGGATGTGAATCAGGCCAATGGAATCGTCAATGAAACGGAGCCTATGATTAAGGCATGGCATCAAGCCATATCTGATTTCACAGAGCTCAGAACATAAACAATGAACAAGGTTCTCGAGTTGGGGCCTTTGTTGGAACAGGGAAAACCGAAATAAGAAAATACAGAGAACGAAGAAACAGGAGGAACTAGGCCAACACTGGAAGCTGACAAACCACCAGAAGCCGCAATAGCAGGAAAATATTGACTCAAGACGAGTCAATAGCATGTGGTCGGGGCTTGTAGGGGCCTTTGTTTTGGACAGAGCAATTTTGGAGCTACGGAGAGTCAGATCACAGGTGGTGGAACACAATCAAGGTAGTCATGGAGTTGTCACGGTTGCAGAAAGCTGGAAGACAAGTGATGAGGCGTAGACAGATAACGACACAAATGGCAGAGATGGGAGACAAGAAACAGAAGGGAACGGAGCGCAAGGGGATAGAGGAGTGCAAAAGGTGCAAGGAATGACAGTGTCTGTCGCCAGGAAAAAATAGGCAGGAAAGAAGTAACTCTGGAGTTAGTTAGTCAGTCAGAGAGAGAGGCTGATAGGAGAGTAGAGCCTAGGGAGAGCTCTGTGGAGCCTTTTGTATTGAACTGAACTGTAATGGACTCTACGGGGTATGTTGATGTCATTTTGAGCCAAGATTAATGGAATCAGACTATTGTTGTGTTGTATATTGTGAATTTGTTGATGCTTGATTGATTATGATGAATGTAGCCTATTTTAAATTTTAATTCGGTACTCTGAACATGTGTGATGAATGATAGCTTACTTCTTAGAGTTGTGATACATATATGTCTTATGTATGCTCATAAATATGATCTGTGATAGTAATCTTTCCTCGACGCCAATGATCTAGCCTCTAACCTCAGTAAGGTCGCGACACGCCTCAGGTAAGACTCCCTGCTCCCTCAAGCAGGGGGGAAATTTCAGCATTGTCCTAGACTACAACGGAAAGCTTCTTGGCCTCAAGCATGAACCTGGGTCTTACCTAGAGACCTCCTTTTTCGCCAACAACAATAGGCCTACTAGAATATATTATAAAATCCAAATTCTACACTATACATGTTTATTTCTCCTTAGATTTCTAGATATGTTAATTATTTTTTATTGGGTATACATGCAAATTATAATTATCTAAGAAATAGAGAACGATGAAATAAAAATCACAAATCACAATTGATAGAAGATATAACCCAAGAAACCCATTTGGGAGAAAACCGAATTGGGAGGTGAGACAGCCCTGCTCTCTTCCAATAAAATGGAAAATAGATGCAAGTATAAAGAGGTGAGGCTTGATTCCCGTGCAGTGTTATGATGCAAAAACCCTTTGTTTTCTATATCTCCTTAACAATTGTTGGCTACTCTGTTGATCTATGGAACAAAATACATTTGAATATAATTGAAGCCCTTTTCCTCCTAATGACCTGATTACAACATATCCTGATAGCCTACTAGTGGTAAAGCTTGAATCCTTCAACTCCTATTATAGTTAAAAAATAGACTCTTCTAGATCCTTCTTCATCATGATCACGTGGCTAGCCCATTATCCATGAATTAATGTAGGTTGATGTGGCATCCTCTCAAATTTTGGTGGTCAAAACAATAAACTTTGGGTAGCATAACTTTTGGATATAGACTCTAATTGAGGTGATTCTTGCATCATTGGAAAGGTATCTATGTGCATAATAGCACTAAAAGGTGTGGTGGTTAAGTAGTAAATCTTTACCCTGAGAAAATGGCATTTAGTGCCTCAAATTGCTTCGAGAAGGTTCCTGACCCAAATTTTCCAAACTGGGACCTACTGATAAAAGTGGTCCTACGAGTTGATTCATCCACTTTTTCCACACTAAAAGCATCGATATGGATGGAAAACAATATAATGATCCAATCTAGATAAGATTTTTTGCAAATAGTGAACGCAATTGGTTGGAGGAAGAAAATGTTGATTTCTTTATATGAAAGAGATTGGTCTTCATTTGTCCATCATTTGCCATCAAGTAGAAGTTCCTCTAATGGCACCATGGTCTAGGAAGGGGATGTTCAAGTGCAAAATATTTAACTAGAAAATTGAGTTTATGGTTGGATGAAAAAAGCTTACCCTCATGATTTATACAAAACTTTAACTTAATAAATAAGTATCTTCAAACCTCGATATACAATGTATTTATTATTTAATATTAATGAAATGGTACTTATAGTTATATAGATTATATACTTACTAAACTAAAAATTTCAATGTTTATGTACATAATGGTTTTCTGAAATTTATATTTAAGATTAAATATGGGTTTTAGTTTCCCACCATCTCATTAAAAAATAAATGAGAGTATTTGGCTTAATAAGTTTGTTGAATTAAATAATTCATGTTAACATTCAAATACTAAGTACAAATGATAATTTGTGTGTTTAATATATTTCAAAAAATATATAGAGCATTTAATATATATTGACATTAATACTCTGATTAAGAGCAAGGTTTAAATTCCTTTATGGGCAACCTAGTTAAATAATTCATGTTAACATTCAAGCACTAAGTACAAATGATAATGTGTGTTTAATATATTTCAAAATATATATATAGCATTTAATGTCTATTGACATTAATATTATGATTAAGAGAGATGTTTAAATTCTTATATGGGCAACCCTGTCCTTTTTCTCATTTGGTGGATAAATATAAGTTGTCCGTAAATTGCGGGAATCTCATATTTTCAGCTAAATTAGAGTAAATCTGTTCACTTTTTTAATTTTTCTAGAAGTTCATAATATCTTTATCTTTTACAAGAAGAAGTCGGCATCTTTATCTAGAAATCTTTTGTGATTTCACACTAGTAAATACCAGGAAATTTATGCTATGATGTAAAACGTAATATTTAATTTGGATTAGACGGAGTTTTCAAAGCAGATGAGGAGAACCCCTTGTAAAATAATTCAATGAGTAGAACCAACTTCGCTGACACTTGGAGAGCGGAAAGCGTGCGTGTCATGGGCTTTTAGGGAAGTGAATTATTCTAAAGATCCTCACTAATGTTCCTCGATTGAAAAATCTATGAAAAATTGTAATATAATATAATAATGGTAATCGTTTCATGAACGGAGGAAAGTCTTGATGAGCTTATGTAAGTTAAAAATAAAATAAAATAATATAATGGTAATAATATTATTTAATGTGCGGAAAAAGGGTTTGTTAATCTAATTTATTAATTGTGGATTAAATAATAAATAATAATTTAATTCATTAATTATGAATTAAATAATTTTAATAAACATTCAGAACAATGATTTATTGATAAATTAAAAAATAATAACAAGATTTAAGTGATTAGGAAATTACATAATTAAAAATAATAAACAACGTTTTTAAGATGACTTCATAGAGTAAAAAGAGAAAAAAAAAATGCATAATACTAATTAAGGAATAATCTTTTTTATATTTCAAATTTATAAATAATTTTTAATTATTTATTTTTATATATAAAGAATAATGGGTGTACTGTTGAGTCATTCTATGATGTGAAGGTTACTGATTCAAATACTTTGTGGGCAAATGTCACATCTATTAATTATGTTCTCATATTACTCAACACTGTAAAAATAAAATAAAATTCACTCCTATGTTGTGGCACTGAGTATCACAATTATTTAAATCATATAATCAAACTTAATATGTTCCTACATACTATACTTACACACAATATTATTACACAAATTATCTTTGCATTTTATATATGAACTTTATGCTACCTCGTTCATGTGGTTTGCACACTTATGAATGTGTATCATACATATTTATTAGTGGACTTATGATATGTGACCCAATGTTTAATCAAAGAGCTAAACAACTGGAACTTCTTAATCAAACTAGTTTGAACAAGCTTCTCAACATTTAATTTCGCATTAACCTTTCAGTAGCAGTCTTCACAATGTGTTGCCCTAGAGATTACATGACATATGGGTTCTTGTCCACTGTTGATCGTCGTTGATCTTACCACACTGATGGATCTCAAGGTGGTTAGGGTAGCAACCCTACCCCCTTCGGTGTTAGTCATTGTGGATTTGCTTCTTGGTGGCCCTCCGCTCTGCAACTCCTCTTCTGTAGATAGGTATAGCTCATCTGCTATAGTCGTTCACTAGGCATCTGTGCTCATCGATTTCGTGTTCACTGGTGCCAAATTCCCTTGGTCTGTCACTTGCTTTAGTCACAGCTTCACCTTGAACATGCTCGATTTTTAGGTTTTTGCACGGTTTCAACTATTTAAGTTTTCGGATAAAACTCTCAGTAACTGGAATATGTCATTTTGATTATTCTAATTTAACAATGTTCTCTATTTGCTACAAGTGTGGATGCAAGTAGAGGTCAAGCCATCCTTGGTCAGGTAAGATTTTCCCTCCAGGTCACTATTAACATGACAAATCATCTTTCTTATCCATACCTTGTGTTTATTACTTCACTAATTTATTTGTTCCCTCACCGCAGGTAAAACCCCTCTCCTCTCGCTCGGCCTTTAGCTTGGTTTTAGCTTTAAGATTCGGCTAAGACTCTGACAGCTCCCGGTCAGATTCGGCTAAGATTCGGCTAAATGGGTGTGCTACATGACCAAGGGTTTGTAATTCCAGTCAACATAATTATAACTAATTATGAGAACAATATAGAATTTATTATATACTTGATTTCTTAAATTAAAAATTAGCTTACCATGTGAATTATAGTGCATAGATAGAACAGAGATGGTTTCCAATAAAAAGCACCCAAAAAGGCATTAAAATTCAGAGGAGACACTTATTTCACTTCTTCGGTGTTGGTCTTTGATGATCACCATCATCATCACTTCCACATTCATCCTCCTGCACCTCAAGAGTTGCAGGTACCACTATGCACCTACAAATAGATCAATGAAGTGAAAATTACAGTTAAAACATTCTATATTTTTACAAAGAGTTACAATGCACATTCACAAGAATGACACCAAACCTTCTCCATTAAGCATTTCCATGCTAGTGAACAATGTCTACATAAGGCATAAAACATTATTATCAAAAGTAAATCCTATATAAAGAAGATAAACACTGAACCAAACTAAACATTTCCATCTATTGGAACTACCCATCATCAAAAGTAATTAAAACCAATCTACAAATTTATGATTAACTTACAAGAATGATGTGTCACGGAGGAAAATTTTCTTAATAGAAGGTGCCTTGCCACTCGAAGGATCACAAAAATTGAAGTAGAATATGAGACTAAATAATTATTTCAATAGTTTGTCATTGACAAATTTTATTTAACTTCTATATTCTAATAAAGTCTATTATTTAATAACATAGTAGTATTAATATGTAAATATCACATTTTAGAATACTATTCTACTAACATCTAATTCTGTTTCGTATTATTATGATATTTTCAAGTCTCAGAGCCAGCCAACAATTCCAACCCACCTTCTTGTCTAACTTTTAGGGGATGCCATCTTTCACAGGAAAAACAAAGTATTTACAAACAATACTGAAATATCACTGGAACATCACACAAGAGCCTTGAAACTTGTGTGCATAATCAATAATGTTAAAAGAAATAATATTTAAAATCAAAACCAATTCAGATCCCCTGCATAGCAATCTAATCTTAAAACAATTGCCACAATTTAAAAATATGTGGAGGTTCAATGCCAATTACAAAATGTGTTTGACTGCAATATTGTTTCCAAATCATAGTTCTCATCAGAGAACCTATCTCTATATTCCTCTAGTTCCCACAACTTCCTCCACTCTATATATCCTTCACATATCAATGTGTCAAACTGTGATTTTATTGGCATAGAATTGGGGTTGTTTTGTAACCAGTCAGCAATAATTGCTACCAAAACAATACAAGCACTATCCCCTGCAGCACATTCACTTCGTTGGTCAATTGAAGAAAAATATACTTTAGTTGATACTGTTGGGTATGTGTTATATTCTTTCCACGACTAGCCCCACGCGTTGTACGTTGCACCGGGCGCAGCAGGGGGGTCATAGGGGGGGCGGCAGCCCCCCCTGTCGGGGTCTGGGGCAGCGCCCCAGTGAAATTTTTTTTGGTATGCGGTCCCACTCATATGCGGACCCACCCATGTTTTGTGGATGAGTTTGCACATGGTTTTGGGGTACGATGGTTTTCGACTCCTGGTATTTTGTAGATCCAGTCAAGGGAACTACAGTTATGTTCTAATCCAGGGTTAATGGATTGGGGTTTATGTATGCTTCGGCATGTATATATATGTGTGGTAACACTAAAAGGAATATAATGAAAATTCAAGTTGGTCGTCCCAATTTGGGATCCAGGGGAAAATCTCTGTGTTTATCTGTTTTATGTTTTATGCTCTCGCTATTGTTTATTTTCTGTTATAAGATTCGTGTGTAGATAATTTCTGTTCAGGGTTAAAACCTACAGATACCTTCATTTGACCATCTCTGCTAACTAGTACTTTATGTTCCCAAATACTAATGGTAAATTTGTCATCTCCAAAGTCTAAACACCCAGACATGTTTAGAGCTACACTGGAATCAATCTCATTGACCCGCAATAGATAAACAGATATTGATATCAATATCTACTAGATATTGCAAGAGATATTTAAACACAAATGAATCAACAAACAACAGGGGTCTATCAGTTTCTAAATTGATGTTGAAGTAAATTCAATGCTTGAAAATAATCCATATCTAGAAGCATCGAACTGTAATAAAAAGTATTCAATCCAAACAAAATATCTCAAACACTCATGAGTCATGCAAAACTAAGTAACACACATCCAAACATGTTTGTAGCACCAAATGAAGCACTCAAAAATTCTAAAAACAATACAATCACCCATCATTATTACACCAGTACTTTTCGCTATGGTATGAATAATGTGACATAGTTATAAGGGAAGAAAACGTCAAGAGACGAGTTGTATATCACTAGGTAAGACCACATGGTGAAGCCTGATTAAAAGGAACCCAAACCACCAATCATCTCCATTAGATAAAAAATAAACATAAACTCATATAACCAAAAAAAAATTTGATCTGTTTTTACTTAAAAATGTGAAGATCCCAAATTGTAATCACAAGCATTCAGGCCAAACACATTACCATACATGACACACAATCGTTGATTGTAGCACAAAAATAATGCAATCAAATATGCCATTCTAAACACTCTCTTGGGATACATTTGGTATTCTTTTTAGGCAAGGGAAACCTGGTGGTTTCCAGAAATGGACTACTTTTTAGCCATGGAGATGGATGAGCAGAGTGCTGGCAGGCAACCTACTATTGTGCAGCAGTGTGACTGATCCTGTTGATCTCATCAAGGCCTACACAAAAACCTATGGTGCCCATCGACCAAATACAAGGGTTAATCTTAGCCTGATAAAAAATTGAAAGCATATAATTAATTACTTTCCTTAGGATAATGATGTGTACTTCGGTCTTTTGGTGGTTTTATTTAGAAAATTTAGAAAATATTATTGGTTTCTTTCAAAATTTGAATGAGGTGTAGTTGTTGCATCTTGCTTTGTCAACGGAAATTTATGTATGCAGTCTATGTTGAATAATCCATCCTCAAACTTTTTAGATTCTACAAGCACAGGTTAGCCTTTTGCAACAAAATTTTCTACACAATCGGGATCAAACCCTATTTTCCATCACTCTAGTGAGGACTCATTAGATATGTAATGTGTTTCTAGGATATATTTAATAAGCATGAATAGCTTCAAGAAAAAAACTGGCAATGTATTTCATGCATTAAAGTAGGCAGTATACATGGATTGCATAATGTGCATGGTAATTACAGTATGCCAAACATGCCAACCTCTATATTTACATGCAACTCAGGATTTGGAGGACTTCCCTCTAGCAGAGTACATCAACCCTCTGGGAGCCTTTCTACTGGACGCTTTGAATCAAGCAACCTTGCAGTTGCTCTCTCCCAAATCTGCTTGTTCCAGTTCTGATGGTGTGCTCAATGGATCAATTTTCTTGTAGTTAGTAAATAATCTTCTGATTTCCCATGGGACTGCTATGTTGAATGTTTGCTAGAAACAAAACATTTTGACCTTCTGCAATATTTCTTAACTTTTATCTATATGACATGTTTGGTACTAGCAGTTATCACGTGGTGGATTTCATGTCAATACAGGGATAAGAAACTAAGGAGGTACTATTCTAGAAAGAATTTATTATGTTCACTATTAGCATGAACAAAAAAATATTATTTTTTTAGTACTAGCATGAATGGGATTGGTGTGTATGCTCAAGGCTCATTCCTTGTTTCAGTAGTAATTTTGATCATGAAGCAAATTGTTATATGATCAATAGTATCTCCTCTTATAAACAATACAGGGCCTAGGATAACAAGCTATTTTGGAAACATTATGCGTGCAGTTGGAGCCAAGCTTGGGAGGACCATAAATCTTGGTGTTGGACAAAGTCCTGCATCAGGATCGAGTCGCACTGGAGTTGGAGGTATTGGAGTACAAGGGCCTGGTAGATCAATGAACATTATTCCCAACAAGGTTTGTTATCATAAATTATTAGCATGCTAAAACATACTGAACATTGCTGGCTATAACTTGAATTTAAAAGTCTATTATTTATTTTGATTGCTTGTGCTCAATTTTGGTTTGCTATTTCTTGCAATTTTGGTCCATAGCCAGAACAAATCATTGGTAAGTAAACAATTTTTGATGAAGTTAGTCTAAATGTGCAGCACCTAGCTTTAAACATACAGTTGCTAATATGGGTCAATGTTTTATGATCTAGTCATATACTTGAAAAAGGCATTGTTTAACTATTATACATTTTGGAGTTTTTGGCCGGAACTCAATGAAACAATTTTCAGTTAATTCGTGATATTTTGTTGTTTAAATTGTGTTTTTGAGTGCATATATAGATTCCACACCCTGAAATACACCTGGGGCACTCATATTGTGGAGAGTTCACAACTCATACTTATGATTGTAATAAATCCCAGCCAGATTTTGGGAAAATTATGACTATAAAATATGCCCAGAAAAGCTCCAAAATATCTAACAAATAGACTACGGCCTTGAAAAGTGGTTCGATTGTACCTCATATGGTACACACAATAATAAATTGCATGCATGAGTTGTACACCACTGGAGCTTTCAAACAATGAATAAAGGAACAAATAGGATATCCTGAGGAATTATTGCTTGGTGTGATAGGTGAAAAAATATGCAAGCAATAATAAAGGGAAAAATAGAACAGAGGAATACCTTGTGTATATTTTTTTTATTGGTGTCATCATCATTTCTACTTTCTTTTCCTCTACCGCACAATTTCTGTTATTTCCAACATGTTCTCTTGTTGTTATTTGAATTTATTTTGTTGCTTCTGCTCCAGTATCTATGTTGCTTAGGTTTTTATTATCTTTATGTGCTCTTGACATGGGGATTCGGGTGTTTATATTTATTTTCAAGTATGAATTTTTTTTCTTATTGGAAAGGAGTAATAATGGAGTATAAATTTAATATCAACTGATATTATGCATAAAATTTATCAACTTAAGTATTAATTTTAAGATGCTTAAAATACTTACCTTCCTAAAATATATAAATATATACTTCAAAAATTTGAACCATTTCAGCATATACAATATGAAATGATTAAATTAGAGAAGTATATTGAATACATAAATGATAATTCCAATCAGATACATGATGCTTTCAAGTTGGTATAAAGCTGGATAAAGTCTTATGCACCTTCCTCTAAAGATGCACCTTCCGCTGAAGATAAAATTTCATGAATGAAACAAGATATTTCTTGAAAGGTTGCCTAAAGAAAAGGCTAATAGAAACACCTATATTGATTTTTAGACCCTTAAAAATCAGTTGTAACCATTTGATGCAAGTGGGATAGCTACAGGAGTAGTACTATTGCAAAATGGAAAAAATGTAGCCTATGAAAGTAGATAAAAAACATCATAAAGAAAAGATACATAATCTTTGATTGATAATTATTCACATCAATAAATACGGAAACATCACCTCAAAAATAATGACTTTGAAGCAATAACAGTTTCGAAACTACTATAGTTCCCCACTAGAGGGAGATCTTCCTGAAAAATTGGAAGGGACGTTCCTGCAGCACTGCCCATGACACTATAAACTAGATAACAGATTTGTTCAAAGCTCCATGTTACCATGCACATTTATTCCTCATCTTGTTGGGTTTCCTTTGGTATGACCTTACAGATGCTTGAGAAACTCTTTCGAGGCTTTTGTTGGGTTGACCTTTAGGGGAAGAAAGGCTTCCATCGTGTCCACTTGATCTTCTGTTGCAACCCCAAGGATTCAATATGTACGGGTATGATTGGCTTCTTTGGATAGCATCAAGCCTTATGCATGAAGTAGATCATCTTGGTAGGGTAAGGCAAAAAAATTTGGGAGTGTTGGTGTGAAGGTGCATTTCACTTGGGGTCGTGCTGAGTAAAAGATGTTGGAGTAAGGCAAACTTTCAAACCCTTCTATTTACACCAATTAAGCTGGAAAAAATGGGTTGTTTGTGGCATAAAGTGTATGGAAAATATGGGAGATTGTCAAACCTTGCCTTGTTTAAAAATGACATTATAAGGGCATGCATATAATTCCATGAGCATTATATTTGGTGGTTTCCACTTAAATTTTTCAATAATAAGCCCTTGGAGGATATCCCTTGGTTTTGGAAACACTTGCAAGCTTTTTAAGAGGGGCATTGTTAAAGGGAAGGACCCTTTTCATGCTTGGTCCAGGGACTATAAATTCTAGGCACTACATGGAAGGTTAAATTAAACTTGGTCATCATTAATAGGATGATTAGTACGAGGGTTAATTGTTGTTAACTTATATCTGAAGTGGCTCATCTTGGTAGGGTAAGGAAACAAAAGTTGGGAGTTCTTGTGTGAAATTGCATTTCACTTGGGGTTGTGTCAATTAAAAGAAGTTGAAGTGATGCAAACTTTCAAACCATTCTATTTACACCAGTTAAGCGGAAAATAAAAAGTAATTTTATTGCATAGAGTATATGGAGAACATGGGAGATCGTCAAACTTTGCTTCGTTTGGAAAGACATTGATGACATGCATTTTATTTGGTGGTTTCCACTTAAAATGTTCAATTTTAAGCCCTTGGAGGAAATCCGGTGGTTTTTTTCAAACACCTTTTTCAAGTGAATGCTACTGTTAGTGGTAAGATATTTTTACTCATTGGCATCTGACATATGCTCTTTTATGCATCTTAAGTTTTGTCTTTCTTGAAGTTGAGCTCTAGCCTTGATTTGATTCTACTTCTCTTTTTTTTCATGCATAGCTTCATTACAAATAGATTATCCTATGCTCTTTGAGCTTTATAATGCCACAACAAAACATAGATCGCATTGTGGAGTACTTGAGTTTACTGTTGATGAGGGCATGCTTTACATGCCATACTAGGTATGTGAGCCTTTGTTTTTCCTGGCATGTTTAACAGATAATCCAATTTCTGTCAAAACTTTGAAGCATTTTTTAGGATATTTTTCTAATATGTATCATGTTGTATTTATATGATGCAAAATATTTTGTTACAAGAGGGAGATATTGTGATCCAGATCTTGGGGGGAGGCCCCAAAGATCTAAAAAAATTGAAATGGATCTGACAAGATCTGCAAAATTAGAATGCCATAAAAAAGGAGAGAGAACACACTACAAATAAAACCACAAAGAAACTTATTTTATTAAAATAGAGAATAACTATAGAAGCTACATTGTGGTGGAAAATATGTCCTTTTACAAACTGAGGCTTGTTATTTATAGCCTTTTTTGAGTTACAATACCATGTTTAGATACCATAAGCCAATACCATGGGTAGATACCACTTACAATACCATGGGTCAATCCCATGTGTGGATGAATACCATGGGTGGATACATACCATGTGTCACTTATAATACCATGGGAGAATAAATATCATGGGTGGATGAATACCATGGGTCGATGCCATTTACAATACCATGGGTTAATTCCATGGGTGGATGGATAACATGGGTATATGAATACCATCGGTTGATGCCATTTTCCATTCGGATCATTCCTCCCTCCTTAAGAAGCAATGGTCCCCATTGCGTGAAGTTCCCTCCTGAGAATCCTTTGTTGAATATGAAGAGCCACTGAAGAGAAGGTTTTTGTGTAGTTAACCCATAACCGTGATGAACGAAGATCCGAGGATAGAGATACCCTGTAATGCTTGTGACCAACTGTGATATTGACAGTGTGTGGCCTAGAAAATGGACTTCGATGAAGTGTGGGTTTGTGGATGAACCAAAACCATGACAAACAAATATCCAAGGATAGAGATACCCTGTAATGCTTGTGACCAACTGTGTTACTAACAGTGTGTGGCCTTGCAAATAGACTTCGATGAAAATGATTTTGTGCGGTTGACCCATAACCATGATGTTGATTGTTGATGAAATAGCAGGTGCCTACATAGCTTGGGGTGGGAGGGCACATCTCCAAATAACCCAAGCTGAATGCTGCTATGCTGAAATTGATGAATGTAAAGCAGGTGCCTACTAAAGCGGGGTCGGAGGGCACGTCTCCAAAGGGAACCCGCTCCGAATGCTGCTCTAGATTTAAAATGAGCATAAATCGGTTAATATAACTCAGAATATTTATTATAACTTGTTTTTAGAAATGGAATGATCATTTTGCATCTTCTCATGTGTCTGAAACACCTATCTGGAGACTCTGGACTCTCAGATTCGCGCTGGAACTCTCTCGCCGTCACAAAATTTCTGAAAAAATAGTTGATTTTAAATCAACGATAAATCCCACATCTAGACTCCGATTCGACCGATTTTTTTTTTGAACTTGGGTGATTTTTCAAGAGGAGCCCAGATATATATCCATTTCTCTAAAATTTTGCACTGAAAACTTTAAAAAATGACAGGAGAGCCGCCGTCCATGAATTGTCGTAAGAAAAATTGCTTCAACATTGCTGATTTGGAATCAGCAATATCTCCCTCATCCGAACTCCAATTTGGCCGATTTTTTTTTTGAATTTGAGTATTTTTTCACTAGGAATCCAGATCTGGTATATTTTTTTTCAAATTTCTCACCAAAAGTTTCAGATCTGATCTGAAAACTCGCCGCCCAAAAAAAATCATGGATTTTGCTGAAGATTGCTGCAAAACATTGAAACTGAAATATATTTCAAACTCTCATTCCCATGGAGGCGTAACCTGAATCTGATACCACTGATCCAGATCTTGGGGGCAGGCCCCAAAGATCTAAAAAAATTGAAATGGATCTGACAAGATCTGCAAAATTAGAATGCCATAAAAAAAGATAGAGAACACACTACAAATAAAACCACAAAGAAACTTATTTTATTAAAACAGAGAATAACTGTAGAAGCTACATTGTGGTGGAAAATCTGTCCTTTTAAAAACTGAGGCTTGTTATTTATAGCCTTTTTTGAGTTACAATACCATGTTTAGATACCATAAGCCAATACCATGGGTAGATACCACTTACAATACCATGGGTCAATCCCATGTGTGGATGACTACCATGGGTGGATACATACCTTGTGTCACTTATAATACCATGGGAGAATAAATATCATGGGTGGATGAATACCATGGGTCGATGCCATTTACAATACCATGGGTTAATTCCATGGGTGGATGGATAACATGGGTAGATGAATACAATGGGTTGATGCCATTTTCCATTCGGATCATATTGTTAAGGTGAAAATTTCCACACTTCCAAAAGGAACTTATGTGAAATTGCAACCTCACACAAAATATTTTCTTCACATCTCCAATCCTAAGGTTGTGTAAGTATTTCATCTATCATACTCCAAATAATTTCAATGGAATTTTCATGGAAGTTATGTGATAGCTGATGATTTTGGTTTCTCCTTGAATTTCCTTTAACAAGTTTACAACTGCATGTCTCAAGAAATTTATGTATACACAGGTTTAACTTTATTTTTTATTATGTAGATTGGAAAAAAAGTTAAGGAACTTTTCCTGCTTAACTACAAGTGATAGCATCATGGTATCTTACAACAACATATACTATTATTTAGATGTTATTGACACCAAGTTGTCCTCTGCCATATCAATCATTGAGACAAAATATGAACTTGGTGTTGCACTTCCTCTTGACTACAAAGAATCAACGAATTTATCCATAGCCTCTTGTACTCCATTGAGCATAAGTAATGCATCTAAAGGTATGCTTATTAAATGATATTTTATTTTTCTATCAACTTTCATTCGTAAAAGAAAATCAGGGTATTCAAGTTTTCTTTGTATAGTAACCTATATTACAATATAGTCATTTAGACCAATCCTTCAAGAAATGGTGCGGCTTATGATACCTTATGGTCTACAAATGAATTCACTTAGATTGGAAAGTACATAGCGTATTAACAATGATGCAGGTAATTATGGAATCAAATAACAAAGAAAATTGAACAACAAATTCATCTTTCTATAATTTCTCAAAATCAGAAACCAACAAAGATAGATACCAACCTTTGTAAGCTTTGGACTGATGTCGAATACTTGCTTCAGTCCATCATCTGTAATTTTCAAGCACTCCACTATAGTCAATTTTCGTAACTGACCTTGAGACTTTTCAGCAAGTTTTAAGAGAGCATCATTAGTGAGCCTTTCCATGTTTATAGGTTAGGCCATTAATATGTTTAATCTTACATCTATATTTAAGGATGCAAGTTGTGAATACATGGGCCCATGTGATGACCATAGATTATTCATGAGCCTCATTGATCATATCTCTTCCTCCCA
Organism: Pinus albicaulis; assembly: GCA_034641835.2. Taxonomy (NCBI): domain Eukaryota; kingdom Viridiplantae; phylum Streptophyta; class Pinopsida; order Pinales; family Pinaceae; genus Pinus; species Pinus albicaulis. Next base: position 1,410,171,601 of record CM076574.1, read on the forward strand.
GAATTTTGCGCTAAGCCTCTCTTAAGGTCACCTCCTTTGATTGCAAGTTGAGAATCTTCAAGGCATAGTTACCTAACCATTCTTTGTTGTAGTAACTTACTGCACTAAGTTTCTATCATCTCTAGCTTGCATAGAATATAGAGCATTTCTATCTGAATTTTCATAATATTTCGCTCACCGTTCAAGTGGACACTTCCATTACTCAAGTCACCACTGAAAGCATTCTTCTTGGTGTTTTTTGTTCATCAGAAGAGGTTATGGCACAAAAACATTGAGAATGACCTCTTAGAGTAATTTTATACATGGATTTTTGCTAATGGTAATGGTGCACAACTGACTTCTAAGATTCATGTTACACCTACTTCCAACTTTTAGGAGACAGGCTTAGTTGATTACAGGTTTTCACTATGTTTTAAGGTTCATATTACACCTACTTCCAACTTTTAGGATACAGTTTTAGTTGATTACAGATTTTCACTATGTTTTAAGAGCCAGGTTTAGTTTGTTACAGGTTAATCCTTCTGCCTGCATTTACAACTTGTCCATGTAGAAAGATACACAACATCCCTGCTTTCCCATTTTACTTTTATTCTAACCTGTCCATTTTAATATTCTCAGCTAATTGAGAACATGAAATTCTACAAATCTTGAGGAGGGAAACAGATGAAGTTGAAAAGGAAGTGGAAACCTAACTCTGATTTTAGATATTATTAAATGCATCGTACCCTTATCAACTAATTTAATATGAAAATGTAGATTTCATCGTGGATGGCTCTTAAGGCTTGGTATTTTTCCTTGGCCTTTTATGGTTAATGACTCGGTGCCATTTGGATATTATTATCAATTTTTCATTGATGGACTTGAGTCTTGGACACTAGTTTTCTAAAAAGAGTGAGTTAATTAGTGGATAAACTAAATTTCATTAGATTTTATTTTTCTAATGAGTGAAAGTTCCACTTTAAAAGTTTCTTCATCAAATTCCTCATCAATAAGGTAGAACTATACTTCCTACAAATTCCTACCAGAATTGAGAAATATTTTTTGCAGAAAAGAGGATGAGTTTGTCTACAATTTACTTACTAACATATTTCTTTTAATGAGCTCTATAACTAGCTATTATGTGAGGTCTGGAGATGGAGCTCTGGATTTTTTTCGACATTGGTGGCAGCCAAAACTCTAACCCATTCACACATTTTTCATCTGCGACTGGCTCTCCTTTGGCACATTGACTTGTTGACACATGGCCCTTGCATGCAGGACACCTGTGGATGGCAGAACAGGACATATTGCTATGGGATCCTTGCTTCATTGTTCCTATCTACACTTGGAAATAATTTATGTGACCAAGACAATATTATAATCCCTACTTTCTCATGTTGGGGGTTTCAGTTTTTTCATTTTTTGGCAAGAGGGTTTAGCGACAAGGTTTTTTCTGCTTCGGGAGGTCTATGCAAGCTAAACTATTTACCAAAAATTTTACTGTGTTGGATATTACAATAGTATTTTTACTGCTTTCCGACGGACCTGGTAGCTGACGTTCATGCGACTGTGGACTATTCTATCCTGCTTTCTCTTTTTTGCGCACAGTGCGGCTCTCCTAGGGTTTTTTCTTCCATTCACGGGAGAGGTAACTCTTTTTGGTCCAGGTACTTTTCTCTTTTTTGTTGCTACTAGCTGATTTTAGAATTATTGTCACTCTGTTGGAGGGTTTTTCGAGCCCATTGTTGGTGGGGGTTCCGGGTGGGAACTATTCTAGCTTTTGTGACCATTTGTGTCAGGGGATTTTGGTTGTTTTGGTCTGCTGTCACTATCTATTTTTAGTATCGAGTTAATCATTGTGGGTTGTCTTTGTCTGCCAGATTTTTGGGTGGGTGGGTGGAATCTCGACCTAGGGGATTTCCTATTTTAGTTTTTTTAGTTGGTATGTGCACTATGGGGCATGATAAGGAGTATGTTGATGTGGAGCCTGAGGCTGAGGACATTTTGTCTATTTTGGGTCTTGAACCCGCAAGCCCTAATCTGGCCAAGGTCTCCCTCCCATCTTGGTCACATGAAGCAAAACTAGAAACCCCGGCAGTCGTTTTCGCGTCCATAAGTAAGTTTGACCTCACTATCCCATGCCAGAGTTCGTTGGAGAGACTCAGTCGTCAACAAGTCCAAAAATCCCTTGACCTGGGTTTGTCTCAATCCTGTGCCATCCCCTTGCTTGCTTCTCAAGGGCATCTGGGGCCAAAGGTTCACCATGAACACCACTTTTCGAGGGGATTGGAGGATATCCTAATAGGGGTTGGTTTGGAGGGTGCAAAGGGGGGACAAGCATCATGTGGCTCAAACCCTCTGGCTGTTCATGCGGGGGTGACACAGGTCATTGAATCGTTTCCTCATTTGGAGTGTGGGGTGATGTCTCCCTTGGGGTCTGTGGGTCTAAACGGGTTGGAGTGAGGTTCTAGAGGGGGATTTGGTAGTTTTTCCCTCGAGGGCATAAGTGGGGTATTTATGGACGTCAAGGTGGGCATCAGTTTGGGGGAGGCTGGGCGATTGGAGCATGAGCACCTGGGCATATGGGAAGGACCCGATTCGAGTCATGCACGGAAGGGAACACAATTTGGGCAGGATTCAGTTGGGCTAGGGATAGGCATGGGCCATCTTGGGGTGTCAGGTGGCCGTTCAAAAAGTAATTCTTCTAGAGGAGGGTCGCAATCATCGAAATTCTCAGTGAAAATTGATGCGCAGAAAGGGAATAAAAGGAAGAAGTGGAAGATGATTAAGGAAAGTTCGGAGTGCCCGAACTTGGTTTTTGGAGTGGACCTACAGTTTGATAGTGTCATGGCAGTGACAGAATTGATTTTGATAGGCAGGGCTAGAGGTAAGGTTTTTGTGACATATTACATATCTGAGTGGATCCATAAGAACTAGGCGGATGCACCTCCCAGCAGGGTCGAGGTTTTAACTCTATCCAAAGGATGGTTCATGATTACATTTAAAAATATTGATACTCTTGAGTGGTTTATGGCACGACATTGGGGGTTTTGGGTGGCACCCTTACTATTCAAAAGGTGGACACCCCTGTTTGATGTGAACAGGGAAAGAATGGATGATATTTCGGTGTGGGTGCAGTTGCCAGCACTTTTTCCTCACTTCTGGATTTTGGAAGTTTTCCAGGCAATTGGAAACATCTTGGGGACTTTTTTGGAAGTAGACATGTCTTTTATAGAATCCAAGGTCAAGCACACAGCACGAATTTTAGTTCGTTTGGCACCTAGGGAAGGGATGATAGGGAATATTATACTGAATTTTGATGGTCATGCAATCGAACTGAAAATTGACTATGAACATCTACCTTTTAGATGCCACTTTGTCACACTTTGGGCCACCTAGCCTGTAATTTCTCCCTAGGTTTTAAGAAGAGTCAAAAAATTAAAATGGGTCATGCACAGCTTGACAAGGCCAGACAAGGTGTTATGGATAGGGTTGAGCCATCTGATGAGCTATAGGAGGCAGTTGGGGCTCCGGAAACTTATACAAGATCACATTCAATGGGGGTCACGACTTGAGTATACACTACGAAGGTACAGGTTTCAGTGGCAGATATACCATCAGGGGACAATACAGAGGTCCTGGGAATGAGGCACAAATGGATTTGGATGTGAACGTGATCTCGGAGGAGCTACATATTGTCCCTGTTGATCATATGTCGGATTTAGTGGGTACTCACCCTTGCCCCTCCTCTCTTACTTTAAACTATTTTGATCTTCTATACTATTGTTCTCATAAGCCTAGTCCCTCTAGACTTAATTCTCAATATATGAGTGTTAGAAATTTGTCTTTAGAAATGGATAGTATAATTACCACTATCACAAACCTTTCCATTGACATTGTCCCCTATAATATGAGACTGGAGAATAAAAATATGTTATAAAAAGAACTGTTTGGGGGTTTGGGAAAGTCACCCTTGGTTGAGAAAGGGAAAAAACTTAGGGGGAGAAAGACTGATCTATTGAAATCCCAACTCAAATCCATGATTGATATAGTGGATGGGAAAAAACTATCCCTAACAGGGGCACTTAGAGCAGTGATTACCCTAGTTTTGGGTTCCAAATTATTGCACTCTCTTTCAAATTTCATGGGTTAGCAAGTGAACCCAAAAAAAATACCTTCAAAATCCTTATAAATTTACACCATCCTGATATTAACTTGATCCAGGAGACTTGACTACTCTGGGGCACAGGTCTCTTCTTTTCTTTCTTCTTTTCTCCTACATTGGACCTTCATTTCCTCTAATGTTAGGGTTCACCTGGGGGGAATGATGACTGGGCTCAAAAATAGCTTTATAAATTTTTTCAACTGCTGGACTTCTGAATCGGTGATCGGGGTGGAGGCTTTATCTATGGAACTCGACTCTATTTTTTCAGTGATCAACATCTATGGCCCGTGTGTGGAGAGGATCTCTTTCTGGAATTATTTAAAATGTAAATATTTTATGAAAAGTCCTTAAATAATTGTAGGAGGGGATTTAAATTTCTCTGTGGGCAGAGCAGAGGCATGGGGGTTGGCTGCATGGACCAATCCTATGGAAGATTACTTCTTTAACTAGCTAAGGGATGGGTGCCTCTTCGATCCATCACTAACCAAAATGACTCCTGCCTGGAGAAACAATAGAATGGGGGAGGCACACATTGGAAAGAGATTAGACCGTTTTCTTCTAAGTAACAACTTTGCGGATAACTCTATGGGTTTCCATCAGTGGGTCGGCTCAGGGGGGATTTCAGACCACTCCCCTATTTTCTTAGAGCTCAAAGTCCCGTTCCAAAAACCTCCCACCCCTTTCAAATTAAACTCTAGTTGGATTAAGGAGGATGACTATAATATTTTAGTGACTAGCATGTGGTGTCTTAATCTAGAGGAGTTTGGCATGTCACATGTACAGTTCCTCATTGAAAAATTGAAAATCATAAAAAAATCCACCATCAACTAAGCGAAGGAAAAAGCCATAAAAGATGCGGAAGCCATTAACTATATAGATGAAAATATAGGGGATCTCTATAGCAATGGGGACCAGAGCTTTATGGATGAGGAGGCTAGAAATAGAATCAAGGAGTTGGAGACTAATAAGAGGAAAATCCTTAGGGATAGAGAGGATATGTGGTGCCTCCAGAGTCGCGCAATATGGTTGAAGGTAGGGGATGAAAACACACAAAAAAATCACAATTATCCAAAAGGCCGGAAGAATTCCAATACTATTTGGGAGATGGATAACTCCGAAGGAATTAAGGTGAATTCATTTCAAGACATCTCCACGATGGGTAGAAACCATTTCAAAAATCTCTATTCAGCGCAAAATGAAGTAAATATCAAGGAAATCATCCAGGTGGCACAACTTTTCCCTCGATATGCAGATGAGGAGTCACAATAACCTTCTACTGACTCCAGTGGAAAATAACGAGAATGAACACATTATTAAATCCATGCAAGTGGAAAAAAGCCCTGGGCTAGATGGTTGGATGGTGGAATTATTCCAACATTTTTTTGAACTTATGGGAACTGCCATCACTAATGTGGTGGAGGAATCCAGAGCGCAAGGTGTCATCAATGACCCCATAAAATCCAATTTTTTGGATCTTATTCCTAAATGTGATTCCCCATCATCCTTTTATGGTTTCCACCCCATTTCCCTATGTAATTGTATCTACAAAATTATCTCCAAGACCATTTCCAACCGCATAAAGCCTATTCTTTCATCTTCCATTTCTAGGGAGCAGTTTGGCTTCCTAGATGACAAACAAATTCATGAAGCCATTGGGGTGGCACATGAGACTCTCCATAGTATTAAATTATCTCAAAAGAAGTGTATGGTTATCAAGATTGACCTGTTCAAAGCCTATGATGGGATTAATTGTCTTTATATGAGGATGCTCTTAACCCATTTGGGGTTCCATATTGATTTTATTAATTGGATAATGAGTTGTATCACTAACATTTCTTTTGTTGTTCTTATTAATGGAGTAGCTTCACATTTGTTTAAAAATCAAAGGGGATTGAAACAGGGCTGCCCTGTGTCCCCCCTCCTATTTCTTCTGGTGGCAAAAGGTCTTAGTCAACCTATTAATCAGGCCAGGCGTGAAGGAACATTGGGGGGCATTGAAGTGGCTCCAAACCTCTGTGTCACACACCTACTTTTTGTGGACGATATTTTATTATTCAGTAAAGGTAATAAAGGGGAGATCATAATTCTAAAATCCATATTGAACCTTTTTAGGAAGGCCACCAGCCTCGTTATCAATAATCATAAATCATCCCTCACTTTTGAAGGAATTCCAGAGACCAACCTGGTTTGGGTTCTTGACCTCCTCCCCTTTCATTAGGCTCCATTGGAATGTAGCATCAAATACTTGGGTTTTCTTTTGAAACTTGATGGATATTGTAAACAAGACTAGTTTTGGATTTCTTCTAAGATTGAGAGAAGAATAAATTCATGGAGCCACAAGTGGCTCTCCAGAGCAGGGCGATTGGTTCTGATTAAATCAATCCTACTTTCTATTTCGTGCTATTGGATCATTCTGGTGTGGGTTCCCATTGGCATCCTCAACAAAATCAGAAGCATCTGTAGCAGTTTCCTTTGGTCGGGGAAGGAGGAAAAAAAAAATCTTCCATGGGTGGCATGGAGTACAATAAAAAAACCCAAAGAGTGGGGGGGTTGGGGCATAAAACATCTAAATAAATTTGCTTCTGCCTTGGTAGAAAAATCTGTTTGGAGAATTTTCTCAGAAAACAAGTTGTGGACCACAGTAGTAAAAATGAAATATATTGATCCTGTCCCCTTGGATGATTAGATAAGGATCCTGGTTAAAGACACTAAGAAGGTTTCTAATATCTGGAAATCCTCTATAAGGGTCTTCAATTTGAACGGTCATGGTCTAGCTTGGAACATTGGAAACAGAAAGCGGTGAAAAATTGGTCTGGACCCGTGGGTGGGATGTAATGAACAATACTCCTTATCTGAGGGGATCAAGGAAATTATAGCTCAAAGAGGTATTTTCACCCTTGATCATATTGGTTCCCCTGGCAGAACCAACCTATGGACACAGGGCTGGAAAATAACAAAGGAAATTGATTTGGGACCAGAATGGGAAGGGGAATGGAAGGCATATATTCAAGAACTGGAACAGACCAGGGTGCACTTAAAAGAAACTATTGATAGGTTGGTCTAGGTTCATTTGAAATCTGGTACCTACTCACCTAAGGCTGGGTATGCCTACCTCGTGGCTTCCACAGAGGTGGGGGAAAAGGAATGGTGGTACAAAAACCTGTGGGGTATTGAATGCCCAACCAAAACTATCCTGTTATTCTGGAATATTCTTGGATGAAAGGTGCCAACCTGGGACACTCTCCAAAAAATATTTCTTACTGGCCCTGGGTGGTGTTGTTTCTGTAAAAAAGCGGGGGAAACAATTTACCACTTGTTTATCAGTTTCCCTTTTACAACACATGTGTGGTTCTACACACTGTCCCTGCACAATGTGAACTTGGTTTGGATGGGGCTCTCATGTAATATTGCATGGAACAACTGGTGGGAACTTTGCCAAGACCTAAACCATAGAATCTTGCCACTGATTATCTCATGGGGAATATGGATCTCTAGAAACAAATGCATCTTTGAAGATAAAATTTCTTCTCCCACGGTCGCTAGTGAATGTGTTGCCATTTACTCTCCCTTTTCCTCTCCTATGATGGAAAATAACCCCAGACAAGTGGTGTGTGAGAACATTTCTGCAAGTGTTCCATGGGCCTATTTTGAAGGTACGGTGGCTGGGGGCCTTTGTGGGGCTATAATGATCATCCATATAAGCTCAGAAATTTCATTTGCGGCCTCTGTGGGCCTTGTCCTGGGTACCAACAACTTTGCGAAACTACAAACCTTAAAAATTCTACTGTGTTGGTTGTTGCACAAAGGCATCACTTTTTTCCAGATATTTGGGGAATCTTTGAATGCCATTAATTGGTTTAACAACATGAAAAGATGTCAAAATTATTTGCTACTTCCAATTCTTGAAGAGATTCTTTCACTAAAAACTAGATTTACATGCATTTATGTTTGCCATATTTTCAAGGAATGGAACAAGCAGGTTGACGGCCTGTCTAATGTTGGTCTTGGAAAAGTTTAGGACACGTGGATGATCAAAGAAAATAATCTCCTAGAGGTCCGTGTGTCAGACACCAGGCCATATTGATGGGGTCTCACATCGGGCTCACGTTATTCATCTGCCTGTTTGTTTGTTTTTATTTTTTCTCCAGCATTCTAAAATCTCTTGGAGGGGTTGTATATACTTGGTACTCAGACACTTAGTTACATTTTCCTATGCAATTATAGTGACACTTTATATACTGCTATAAATTTTGTTACAAAATCAATGGTGACATGTTTTATTTATACTGGCTCATATATCCGAGTATAGTATGGTTTCTACCAGCGGTTTTATTGTTGGGTGTTTCTCCCTCTTGGGAGGCCCATATTTTGTTGTTTGAAGAATTCAGTCCATGATTGTTGCACTTGACCTGAATGCAGAGCTCTATATTTCTGGTCTTAGAGCATGCACAAGCCACTTTTCCTCCACACATGGTGTGGGGGGATGATATGCTCTTAACCCTCGAGGAGGTGTCAAGATCTTATGGAATGCTAGATATATTCGATGTAACTTTTTGTTTTTTCTCAATAAAAGGTTCGATTTTTTTCTTGGGAAAAAACTAGCTATTATGTGGCCTCATGTAGTTTTTTTGTTGCAAATTAAAAGTTAAGTTTTAACCCAAGGAATCAGAGTGAAACCAAATTCAGTAATAAGAATAAAAAAAAGTTTCGTCAAAATCTTACAATGAAATAACTGACAGTTTCAATAGCTTACAACAAGTGAAAAATATCTATTTCAAAAATTTTGGTTGCATCAGAAATTGAAATTTCTTCACAGCATGAGATCATAGATACCCTCTGCAACACCACATGAAACCTAGATAAACAAACTTGCCCACAATTGAAGAATGAATTTGGTGGTGAAATTCTTGAACTTGATGTTTAACAATACTGGTAAATTTCCAATTCCATGTACTGGCAAGATGGTTGGATTGACGTTGACATCAATGGATGACCTTGACATCCATAATGGAGTAGTAGACTAATGTTAAGGGATTACTTGCCTATAGATGTAAACATCAACCTACATCAACCTGTAAACATCCATTTCTATAATATATTGTTTTCTATGGTGCATGCAATAAAAAATCAATCCACGTCTACATATTGGATGCTATTACAGATGGTTTCACAATATAAAACACTGGGAAACAAACTTGCCTTAGAATTGAAATCTGAGCTCCATGGTAGAAGATTACCTATAAAAGCTAAAGGAATGAGGGAGTGGGGAATGTATACATACCATGAATAAGTGCACGTAGACTCCCATTTGGCATATATTCATAGAATAGAAGCTTTTCATCTCTAGCAAAATAACAAGCCCTTAAATTAACTACATTTTGATGTCTCAAATTTCCCATGAGCTCCATATGTTGCTCAAACTCCTTCCTTCCAATACCTTGCATATATTTCAATCTCTTGATAGAAACAACAGATCCATCCTCCATAATAGCATTATAAGAACTTCCAAAGTTACCCTTTCTTACCATTTCGGCCAAAGCTTATAGGAGATGCTCTAGCTCAAAAGGTCTTCCATCATCAAAGAATATAAGCTTGAATTTTCCTGTAGTAATAGACTGATTATTAGGACACTAATCTGAAGAATGCACAGCTAACCACACTGTTGGACATCTCTAGGCAGGCTTAGGTTTCTTCTGTTTTACACCCTTCTTTTTCCAGTAATAGTCGAAGATTACACATCCTATGAGAGAAAAAACTTCAATATCACCCACAAATATTGCTATAATATCACATTTGTTGATTTCTGTAGAGGTATTTCTCTGCAATGGCACTGAGCCTGAAATCATGGAGGGACTGGAAGCCATGTAGGGATTAGAATCAAAGCTTGCATTGTTACTTTCATTGCAAATTTGTTGGGGACTTCTGTTAGAGTCAGCCTTTGCAGCTTTCCTTCAGTGATCAAACATGCTCTTACAAAGTGATTTTAAGGTGTCAAGGTCAATTTTTTTCATTTCAATGAGTCTTCAACCAACATTTGGTCACTAGGCATTAGTTCTAGGGGTTGCTTTTACTCCTGTCAAAGTAGTCCAAATGTCGGTTCATGTCACCATTCAGCTGAGTGTACCATCATTCAGAGGGTTTTCATCATCATGTCAGGTTCCAAAGAGTCATTTTACACCTCGTTCATGCTTCAGTTGTGTCTAGGTAAGGTCCATTTACCTCTCCTAGGGTTTTGGAGGTAATTCCACTTGGATGGTTAAATAATCGAAAAAATTTATATCCTGATGTTCATAAACCTTCCCCTATCCTTAATATACCTTATTAAACACTTCCCATCACTGAGATTCCCCAAATTCCTCATTTTTGCACAAACCCTAGTTTCTTGCCACAACTTGGCAATTTTCTAGGCTAGGCCTGTGTTTTTCCCTTTTGGACCCCTTCCCCTCACTCAATCTCCGAGATTCCACTTTCCCCTGCTTCCTAACATCCCTCCCTACTTCCCAAAATTTCCCCAAGAATTTAGAAGCCCCTTATCCCCTTCATTTCGCTTCATTTCGACAAAATCCCTTGTTCCACCCATCGGGATAGGTTTCACTCAAAATATGTTTCAGAGAAATAAAAGATGAATTTTGGAAAACTGGGAGATTTTTTTGTCCAAAACATCCCAAGGAATAAAAACCTCTTTCACTTTTTACACAGGTATCATGGTTTTATAGAAATGTCAAAAATACCGTTGCCTCAGGAGAATTGAATGCACCTCTGAAGTGACCTTGGGAAAATCAAGATTTCTCCTAGCATGGTTGGCCAAATGACTTGCATGATGAGTCAAAGGATACCTAGACACAAACATATTTCCAATGAGCCATCATGAGCTCAATTTGGAGTTGAGGAAGACCTTCAAAAGTTGACTGCAACAGCACTCTACCTTGAGGCAGCCTCATTCTGCTCATTTTGACTAGTGTTGGGAGGTTTGCTTTTTGACAGGGTAAATGAAATCCAAATTGCATAATTCCACTTGTGTTGGAAATTAGACTCCAAGATATTTCCAACGAGCTATCACACGCCCGATTTGGACACAGGGAAGGCCTCCAAAAGCTTCCTACAAAATGCACTATGTAGCTACTCATAGAAAAGTGCGTGCTACCCATACAGGAGGGGCGCTACCCACTTGGTGCGCGCTACCCACTTGAGCGCCACAGCCAGTGCAAAATTGAACGGGCGCTACCCACTTGAGGAGGGGCACTACCCACTTAAAACAGAACCCAGAAAATTCGTTTTTTGCGCCCAAATTCGTTTCAAGTCGACTCCAAAAGCTTGCAAACAGGTTTTAATCGTTGCTCAGTAGATTTTTAATATGGTTGTGATGTCAAACAAGCCATGCTTGGAGAGAAATATATGAATCCTTCATTCACATGAAAGTTAATTCTGTAAGGGTTTTGAAATTCTATGGACAGTTTTATGAAAAAAATTGAAAATCTTTAAATGGTAGATATGTTCACACCCTGGCACGTTGTATATATGATCCTCACACCCTCAGTTATCATCTTATCACTGCTGTTCGTGCCCTTTCATATGTTTGCACAGTCTTATGTCGACTAGTCTATAGCCCTCATTACCATAATATCACCATTGCTGTTGTTATCATTCTATTACCACTGTGATATTAATTTGTGTCACTATGGTTGTTATCATGTTCTCCCTATTCTCCAATTCATAAACACAGTCCTATACTTGTTTGCTTCTTTGACAAATTTTGCCCATAATTACCAAAAGCTTGCACCATACTTTGTAGTTGGCATTCATTTGTGAAACTCACTTATGGTCAAAACAGTGATAGTTTTCATGCCACTTAAGCAGAGCCATCCTCATTGTAATTTTGTTTTTCTGTGATACTTTGGCACGTGGGTGATATCTATTGGGTGTTGAACATACATTAAAACTTTGCTTTCACTGCATCTACATCAGCATCCATATTACAAATATCTTGTTCAAAGCCATGTCAGAGACAGAGTCAGTTTATGAGCAGGGGTCGGATAGTGATTCCACAAGAGAGGGTAATGTGCCACAGAGGCCTCACAGAGGTGGCAAAGGTGGTAAACATCTCAGGGAGGAGCCTACTTCTTTGGCTAAATTGCAGGCATGTCCGCTTGCAATGGATTGTTTTCGGGTTCAGTCATGTTTTCGATTTTGTGAAATGATTTCACAAGCCCAACTTCATCATCAACTAGCTCGCCTGTTTGTTCTACATTTACGTAATGGCCGTGTAAATCTCGCTGGAGTAGATTTCTTTCTGTCACCAATGACTATTGCTCAGGCCACTGGCATACCAAATCTAGGAGAGGAATGGAACAAACGTCAGTATTTAGAGAAACCCCACTATGAGCCATACATCAAACCTGGGTATATGAGGCACTTGGGCATATTTTTTCCTTTCAGGTTCCTGAAGGATGAGTTTGCACCGCTGATGAAACTCATCATTCGGTATTTCAGTTGCGAGGGCAGATTCGCATGTCTCTTTGCGTACCATGTTCGTTTGTTGATGCAATTCACAAGGGTACGTATGATGAAAATTATGTACTTCATGTATCACAACATAGAGAGGATGGTGATTTTCGTACAGAAGAAGAGCCCAGCACAGTAGCATAGGAGTATATATCATTACGCTTTGATCAAGATCATAGTGTTGCATCAGTTGGCACAGCAGGGCATCGCTTGGGAGGATTTCATCTCCCGTGACTTTTTCACAGCGTCACAGCCGCCTCCCGAGGTAGTTCATGATGAGGGAGAGCCTTCACACCAGCCGGACATTCCCGAGGTTGAGCATATCACTGCTCCATTGTTTATGACATATCAGCGAGGCCACAGAGCCTTATTTGCAGCTTCCCTGGCCAGGAAGTGTCGGATCTCTGGGGTGGAAGGGGTCTTGCCGACTTCATCAGCAGAGCGAGTATTATCTCCACTTGATGTGGAAGGGGTCTCGCCTTCTTCTTCAGCACAGGTACAGATACAGGACAGGGGCAAGAAGCCCATGCATGATGAGGGTCCATCAGGAGGTCGGGACACGGATTTCACGATCATTGATGTTGATGCGAGCTCTCCTAGCTCGAAACTGAGGGAGATCATCCAGGAGCAAAGGGCCGAGAATGACACGCTGAAAGATCAATTGCAGAAAGCTCAGTGGGTGATAAACTATCTGGAGCAGCGCAACAAACAGCTTGAGGATGAGCACACACTTTATGAGCTGAGGCGGATCCGTGAGGATCGATAGTTGGCCCGGAAGAGACCTGGTGACATGACACCAATCGATAGTTGTACTCACCTAAACATCCATCACGGAGGATGTGGCAAGGCCAATGAGAAGGACCATGCGCCGATGCATGAAAGGCCATTATTGGGCTTGCATGCATGTCTGCAAAGCGAGAATGAAGATTCTAAAGAGGAGGTTGAGCGAAGCACTAAAACGATGGAAAAGGCCTGATCCACTCCGGATTTTGGCCGAGGCTTCGTTGGCTGGGCAAGATACATGATGGAGGGTCTTCGCTCCGAATTTGGGCAAATTCGGAAAATTTTTTGTCATTTTGAAATATTTTGGTCTAAAAACAGGTTTTTCAGTTAAGCGGGTAGCGTGCCCATATGCTCACTTTTTTTCGGGACACTTGCTGAAGGAAATTTTTGCATTTTTGGATTTTTCATGGTTAGTTATGCATCCTCAGGTATTGCCGAAGCATTTCATCAGATTCTGGATGGTCAAAAAGCTCAAAAACACCATGAAAACCACCTTGTTGCCACCTTTTGCACCAGCAGGAAGTACTTCTGGGCGAATGAAGTTTTGGAGGGGCAAATGAGCTCCAAATTAAGAAATTACACTTGGGTTGGATAGCCAACATCCAGAGCTTTCCAATGAGATATCATGAGCTCAATTTGGATGCCGGGAAGTGCCTCGAAATCAGGCTGAAAGGCGCGCTACCCACTCAATTCAGGCGCGCTACCCACTTAAATTTTTGGCTGAATTTTCAACTTCCAGCTCAGAATTTCGGCCAGTTGGGACTAGTTTTGCTTGTGGCTGAAATTTTTGGGTTTTCATGATGTAAATTTATGGTTGACATGTAACTTTGGCTCATTTTTACCTATTCTAGAAGATTCACTCTCAAAAAAGTGAAAATCATGTAAATGAATCAGTTTGCACTCTTTTAGAGGCAAGCTGTTAGCTGCCTAGATTTTAGCTCCTTGATTAGAATTAGTTGGAACTGCTCCTAGAAGGAGGAATTCGACCCCTAGAGGTGTGGGAAGGGGTTAGGATGATCTATATGATGTAATTTCTCAATCATTTTCAGGGGTTGGAGAGTTGGACTCTTGGGAGACTTTTGGCACCATTGTACATATTTTTTCATATTTTGGCTAAGGAAAGATCAGAGGTTTTGCGGCACCTGTTGGGATTCTTGTGGTGTTTTGTTCTTGATGGTGTTTTTTATTTGTTTATTGTAAGTTCTTCATGTTTAATGTATGCCATTCCTTTCATATGCTTCTGAAACTAAAATGAATTAGTAGATGAGGTTGAAACCATTGTTTACAGTGCTCTGCCTTTGAATTCATTTAGTTTTACATGTTTTCCATGGCTTGGAGGATCCGTTCTTCTTTGCCCTCTTGACTCCATATATTTCTAATCTCATATATCCAATCCAGCATCGACAGTGCCTACCTTTAACTCAATTCACCATGAGAGATCGTATCCACAGGACCCAAAATTTGTTTTCCCCATTTCTCCAACAAACTCAAAATCCAAATCAAACATACCTATCTCTTTACCTTCATCCCAATTTCAATTTTGAGTCATCGCGGCCCCTTTGAAGATCCCTTTGAGATAGACCGGAGAGAGCCTCTCACATATAAGTAGGGCTAGCTGCGAAGTGGCGTGGTTTGATGGCAGCAGCAGGTTTCACCTTATTTCAGCCTAGGGTATGTTAGGCATCTTACTAGTGTGACCATACTGGGGAGAAATTGGTTTGCTGGTTAGTGTTGTTTGATTTATAGCTACAGACGGAGCCTTAAGTCACGCCAGGTAGCTTTCGAACTGCTCTTGCTCTGCGAGTGCATAGTAGATAAACGCTGCATCAGTCTATCTCCGGTCTAGCTTGTAATAGTAACACTTAACTTATAAATTGCCCCAGTACATGTATCGAGTTCAGATCTGATGGTTGATGGTGGACAACGATCAGACATAAGAAGGCTGAAATCATTCACCTGGTGACTCCTGTAGAGACTCCACTGGAGGACTGACTCTTTCTCTAAGAAAATGGAAGGATCTTACACAAAGTTTAGGTATCTAAAGTGGAATGGTATTCAGGATCTAATCTGCCTTCTTGAAAACTATTTCTTCGCCGTTCCTGAAGCTCTCCTGAAAGTTTTTCAGAATTTGTTGTATGAGAAAGGTGATAACAATCTTCACTCGACCCATTCAAAAAGTGTGAATGCTGAGTTTCCCTTTGATCCTGGTCTCCTTACTTTTCCCACATATTATGATGACTTTCTTCAGAGTGATGAGCCAGAAAACAAAACTGATCCCACAGCTCTTGTACATGCCCCTACACCTTGTAAAATTCCAGATCGGTACAAACCTCTTGTTTTACCTTCTGTTCTTCATGCTTTCCCTACAAATTATGACCTATATCTACCAAGATTTGACGGTGAATGTAACAATGTCAACACTGAGCAACATGTGCAGAATGTTGAGACTTTTCTAGATCTTTTTGAAGTTGATGAAGAGAATGTTAGTATTAGGCTTTTTTCTCTTTCTTTGCAAGGCCAAGTGAAGAGTTGGTTTAAATCCCTGCCTAATGCGAGCATTTCAGATTTCCAGAAGTTTGTCAAAGTTTTCCTTGACAGGTGGATGATCGGACATAACTTTTTGTTGATTATAGAGGAGTATAATCAGCTGAAAAGATTGCCAGGAGAGACAGTACAACAATTTTCTGCTAGATTTAACCAAGTTTATTATTCGATGCCAGTTGATATAAGACCTTCTCCTAGATCTGCTCTCTTGCACTACCCGAGTGCCTTTGATCCAGAAATGGAGTTTCAGTTGAGAGAAAAGAATATTGCAATGCTTCACGAAATGCAGAACAAGGCAGTAAATGTAGAGGCTCATTTGCTGATCTTGAGGGCAAGGTTGAAGGAAGAAGAAAAGAAGAATGTTTCAGAGCAGCTGACACCTTCAGAGGAAAAGCTTGATCTTTTCGTAAATGCAGTAGAAGAGATGGTGCGGAAAATGACTGCAAAAAATGACAATGACATTCAAGAACAAGTTGCTGATCCAAAACATTTTGTTTCTGATCCGAGTCGTCATAGTGATTGTTTTATAGATCATTGTGAAGAAGAGAGAGTTGTTGATATGATGTGTATGCTTGATGATGTGTTGTATACTGATGATTTGCCTCAGTTTGATCAGTATGATGATGATTATGTTCTCCAAACAGAAGCTAATCTTGCAGACAAATCAGTAGCTAGTTTGTGCGAGGAGGAAGTTCACTTTCAGCAGCTCGAGTACAGTGATCAACCGATGCATATCATCTATGGAAATGACGAGGAAAGTGCAGAAAATTTTGATGTAAGTGAAGGATCTTTGCCTTTTTGTTTTGATTCGTTTCAGTTCATTAGAGATAACTTCCATGCAATCAGAAATCAAACGTCAACAAGTCTTGATCTGGATCGTCTTGAGGGCAACGAAAACTTTTCATATTCAGACTTGCAGCCCCCAAAAGTCATTGATTGTCAAGTTGCAGCTGAAGACTTGGAAGTAGGCACACATGATTTAATGATTCAAGGTGACTCCGTACTTTTCTGTTTTGAATCATTTCAGCTTTTGAAAGATAAATTGCATAGTAAATCTTCAGATGAGCAGCTTATAGCATCAGATTTGCAGCCATCCAATGCAATTGAAGGTCAGATTACAGATGAAGTTGTGGAAGATGAAATACATGATTTGATGATGCAGGAAAATTCTATACCCTTTTGTTTCGAAGAATTTCAGTTTATAAGGCAGAATCTTCGTAATATATCTCAAGAAAAAGAGGAACAGCCAGTAGGATGTCATACAGTTTCAAGGGATACAGTGCAGCAGTCTTCTCAAGTTTTTGATGATCCTATTGATCGTGTGTTGGATGATGTTTGTTATAAAAATTCTGCTCCATTAGCTAACCATGTGCCCGAAAAGAATGTTGATGATAATCTTATTCAAAGGTCACCTTCATTGTCTTGTTTAACAGATTGTTCATTGCATAGCACATGTCAAGATTTCCATTCATATGAGGAGATTGATGAAGGAGACTTTTGTTCTATCTGGAATCAGCAACAGAGTTTGGTTATTCATGAATTTCAGGATCCTTTTGACAGCTTGCTGCAATCACCAAAGAAAAGCACCGCAGATGTGAGGAAAAGTTTAAGATTAAGGTATGGAGATTATCTAGACCAGAGCTATGTTTATGAAGATCCTTTCGCGGTATTCTTGCAGTCATCCAGTCAATTCATGCTTTGCAAGTTTATCAGCAGTCCACTTGGTTCAAAGTTTCCATGGGAGTTGCCTTTCAGTAGTTATTTCTCGTTGTTCATAAGCAAGCATGTGGGAAGAAATCAAACAACAGCCAGCATGCTTACATGGTTGCATTGGTTGTTCCATTACACTTGATCGGGTGGTGAAAAGTACAATTAGAGTAGGTTTGATGAATAAGCTCTACTTTGAGCATCTTTTCCAGTTTTTCGGTTGTGTTTAAGTATCGAGTCAGTTTTTAGTTGAGTGAGAGTCAATTTGTGTCGTCAAGTCATCAGTTTTCAGTCATGCATTTCAGTTTGAGTTTTTGATTCCATTGCCCAATGGATAAGGCACTGGTCTGCTCTCCCAAAGATCTGTCGTTCTTGGCACCTCCAAGGAGCTACCATCCCCATTGGAGCCAATGTTAGAGTCAGCCTTTGTAGCTTTCCTCCAGTGATCAAACATGCTCTTACAAAGTGATTTTAAGGTGTCAAGGTCAAATTTTGTCATTTCAATGAGTCTTCAAGCAAAATTTGGTCACTAGGCATTAGGTCTAGGGGTTGCTTTTACTCCTGTCAAAGTTGTCCAAATGTCGGTTCTTGTCACCATTCAGCTGAGTGCACCATCATTCAGAGGGTTTTCATCATCATGTCAGGTTCCATTGGGTCATTTTACATCTTGTTCATGCTTCAGTTGTGCCTAGGTAAGGTCCATTTCCCTCTCCTAGGGTTTTGGAGGTAATTTCTCTTGGATGGTCAAATCATCGAAAAAATTTGTATCCTGATGTTCACACACCTTCCCTTATCCTTAATATACCTTATTAAACACTTCCCATCACTGAGATCCCCCAAATTCCTCATTTTTGCACAAACCCTAGTTTCTTGCCACAACTTGGCAATTTTCTAGGCTAGGCCTGTGTTTTGCCCTTTTGGACCCCTTCCCCTCACTCAATCTCTGATATTCCACTTTCCCCTACTTCCTAACATCCCTCCCTACTTCCCAAAATTTCCCCAAGAATTTAGAAGCCCCTTATCCCCTTCATTTCGCTTCATTTCGACAAAATTCCTTGTTTCACACATCGGGATAAGTTTCACTCAAAAGATGTTTCAGAGACATAAAAGATGAATTTTGGAAAACAGAGAGAGTTTTTTTTCTAAAAAATCCCAAGTAAGAAAACCCTCGTTTACTTTTTACACAGGTATCATGGTTTTAGAGAAATGTCAAAAATACCGTTGCCTCGGGAGAATTGAATGCACCTCTGAAGTGACCTTGGGAAAATCAAGATTTCTCCTAGCATGGTTGGCCAAATGACTTGCATGATGAGTCAAAGGCTAACTAGACACAAAGAGATTTCCAATGAGCCATCATGAGCTCAATTTGGAGTTGAGGAAGACCTTCAAAAGTTGACTGCAACAGCGCTCTGCCTTGAGGCAGCCTCATTCTGCTCATTTTGACTAGTGTTGGGAGGTTTGATTTTTGACAGGGTAAATGAAATCCAAATTGCATAATTCCACTTGCGTTAGAAATTAGACTCCAATATCTTTCCAACGAGCTATCACACGCCCAATTTGGACACCGAGAAGGCCTCCAAAATCTTCCTACAAAATGCACTATGTAGCTAGTCATAGAAAAGTGCGCGCTACCCATATAGGAGGGGCGCTACCCACTTGAGCGCCACAGCCAGTGCAAAATTGAACGGGCGCTACCCACTTGAGGGGCGCTACCCACTTGAGGAGGGGCACTACCCACTTAAAACAGAACCCAGAAAATTCATTTTTTGCGCCCAGATTCGTTTCAAGTCGACTCCAAAAGCTTGCAAACAGGTTTTAATCGTTGCTCAGTAGATTTTTAATATGGTTGTGATGTCAAACAAGCCATGCTTGGAGAGAAATATATGAATCCTTCATTCACATGAAAGTTAATTCCGTAAGGGTTTTGAAATTGTATGGGCAGTTTTATGAAAAAATTGAAAACCTTTGAATGGTAGATATGTTCACACCTTGGCACGTTGTATAGATGATCCTCACGCCCTCGGTTATCATCTTATCACTGCTGTTCATACCCTTTCATATTTTTGCACAGTCTTATGTAGACTAGTCTATAGCCCTCATTACCATAATATCATCATTGCTGTTGTTATCATTCTAATACCACTGTGATAGTAATTTGTGTCACTATGGTTATTGTCGTGTTCTCCCTATTCTCCAGTTCATAAACACAGTCCTATACTTGTTTGCTTCTTTGACAAATTTTGCCCATCATTACCAAAATCTTGCACCATACTTTGCAGTTGGCACTCATTTGTGAAACTCACTTATGGTCAAAACAGTGATAGTTTTCATGCCACAACAGAGCCATCCTCATTGTAATTTTGTTTTCCTGTGATACTTTGGCACGTGGGTGATATTTATTGGGTGTTGAACATACATTATAACTTTGCTTTCACTGCATCTATATCAGTATCCATATTGCAAATATCTTGTTCAAAGCCATGTCAGAGACAGAGTCAGTTTATGAGCGGGAGTCGGACAATGATTCCACAATAGAGGGTAATGTGCCACGGAGGCCTCACAGAGGTGGCAAAGGTGGTAAACATCTCAGGGAGGAGCCTACTTCTTTGGCTCAATTGCAAGCATGTCCGCTTGCAATGGATTGTTTTCGGGTTCAGTCATGTTTTCAATTCTGTGAAATGATTTCACAAACCTAGCTTCATCGTGAACTAGTTCGCCTGTTTGTTCTTCATTTACGTAATGGCCGTGTAAATCTCGCTGGAGTAGATTTATTTTTGTCACCAATGACTATTTCTCAGGCCACTGGTATACGAAATGTAGGAGAGGAATGGAACAAACGTCAGAATTTAGAGAAATCCTACTATGAGCCATACATCAAACCTGATAAGATGAGGCACTTGGGCAGAGTTTTTCCTTTCAGATTCCTAAGGGATAAGTTTTCACCGCTGATGAAACTCATCATTCGGTATTTCAGTTGCGAGGGCAGATTCACACGTCTCTTTGTGTACCATGTTCGCTTGTTGATGCACTTCACAAGGGTACGTATGATGAACATTCTGTATTTCATGTATCGCAACATAGAGAGGATGATGATTTTTGTACAGAAGAAGAGCCCAGCACAGCAGCATAGAAGTATATATCATTACGCTTTGATCAAGATCATAGTGTTACATCAGTTGGCACATCAGGGCATCACTTGGGAGGATTTCATCTCCCGTGACTTTTTCACAGTGTCACAGCCACCTCCCGAGGTAGTTTATGATGCGGGAGAGCCTTCACACTAGCCGGACATTCCTGAGGTCGAGCAGATTAGTGCTCCATTGTTTATGACATATCAGCGAGGCCACAGGGCCTTATTTGCAGCTACACGACGAGTCTTATCTCCACCCAGGGTGGAAGGGGTCTTGCCGACTTCATCAGCAGAGCGAGTATTATCTCCACATGATGTGGAAGGGGTCTTGCCTTCTTTTTCAGCACAGGTACAGATCCAGGATAGGGGCAAGAAGCCCATGCATGATGAGGGCCCATCAGGAGGCTGGGACATAGATTTCACAATCATTGATGTTGATGCGAGCTCTCCTAGCTCGAAACTAAGGGAGATCATCCAGGAGCAGAGGGCCGAGAATGACACGCTGAAAGATAAATTGTAGAAGGCTCAGTGGGTGATAAACTATCTGGAGCAGTGCAACAAACAACTTGAGGATGAGGACACACTTTATGAGCTGCGTCGAATCCGTGAGGATCGACAGTTGGCCCGGAAGAGACCCGACGACATGACACCAATTGATCGAGATTCTGTACTCACGCATGTAAACATCCATCTGGAGAAGTTGCTGGAAAAGGACAATAGAGAGAAGGACATGCTTCGTCACATGAAAGACCATTATTGGGCTCGCATGCATGTTTGCAAAGTGAGAACGAAGATTCTGAAGAGGAGGTTGAGCGAAGCACTAAAACGGCGGAAAAGGCCTGATCCACTCCGGATTTTGGCCGAGGCTTCATTGGCTGGGCAAGATACATCATGGAGGGTCTTCGCTCCGAATTTGAGCAAATTCGGAGAAAATTTTGTCATTTTGAAATTTTTTGGTCTAAAAACAGGTTTTTCAGTTAAGCGGGTAGCGCGCCCATATGCTCACTTTTTTTTTGGGACACTTGCTGAAGGAAATTTTTGCATTTTTGGATTTGTCATGGTAAGTTATGCATCCTCAGCCATTGCCGAAGCATTTCATCAGATTCTGGATGGCCAAAAAGCTCAAAAACACCATGAAAACCACCTTGCTGCCACCTTTTGCACCAGCAGGAAGTACTTCCAGGAGAATGAAGTTTTGGAGGAGAAAATGAGCTCCAAATTGAGAAATTCCACTTGGGTTGGATAGCCAACATCCATCGCTTTCAAACGAGCTATCCTAAGCTCAATTTGGATGCTGGAAAGTGCCTCAAAATCAGGTTGAAAGGCGCGCTACCCACTTGATTCAGGGGCGCTACCCACTTAAATTTTTGGCTGAATTTTCAACTTCCAGCTCAGAATTTCGGCCAGTTGGGACCAGTTTTGCTTGTGGATGAAATTTTTGGATTTTCATGATGTAAATTGATGGTTTACATGTAACTTTGGCTCATTTTTACCTATTCTAGAAGATTCACTCTCAAAAAAGTGAAAATCATGTAAATGAATCAGTTTCCACTCTTTTAGAGGCAAGTTGTTAGCTGCCTAGATTTTAGCTCCTTGATTAGAATTTGTTGGAACTGCTCCTAGAAGGAAGATTTCGACCCATAGAGGTGTGGGAAGGGGTTAGAGTGATCTATATATTGTAATTTCTGAGACATTCTACAGGTTGGACTCTTGGGAGACTTTTGGCACCATTGTACATATTTTGTCATATTTTGGCTAAGGAAAGATCAGAGGTTTTGCGGCACCTGTTGGGATTCTTGTGGTGTTCTGTTCTTGATGGTGTTTCTTCTCTGTTTATTGTAAGTTCTTCATGTTTAATGTATGCCATTCCTTTCATATGCTTCTGAAACTAAAATGAATGAGTAGATGAGGTTGAAACCATTGTTTACAGTGCTCTGCCTTTGAATTCATTTAGTTTTACATGTTTTCGACTGTTTGGAGAGGATCCAAGTTCTTCTTTTCCCTCTTCAGCTCCTTATCATTCTAATCCGTCCATATATCCAATCAAAAGCATCAAGACAATTGCCTACCTCGCCCCAACTCGAATTCTGCAGAGATCTGACCTTATCCCCGGACCCAAAAAATTTTTTTCCCATTTCTCCAACGAAAACTCAAAAAATCAAAATCAAACATACCTATCTCTTTACTAGCCTAAAATCAGTATCAAATTTGAGTCATCGCAGCCCCTTTGAAGATCCTTTGCTGAGATAGACCCGGAGAGAGCCCTCTCCTGTCCTCGTAGGGCTAGCTACGAGGCTGAGCGTGGTTTGATTTAGCCTTGAGTTTTACCTTATTTCAGCCTAGGTTAGATTTGAGCACTAACAACTTCCATAGAGTGCTTCATTATTCACAAACCCGAAGCTTGGAAAACTAGACAGAATGGCAGGTATCATGCCACTGAGTCTATTTTCTGAAACATTGAATTCTTCAACAGTATTGTGCAACATCAAGTATGAAATGCTACCATAAAACTCAATGTCCACAAGCCTCTGAGTAAGAAAATGGGTCATTGAAGTAAGACTCGATGGTATTTTCCCACCTGAGATGATTGTTCGATACATCCAATCTCAAGAGATGATCTAATGAAGCAATGGTAGAAGGGAAGGGATCCGAGAAATATTTATGAGAGAGAAACAAGAACTTAAGACTTCTCCAAACTCAAAAATCAGGGAATGGTTCCATTAAGTGAATTTCTCATCAAGCTCTGAATTTTGAGCCTCATAGAGACCCTTAAGGCATCAATCGGACCCACAAGGTTGAGATCTAGAGAAAAAATATCTGCATAAGGCATCAATCGGACCCACAAGGTCAAGATCTAGAGCACAAGCCTTACTACCTAGCCATTCTCACACCCAACTCCATACCACCTACATCATGGATTCTTATGTGTCCATGAGAACGCCGTAGTGTTATTGATATAGTGAAGCCCCAAATCAAGAAAAGCCCCCAACCAAGAAAAATGGGGGAAAATTTAAATCTAATGCCCCTCCCACCTAGTAAATCGTGGTGAATGCCATTCAAATCTGCTCCAAACCAAAAAATCGGGAGGCAAATCCATCCTTTAATGTTTATGCGCATTTATTTTTTTGGGCTAACTAGGAATAATAAATTATTTTTAAAAATAATTATAGGGCTAAATATATAAAGCTATACAAAAGGGGTTTTATATAATAAAAAAATTTCCCCTCCAAAATCTAAAACCCTTTAAAATTCGCCCTTGGGATAAAATTCGCCCCTAAAATTTTCCCTCGTTCAAAATACATCCAAGAGAGCTAAGAAGATAGGATATTTCGACTACTACAGTAAAGTATGAAACAAGGAGAGGAGGAAAGGGGAGATAAAATTTACCTCATAAACAACCCATCGTAAAAATTCACTTGTTATTTGGTCATCGGGAAAACGATGAGGCATTACACCAAGGGGGAATGCACCCTGACACAATCTCAACCGTGGAGCATTGCATTTAGGGAGCACAATTGAATTGGTGCACATTCTGTTACATGAATTTTTTCGAGGCTTACGAGGACAACAACAAGCGAGCCACAAGATTTATATATGAGTTACTCCCGATCATGGCGCTCGCAATGTGGAAGTGGAGTCCACTGAGAATCGACCACTTGTGGAGATCACGCAAGACCAAACAATGGCACTAAGGTTCACGCCATGGAAGATATTAGGGGACCCAAGCACCAAAGAGATCAATGAGGAAGCTACAGCACTCGGCACGTGATAGATGGTCGATGTAGTTAGATGTCAACAAAGAATTCCAAGAAGCTTATTGGATAGATACTTCCCACAGTATCCGTTTGGGGTGACCCATAACCGAACCTATGTCCCGACCAAGTTGTGTTGATGAAAATACCTTCCATAAGAAGCCATTGAATTTCAAAATAATGGAAGAGGCCTTCCACACAAAATTTTCTTCATGGACAGAGTGGAAATGGAGATCGAAGTGGGACCCCGCTTACTTGTTTGATGCGAAGCTCCCCTAAAGTACTTTAGGGGGAGACACCTGGGGAGAAATAGTGCGAGGATCTCCTAACTACAACTACAAACACCGATCGGGACCAGCTTGGACACATGGGTGAAAGGCTTCAATAAGGTAATAGAAACTCTCAACATCACATATACTATGTTTCTAACCTTTTCTAAATTTTAAAAATTGAATTCTCGCATCCCCGTCCACCACCACCCCCATCCTAACCGCACTACCATATACCACATTCCACTCTCCTTCGCTACCCACCGTCACATCCAATCCTCAAAACCAAGCCAACTCAACCCCCAATACCAACACCAAAATGGAAAAAGAGCCCGACCATGGGACCTTAGAAAGTGGTCGATCCCACCGGAGAAGACCAAACCTAGCCAATAGTGACGGGAATGTTAATTCAAGAAGAGGTAGAGGTCGCCACCTAGACCACCTCTCTGTTACCACTATTCAATCCATCTTCGCTTTTCAACATACAAATATCGTCGACACTCCATACGCACACTCATCACCGCACACCTCATTCACGCCCAAGGACCACCCCCACCCACAACTCGTCCACCTCTCGCAACCGTTTCGCATCCGATACCACCAGGGATTCTAACAAATGTTGATATCAAGGTAGATGTTAACTCGGTACAACTCGGATTACCTAAGGTTAACCAAACCACAAAGTGGGACATGACGCCCTTTTAGAGTTATTAATCGAGAAGGGTCCCTCATTTCTCGATACAACCCCCACCACACTGCAGATCCAAATCCTTTCCTACAATCTAATTTATTGATGCAACAAGTCATGCCATCCACTAGTCTACGATTCTTGAACCTCACCCGTCGCAACAGAAGTCAACCAACATCCCCACAGTGGACATTGTGAAATATCAATCGCCAGCGGCAACCGCTCAAGGAAAGGAATCTAAGCCAAGAGATTTCGAGCAATGGGAACATGCAAAGTTGGGGACCTATCCAACTATTCAGCTTTCATCTAGACGTGCAAGATGACAAGCAGTAGGGTCTACACAATGACCTATTACAGTAGATTTTTAGTAGCAACAACAACAAGTGATTGCGCTCATCGAAGAATGCAATAAACTCCAAGATGAGAAGGATAGCCTACAAAAAACAAGCTTGGACCAAGTAACGAGAGGTATTTAAAGACCTATGGCCGACCATCACTCATCTCGGATAGCACAACACCCATAGACATTTCGTCGTGCTCAATGGTTGAAAGATCCATTCGATTCAAAAAATAGCATGTTCGAGCCTCGGACCGAGAAAAACTAGGAGCTAAAAGAGGCGCCGGTGGCAAGACCAACATTACCGTATCCCTCTATAGTATATGCCGAGAAAGTAGAGGAGAGGCAAATAGAAATTTCAAGAACATAAAGGACACACTCTAACGACAACCAAGGAAGTATACAAGCCTATTCAAGCAAACTACATGAATGCTCAAATTCTCTAACAATGAAGGCACAACCAATTTTCGAGCAACTCGAGAAGATTGTCCTTGAAATCAAGTGGACCACGAGATCTGTCAAGATAACCAAACTGTATGACCAAGAAGACATACTTGAATAAAAAATTCAAAGCCATCGAGGAACACTCAAAGAACAACAAATCAATTTCTCAAGGACCTACGACAACCCGTGGAATCAAAAAAGAAGAGGCAATTCAACAAGTGGTGACTCAAGTTGGACCCAAAATCCGTGAAGTGTTCAACAAATTAACGCAGTAATGGATGTGAATCAGAGCCAATGGAATCATCAATGAAACGGAGCCTATGATTAAGGCATGGCATCAAGCCATATCCGATTTCATCGCAGACTCGTAACATAAACAATGAACAAGGTTCTCGAGTTGGGGCCTTTGTTGGAACAGAGGAAAACCGAAATAAGAAAATACAGAGAACGAAGAAACAGGAGGAACTAGAGCCAACACCGGAAGCCGACAAACCACCGTAAGCCGCAATAGTAGAAAAATATTGACTCAAGACGAGTCAATAGCATGTGGTCGGGCTTGTAGGGGGCCTTTGTTTTGGACAGAGCAATTTTGGAGCTACGGGAGAGTCGGGATCACGTGTGGTGGAACACAATCAAGGTAGTCATGGAGTTGTCACTGGCTGCGTAAAGCCGGAAGACAAGTGATGAGGCGTAGACAGATAACGACACAAATGGCGAGATGGGAGACAAGAAACGAAGGGAACGGAGCGCAAGGGGATAGAGGAGTGCAAAAGGTGCAAGGAATGACAAGACTGTCGCCCAGTGAAAAAATAGGCAGAAAGAAGTAACTCCGGGAGTTAGTTAGTCGACGGAGAGAGAGGCCGATAGGAGAGTAGAGCCTAGGGAGAGCTCGTGGAGCCTTTTGTATTGAACTGAACCGTAATGGACTCTACGGGGTATGTTGATGTCATTTTGAGCCAAGATTAATGGAATCAGCATCGTTGTTGTGTTGTATATTGTGAATTTGTTGATGCTTGATTGATTATGATGAATGTAGCCTATTTTAAATTTTAATTCGGTACTCGAACATGTGTGATGAATGATAGCTTACTTCTTAGAGTTGTGATACATATATGTCTTATGTATGCTCATAAATATGATATGTGATAGTAATCTTTCCTCGACGCCAATGATCTAGCCTCTAACCTCGCAAGGTCGCGACACGCCTCGTAAGACTCCCCGCTTCCCTCAAGCTGGGGGGAAATTTCAGCATTGTCCTAGACTACAACGAAAGCTTCTTGGCCTCAAGCATGAACTCGGGTCTTACCTAGAGACCTCCTTTTTCGCCAACAACAATAGGCCTACTAGAATATATTATAAAATCCAAATTCTACACTATACATGTTTATTTCTCCTTAGATTTCTAGATATGTTAATTATTTTTTATTGGGTATACATGCAAATTATAATTATCTAAGAAATAGAGAACGATGAAATAAAAATCACAAATCACACTGATAGAAGATATAACCCAAGAAACCCATTTGGGAGAAAACCGAATTGGGAGGTGAGATACCTCTACTCTCTTCCAATAAAATGGAAAATAGATGCAAGTATAAAGAGGTGAGGCTTGATTCCCGTGCAAAGTGTTATGATGCAAAAACCCTTTGTTTTCTATATCTCCTTAACAATTGTTGGCTACTCTGTTGATCTATGGAACAAAATACATTTGAATATAATTGAAAGCCCTTTTCCTCCTAATGACCCGATTACAACATATCCCGATAGCCTACTAGTGGTAAAGCTTGAATCCTTCAACTCCTATTATAGTTAAAAAAATAGACTCTTCTAGATCCTTCTTCATCATGATCACGTGGCTAGCCCATTATCCATGAATTAATGTAGGTTGATGTGGCATCCTCTCAAATTTTGGTGGTCAAAACAATAAACTTTGGGTAGCATAACTTTTGCATATAGACTCTATTTGAGGTGATTCTTGCATCATTGGAAAGGTATCTATGTGCATAATAGCACTAAAAGGTGTGGTGGTTAAGTAGTAAATCTTTACCCTGAGAAAATGGCATTTAGTGCCTCAAATTGCTTCGAGAAGGTTCCCCGACCCAAATTTTTCCAAACTCGGGACCTACCGATAAAAGTGGTCCTACGAGTTGATTCATCCACTTTTTCCACACTAAAAGCATCGATATGGATGGAAAACAATATAATGATCCAATCTAGATAAGATTTTTTTGCAAATAGTGAACGCAATTGGTTGGAGGAAGAAAATGTTGATTTCTTTATATGAAAGAGATTGGTCTTCATTTGTCCATCATTTGCCATCAAGTAGAAGTTCCTCTAATGGCACCATGGTCTAGGAAGGGGATGTTCAAGTGCAAAATATTTAACTAGAAAATTGAGTTTATGGTTGGATGAAAAAAGCTTACCCTATGATTTATACAAAACTTTAACTTAATAAATAAGTATCTTCAAACCTCGATATACAATGTAATTATTATTTAATATTAATGAAATGGTACTTATAGTTATATAGATTATATACTTACTAAACTAAAAATTACTAAACTAAAAATTTCAATGTTTATGTACATAATGGTTTTCTGAAATTTATATTTAAGATTAAATATGGGTTTTAGTTTCCCACCATCTCATTAAAAAATAAATGAGAGTATTTGGCTTAATAAGTTTGTTGAGTTAAATAATTCATGTTAACATTCAAATACTAAGTACAAATGATAATTTGTGTGTTTAATATATTTCAAAAAAATATATAGAGCATTTAATATATATTGACATTAATACTCTGATTAAGAGCAAGGTTTAAATTCCTTTATGGGCAACCTAGTTAAATAATTCATGTTAACATTCAAGCACTAAGTACAAATGATAATGTGTGTTTAATATATTTCAAAATATATATATATATAGCATTTAATGTCTATTGACATTAATATTATGATTAAGAGAGATGTTTAAATTCTCATATGGGCAACCCTGTCCTTTT
This sequence comes from Pinus albicaulis, assembly GCA_034641835.2. Classification (NCBI taxonomy): domain Eukaryota; kingdom Viridiplantae; phylum Streptophyta; class Pinopsida; order Pinales; family Pinaceae; genus Pinus; species Pinus albicaulis. Next base: position 1,410,200,902 of record CM076574.1, read on the forward strand.
TCTCATTTGGTGGATAAATATAAGTTGTCCGTAAATTGCGGGAATCTCATATTTTCAGCTAAATTAGAGTAAATCTGTTCACTTTTTTTTAATTTTTTCTAGAAGTTCATAATATCTTTATCTTTTACAAGAAGAAGTCGGCATCTTTATCTAGAAATCTTTTGTGATTTCACACTAGTAAATACCAGGAAATTTATGCTATGATGTAAAACGTAATATTTAATTTGGATTAGACGGAGTTTTCAAAGCAGATGAGGAGAACCCCTTGTAAAATAATTCAATGAGTAGAACCAACTTCGCTGACACTTGGAAAGCGGAAAGCGTGCGTGTCATGGGCTTTTAGGGAAGTGAATTATTCTAAAGATCCTCACTAATGTTCCTCGATTGAAAAATCTATGAAAAATTGTAATATAATATAATAATGGTAATCGTTTCATGAACGGAGGAAAGTCTTGATGAGCTTATGTAAGTTAAAAATAAAATAAAATAATATAATGGTAATAATATTATTTAATGTGCGGAAAAAGGGTTTGTTAATCTAATTTATTAATTGTGGATTAAATAATAAATAATAATTTAATTCATTAATTATGAATTAAATAATTTTAATAAACATTCAGTAACAATGATTTATCGATAAATTAAAAAAATAATAACAAGATTTAAGTGATTAGGAAATTACATAATTAAAAATAATAAACAACGTTTTTAAGATGACTTCATAGAGTAAAAAGAGAAAAAAAAATGGATAATACTAATTAAGGAATAATCTTTTTTTATATTTCAAATTTATAAATAATTTTTAATTATTTATTTTTATATATAAAGAATAATGGGTGTACCGTTGAGTCATTCTATGATGTGAAGGTTACTCGATTCAAATACTTTGTGGGCAAATGTCACATCTACTAATTATGTTCTCATATTACTCAACACCGTAAAAATAAAATAAAATTCACTCCTATGTTGTGGCACTCGAGTATCACAATTATTTAAATCATATAATCAAACTTAATATGTTCCTACATACTATACTTACACACAATATTATTACACAAATTATCTTTGCATTTTATATATGAACTTTATGCTACCTCGTTCATGTGGTTTGCACACTTATGAATGCGTATCATACATATTTATTAGTGGACTTATGATATGTGACCCAATGTTTAATCAAAGAGCTAAACAAACCGGAACTTCTTAATCAAACTCGGTTTGAACAAGCTTCTCAACATTTAATTTCGCATTAACCTTTCGCAGCGCTTTCACAATGTGTTGCCCTAGAGATTACATGACATATGGGTTCTTGTCCACCGTTGATCGTCGTTGATCTTACCACATCGATGGATCTCAAGGTGGTTAGGGTAGCAACCCTACCCCCTTCGGTGTTAGTCATTGTGGATTTGCTTCTTGGTGGCCCTCCGCTCCGCAACTCCTCTTCCGTAAATAGGTATAGCTTATCTCGCTATAGTCGTTCACCGTGCATCTCGTGCTCATCGATTTCGTGTTCACCGGTGCCAAATTCCCTTGGTCTCGTCACTTGCTTTAGTCACGACTTCACCTTGAACATGCTCGATTTTTAGGTTTTTGCACGGTTTCAACTATTTAAGTTTTCGGATAAAACTCTCGAGAATCGGAATATGTCATTTTGATTATTCTAATTTAACAATGTTCTCTATTTGCTACAAGTGTGGATGCAAGTAGAGGTCAAGCCATCCTTGGTCGAGTAAGATTTTCCCTCCAGTGTCACTATTAACATGACAAATCATCTTTCTTATCCATACCTTGTGTTTAGTACTTCACTAATTTATTTGTTCCCTCACCGCAGTAAAACCCCCTCTCCTCTCGCTCGGCCTTTAGCTTGGTTTTAGCTTTAAGATTCTGCTAAGACTCGACGACTCCCGGTCATTCCAAGTACTATACCGCTATCCTTGTTGAAGGTGAATGTTAAGGGTTGGCTAGCTTCTTTCCTCTTGTCGATTTATCGAAGGAATGTCATGGTTAACGTTTTAGTTATGTTCATAAGTTTCTCTTTTGATAGGGTTTACCAACTCTAGGGTGCTCAAGCAATTGGTTATTGAGTCTGTCGATGGCATGGTAATTTTTATTGGCCTTCTAGTAACTATTAAATTAGTCGTTGATTCCACTCGAAATGTAATAAGTCCTCCACTCTTTTGGGTGAATTTTCGAACAGTTAAAGGAGGGTTTGACTCTCGTTTTATTAGAAAAGGTTCTTTGGTCGCTCATTAGAAAAGTTGCGAGAGCGTAAATGTATTTTGATGTACCTTTTGTTCCTAGATTTTTTTTTCAAGTACGTATACTCTAAAGACATAAGATTTTGCGGTGGAAATGTGCAAGAATGTATTATTGTGTTTATATAGCTTTAATATTATTGAGCGCAGATTTGCATTGGCACTCGTTTTTCCAACTAGTTTTCTCCTATGATAGATCTTGCAAATTATTCATACATGGTTGGTATAAGCACTATATAATTTATGTATAATTTTGCATTTATGTGCTATATGTATTCGAATATCTACATAAATCAATTTTCTTTTTTTCGTTATGCTTATTCTTCCCCAAAGAATTAGTTTGCCAAAAATCTCTGAGGACGTAAAACCATACCAATTCCCTTTAGTCCAGGGGTTTAAACCTCTCGGCTTAAGGGTCGGTTCACCGTTCCCTCGTGTTATACCAATATCTATATGTATGACCGAATGGTTTACTAAATTCGTAACAACACTTAAAATTCTAGGTGCTTAATGGTTTGGGTTTACCAATTAAACTCAAAGCATTATTTTACTTAGCAAGATGTTTTTCTTGTGATATTTTTTTGGTATTTTTTTTGTGTGTTTTCCTTAAAGGCCCCTAGGCTTACGGTTTGGCTATCACAACCGTTCTTCACTTGTTTTTCTTTTCCACAATCTTATCAGCTAGGAAACCTCAGTAGACAAGGTGTTGATTTATATACATGGAGATGTTATTTGAATACATAGTTCAAAGATAAAGTTTTAAATTCCAGCTAGAGTTTGGGATGCTTTATTGTTGACCAAAAAAACCACTAACAATACCGCCTTTAATCTACTACATGTACCCCATCTATCAAGAAACTATAACAAAGCTAATAAATAATAAATAGTGTTATCTTTTTTCATTTCAATGAAATTCTTGCATATCATTTATGTACTATAAATTAATATTTAACAAAAATATCCATACATAATACATACGATGATAAGAGCATTTCGTAACTTCTCATATTAAACACATTACTCATAAATACTTACCCGGAATTTCCTCTTCACCGGTTAGACCACCCAACCATGAGTGAGGTGATCACGTCCTCAACTCCCCTTGTGCTCGTCACAAGAGCGGAAGTTAGTAGAAGGATCTCTAGAGTTAGACCATGAGAGTTCTTCTCTAGCCTTTTCTCCAATCTAGTTAGCAGAGTTCCAGTGGTTTTCAACCAGCCTCCGGACCTCTCTCGTTCACAGCTACTCGTTGTCTCTTTATTTCCTTTTCCTAGAACCGCTTCCCCTATTTGAGATTTCCTTCTTATCCTCAAAGGGGAAGGTACCCTATCAATAACTCGCTTCTTCCCAACCACTCTGGGAGTCTTGGAATTATTTACCAACCAATCATAGAAATTCCCAATGTAAATTTTTTATTTATAAAATCTAAACTTAGGTTCATTAACCAGCTTAACACATTCAATAGTCTCTTTTCTCATTTAATAGTCAAATGTAATTTCCGCAAAATTTTAAAAAATAAAATGAGATAATTAAGTCGAGTGTTACCGAAAAAAATCCAACATTTTTAAGGGCTAGTGTGGCCCAAGTTGGGTGAAATATAGGGGCGATTTTAACGGCCTAGATGGCCTTGGTTCCAATGTTATCGTAACCGAACTAGAACCGGTGGAACCGACTAGTACGACCATTTTTGGGTGAAATTTCTTAATTTCTAATTTTATCCTAGATCCCCCTAAGCTTATTTAAACACACCCATCCCCCTCTATTTCATTCACACTATTGATGGTGTGAGCAGAATTGGAGCATGTTTGAGTGTATACACGAGAAGAAGAGGAACCGTTTGCAAAAAAAGATGGTTAAATGACATGGTCTTTGTTTAGTACAACCTTAGGTTGAGGCACAACTAATTACCGAACAAAACCCCTAAGGAGGATGTACAAGATGATGATTTTGGTGATGACATTAACAATTAGGACTTGTAGGTTGTAGTTATAGTATATTAGATTGTAGTATCATACTATCATGTTATTTTGGACTATAAAGACATTTTAGATCTTGCTTCTTGATGTTTTTTGCTTCAACAATGTTTTTTCACTAAGAGCTATTTTGGTTATATATGCACTATTACATGATCTATAAATGAGAATTTTTTGCATATTTGTGTATAAATGGTTTGGATTCATATGGATGCACATGAATATATGTTTCTTTCTTTAAAATGTGATTTTTTTATTTTGTTTTTTTTGTGGTCCCCACTAGTTCTCTCGTTTATAGTGTAGTTCGATCATCGTTCAGCTTTTTATCACATTACCTCGGATCTGTTTCTCAAGACATAGATCAAACCCCGATATAATATTTAGAAAATTCAAACTTAACACACACACACACACACACACACACACACACAGAGATAATAACATCAAATAACCCTACTCTTTGGAAATTTAGGCCTCCAAGACAACCGATAGATGATCAATGGAAGTTTCCACAAGTTGTTTTTTCTCAAACCGAATTTTTTATGGTGCTTCAAAAGGAAACCCAAGACAAGATGGAATTGGGGGAATCTTTCGTAACTCAAACGGAGTGGCTTGTAGAGTTTATGCTATGGATCCGCGACATACCACCAATAATGAAGCGGAGCGACAATACTAAAGCAAGGTCTCATTATAGCTATAAGGGAGAATTATCGAGTGCTTAATTATAGAGGCAGATTCTACTATGGTTATTGGAGCCTTATCGAAACTTCAACAAGGAACAAAGTGGGAGAAAATCAATGAAAAGCTCGGAGAACAAGAACCTTAATTCAAGAAATTGGTTTATCAGGTTAATCAAATTCAATATATGATTTCTTCTCATATTGGTAGGAAAGGTAATCGGTCGCAGATTATCTTGCTAATTGGGAGTCGTAATAATGTTGATCACCCTTTGGATATTACCCCTTCCAACAAAATATGGGATATTGAACTTCATTCTCCGCAACTAATCCTTGAGCATGATAATCCTCGATCGGGTGCCTATCACCAAATAGGACAGCTTGTACTTTGCATTTATGCATATACTCCGTGCTTTTATATCCCTGTCGGATCTCTCGTTATTATAGTATTCCCCCCACCTCCGATGGGAATGATGAATTTTGTCACCCGTCCTCCATGCATTAACTCCGAAAAGTGGTGTCATTTTGGTTATTGGCGCCGGGTTTTGCTATGTAAAGGTAACCTCTCGAACTAATTTTCTTATTCCTCTCCTCGTTTTGGTTGTCGTGTTTGGTCGTGGTCGGCTCGGTCGGCACTCCTTACAGAGTGCTACAAGATTCTCCTGCATGTTAAGTCTTCTCACCGAGCTCTCTTACATACGAATTATGTGCCTAGCAAATGAAATCTAGTCGCGCAATGGATTTTTCTCGGTTCTTTATCTTCTCAAAGTTATTGACATTGTTCCGAATCTAGTCGTCATTCCTCGTTTTAGAAGCCCCGAAGCATATTTTTTTATTCGGATGATAGAAAGAATGCTTTTTAGAATGGGGGTTCCAAAGATATCTACTTATTATGCATCTCTCGTTTTCTCATTATTTGAATTAGTATGTCTCTAATGCTTCAATCTTCACAGAAAACCGTAAACTCGTCTAAGTTGTCTAATTTGCACTCTAATGGTTTAGTCTTAAATTGATGGGGTTTCAATTATCTCCGGTTCTACTTAATTCCTATTCGGATGTATATTTCCGCTCCGCCTATAGCATTTGTTCTACATATCGGCTCTATAGCTCTACCGCTAATCCTCTCGTTAGCTCTTCACCTTCTCGCATATTCTCGCCTTCACCCAGCTCATGTCTTTACAGAGTCTCCGTCGAACTTGTTTTCATGTCCTATCTAAATCTCTGTTTCCATATTTCATGGCTAGGACAAAATCTAGGCGAGTGTCTGGCCAAAGTGTCGCTAGAACTCCTCCATCTCGTAAACGAGGACGCAAATATAATGTGGAAACTATGGAAAATTTAGCCGATGCGTATGAGTCTACTACCCCCGAGGATATCAAAGTAACAATTGCGTAATGGGAACATGATTCAGAGGAAGCAGAACCGATATAAGTGAGCAACATGATAGAATGGATTTTATTCCGGACCCGGGTAATACTAGGGGCGTAGTCTCCTTATTTCAAAAATCTATTAAAACATACTGAAATTGAAGTGTGTCTTGGCAAGAGCCATAGAGAGCCCCTCGTAAAAAAAGAAATTCAATCATACTCATCAATTTTATTTGAACTCCAATCTCTCGAAGCAAGAGATGTGTGAAATGGCAAAGGTCCAACATCAACAAAATGCCCGAATTGGCAATATTGAACAATGACTCCGTCTTCTACGAGATGCCAAGCCTTCAGGATTTCCCTGTCAAGGATCTAGCTACCGATATTTGATCTCATGTTTTGATTGGCCTCATGTTTTGCTTTCAATTTTGAATGACTCTTGATACATTATATCTCCTCGCTTCATATGTAATTTCTATGGACATAGTCGTGTTAAGTTAGTCGCTACTAAGCATAAGAGACAATATAGATTCTAGTTAGCTTATAACTTCTTGAGATGACCAATGACACTGTTTTCCTTTGGGCAGAGTTGAGGCACTCAATTTTTGGATGTAAATTTTGATGCAACTTGCCCCTATAATATAAAATGGCTAGATACAACGAAATTTACAAAAAAAAATAAAAAATAATAATAACATCAAATAACACTAAAATAATTCAAATCATAACAACCAATAAGTAAATTTAAATTACAACTCAAAAATAAAAATATATTATCAATTATAAATAACTATATTAATTCATATACATGATAAGATACTTAAATTCAATCCATATAAACATCATTATAAACACACCATCCGTATCTTTTTTTTTTTTTCCACAGAAAAAATCGAACCTTCTATTATATAAGAGGGTTACATAGCATATGCAGTGCATTGTCCCTTCCCTTTTTCAGAGAAATCCATAAGCCGCTGTTTGTAGGAAGATATCAGGAAATCCACCCTACAGCACTCGTCAACAAAATCTATTGGATAAGCTCAAAATCGTGGTGTAAACTACCCCCGGCTTCCATATAGGAAAAAACACCGAAACGAGGGTAGGCTTAAAACCACAACGATCCAAAGACCCGACGAGTAGACACTATGTCGGGCTGAAAGTTTTGTTATGTCAAGTAAAAAAACTAGTGCTCATGCCTCCATTAAACGGAAAACAACGCCGAGTTATAAGCGCTTTGAAATATACATATTAGTTTTTTTCAGCAAAAAATATATATAAACATGAAACTAAGAGTATAATAGAGCCATTGATGGCTCCCGAGTTAAGCAAAAATAGGAGGAGCAAGTCTCCTTGCCACCCCATCAACTACTTCTTCAACCGACCATGCGTCCAAAACCTCGCTCAATGCCTTTTTTAGAAAGGTCAGCTCGTTTCCGTGTTTCTTTCCCCTATAAATGTGACAAATTTTCAGTCTCGTAAAAACAACTTTTTAAGACGAATAATTTCAAGCAAGCAAAGGAGTTAAGAGAAAATTCCTCAAAGATGTGATCCATTGGCCCACTTGATTGTATTCAGAGAGTCCCCAAAGATCCGAACCTCCCGCTCATTGCGCAAAGAGAGCCAACAAAGAAGCAAATGTAAAGCTTTGAGCTCAAGAAAATTATTTGTTCCCGGTACCAAGTCCAATGGAGGCTTTGAGAGAAATTCTAGAGGGAAAGTGAATGACCGGACTCAGCTCCACAATTCTTGTTTATATCTCGAGGCTCCATCGAAATAAGCCCATGGGATGGAGCCCTTTATTTCTTCTCGCTCGGACGGGTCTAAAGCTCGGAGAATTAGATGGAAGTGGTATGCTTTCATATATGGCCACTCCTTCGACTGCTAATCTAGCGATGGGGAAGAAGGAGTCTTTGAAGATTTCGGTGATTTTTGGCTAGCCATATTCCCCAAACAACCAGCATAGGGGCATCGTTCGACTTTGTCATTGGGAGCCCTGCCGCCACCAATTATTCCAGGGCCTCCGATATCTCCTCCCCCTCCCAACAAAGGGGGACCTTTGTTAGTCTTAACATTTCGTTCCAGCAGGCTTTTTGAGAAAGGACAAAGCAAGGAAAATATGTCGGAGAGTTTCCTCACTCTCCTTACACAAGGAACACCACCCAGACCTATCTTCCCCCCTTTTTTGGAGAAGATCCCAAGTAGGTACTTTCTTTTGAAGAACACACCGTAAAAAACAATCGAGTCTTTGCCGGCCCTTTCGCTTTCCACAATGGTTTGGCCCACCAGCTTGGCTCCTCCCACCCCTTTTGAGACATAAGCCAATCATATCCCATCTTTGGAGAGTAGAAGCCTCGATTGAGAGTGCACCCATCTCAGCTCATCCGGCTCATTTGAAATACGAATATGTGAGTTCAACGGACCACGCGAAAAGCCTCCCATTCATCATGCCATCTTTCCTCTAGAGCAAGAGCATCCACCGAAAACCACTCCCCGCCGCCGGATCGATGAGTTTGCATTATCAACGAATTTGACCGAGAGAGAAAAGGCCTCGTTATTTAAATGCTCGAGCAGATCTCTTGAAAGGGCAAAGGAGTCCGAGCAGCCCCACCCACGGGTCCCCCGCTAGCCTTATGGAGCTACCGTCGCCCACTTTCCATGCCAAGCCTTTTTCAATAATCTGTACAGACTGCCACCAAAGCTTTCCATACCACAAGAGGAGTTCCTTGTTGATTTGAAAGGTCAGTCCGATCCATTCTAGGGGCGAGACCGGGTCAATATACTTCCTTCTAGTCACAAAGCAAATTCAAAGGTTATACCGAAACAATCGACCTCCACGCTAGTTTAGCGACTAAAGACCGAGAGAAAGGGAACAAGTCCTTAATCCCCCCACCCACCCCATTTTTTTTGGTCCGACAATTTTATCCCGTGCAACCCAAGGAGAGACATGATCCTTCTTCTCGGCCAACCCCATAAGAATCACGCTACAAATTTTGTTTATTTTTCAAGCAAAAATGCATTTAGGCACCCAAATGAGACTAGCCCAAGAAATGGAATAGCCAAAAACCACATATTTAATCAACACAAGCCCGCCTACCCTCGATGTACCATTTAAAACTCCAATGTTTCATTCTGTCGTCAATTTTCGCCAGAGCCAAGTCCAATCTTGAGCCCTATAGGAGTCGGTTTCCGCTTAAAACCAAGATATTTGAACATGCATCTTGAAGGGAATTTACTTCAAATGAGAGTAACTCCTTTAATCTGTTTACTTCGAGAGTTGAGAGCCCTCGCCGTAGTGACATAAGATTTATGATCATTTATGACTAGACCCGTGGCTTTTTAAGAAAAGGTCTAAGAGCCTTTTAAGACAAGCAGTAATCCTCCCGCTCCCATCACTAAAAATGAGAATGTCGTCAACAAAAAGGAGATGGGTCACCCGGAGATTCAGCCCAACTTCAATCCCTTTCATATCACCCCCGTCTCTTCGCCGCTTTGATCAATAAACTTAAACCTTATGTCGCTAGCAGGGAACAGCAGGGGGGAGAGAGGGCATCCCCGGCGTAGGACCCTTTGCGGGTTGAAGAAGTCCGAAGTAGCACCATTTATCGAATCGCGATCGAAGTCGAGGTAACACACGCCATGATCCACCTTAAAAAGTCATGCTCGAACCCCCGTATGAGTTAGGAGAAGCCTTAGATACACCCAATCGATTCTCGTCATAGGCCTTAGAGAGATCAATTTTAATGATGGCCCCTTTTTTCCGGCTTCTTTTTTAGATCGTGAAGGGTTTCCCGGGGCAACACCCATAGCCTCGTGGATTTGTCTCCCATCCAAAAAACCGAATCTGTTCCACGTAAATGCTTTTGGAGAGGAACGGTTTTAGCCTAGAGGCAACAATCTTTGCAATAACCTTGTATAAGCATGTGCAGAGTGAGATGGGGCGGAAGTCATTAAAAGAGGAAGGGTGATCCGACTTGGGGATGAGGGTCGGAAAGGTAGCATTGAGAGGGCCGGTAGACCAAGCCTAAGACCCTAGATTCTTCCACCATCGTCGCCGGTCATCACCCGGAAAAATCATAAAAGTGGAGAAAAAATTCCACAGATCCAACCATCCGGTCCCGGGCTTTTCTCTTTTTGCATCGATTTTAGGGTAGATTCCACTTCATCCTTGGAGACCGGTGCCATCAAGAGATCATTTCCTTCATCTTCAATGAAACTTGGGAAAAAATTGAGCTACTCTTATAACTTCAGCAATTGAAGCTTCGCGTAGGGCCTTAAAAAGGTCTTTGAAGAAAGCAACCCCAAGGGAGGCAAGCTCTTCAAAAGACCGAGCCTTTTCCCCCATTTTCTTTTGGCATTTCCCAAATGGTATTTAAATTCTTCCTTCCTTTTGCATATTGCTCGGAAAAAATTTTGTGTTTTCATCCCCCGCTTGAAGCCGGATAGCCCCCGCTCTTTAAACGCCAGCCTTTTCCTCCTTTACTTGAAGAATTTTCCTTCCGGTCGCCTCAAGCTCCCGGGATCTCGTTACGAGATTCCACCGTGGCATAGCCTCCCCCATCCGGGGCTTCTAAGAGCTCAAGTTCGGCGTTTATGACCCTTGGTTCCTCATCTTCGAGCAAAGCCTTTTGGGTAGCCCGAGTTTTGGTTGCAGCCTTTTCAAATGCTTCAGAGTTATTCATGAACGCCTTACTTCGACTTAAATCCTCCTCATCACATAGCCCATCCTTCCTCCAAGTGGTATGGACCCGGAGATACAAAAGAGTCATCCGTCAGCCCAAGAGGCATTAAAATTGAACGGGGACCCGGGTTTTTTTAAGAGTTCCTTTTGCCTCCATCGACATCGGGAAAATGATCGGACAGGGCCCCCTTCACCCACCCAATGTCGAAAAATAGACAATTTCTCAAATAGAACTTCACCCAAGAGAAAGCGATCCGGTTTCTTCCCAACCCAGCTCATCACCAACTCTTTTATTTCGCCAAGTAGGCCCGGCTTTAAGAAGCGAGAGGTCGATCAAATGGGAAGAGGTGATCTTGGAAAGGAAAAAGTTTGTTAGAGGGTCCGCTCCGCATTTGCTCCCCACGATTCGAGAGACCCCCGGGTGAGAAGTTTAGGTCTCCTCCAATGATCAAATTTGGATGGTTAAGAAAGGACTTTTGGAAAAAAGGAGGACCATAACATCTCCCTTTCCCCGACGGGGCCCATAAACATTGAGAAGAAGTAGGGGAAAGGCGAGCTAGCTTAGAGTAAAGCTCCAACGCCGCAGTGTGATCAAACCCCCAAGTAGAAATTTCTTTAAGATTTCCTACTCTATAGCTCGTGACCAAACCACCGGAGTGGCCATCCGCATCAAGGGCTCCGAAAGAGCCGACTGGCATCAATTTAGAAAGGAATGCTATAATTTCCTCCCCTTTACCTAGAGTTTCTTGAAGCATAAGAATATCCGGGTTATAATGTCCGATTAAGTCCCTTAAAGCTAGTTTTTTAGGTTGACTAACTAACCCCCCTACAGCTTGTAGGAAAGAAAAATCATTTCGGAAAGTCGGGGGGTGGATTTGCTGCTCTAAGCACCCCGACCAAGGATTTTTTGTTTCCGTTGACGATATCAATTATTTCCTTCGCTTGGCCTTTGACATATTGGATTTCCTACCTCCGGTTTTCCCGGGCCCGATTGGCACCAAGTCCTCGCTTCTAGACCACCGAGAGCCGTCTCTTTCCCGAGACGAAAAGCCAACGATCTCGGGTTATAAGGGGGGAGCGGTCGAGGAAGGAGCAAAATCCATGGAATGACAAGGGATTAGGGATTCTATCTAAGAGGACTGAGGATCTCCCGAGAGGACGAAGGTACCGAAACAACTAGACCGTCAACCGGTGGTGAATTCAGATTTAAACATGAAAACTCCATCCGAAGCTGCCCGAAGGTGCTAGGCATCGAAATAGCAGAGGCGGAATCTAAATTAGATAAACATAAGGAAAAGGGGGAAAGAAAGAGGCATACCCGCCCTGTGGATCCCTCACGGTCCCCAAATTGTCGGAGTGACTCGAGAGGCGCCAACACAGGGTGCTTGCTCTAGAGACCGGGCGGGATCAAAGCCGCCGCAAAGGGGCACCCGAGGTCACAACCTCCAAACCATCCTCTAAATCCTCCTCCATTGGTTCCTTTGGGAGATCCATGCCGGTGTTAGAAACAGGAAAAACCACCAAATTTCGGGGCACTTTGAGAGGGTTCCTTCGACGGCGATGGCCCGGAGGGCACTCTTTGGCCAAGTGCCCATATTTATGGCAACGATGGCACCGTAATGGCAAGTTTTCATAATCCAGCTTTTGCACGAACTCCATCTCTCTATACTTTAAATTCATGGCTTCGCAAGCCCTTCTCGAGGGTTAAGACTTACTAAGATTCTGTGCCACACTAAGATCGTCGCTTGCTCGAAAGATTTATCAAACTCCAAGAACTTCCCCAAGGTATTTCCAATAGAAATGAAAACCGAATCAAACCGTAACCGAAGAGGTAGCCCCCGGAAATTTGACCCAAACCGGAGATTCGTTCGAGCCTTTCTCGCCTCGGGCATCGAACATAGGTGTCCATCTTCGAAGAAGGACCGGGTGTTTACCAAAGCGCCAATTCCCTGTCAAGAACCCAATTAACATGATCTTTTTGGGCAAAGCGCAAAGTAAACCAACCTCTCTCCGGTGCTTTAATCTCCACAGAGCTTTCCCGGTGCATTTTCCCACTCCGATTGAACCCATTCCCTGATATAATCAGCCGTGAATTTCCACCCTCGCACTCGCCAACGAGCCTTGTCTCGTTGGTCGCCATAGCCTCTTCTACTCGGATATCCACTCCTAATGTGCAACAAGGCTGTGGCTCCTTCTTTCTAATAGGACCCCGCTTTTTTGCGCTTCCCACCCACCTTGGTAGCCCGCACCTCGTCCTCCCCCCGGTTCCTTATGATGCCGTACATCGGAGGCCTCTACCCCGCACGGGCCCCGGCACCTCTCCTCCGAAACCCTATTCACACGAAGTCACGCATCTTCCCGTCCCTCGCCCAAAGGTTCCTTTTCCGGGGTTGAGACTTCTCCGCATCCGTGGCGCCCCCTGCATTCAATCTCCCCCCTAAGTGCACCCCTTCAAGCCCGCTCCCAACAGCTCCGGATCAATTGCATGCCCAAATCCATCGCCCGATGCTCCGACCGTGGTGTCATTATGAAGTAAATCCCGGATCACCTCAACCGAGAGCACATCGACACCTTTTGAGCTTGATTCCGGATTTTTTTCCTCGAGCCGGGGCCCCTATTTTCACTTCCAAAAGCCCATGGAAAGCCTCGCTCTCGTAACGAGCCTTTTCCCGCCTTTTTCCTTCGCATCTAAGGGCCTTTTCAAAACATGCGGACCGCAATCGGCCACCACATCCTCTAGCCCTCCCGGAAAGAGGAGGAAACCCCCGTAAAATCGGAAAGGTCTAACCCCCGAGGAAAAGGGAAGAGTCCCGAGAGCAAAGAAGACGGTTCCTATCGGAACTTTCACCCTCGGAGAAACTATCCTTGGAGGGTAAAACGGTGCGGTCAGCCTTTTGGGTCTTTGCCAAATCAAGGAGTGCGAACCGTGAGGGGGGAGAAACCACCCTTGCCTCTTTGGAAAAAAAACCCCCTTGCTTCACGTGCGCCTTAGGAAAAAAATTGCTCAAGGTTCGAATAGAAACTTCGTGTCCCCAAACAAAGGGAGTAAATCCTCCCGCGCCGGTTCTAAATCCACCCAGCTCACTGGTCGAGCCCCATCCCTCGCAAATTAAAAGCAAACCCTAACCCGACACCGTAGGAGCTGAAACCCGTGAAAAGGTAAAACTTCGTCGATCGGTGAAAAAAAACCCGAAAAAAAGTTATCTCATTGACAGGCTAGGGATGAAACCGCGTGATTTCCAACCTCGGTGAGCACTCATCATGACTTAGCGCGGAAAATTCCATGAGGTTAGGCGAGACCCTGACAGGTAAGGTCCGCCTGTCACATCTCGCCTCCCGCGTGGCTTGAGGCAAGCCCGACCTGCAGACAATTACTGTTCCACCATTGCAAAAAAACCCTGGCGCTCAAAACCCTCCACGATCCGTATCTTTTTAATCTTATGCTAATAACCTATTCTTTCCTTTACTTCTAATTTTTTGATTTAATAAAATCACAATAATAATAAAAAATTACTTGAAAAAAAAATAAAAAAATTCTTTTAAACAATAACATTGAAAATAAGGAAAAATAATAACATGCCATGATAATTTATCTGGTTGAATTATTTGTGTAACTCCCTATATGTAGATTTATCGACTTGCCATGTAAAACAAACCTTTGTTGCCTTGTGGATATGTTTGATAAAGAAACATTATGCTGGTAAAGGGACACTATCCCTGTCTTGGTTTAGAGAATTGTTCTGGGTTGCTTATGATTCTAAGATTTATTTAATTACATAAATGAACAAGAAGGCATTATTTTATTTATATTTTTTAAAAATTAATAAATTATATATATTTACATAACACATGTATGGATAATAAAAAAATTAAAAAATATACATAATTTTCCGATATTTTCAACATTATCCATTTTACAACCTATCCGCCTTTTATTACCGTTTGATCAAATTGGTCCCTTTTTCGGGCTGGTTTCCTTTCGTTTCGTCTCGTCGAGATGCAACCTCGCACCACATCACTTTGTTCAATCTTGTATTTTAATGTGGCCAAACCATTGACTGGAATTTCAAATTAGCGTGTCGCTTGCGGAAAAGGAATGGTATAGCTTTCCACGTTGAAGCAATGAGTGCAAGCCACGAGATTGAAGAGTTCCTTTTCCGGGCTGGTTTCCTTTCGTTTCGTCTTGTCGAGATGCAACCTCGCACCACATCACTTTGTTCAATCTTGTACTTTAATGTGGAATTTCAGATTAGCGTGTCGCTTTCGGAAAAGGAATGGTATAGCTTTCCACGTTGAAGCAATGAGTGCATGCCACGAGATTAAAGAGTTCCAAAAATTTCCACTGTGAAAGTTCGCAGAGATAGGAGCCGCCATACCTTGACTTTATTAGTTTCGTCAGTATTCATACACGGGTGGATTGTTTGCGGTGCTGTGTGCACAGCCCTTGATCTTCTGAACCCTCCTGCTTTAAATACCTAGTTTCTGTGTTTTGCAGATTCACGTTTATGTGGCACACCAAATAATTCATGGCGATTTGAAAAGCTTCCCTGGTTTAGAAATATGAGAATTTGAATTTCTGCAATATGGGAAGTCAGAAAGCATGTGTAAGCTCAAACTCCACATGGTGAAAGAGCCGAGGCCCTTGAGATCATCACAGATAAAGGCCCCGAGCACCAACACGGGCACGGAGGGCAGCGGTGGGTCCAGCCTCTTCTCCAGCAGCACTGTCAATTCGCTGGCCAGTCTCAGGGACTCCCTCCCTGAAAACCCCATTCTCTACACATACAAAGAAATCGCAGATGCCACCACGCAATCTGGAAGAATGGGGAGTTCGTCCGTCTGGAAGTGCGTTCTCAGGGGGAAGACGGTGGCTGTCACTGTGAGAAAGCAACAGAGAAAAATGGGAGATTTCAGGTCAGGGCTCAGAGAAATTTGCAATGCCCACCACGCTAGCATAGTCAACCTCTTGGGAGGCTGCTGCGAGGGATAGATCCTATACCTCGTCTACGATTACGTCGAGGGATCGAACCTCGGGGACTGCCTACGGGGCAGCAAGGTACCGGGATACACGGTTCTCGGCTCCTGGATATCTCGGATGCAGATCGCTGTGGACGTGGCGCAGGGGCTTGAATACCTGCACCACGACAGCAATATAAATTACGTGCATAATTACATAAAGTCCAGCAGCATTCTCGTCACGGAGCCTGGTTACAGAGCGCGGATCGGCCATCTGGGCGCCTCTTATCTTGCCGGGGAATACGACACCGGCGGCATTTTTGATACACAAGGGGATTCGAACGCGAATGTCCACTCCAGAACTTTGCATAAACGTTCGAGCCTGAAAATTAGTGGTACGCAGGGGTACATGGCGCCGGAATACATGGCTAGTGGCATCGTCTCGCAGAAGACGGATGTGTTTGCGTTGGGCGTGGTGTTGCTGGAGCTCCTTTCCGGCTACGAGCCGATAAGGTATGTTCAGGTGGACGAGGGCGGCCGCCGTAAGAAGAGAATAGGGCTTATAGACACACTAAATACTCTTTTTTCCGAGTCCGACAACAATTTTAGTGGGAGGCTAAGATCCTGGATCGATCCTCGGCTCAAGGATTCCTTTCCTGTAGATTGCGCAGAGAGGGTAGCGAGAATTGCTTATTCGTGCGTGGATCAGGATCCCGGAAAGAGGCCTGATACGAGATATATTGCAGGGGAGTTGTCAAAAGTGTTTATAATGTCGGAGCAATGGACTGAGCAAATGAAGGCAAACAAAGGTGTGAGAATAATCTAGAAATAGATTTAGTTTTGGTTTGTTGTACGGGAGTGTGCATTTAGAAATCAGTTCCATCTATTCAGGGTTGTTTCCTCTTCTTCAGGAAGATTAGGTGAGTGAGTTTCTTATTTAAGGATGATGTAATTGAGCAATTATATTCATTGTGTTGAGTGAGCTTGACTCACGTTTCTGGTGTTTTATAGCTGTGTTTGTTTTGTTAATTTGGTATCAGAGCTGAGTAGTCTGCGCCTCTCTCCTCTTCGCGAGCAGTGATAGACTCTGCTATTAGAGTGTGCGCAGATTTGGTGCGGTTTGTAGCGCGTGAAGCACTGTCATTTGGTGCCGGATACGATCAGGTGTCCGACCTGCAGGATACGAACCAGCTTCTTCAGATTGAGGCGTTGTCTTGCACTTTTGGCCTGAACGAACTGTGAGAGCGTTTGAAGTCGACCTGCGTAGAAATTTGAAGCTGACCTGCTTTTGGTTGTGCGCTTTATGTTGAATGAACCAACAGTTTAGTTGTTAATTGCAGAGCGTTTTTTTTTTTTTAAACAGTTTTGTGCGGCAGCAAGGTTCGTTGTTTTAAAAAATTCTGAGTGTGAAGTCGAACTTTGAAAACACGCTCTGCGGTTTTTTGTTGAAACCATTTTCGTATGCCAGCATATTGGTGGTGCCTGTCATTAAAAATAAACAAGCTGCGTGGAGTCGGATTTCTGTCAAGCTGCCAAGTTTTTTTTTGAAACGGTTTTTGTTTATTAAAGGATGTGAATTGAACAAATTTATATTTGTTCTTGGCATTTTAAAAAAAAAGGGAGCAAGTTTGCAAATTGTTTGAAGTTTTAAAAAAAAAAAAAAAAAAAACATCAAACTAAATAGAGTGGGAGAAAAGCTTGCAATTTTTTTTTTGAATTTGGTCATTGGTGGAGAAATGGCTAATCCCCTTGCAGATACATATTTAAATGAGTCTTCAAAACTTGATGGAGAAAATTATGTAAACTGGAAATTTAAGCTCATAACAGTACTGGAGGCATACAATCTCTGGACGATTGTCAAAGGTGATGAGCCCAAGCCTCAACCTCCTGCTGCCACTCAAGATTGGGAGAAGCATGAAATGAAAGCAAGGGTGCTGCTACGCATGTCAGTGAAGGACAATATTATTCCTCACATTCGGGACTGTGAAACTTCCAAAGCGACTTGGGACACGCTTAAAGGTTTGTATGAAACGACTAATGCAAACCGTATTTTATTTTTAAAAACAAAGCTGCTATCTATTAAAATGGAAGCCCATGAGACCATTAGCAACTTTGTTTCCCGAATTAAAGACCTGAGTGATAAACTAGGTGATATTGGTGAAAAGGTGTCTAGTACAGACTTGGTAACTGTTGCTTTAAAGGGGTTAGTTCCAGACTATAAAGTATTTATTTCAGCTCTCTCAGCTAGACCGACACCTCCTACATTTGAAGAATTGGCTGGAATTCTTCTTCAAGAAGAAGAGCGCATGAAAAATTTTGACCAGGAGCCAAATGGTTCTGATTTGGCTTTGACTGCAAGAGGCAAACGACCATTCCGAGGGAGACCATGGGACAGGAACAGAGGCTGTTTTCAAGCAAAGCAGAAAGGTATGGCACCTCCTGATTCTTATGTTAAGAGGAACATTGAATGTGATTATTGTGGAAAACCTGGACATCTCGCTAAAGATTGCTATAGGAGAAAGAATAATGAATCAAATCAAAGACATAGAAGGCATAATGGAAATTACATAAACAGAGACACCTCAGTGAATGATGGATTTAAAAATCTTAAGTTATTTCTTTCTGATGCTACATTGTCTGCTGAAACTGATGATGAGAATGCATGGTTCATCGATTCTGGTGCATCTGCACACATGACTTGTAATAAAGAATGGTATGATAAATATTATGAGAAATCTGATGGTACACACATTTACCTAGGAGATGACAGGTCACTTAAAGTTCAAGGCTATGGCATAATAAATGTGTACTTACCTAATGGACACATGCGGCAGATTCATAATGTGATGTATGTACCTGCTCTCAAAAAGAATTTGATATCTGTTTCCACTATCACTGATAATCATTTAAAAGTTGAATTTGGTAAATTGGGGTGTATAGTGAAAGATGTTCAGGACCACTACAGGGTTGTTTCTACAGGTACCAGAGTTGGAGGATTATACAGATTGGATGTGACAATAAAGCGCCATGTTGCATTGACATCGAAAGAGACATCGACAACAGAATTATGGCATCACAGGTACGGGCACCTAAATTACAATGATTTATCGTTGTTGCAAAGGAAATCAATGGTTGAAGGTCTTCCTGTTATGAAGTGTGAACATTTACCATGTGAAGCTTGTGCACTTGGTAAGCAGCATAGAGAAGAGTTTCCGGTTCATACTGAGAAACGAAAGTATGATATACTTGAATTAATTCACACTGATGTATGTGGTCCTATGCAAACTAGGTCTCTTGGTGGTGCTTCATACTTTGTTATTTTTATTGATGATAGATCTAGGTATACCTGGGTTTATTTCATTAGAAGGAAAAGTGACATATTTGAGTATTTTAAAGAGTTTCGAACTATGGTGGAAAAACAAACAGGAAAGTGCATTAAAATACTCAGATCTGATCAAGGGGGTGAATATAAGTCAAAAGCATTTAACACCTATTGTAAATCTAATGGAATTCAACAGCAGTTCACAGTACCACATACCCCTCAGCAAAATGGTGTTGCTGAGCGATGGAATAGAACCTTGGTGGAATCTGCTCGTAGTATGCTGCAAGGTAAGAACATCTCTAATGGTTTCTGGGCAGAAGCCATTAACACTGCTGTTTATCTGAAGAATCGATGTCCCACTAAGCAATTAGTTTTTCAAACTCCTTTTTAGGTTCTTCATGGTTATAAACCTGATGTGAGTCATTTCAAAGTCTTTGGATGTACTGCTTTTGCTCATATTCCTAAGGCTAACAGAAGAAAACTTGATGCCAAGTCAATCAAGTGTGTTTTCATTGGATATTGTACGGATCAGAAGGCCTATAAATTGTTTGATCCAAGTTCCCATAAACTATTTGCAAGTCATGATGTGTTGTTTCATGAGCAGGCTGATAAAAGTAATACAAAGAATGATGCATGGCATATATCTAATGATGCACATGTCAAACTTGATACTTTGATTAAGCAGGAACAGGTACAGGTACAGGTACAGGATCAGGATGAGAGCAGCAGTATGAGCACATCTAGCAGCAGTGAGTCATCACAAGGGGGTGATTCACCTCAAAGCCGACGAATCATGGATGGAACACCCACAGGCATTGAAGCACCAAGAAGATCGTCCCAACAGACTCAGCTTCCTGCAAGGTATAGAGACTATGCCTTAATGTCTAACATAATGAATGTTGAAGAACCAATTGATTATGAGCAGGCTAAACAACATGAACCATGGATTAATGCTATGAATGATGAGTATGCTTCTCTAATAAAAAAATCAAACATGGGAATTAGTGGAACTTCCTGAAAATAAAGTTCCAATTGGAAGCAAATGGTTGTACAAATTGAAATTTAAAGCAGATGGTACAATTGATAAATTTAAGGCAAGATTAGTAGCAAAAGGATATGCTCAAAAGGAGGGAATTGATTATGAAGACACTTTTGCACCAGTAGCTAAGTTAAATACAATTATATTACTGATTGCCTTAGCCACAAAACATAATTGGAATATACATCAATTGGATGTCAAATCTGCTTTTCTAAATGGTGATTTAAAGGAAGAAGTTTATTTGGTTCAACCTGAAGGGTTTGTCAAACAGGGACAGGAGCATCTGGTTTGTAGGTTAAGAAAGACATTGTATGGTTTGAAACAGGCGCCAAGATCATGGTATGTAAAGATTGATACCTTCTTTCTTCAGAATGGATTTGTGAAAAGCAAAAATGATCCTAACTTGTATGTTAAGAAAGATGGAAAAGGAAATGTTGCTTTAATATCTTTGTATGTGGATGATCTCATAATCACGGGGAGTGCTCACAAGTTAATTGAAGAAATTAAAGTTCAGTTGTCACAGGAATTTGAAATGAAAGATTTGGGTGAATTGCATTACTGTTTAGGAATTGAGGTATGGAGAGAGCCTGGTAAAACTTTGATCACTCAAAGCAAATATGCAAAGGAGATTCTTAAAAAGTTCAATATGACTGATTGCAAAGCTATGTCAACTCCCTTAGAACAGAATGCAAAGTTGTACAAAGAAGATGGAACAAAAGAGGCAGATGGAACATTATACCGTCAGTTAGTGGGAAGTTTGAACTATCTCACCACTACCAGACCAGACAGTGCATACTCAGTCAGTATCCTTAGTCAATTCATGGCTAAGCCTTCAGGAAATCACTGGAATGCTGCAAAGAAAGTTCTTCGATACTTAAAGGGAACCGTGAATTTAGGTATTATGTATACTGATGAATCTGATGTTGCACTGACAGGTTTTTCTGATTCAGATTGGGCAGGAAATCCAGATGACAGACGATCTACCTCTGGCTATGCATTTCATATTGGATCAGGGGTCGTATCTTGGAGTAGTAAGAAACAGCCAGCTGTTTCTTTATCATCAACAGAATCAGAGTACAAAGCTTTGACCAATGCCACCTGTGAAGCTATTTGGTTGCGGAGAATTCTTGCAGATCTTGAAGAGGTGCAAAGTGGTTCAACATGTATCAATTGTGATAATCAGAGTGCTATCAAATTAGCACATAATCCAATTTACCATGCTAGAACAAAACACGTTGAGTTACAGTACCACTTTGTACGTGAGAAAATTGAGTCAAATGAAATTGAATTGATATTTTGTAACACCAAGGATAATATGGCTGATATATTTACTAAGCCCCTTGGTAAAATCAAATTTGAAGTTTTTAGAAGTCATTTAGGTATTGTAGAAAATCCATTTCTCCATTAAGGGAGGATGTGAGAATAATCTAGAAATAGATTTAGTTTTGGTTTGTTGTACAGGAGTGTGCATTTAGAAATCAGTTCCATCTATTCAGGGTTGTTTCCTCTTCTTCAGGAAGATTAGGTGAGTGAGTTTCTTATTTAAGGATGATGTAATTGAGCAATTATATTCATTGTGTTGAGTGAGCTTGTCTCACGTTTGCTGGTGTTTTCTGCTGTACGTTTGTTTTTTGTAATTAAAGGGTGGGTGAGTGGCACCTTTGAGGGCAGATAGAACCGTTTTTGATATTTTTTGTTCACAGTGCCTTTCAAATGCTGGGTTGGATAATTTTGGGCATAGCAAAATTGAATAGGAATTGGGAAAGTGCATGGTTTACATAATTTTGGAGAGAGCAAAATTGAATGGTAACACGAAACAGGTATCAAACATTCTCCAGAACGTTTTTTTCTATCTGATAACCATTAATTAACAGTTAATTTTAAATTGAATCCGTTAAATGTGAAACTGATAAAATGATCCTGCAGTCTGTGTGAACTTTGGCAGTTTGTACAACTTGCCAAAAACTTTTATAGCTGCTCGATACTAATATATCTTTTATGGTAGTCTCTGGTGCTTGAATTGTGATTTGATATAAAAGATCAAATAGTTCTTATTATTTTAGGTACTATTTTAGGTGTGTATAAAATATTTATTCTATTATTATGGATGGGTTTGATATGGTGATTTTATTGTTATTTTAGATTTTAGATTTTAAAGTGAATTTCTTTATTTGTCAGTTGTTGATACGATAAGTAAATTTGAAGTTCAGATAATTTAATTTCATGATGTTTGTAATAATAAATTGAATTTTATTATTAGATGGACATAATAATATAAATAAAAAAATAATGTTAATTTAATTTGATACAGATGAAAAATTATAATGATGATGATGGTTAACATACACTAAAATTAATGTAGTTTATCAGATCTTAAGAAAATAAGAATCTAATTGTGATTCTTCAAAATCTTACCTTATTCTCTTGCACTATGCCAAGGAATTTGTAAAACCAATGTAGTTTATCAAACCTTAAGAAAATAAGAATCTAACTGGGATTCTTCAAAATCTTACCTTATTCTCTTGCACTAGTGACCCTTCAATTGCAAGAAACAACTTCACGAAATTAGTCAATGAAATATCTCACTAATTTCCTGACCCTTGCAACACCAAGGGAAGACAAAATCTATATATGCAGTTTATCACCCCATTGGTGGCTCAATGCAATTAATGTTGAGTTATATTATTCGTGAGAAACACGAAAACATAAGCTATATTACCTCCTTATTAAAAGACATTCAGAAGGATCAATGGAAGTTACAGGATAGTGTGGATAGGTTGGATGCTCCTCTCACTCACATGGAAAAGCACATCCATTATGAGTTCAAGATTCAGGGCCCTTCTAACACCAAAGGTAGATGACCCCACTCCAATGTCTTTTTTGGATTCTTGATCCCATTGTTATGCAATGGTTTATCTAGGAGTACATTTTGATCATATGTTTTGTTTGTTGTGGGTCTTGTTAACAATAAGATCCTGGATCGATCCTCGGCTCAAGGATTCCTTTCCTGCAGATTGCGCAGAGAGGGTAGGGAGAATTGCTTATTCGTGCGTGGATCAGGATCCCGGAAAGAGGCCTGATACGAGATATATTGCGGGGGAGTTGTCAAAAGTGTTTATAATGTCGGGGCAATGGACTGTGCAAATGAAGGAAAACAAAGGGTGGGTGAGTGGCACCTTTGAGGCCAGATAGAACCATTTTTTATGATTTTTGTTCACAGTGCCTTTCAAATGGTGGGTTGGATAATTTTGGGCACAGCAAAATCGAATAGGAATTGGGAAGTGCATGGTTTACATAATTTTGGAGACAGCAAAATTGAATGGTAATGCGAAACAGGCCTCAAACATTCTCCAGAACGTTTTTCCTATCTGATAACCATTAATTAACAGTTCATTATAAATATAATCCGTTAAATGTGAAACTTATAAAATGATCATGCACTCTGTGTGAACTTTGGCAGTTTGTACAACTTACCAAAAACTTTTATAGCTGCTCGATACTAATATGTCTTTTATGGCAGTCTCTCGTCCTTGAATTGTGATTTGATATAAAACATCAAGTAGTTCTTATGATTTTACGTACTATTTTAGGTGTGTATCAAATAGTTCTTATGATTTTACGTACTATTTTAGGTGTGTATAAATTGTTTATTCTATTATAATGGATGGGCTTGATATGGTAATTTGATTGTTATTTTAGAGTTTAGATTTTAAAGTGAATTTTATTATTCTCTAGTTTATAATTAAATGGGGTTAAATAAGTAAATTTGAAGTTTCGTTAATATAATTTTAATAAAAAAAAAAAAAATAATGTCAATTTAGTTATATAGATGAAAAAACTATAATAATGATGATCATTAAAGTTGATTCAAACTAATTATTTGAAGTTTGGATAATTTAACTTAATGATGTTTGCAATAATATATGGAATTATATTATTATTTGGAGATAATAATAAAAATAAACAATAATGTCAACTAATTATATAGATGAAAAACTTATAATGATGATGATAATGATTAACATCTACTAAGACTAATGTGGTTTATAAGGCCTTAAGAAAATAAAAATTACATTGTGATTCTTCAAAATCTTATATTATTCTCTTGCACTATGCCAAGAAAGTTGTTGTGCCTTTCCATATGGTGACCCCTCCAATTGCAAGAAACAACATTATGAAATTAGAAAATATTTTGCCTCTCTCAGCTTCTGAGTTGGTCAATGAGATATCTCATTGGGTTCCTTACCCTTGAAACACCAAGGAAAGACAAAATCAATATGAAGTGTATCACCCCCATTGGTGGCTCAAGGCAATTAATGTTGGTTTACATTCTTTGGGACAAACTATATTACCTCTTTATTAAACCACATTCACAGGGATTAGTGGAAGTTACAGGATGGTGTGGACAAGTGGAAGTTATAGGATAGTGTGGACAGGTTCAAGATTCAGGACCCTCCTACCACCAAAGGTAGATGACCTAGCTCCAATGTCTTCTTTGGATTCTTGATCCAATTGTTATGCAGTGGTTTACCTTGGAGTACATTTTCTCCTGGTTTCTATTTATGATTTTCTGTATGGTAGAGTGAGATGAAGACTGCTATGGTTGTCATGATTGTGATTTTCTATGTAATATGATTTTTTAGAAAATATATTTAACTTAAAAGAGAAAGAAATGATGATTTATAAAACAAATATGACGGAAATTTGTAATGTCTTTTTACAATAAAAATCAGAAATAAATATATTTATAAATTTATTATAATTTGTTGTGAATTAATAATAAATATAATTTATTTATAATATAAATTAATTAATTATTATTATTTTGAAAAATATCTATATTATTTAAAATAATTTCCTAATAATAAAAAATTAACTAAACTTTTAAAAGTAAAGTAAATGTATAAACATTGCATTTATTTATTTTATAAACATTTCATATATATATAATTCAATTTCAATAACTTACTTATTTTTAAATAATTTTAAATATAATAAATCATTTTAGTATTTTTTTTTATGGTGGTAGTATCCAGGTTAAAGTTTAAAAAGTCTATAAAAATTCTGTAAGAATATGGAACTTTCTGTTTATTTCTGTTTCTGTGCAGTCACGCAGAACTCACTGTTTCACGTTCATCCACACGTTTAGTAATGCAGCGGAGTCTCGTAGACGTAGAAAAATGAATTGAATTATTTTCAAACAACGGAATGTCCCTCAATGGTGGCTTCCGAAATATGTGAAGGAAATATTTTCATTCAGCATGGAACCACGTGTAGTGCATTCAAAGAACGGAATAGTCCGGCATTCTGTATATATCAGCACATTAACTCACTAGATAGAGGTTCAAATCTCATTGAGTATATGGCCTGTTGTGTCTTGGCTAGAAGAGTAGGCGACCCCATAGTGGACGTCTCGGCTCCTGTTGAGGCATAAGTTAATTGCTATTGTGTGGCTTGCAGGTTGTTGCACCTAGCCTAGGTTTATAGTGGCAGCCAGTAGGATTTGATCCTGGGCCTTGTTCAGGATAACTCTCACCAGTTACCAATTATCCTAGATTGAAAAAAAAAAAAACGACTAACATGTGCCCAGGTACACTTGATGTATATATATGCCTAGTAACTAGTAAATTATGAAGTCAAATTGCTGACAGGCAAAAAAAAGAAACAGTGTTAAAATGTTTTGTATTTTTTTTCAATGGAGTGATACAAATTTTTTCACAATCTATAACATTTTATATATATATATATATATATAAACATATATATATATATATATATATATATATATATATATATATATATAAACATATATATATATATATTAGATTTTTTTCAATGGAGTGAAATTTGACTATGACATATATATATATATATATATATATATATATATATATATATATATATATTATTAAAAAAACCTAATTGGTAATCATTTTAATAATTCATAAAACCTAATTTGTAATCCTTTTAATAATTCATATAGTTGGAATTTGAATTTTTCTTAGAGGGTGTTTTCCTTTTTTAAGCATAATCGTTTCCTGTGATGTGTGTTGGAGTCAGGGATAAAAAAAATTTATGTCTGTTTTTTCAGATGTGCTTGAAATTAGGGAACACTTTTTTTAGTGGCAACAATATTTTGAAAACATTATTTATTCTTATTTTTTTCTCATTTATTTTCTACATGATGAAGCTTGACATTGGCCAATGTCCAATTCAGCTCGCATACTAAGAGCAGAGTTGATTTGACATATATATTTACTAGTTTTAAATTTTAGATAATGAACCTTTAGTATCATTAAATGCATAGAGGGTGCTCAGTTAGTGGCATTATGGCATAATTTTCATGACACGCAACTCAAGGACACTAGGTTACAGTTTATAATTTAGAAATCTTATATATATATTATATATTGTAGTTTACACATAAAAAATAAAAAATAAGTAATCCTAAATGAAACTTGGAGGCCAGAGGAGTTGAGTTGAATGCACACATATAGAATTACAAAGAGGATAATTGAGCTTTGGGCTCCACCTATAGGCTATGAATTTACCAGAAATATGGGGTTTTAAGACCTATGGATAGTAGAATAAGAGAGTCAAGAGTGATGCGACCATCAATTTATTGTTAGCTAGCAAACCACCAATCTGTCAATTTGCATTCACACAATTACTCAAGGCTTATGAGCACCCAAGGTTAGCTTTCCCCTTCAACTTCATTAATTCAATTTGAATACTCTTTTTCCAAAATGAGACCCTAAAACTCATTAATAAAACACAAACTATAATATTTGCACAAGATTGGATGTTGGTGGTGAGTTTTATGTTTTATAAATAAGAGAAGTGAACATTCCCAAGGGGAGTCATTTTTGTTTTTATTGAGTTAGTTTGAATGCTTTAAATGAATTTAAATTCTTACTTGTTCTGTACTTATTAATCCTTTTAAGAGACCTATAATCTCCAGTGATTTATGCATGTAGCATTGCATTCCTTAGCTCTTATTTTTTTTCAATGGTTGCACTTGGGGAGGAGTTGTTAATTAAAATCATATCTTTTTAGCCCTTTAATGGTTATGAAGTTGGGGTTGTTGTAGTAATGAGCCTTATTTTATTGTGTTGAGGTTAGGTGGAGTAGTTTTTCCCCTTTATTAAGAGGTCCTTTTGTTTTAATTTGGTGTTTTTTGTCATTTTATATTTTTACAAATTCTATTTGAAATTTAATGATAATTAATCATTAGAAGACAATAAAAACATAATGCACTGTAAGTAAGACAATTCACAACATAGAAACATAGAGAGGTTTATAGACCAACTAGATGTGTGCATACTCAGATAGTGCAACTTCCCTCAGCTAAATCAAAGTTTCATGAAACAAGGATGCAAATTTTTTTTCAAGCCAATACAATTCCTAAGCATGAATTCTTAAAAGCTTAAGATAACACGGAAGCAACTTTGGTGTGTATGTGTGTGCAGGTGTCTTTGCACAAGTTGAGAAAGACCCACAATTGCCTTTTCATGTTCTAGATACATATTGCAAATAAGATTTAAAAATAGAACAAGTTTAAAAAAAAAATATGAAGAGACAGTCATTCCCTGATCTACTGACGAAAACATCTGGAAAATTATGCAACATGTAAAATATTTCCAAGGGTCACATACTAGTTAAAAACAAGAAAACTAATCATACTAAGAAATACCAGATTAAATAAGAGTGTATGTTGTCATTTTATAGTTTAGAGTTTCCATTTGAAATTTAATAATACAATTTTTTATTATTAAAATTGTATTTTTTAATATGAGATGCATTTAATGTTTTGAAATTTGTTTGAGTATTTGAATTTTATAAATTTATAAATTATTTTTGTAATTGTAGTAAATTTTAACTATATTTTGGAAAATTTTAATTAGAAAATATACCTAGAAAAAATGTCATAACATATAATATTTAGACTATGTTTATTAGATCTAATTTATTATGACATAGTTAAATTTGTTTTTGGAATGACTATCATAATTTTACAAGGTAGTATCTTTGTTCCAAGTGAAAAACAATGTGGTTGATCAATAATAAATAATTATATTGATGCCACAGAGAAAAAGAACATTGGTAATTTTTTCCCTTATGATAAATATGTGAAAAAATTTGACATAATTATGTTATTGAAGGGTAATTTTTTAATCAAGTCTTTATTGGTGAAGGGTTAATTTATTATGAGAGCATCACCGGCTAAATTTTGAACATAATGTTTCTTGATTGGAAGCATAAGGATCCAAAAGGTCAAAATAAATTTATATGATGAGTAAAACAAAACTTATTTTTGACCATTAATTGTTTTCTAAAAACATTATTAGTACTCTATTTTAAGTTGTGTTCCATCTCGGTTGGAGCCTATAACAATGTGACCTACAAAATTCATGTTTTATTGGTCATGTACTTCTTAACCTCTTGGTACCAGGGACCCATGACTCAATTGATCATGTATTTCTTCAAAATTTGCGTATTTGTATTTTTTACTAAATTGATAATGTATTTCTTGACAATTTGTATAAGGATCTTGACTACTCTAATTAGAAAAAGGACCAATAAGATCCAATAAGTCATTTTGTGTTATGGTTTTGTTGTTTTTTTAAGTAAAATTTTGTAATCAAAACTTTATTGGTTAATGGTTAATCTATTATCAACACATCACTCTTTAAGGGAAAAAATTTAAACATGAGGTTACTTGACGAGAAGTATAAAGATCCAAAATGTCAAATCTTTTTTGCATGATAGGTAAAGAGGAATCCAAATTCCAACCCTGATGGTTCATAATTTGAAGGTTTCATTTTCAGTTTCATAACAGGTTCATTGGAGTAGAATGGAATAATCATTTTTTTTATAGTTGAATTCTATGTCACCATCGAGGTTTGTGCAACTTCCATCAGAAATTAAACTTTGTTAATGTGACTATGAACTTAGTTAATGTAGCTGTGAACTTCATTAATGTGGTTGTTTTTCAATTCTCTTTGTGAATAACATAAGCCATATTAAAGGCATACTCGATAGTAAATACAGGAGATGGAGGCGTAAGTATGAAAATACTCTTGTTCCAATTGGCTTCATTCATAAATATGTTTTCTTCAAACATGACTACTTTTCGGGATTAAGTTCATGTGTGTTTACTGTTTACAGTTTTTTCAAGGAATGCCCTTACCCTAAAAAAAATATGAGAGAATAATTGAACAAGAAATTACAACTTGGGCCTCAACAAATAAATCTAGGGTTTCAAAGTAACGCAAATGAAGGTATGAAATTTTTTATGGCCATTACAGTTACAACATTCTATACAAAATCACACTAAAAATCATCGAATTGTGGAAACTTTCTTCTTATTTTGTTTCAATTATTTGATCATGATCTGCTAACTCCTAGATTGGTCAGGCTCATGATGAGCTTGACCAATCTAGGAGTAGCATATGATGATCACTAAATTGAAAAAAATAAGAACCTTGAGGGTGCATCTTCTATGGGAACTAGTGAGGAGTTTCTCAAAACCTGCAAAATCGCCCTGTGTTGTTTATTCTTACAATTTCATTGTTTCTATTGAACCCTCATTATCATGATCCAATGTTGTCATTCTGCTAATAATGCAACCTTGAGGGTGCATCTTCTATGGGAACCAGTGAGGATTTCCTTAGAACCTACAAAATCACCCTGTGTTGTTTATTCTTACAATTTCATTGTTTATAGTGGACCCTTGTTATCATGATTTGATGTTGTCATTCTATTATTCTGATCATAATCAATGCCAAATTTTATTCCAAAACTAACTTTCGTAATGTCTTGCTAGAACGGAGCTTTTTCACTTCCATAGTCTCTAGGCCATGTAAGTTAAAAAACACCACCCATCCCGACACATTCTCTTGAATGATGTGGGGACCGAAACAATTCCACTTGGTTTGGGTGGACATGGCATAACCACCCATATGAGGTTCTAATGTATTATGATATTAATTTGTGCAGGTGTTGTCATTTAAATTCTCATGATATGTACAATTTCTTGGGTAGATTTATATCTACAAATCACCTAGTAGTGGGGAAAATGAAGGGGACATATGGTTCACATATACATACTTCATGATCTTATGGAAAAAATGGACCGATACATTCATAATATCCTGGCCCTGGAGAACATCGGTGTGTGTCTATGACACTACTGGTGGATTTTCAGGGGCTGGTGGTGTTGTTGTTGCTACTAGTAAGGTAACCAATCATAACATATCTTTGGTTTTGTCATTGCTCATAATTCTTGTTGTTGTATATTTTGTGGATTTAATCAACTGGTTTTTCCGGGATCCCTGTATCATCGGGAAGTTTTGAAAAGTTTCTGAGGAATGAACTAGAGGTACTACATTAGAGTGGGCTCAAGGATCAGGGGAAATTTCACATTTACTACTTCTGGATCAGCCTTAAAATATTTCATTTCATAGCTTTGAAATATCCTTTATATTCCCTGATTGTTTAGTATATCAGATCAGTGGATTACAACGGACATGATCATATGTACATATCATGCCTCTGAGTGTTGTTTAATGCTACCATGGCTCACTGTGCCGATGGGCCTTTGGTATGGCACTAGAAAATATTGATGACATTTATCTATATGTGTAATTAAATTCGAAGGTGGTGGATTGGGTAAAATTCTGGGACATTTTATAATTTCTCGATCGCATGACCAATGATATATACCTACTGGCCTAGCTAGCATCACAGATCATATCATCCCTCTCATTGAATCCATGATGGCCTACCTAGTGGACACCTAAGGGAAACCATTCTGTAGAAGCTCAAAGAAAATTGATGGAGGAATATCCCAATAACCTGCGTTTCGAAACAATGAAATGTATCATTTATGCTGGTTTAATAGATAGAGAAGGAAATTTATTGGCATGGGATAATAATTCAGATAATGAGTATAGTATGTCTATGACATTCATCCAAAGAGTCAGATTTATTCATAGTGAATTTGAAGAAAAATGTGGTGGTGATAAGACAAAGGTTGATCATGCATTACAGAAGGAATGTTGTATAGAAATTGGTTATCAAATTAAAGAAAAAATAAGTTCAAAAGGTAGCAAAGTAAATTATGAAATATTCATAGGTATGGATAACATTTTCCAATTGGAATTTAGAACTGGAGAGATACATGAATTGATTGATTATATTTTTGAGTTGTGGGAGAACGTTGGCATCAAAAGTCAGAAGGTCAAAAATTCTAAACCATTGATATGTACCCGAAGTAAATTAGGTCCTGAAATGAAGCTCCTTCTAGAAGATTGACTATAACACCTTGGAGATCAATGAAAAGAGTGAAGGATGAAAATCTTGTCAAAGCAAAATTATCTCGTGTAAAGTCAGGAGAATTATCAATGGAGGAAATGTCCGAGGAATTTCTAAACTAAGTTTGTTATTTTTACTTATTTTTGGATTGTAAGTTTATGTTAAATATCATATATTGTTTTTGGTATTATTTTTATACATATCACTATATTAACATTATTCAATTTATTTATTCAGTCACAATATTTATATGAGAATACAAGAACAAATGGTTAAATGATTGAATATTCAAGATACTTGGGATGATGTTGTATGAAACTACCCATACTCAAGTCCTACATCAGTGCCAAAATATTTTTATATTGCATTTAAAAATATGTTTTCATTCATACATTCATTTCTATTCATATGTATATTATTTTTATTTTATAACTTATACATATATTTATTTATTTTATTAAATATGAAGAAAGATGCAAATGGAGCACTAGATAGCTTTAGAAGCTTTATTGAAAAAAATAAAAGGGAAAGGATGAGAAAACAACGTCTTAGTGATGTTGAATTTGATCCGAGTCTTAATTATTTCATTCGGAATGGGCTCCACACTATCCAATATCAAATAATATCATGTGATTGTGAAGACATTGTAAAACTCATACCTTAAAGGGATTATTCCCTAGTTATTGTAGATATTCCTCATGGTTTCAATATCCCAAACATTGAATATGATAATGACCCTTATACTTATCAAGAATTTAGTAAAGTGATTGTGGGATTTCTAGAAGTCACAACATCACCATTTTGAAGATTTATGACATTTCATTCAAACACACATTTGGGGTTGTTATTATCAAGCTTCAAGGGACAAGAAAAGTAAAGGATGCAGCTTTCATGGTAAGACATTGAAATTGTATGTTTGATTAATATTAAAAAATCGTTTATGTACAAGTTAATTGAACTTTTACTATTTCATGTTACAGGAAAAATACAACTATTATTTGTGGTGGAAATCAACTAATTATAAGTGAATGTGAGTTCATTGATGTTGAAATTTGGACAAAGGATGATAGCTATAAGCTTATTCTTTTCAATCAAATAGATGGAAAGAATCATAGCCAAGTACTGGTCCATGATGTTGTTGTAAAAAAACTAGCATATGAAGATAAAGAAACAAAAGGAGAGATAGTTAACATATATCAAAAACCACAGTCATTGATTAACTATCTTTTAGATTTATGTTCAAATGAAGGAGATTCGGTTTTGGATTTATTTTCTGGCTCATGTAAGTTTTATTATATAAAAATGAATTTCACTATTTTATTTTTTAAATTTTTTGTGTTTATACTAGTTTATTAATTTTTTTCTTTTGTACTTGCTGATTAGGTACAACACTAGCATGTTGCTTACAAAAAAGAAGAAATTGCATTTCCATTGAAAAAGACACAGTACAATGCAAATTTATTTAGCAAAGAATCAATGCTCTTCAAATTCTTCTAGATGCAATGCAAGAAGTTGGTTTGAGAAAAGAGGATTTTAATGAATCTCGTGTGGAAAAAAAAGAAAAGGAACCTCAACCACCATTATATAGAATGATTGAAAAGGCATACTTTGGGACATTCCTAGACATCAAAGATCCATCAAAAGATGAAAATGACAAAATTGAAGCCAATAATGAAAATATTGTGGAAGAGGAAAAAAATGAAACTCTTGAAGATGAAGAGTTTGGATTATGTGATATTATTGATTATTGATTAAGTTAAGCTTCCAAATGAAGCTCAATTTTTGTAACTATTAATAAGTTATACTTGTAATGTTTTGACTTTGACATTTTATGAGAAGAAATAAATATTCAATTGTTGTTATTATATGTTTAGTATTTGTATAATGTGATTTTCACTTCATTTTTATGTGAATCATGTAAGTTTAATTATTATTAACTTTTGAAATAAAATTTAAAAAAATTGCTAGTTTTTATACTTCTTTTGTTAATTTTTTCCTATAAAAATAGTTTATTTGACATGTCACTTTTAGCAAAAGAGACTCAAAATGTTTATTTTTTCAATTATTTCGATATTTAGAATGTGTTTTATTAGGTAAATTGTTAAAAATTCTTGCTTTTGGTGAAAATTATTCCATGTGAAATAAGATATTATTTAACAATATATAATTAGATAGAATATTGACACTTTAAAATTTTTACCTTTTTTGTTTCTTTGACACTGCAAAAAATAAAATATCTCAGTACCAAAAAAAATTAAAAGAAAAAACAAAAAAAAATACCTAAAAAACACTTAAAAAATATATGTGAGTGAAGAGGAAGAAGACGAGTACCTCAAAAATTGGTAAATTTAGAAAACAATTATTAGCATTTAATAGATTAGAAAATTTTAAGTGAAAAATAAGTCTTCTAAAAAAAAGGGATGATGTTGGCATCAACACTTTTCAAAATCAACATAAAAAACACTAACATTTTAAAGATAATGTCTAAACTTGGTACATAAGAAAACTTAATGTGTAAAAAACATGCTAAAAAAATTAAGAGTATTCTGAATCAATGTTTTTCAAAATTAGACCATTTTTTGCTACCTAAAAAATGCGGGTACTCGTTTCCATTCCCGTTTCAAAGTTTACATTGTTAGGTATCTATGTGCATAATAGCACTAAAAGGTGTGGTGGTTAAGTAGTAAAGCTTTACCCCGAGAAAATGTCATTTAGTGCCTCAAATTGCTTTGAGAAGGTTCCTGGCCCTAATTTTCCAAACTAGGACCTGCCGATAAAAGTTCTCCTACGAGTTGATTCATCCACTTTTTCCACACTAAAAGCATTGATATGGATGGAAAACAATAAAATGATCCAACCTAGATAATATTTTTTGCAAGTCATGAATGCAATTGGTTGGAGGAAGAAAAAGTTGATTTCTTTATATGAAGGATATTGGTCTTCATTTGTCCATCATTTTTCATCAAGTGGAAGTTCCTCTAATGGCATCATGGTCTAGCAAGGGGATGTTCAAGTGAAAAATATTTAACTAGAAAATTAAGTCTATGGCTGGATGGAAAAAATATTACCCTCGTGAGTTACACAAAGCTTTAAATTGATAGATAAGAGTCTTCATGCCTCGATATACAATGTAATTATTAATAATGTTAATGAAATGG
The DNA here is from genome assembly GCA_034641835.2 of Pinus albicaulis. Classification (NCBI taxonomy): domain Eukaryota; kingdom Viridiplantae; phylum Streptophyta; class Pinopsida; order Pinales; family Pinaceae; genus Pinus; species Pinus albicaulis. The sequence continues at coordinate 1,410,235,643 of CM076574.1, forward strand.
TGCTTATGGTTCTATAGGTGATTATATACCTATTGGACTGAAAATTTCAATGTTTATGTGCATAATGGCTTTTTGAAATTTATATTTAAGATTAAATATGGGTTTTTGTTTCCTGCCATCTCATTAAAAAATAGATGAGAGTATTTGGCTTAATAAGTTTGTTGAGTTAAATAATTAATTTTAACATTCAAGCACTAAGTACAAATGATAATTGTGTGTTTAATATATTTCAAAATATATAGAGAGAGCATTTAATTTATATTCATGATTAAGAGAGATGTTTAAATTCTTTTATGGGCAACCTTGTCCCTTTTCTCATTTGGTGGGTAAATTAAAATTTTCCGTAAATTGTGGAATCTCATATTTTCAGTTAAATTAGAGTAAATGTTGTTCTCATTTTGTAAATTTTCTAGAAGATCATAACTATATTTATCTTTTACAAGAAGAAGTCAACATATTTATCTAGAAATCTTTTGTGATTTCACACTAGTAAATACCAGGAAATTTATGCTATGATGTAAAAGGTTTTATTTAATTTGAATTAGACGGATTTTTCGAAGCAGATGAGTATAACCCCTTGTAAAATAATTCCATGAGTAGAACCCACTTTCCTGACACTTGGAAAGCGTCCTCGTGCTTGGAAAGCATGTGGGACATGGGATTTTAGGGAAAATGAATTATCCTAAAGATCCTAACTAGAGTTCCTCGATTGAAAAATTTATGAAACGTTTTAATTATGTTGAAGGTGTTCTATTGTGAGGTTTTTCCTCACCACAATGTTCCAAGGTTCGTCATCTACCACCTGTAAAATTCATTATTTTAATAATATATATATATATTTCCCTAACTTTCACTATATTTGTGGACCTACTCCATCGTCGTAAAACATTCGCGAGTATTTGTGGACCTGCTCCGTCGCAAAACATTAAATGAGCACGAGAAATATTAGATATGAAACTTTTTGGTGAAGCTCGGCCTGATATTGTAAGTGGTAATGAAAACCTCAATTTATTTCTAGCTCCTTTTTGGTCATTGCGAATATGGAGATGATAGTTGGAGTTGCACAATTGAATTCACGATTTCAAATCCCATTGATTGGCTTTGGTACCGATTTCTTATGTCAGATCAAAGACGATTTAAGCAGAGGGTTCAATTATAGCAATGGAGAGAAACGTTGAGATGGCCATGGCAAACAACAGAGTTTTATCTCGCATCTTGACAGGTTTTTCAGAGCCGCAAGATCTCCTCTCAATGTCCATAGTTTGCAAACAGTGGAAGGATGTGCTCACATGGGCTTCACACAAGCTGATTGTCAGGTCAACCAAAATCCTTCCATCTCTCCTTTCCCGCTTAAAATATACTAGGAACTTGAATATCTCTCCATGTTGTGATTAATTGCAAGGCTCACATCATATATTAGGCACTTGAATTTCTCTCCATGTTGTGTTCAATTGTAGGACTCACATATCCAATTGACCTCTGAATGCCTCAAAATCCTCCTTATATTATCATTAGGATATACAGGCCAACCCTAGGCATGCATTCAAATCTAGGGCTTGTAGGGTTTGTGACTAATTTTACAATGCTCGAGGAGTGTGATATACCTAATTTTATAGATTCTGGCATCGAGGCATCACCAGGATTTGTAAGAGGCTTAAATATCATAGCCTTGGGTGTTGCATGAATTTGTTTGATGTGCCCTCGATTCACTGAAAATTTGCAAGAATATCCAAAAATTGAGTTTAAATGGCCTTTTGAGATTCACCCAGTCTGTTTTGTCAAGAATAGGTGAGAATTATCTGACGCTTCGAAAGGTCACATTCGTCTTTGATGATTCCATCGACATTACCTTGGTCCTTAGGTCTCTGGGTATATATTGTTTAGATCTGCAGGAATTGTCTTTGAACTTTAGACATGGGGACCTCAGGGAGTTATCGAGGTTAGATGCAGATAATAGTAAATTGAATTTTATTTTTAGATGGAGATAATAATATAAATAAAAAAATAATGTCAATTTAACCTGATACAGATGAAAAACTATAATGATGATGGTGGTTAACCTACACTAAAACCAATGTAGTCTATTAGACCTTAAGAAAATAAGAATCTAATTGTGATTCTTCAAAATCTTACCTTTTCTCTTGCACTATGCCAAGAATTTATGCCTTGCCAAGAAGTTGTTGTGCCTTTCCATATGGTGACCCCTCCAATTGCAAGAAACAAAATCAGAAAATTGGAAGATCCTCGGGCTCTCTGAGCTTCTGAGTTGTTCAATGAAATATCTCATCGACTTCCTGACCCTTGCAACACCAAGGGAAGACAAAATCAATATATGGAGTGCATCACCCCCCATTGGTGGCTCAAGGAAATTAATGTTGGGCTACATTCTTTGGGAAAAACTTGAAGAAATAAACTATATTATCAGCTCCTTATTTGTAACAGTTGGATTTGATCCTTGAACTATCTCTGTTTCTTTTAAAAATGGATTATGCATTTAATTTTTAAATGAGATTAACAAGTAAATTTAATCTAGTAATGAACATGATTTATTTCTTGTCTTTTAATAAAAAATAAATTATGGAATGTTTTCCATAAAAAATGATGATAAAGTATTCCAAGATTCCAAAGTAGTTAGGCAAAAGAAGTTAAAGACAGTTACCTTTTCCATTGAGGGTAAAAGGAAAATCCCAGTGAGGAAAAGGGGTTCTGTGATTTTAGAGGAAATCTAGGAGGTTTGAGGGTGTGAATCAATCTAGAGTTGGATGGAACCAGTGGAAACTCAACAACCTGAATCTGGAAAGGAAGACTGGACTGAGGGTCTTGAGGTCTAATCCAAAAACACTGCTATCTAAGTCCTACTCTGGTGTAGAGCACGGGGGGCGTTGAGGACATAATCACCTCTCCATGGTTGGGAGGCTATCATTAGCATTCTAAAGTGAGATAAATAACTCAAGAATGTGCCTAAGCAGTTTTGTGAATCTTACTGTATTTTCTTTTCCATATTAGTTAAAATGTTAATTCTCTAATTTGAGAAAATCACAGAGAAAGACAGTAAATATGTTTGTGTGATATCTTTTTTTAACAAAGAACGAATTATGGTGTACATCAGTGAAGAGGAGATTAATTAGTTCTGGTCTCAAGGACAGTTCAACTTTTCCCGTGCTTTATATTTGTGTTATTGAGTCAAGAATGGTTGTGTTAGGGTAGAAAGAAGAAATTAGGATATTAAATGTAAATACCAGAAAAATATTGGGAAGGGAACTGTTAGGTTGTCCAGGGTTGGAAACCCCAAACTGTACCGTTCGTTCCCTGTTCAATAAATGACTATACACAGATAGTGGGAATTACAGAAGTAACCGAACAAATAATGATAGTCTGGAAATCTACCCTGTACAGTATCTAGACAAATTTACAAGAAGGTAACAACTAGAATGAAAAAATACTATGTATCAAAATAAAAGTAGCCTTCTGAATTGGCATTAACATTAATAAACAAATGTGGTAAACTTTCTAAAATATTAAGATTATCACCATGTATACAGTGTACCAAAACATAAAAGTACAAATAACTTATTACAGAAGAAAAATTGGTAGAATAACTGCATGCAAATAAATTGATACAATATAAGCATTTAAACATAGTATTAGCACAGTCGACCATAATATAGATGTAAGTTAAATTACATAGTCGGCGCACCGTGAGGGATGGACCAAACAGATAGTATTACTATACTAAAATGAGAACATTGAGGCAAGCGAAATTCACTGTAAATTAATATAAGGCAACAAAATAACTTTGTGCGAGAAAACACTTTCCTAAATTATACCATAAATACGAATTAGAGTAGTTCCAAGACAAAAGAAAATATAAGTTTCTAGCTAGATAAGAAACCCTGAACACGACTGTGATATCTTTTTATGTATGGAAATACTTATAAACCCTGGAAACATTACACATCAAGCCATTATCAAGACGGAAATCCTTTACATCATGAATAAATTGAAGAACCAAGCCTATAAGGCTTCCTTCGAGAAGTACTATGATAACATAAGGTTTATACCTAGAAGCCTGAAGGGCTTCAAATGGAAATAAACATTGCAGATATCATGGTACCTCTAAACAGAAAGGTGAGGAGGTCACTTCTTGAGCACAAAAACGAAATGTGGGAGAGCACCATGTTAACAATGGGTGCCCTCAGATACCTGAAATGAAAATTTGGAAAAATGTCCAAGTTAGGGGGTGGTATAAAACTTTTGGGTAAACTAATAGAATGAACCTGTAAAAGAAAATAGAGCATACCTTAATTTATAACAGGGTTCGATACTAAAGACCCGAGAGCTAGAAAAACAATAGAGCAGGTCAGGCACAAATACCCCAGAATGTCGACTCTTAAAATATATTATTCATCTTGGCAAAAATAATTCTTCGAATGCCAAGAAGGTTACTTGTAAACGCGAAGTTGAAGACTGTTTCTTGAATAACGAGTGCAGTGAGGTAGAAAGCTTCCATATTTTTCTTGTAGAGGGTTAAATGAAAGAACCCATTAAAACGCTGCCCAAGAAAACAGTCGCAGGTGTTATCATTTGTGACCTGAACAGAGAAAACAGCCGAAAGGGTTGTGCATGTAAGAGAGCCATAACCAAAACTTAAGAAAAATGAAATTAAGACAGATATGGAAAAAAATATCGCCAAAGAAATTTCGAAAGGGGTTAAATTAAAAAACTTTGTTTTGACATCTGAGTACTTGTGAATAGCTGGGCAAAGCCAAAGGCTCTCTGAAGGCCTCATGATGACGGCGAGACAACCGAATACTTGTAAGTGGCCAAGTAATATAGGAAGACAAATGAGCCAACATCGAAATGGTGTTATGGTGACATAGAGTTATAGAGTAGCGGAGAGAAAAACCCTCCCGCAGTTTTGCGGTGGCAAAAAGAAAGCGGTTAGGGTTGAGGGGAGGGTAATTACCCTAAACCTACCCAAATTTCATCATAGTCATCAATATTACAATGGTAAATCCAATGGTGAGTACCGTAACAAATGTCAAACCTTTACCATCTATCAAACCCTTAATTATGTATTAAATCACCGATAAATATAATGGAGATAAGATTAAGGTACGATCAAATCACGCCGGACAGTCTAATACTAATTACCACATTTATATGACATCGAGATACTACGGTTGGGATAAGCATGAAGGTTGACAAGTGCTAAAGAGTAAAATAAAAAAGGCCACGGTAATCAAATAACAGTGAAGCATAAACATTGGTACAATTGTAAACTATGGAACAACCTTAGAAAACATCAATGCCAACATATATATATATATATATATATATATATATATATATATATATTTCGGTAGTGTTAGAGTATGGTCAAGGACTTATGTAATAGTAAGTCTTATGAAAATATCCTTATTAACAATTGGTTAGCATGTCAATCTCCATTGGTTAATAATACAATTGTTCCAAGGTAATTTTCTTGTGTATAGTAAGTTAGATTAAATTTACGCTTAAAGTGAATGCCACATTATTAAAGGAAATTCAGAGGGATCAGTGGAAGGATAGTGTGGACAGGTTGGATGCTCTTCTCACTCACATGGAAAAGCACATCCATTATGACTATAAGATTCGGCACCCTCCTAACACCAAAGGTATATTACCCTGCTCCAATTTCTTCTTTGGATTCTTGATCCAATTTTTAGGCAATGGTTTATCTTGCAGTACATTTTGATTAGTGTTTCCTTATGTTTTTTTTTTGTTGGTCTTGCTAACAATAATTTCCTAGACTCATTTTCTCCTGGTCTCTATCTCTGATTTCATGTATGCTAGAGTGAGATGAAGACTATTATGATTCTCATGACTATAATCCTCTATGTAATGTGATATTTATAGGAAATATATTTAACTTAAAAAAATAAAGAAATGATAATTTATAAATAATTTTAGTATTTTTTTGAGTGTAGTATCCAAGTTAAAGTTTGAAAAGTATATATAAATTCTAGAAGAATGCAGAACTTTCTGTTTTTGTGCAGACATTCAAAACTCCCTGTTTCATGTCCATTCACACTTTTAGGAGTGCAGCGGAGAGTAGTAGATGTAGAAAATTGAATTGAATTACTTTCAAACAAGGAAATGTCCCTCAATGGTGGCTTCCGAAATATGTGAGAAATATTTTCATTCAGAATGGAACCATGTGTAGTGCATTCAAAGAACAGAATAGTGCGACATTCTGTATATATCAACACATCAATGACTAACAAGAATGTTCACAGGTACACTTGATGTGTATATAAGCCTAGTAACTAGTAAATTATTAAGTCAAATTGTTGACAGGAAAAAAGAAGGAACAATGTTTGAACGTTTTGTATTTTTTCTTCAGTAGAGTGATAATTTTTTTTCACTTTAGAAATCTATTTTATTTTGATTAACTATTAGTTTAAATTTGACCAATATATTCTTATATATCAATATTATTAAAAAAATCCAATTTGTAATCATTTTAATCGTTCACATAGTTGGAATTTCGCTGGTAAAATGGTCATCACAGGGTGTTGTTCTCATTTTTAAGCATAACCTTTTTTCCTGTGATTTGTGTTGGAGTTAGGGATGGAATTTCATGGGGTATTTTGCAAGTATTTGATGAAAAAATGTTTTTATGCCTGTTTTTCTAGATGTGTTTGAAATTAGGGAAAAGGTTTTTTTTACTCGTAACAATTTTTTGAAAATATTATTAATTATTATTTCTTTCTATTTTATTTTCTACATACCACTGAACATTGTTTGATGAAGCTCGACAACGGCCAATGTCCAACTCAGCTCGACTGAGCATAGTTGATTTGATGTATATATTCACTTGCTTTAAATTCTATATAATGAACTTGTAGTGCCATTAAATGCATAGAGAGTGCTCCGCTAATGGCATTATGGCATAATTCTAATCACTCAACAACAAGCCACCCAAGGACAATAGGTTACAACCTGTAAATTATAAATCTTATATATACATTATATATTGTCCCATACACAACCAGAAATAAAAAATAAGTAATCTGAAATGAAGCTTGGAGGTTGGAGTAGTTAAGTTGAAGGCACACATATAGAACTACAAATAGGATGATTGAACTTTGGACTCCACCTACAGGTTGTGAATTATCTTTCTCCTTCATCTTCATTAATTCAATTTGAATATTATTTTTTTAAAATGAGACCCTCAAAATAATTAATAAAACAAAAATTATAATATTTGTCGAAGATTGGATGTTGGTGGTGAGTTTTATATTTTATAAATAAGAGAAGTGAACATTCCCAAGGAGAGTCATTTTTGTTTTTATTGAGTTAGTTTGAATGCTTTAACTAAATTTAAATTGTTACTTGTTTTGTGCTTATTAACTATTTTAAGAGACCTACAATCTCCAGTAGAATTGCATTCATTAGCTTTTATTTATTTTTAATGGCTGCACTTGGGGAGAAGTTGTTGATTAACATCATATCTTTCTAGCCCTTTTAATGGTTATGAAGTTGGCGTTGTTGTAGTAATGAGACTTATTTTATTGTGTTGAAGTTTGGTGGAGTAGGTTTTCCCTTTTATTAAGAGGCCATTTTGTTTTAATTTGGTGTTTGTTGTCATTTTATATTTTTACAAATTCCATTTGAAATTTAATAATAATTAATCATTAGAAGGCAAGAAAAACACAATGCACTATAAATAAGAAAATTCAAAACATAGAGAGTTTTACAGACCAACTAAAAGTTTGCATACTCAAAGAGTGAAAACAACTTCCCTGAGCTAAATCAAAGTTGCATGAAACAAGGATGCAAAGGATTTTTCAAACAAACACAATTCCTAAGCATGAATTCTCAAAACCTTAAGATAACATGGAAGAAACTTTGGTGTGTATTTGTGTGACAATTGCCTTTTCATGTTCTACATATTCTCTTTGCTTTTACATATTGCAAATAAGATTTTAAAATAGCACAAGTTTAAAAAAAAAATACTAAGAGACAATCATTCCCTGATCTATGGACAAAAACATGTGGAATATTATGCAACATGTAAAATATTTCCAAGGAATTTTCTCACTATAAAGTATGAACACTAAATAGAAAGGGTCACATACTAGTCAACAAGAAGAAAACTAATCCGATGAAGAAATACTAGATTAAATAAGAGTGTATGTTGTCATTTTATAGTTTACAAGTTCCATTTGAAATTTAATAATATATTTTTTTATTAAGATTTTTAAATTTTTATTATCAAAATTTTAATTTTTAATATGAAATGAATTTAATGTTTTGAATTTTTTTTGGAGTATTTTAATTTTATAAATTTATAAATTATTTTTGTAAATGTAGTAAATTTTAACTATATTTTGGAAAGTTTTAATTAGAAAATGTACCTAGAAAAAATGTCAAAACATATAACATTTAGACTATGTTTATTAAATCTATTCTATTATGACATACTTAATTTCTTTCTTTTGAATTACTATCATAATTTTACAAGGTAGTATCTTTGCTCCAAGTGAAAAACAATGTGGTTTGTCAACACTAAGTAATTATAATGATGCCACATAGAGAAAAAAAATCATTGGTACTTTTTTCCCTTATGATAAAAATGTGAAAAAATTTAACATAGTTATGCTATTGAAGGGTAATTTTTTAATAAAGTATTTATTGGTGAAGTGTTAATTTATTATGAGAGCATCACTCTTGAAGGGAAATATTTTAAACATAATGTTTCTTGATGGGAAGCATAAGGACCTAAAAGTTCAAAATAAATTTGTATAACGAGTAAAGAGAAATCCATATTCCAACCTTGGTTGGAGTATACAAAACTTATTTTTGACCATTTATTATTTTCTAAAAAAATTATTAATACTTTATTTAAAGTTTTGTTCCATCTCGGCTAGGGCCTATAACAATGTGACTTGTAGAATTCATGTTTTATTGGTCAAGTACTTCTTAACCTCTTGGTACTAGGGAAGCCGTGACTCAATTGATCATGTATTTATTCACAATTTGCGTATTTGTATTTTTTACTCAATTGATCATGTATTTCTTGACAATTTGTATAAGGATCTTGACTAATCTAATTATAAAAAGGGAACAATATGATCCAATAAGTCATTTTTATGTTTTGGTTATTTTTTCTTTTTTAAGGAAAGTTTTGTAATCAAAACTTTATTGGTGAAGGGTTAATATATTATCAACACATCACTCTTGAAGGGAAAATTTTCAAACATAACATTACTTGGAGAGAATTATAAAGATCCAAAATGTCAAAAAAAAAATGTTTGATGGGTAAAGAGAAATACAAATTCCAACCCTAATGGTTCATAATTTGAAGGTTTTATTTTCACTTTCATGACAGGTTCATTGGAGAAGAATGAAGTAATCATTTTTTTATAGTTAAATTCTATGTCATCTCCGATATTTGTGCAACTTCCATCACGAAATTAAACTTTGTTAATGGGACTATGAACTTTGTTAATGTAACTATGAACTTCATTAATGTAGTTGTTTTTCAATTCTCTTTGTGAATAACACAAGGCATATTACATGCATACTCCACAGTAGATACAGGAGATGGAGGCATAAGTTATGAAACTACTCTTGTTCCAATTGGCTCATTCATAAATATGTTTTCATAAAATATCACTACTTTTCGGGATGAAGTTCATGTGTGTTTATTGTTTACAAAATTTTCAAGGAATGACCTTACCCTAACAAAAATAAGAGGGAATAACTTAGAAATAAGTTAGAACTTGGGCCTCAATGGATAAATTTCAGGTTTCAGAGTAACACAGATGAAGGTATGAAATTTTGTATCGCCATTACAATTACAAAATTTTCCACAAAATCACACTGAAATTCATCGAATTGTTGAAACTTTCTTCTTATTTTGTTTCAATTCAATGATCATGATCTACTACTAGTGGTGCAAGACGTTATGGATGTGTTTCCAGAAAACATACTAGGAATACCTCCAAAGCGGGAGATCGATTTCACCATCAAATTAATGCCAGGGGAAGTTCTCGTGTCATGGGAACCATATTGAATGAGTGTGCCTGAACTGACTGAGTTGAAAATGTAACTACAGGAATTGTTGGACAAGGGATATATTCGTCCTTGTGTGTCTCCTTGGGGGGCACTAGTAATTTTCATAAAAAATAAGGATGGTATGATGCGAATGTGTATGGATTACAGGAAACTTAACAAATTGATTGTTAAGAACAAGTATCCACTACCACAGATAGAAGATATTTTTGATCAAGCTGTAAAGGGGGCAACTGTATTTTCGAAAATAGATCTAAGATCTGGGTATCATAAAAAATAGATAAAGGATGAGGACATATATAAAACAACCTTCTGTACCTGATATGGGCATTATGAATTTGTGGTTTTACCATATTAATTAACCAACATACCAACAACATTCATGAGTTTGATGCATGACATTTTTCATATGTTTTTGGATAAATTTTTGCTAATTTTCATTGATGATATATTAATCTACTCAAAGGCCATGGAGGAACATAAGGAAAATTTACAAATGGTATTAAAAATGTTGAGAGATCATCAACTTTATGCCAAATTCAGTAAGTGTGATTTTTATAAAGAACTTATCTAGTATTTAGGCCATGTTATTTCTGCTGAAGGTATAACAATGGATCCTGAAAAAAATAAAGACTACTATGGAATAGAGGGTACCCAAAAACATAGCAGACATACATCCTTCATGGGATTGGCTAGCTATTATCGGTGTTTTATTGAAGGATTCTCTAAAATTGCCTTTCGTATAACCTCCTTGTAGTGAAAACGACGAGTGCTTAAATGGACTAGCGAATGCCAAACCAGCTTTGAATAGTTAAAACAATTGCTGACTGCAGCCCTTGTATTGAAGGTAGTAGATCCAAACAAGGAGTTTAAGGTTTTCACTAATGCTTGGAAGGAAGGAGTGGGATCAGTGTTGTCACAAGATGGAAAAGTTGTGGCATATGAATATAGGAAGCTAAAATATCATGAACAACGATATTCCACTTATGATCTAGAGTTGACCGCAGTGGTGCACACACTCAAGGTATAGAGGCACTACCTATTGGGAAAAAAGTTTGTGTTGAAAATAGACCATAGTAGCTTGACTAGTTATTTTAAACAAGCTGACTTGAATTCCCACCAAGAAATGTGGAATGCATTTGTGAGTGAATTTGATTTCAAAATTCAACATGTTAAAGTAAAGGAAAACTGTGTTTTCGACGCCTTAAGTAGGAAATTGCATTATGTATATGAACTCTACTTTAACCGCGTGGAATTTAGGTTCCACGAACAGGTGAAGGAGGCCGTGAAACAATATCCTGAATATTAATTTTTATGGTAGAAAACACAAGAAGCAGAAAATCAAGGAAAATTATAAGATTATAAGATCAATAATGAACAATTATTGATTTTCCGAGGAAATATATACATTCCTAATCAAATGAATTTAAAAGAGATGATCCTAGATGAGTATCACTGAAGCTCTTATTCTGGACACCTTGGTTACCAGAAAATGTTAACAACAATAAGAAAATATTACTTTTGGCCTGGAATGTGTAAAAATGTTGCTAAATACCTGACTAAATGTTTGGAATTTCAACAGGTCAAGGTGTAACATCAACACCCAGCAGGTTTGTTGCAACCTAATCTCGTACCAGAAATGAAGTGGGAAGTTTTATCGCTAGATTTTATTATAGGCTTACCGATATCGAAGAGACACAATGACTCTATAATGGTGGGAGTTGATTGGCTGAGAAAACCAACTCATTTTATCTCAGTACAGTCAAATTTTAAAAATTTGAAAATCACTGACATCTTCATGAGGGAGTTGTTTAGATTACATGGCATTCTGAAAACAGTCATCTCAGATAGAGATGTAAAGTTCACTTTAGCCTTTTGGAGGGCACTGTTCATCAGACTGGGCACACAAATCCAATTTAGCACCACATATCATCCATAGATGGATGAGCAGACTGAGCGGGTGAATCAAATTTTGGAAGATATGCTACGAAAGTATGTAATACAACAATCGACGAAGTGGGAAGATTATTTGCACTCAGTAGAATTCACTTACAACAATGGATACCAGGAATCCCTCAAGATGAGTTCCTTTTAGGAATTACATAAGACAATGCCGAGCACCCATTAATTAGAGTAGCCCAGAAACTAAACTAATTCTTGAACCAGAAATGTTGGCTGAGATGGAGCAAGAAGTAAATAAGATCTGACAAAATATAATAGCTGCCTAGGATAGGCAGAAAGTATATCTGGATTGAAAGAGTACATATCGGGAATTCGAAGTGGGTGATCACGTATATGTGAGAATTAGACACAAGAAGAACACCTTAAGGTGGAATACCTGTGCCAAGTTGGCTCCTCGGTTCTATGGACCCTTACAAATCTTAGAGAGGGTGGGGCCAGTAGCCTATCAGCTAGCTTTACTGGGACACATACGGGTGCACAATGTGCTTCATGTATCTGTATTGAAAAGATATGTGTATGATCCAAGGAATGTAATACAATGGTAGAATATTTATGTAGGAAAAAATTGGATTCTAAGATATCTAAGGGAGATAAATATTTAGTAATTAACTAAATCTTTATTGGTTGTAGGTCGAACTAGATGACGAATTTCTAGTGGAGCCTCAACGTATTCTCGAGAAGAGAGAAATAATGCTTCGAAGGCGAGCCATCACCCAAGTTAAAGTGCAGTGGAAGCACTTTGGCCCGGAAGAGGCTACTTGGGAAGATGAAATATTTGTACGAGAATATTATCCAGAATTATTTACAGTGATGGATTAAACACTGATGACGGTGTTTACCTAAAGTGGGGGGAGATGTAACACCTGGATTTAAATTTCTTTATGATATTTCAAATTATACATTTGAATTTTTTTAAGTAAAACAGGATTACTGAGTATATTAATAAATTTAAAAACAAGATCTATTTTCTTTTGAATAAAATATTAATTTATGGTATGGTTTCCATAAACTGATGGTAAAATTTTTCCAAAATTCCAGAGTAGTTAGATTAAAGTAGTTATTGACATTTGCCTTTCCTCTAGGGATAAAAGGAAAACACTAGAGACACTACAAGGAAAAGACCCTTTAGTGGAGGTTATAAAGGAGGTTTTTAGTGTTATAAAATTGGCCAAAATTTAAAAAAAAAAAATTCTACAACATCCATTTATGGTTACGGAGGTTTTGGAGGAGCTTTTAATGGAAATTCAACACAAATAAAAAAGAATGGGTGGCTAAAGGTTCTTATGGATGTTTGGTGCTACTCTGACTTGAACGCACTGGTGCGTACATATAGAAGGCGTCCCAGGGTGGTCGAGGGAAAATGCACTGGGTTGTTAAGGTATAAAACTACACCAGGCGTAGTGTTGGTGATACAATGCATGGGGCCATTCTAATTGGTCTTGGGATTTGTGTGGTGCCCATAGGTCGTACCAACGCACTGGTGCATAGATGTATAGAAACGCACGGGTGCACAATATCACAGAAAGGCACTGAGATTTATAATTCGTATCGGTATTCGTACTGTGCCCATAGGTCGTACAAATGCACCGGTGCTTATAGACACATAAACGACCTGGTGCATAGTATCACATAAATGCACCAATATTTATAATTGATATCGGTATTCGTGCAGTGCCCATAGATCATACAACAACGCCGGTGTGTATAGACACATAAATGCACCGGTGCGTCGTACCGCACAAACACACCGATATTTTTAATTGGTTTTGGTGCTTTTTCGGTGCTCATAGGTAATAGAAACGCATCGGCATGACTTTTAATACAAACACACTGGTGTACAATTACTGATACGCATCGGTTTTCATTTTTTATTTTTTAGAAACATCGACCTGTGACAGTGAAATTATTGTGATTGTTTTAAATTAATTATTCATCAAAAGTCGACACATATTATAACAATATTCATATTAATTCAATTCTTATTAATGCATTTGAATGTGATTTTTGGATTAATTTGTTATATCATATCATAATTATTGTGGTTTTTTAAAATTCATTATTCATCAAAAGTCGACACATATATATCTCATAACAATATTCGTATGAATTAAATTTTTATTATTGCATTTGAGAACGACAATGGAGAACACAATAACGACAATGGAGAATGCAATAGAATAAATTAAAACATATTTTATGATATATAATATATATAAATATCATAGTCTTTATCATACAAAATGGGACATTTATTGGTATCCCTTTGTCTTTCAATTGGGACACTATGTCCATTACATTAAACAAAATGTCTTATTTCACAAACATGTTTCAAAAAATACAATGTATTGCTTTGATATCCAAACATAGTGATCATCATTCTTCGCTTGAACTGTTGTCACTGCTAGAGCTACTTCCATGACTTGGGTTATTTTCAGGAATGTTTTGTTCACGGTGTTGATTGTTTTCTTCTTCTTCACCTTCCATCTACAAACATAAAAATAAATTGAAATGAGTGTATATACATTTGTGACAATAATGAAAATTGAAATATTAAATAATATACATCAATGTAAATCGAAAATAAAAATGACATACCATAGCAACAATTGACTCATAAACTATACACATTCTTTCAAAACCATGTACCATGCCATCTTTCAAAATTTCATCTGTTGGCGCAATTCCATACTTTGTTTCCTCCAAGTTTTATACCCCATAACAAATCATATATTTAATATAAAATATTTTTTTGTTCTATTAATTATATAAGGAGATAAGTAAAACAAGATCGATAGATACTTACAAATTCCACCATTAATTTCTGATATGCCAACACATACTCACAACCCATATTTAACCCAATTTCACTCAATTCATCTGATGGTTCTTCTTTGTATGTTAGCACCTGTTTGATGACATTCAATGATGATTTTTTTAAAACAACTTAAAAATACAAAAATGAAATCTGGTGAAGTTGTTATAAGGAAGTAACAATTACTCACAAACTTAGATATCAACCCTTTTCTTCCTTGTCATCGTATTCTAGGTGCTGAATGAGATCCATTTTCTTTTCTTTTCTGCAAGAAAATTATTGAGAATTAATATTCAATGATAAATTGTTTATTTATTGTACCTAATGATCGAAAAATTCAATGATTACATATTACATTTGAAGCACGTTGTTGTTGAGATGGCTCCTCCTGCGACACAATTTTGTCCATTTCTTTGACCATCTCCTTGTACACCTTTTTGAACATTCTTATTGGAATATTTCTGATAGCACCTCTTACATCTTTTGAGATTTTCATAATATTCCTGAAAATGTAACATGACAATAAAATATTTAATTTTTATATTGATATTTGAAAAGTAAATATAACAAAAGTGATATGTATAAATAATTCTAGACAAACATTTAAAGGAATATTACTTTTTCATTCCTTCTTTTTTGTTGTTATACGTTTTTGCTATTAAAAGTCTGACATGTCTCATTGATGAATTCTCTGGAAATTCTTCCTGTAGTTTAGATAAAATTTGGTTCTCGGAATCATTGGATTGATTTTCGTATTGTAAGTGGAAATAACGTCTATACATTCGTTCCACTAGATCCCTCAAACTTTTGTAAAATCTTTTCCCCCTTTCGTTAACTTCCAGCACCACTCCAGATGAGCAAAGGAGCAATTCATTTTCATTTGCATGTTCTATTTTTTTTCTTTTCTTAGAACAACATTCCTTTTCTGAGTTGTTGGTCCCTGTAGAACAATAAACATATGTGAATTAATAGACTGTTTGATACATGTTATCTAAAAATTTTAAGTATATTATTAATGGTAATTAAAAAAAGAAACTCATATTGGATCGATAGTATTTTTTCATTCACCTGATTCATCCTTTTGCAATTTTTCCATCAATATTTTACGCTCTTCTAGTCCTAAATCAGAAATAATCTTATCGAGCTTCGTCATTTTGTGGCTTTGTATGATACACAGTAAACAATACATATTATTTAAACTTACATATAGTTCAAAAATAATATTTTTTATAAATAATTTACAAAGAACTTGCCTTTTTTTCTTTTCTTGATGTGTTATCAGTATTTTTGTTACTTGATCTCTTTTCAGTCATTTCTTTATCAATCTGAACCCTATACCATATCATTCATTAATATATTTATAAATAAATTGTCAATTCAGGTAAAAAATAAATCTCAAGACACTGGTGCGCCTTTATTGATGTACGCACCTTCGCCGGTGTGTGGGGGTCACCAACACACCACCAAATAGTATAATTGACCATACGGTGCATGAGGTATTATAAACGCACCGCAAAAATAGTGTAATAGACCGTATGGTGCTATCCTCGTAACATGGAGCACCGATGCCCTATTTTAGATATGGCGCACTGAATTAAAAAATTGTTTTCAAATGTTTTATTACACAGTACTTGCGCGGTGCACTTTACAATAAAGTGCATCGATGCGCTAGGTTACACCGGGTGCACCAATGAAAAAAATCCATTTTTTCCAAAAATTCATGCAATAGCCGAATATATTGGGATCCGACTATGCAAGTCATCCTGTGGGTTGGATGTCAATCTAAAATGAAAAGCCCTAATTCTGAAATCATAGAAACATGGAGAGGAAAGGGAAAAATAAAATAAAAAATGAAGGGTTTAGGCTAAAAATGGATAAAACTGTAGAAAAAGTAAAAAAAAACTGCAGAAAAAAGTAAAAAAAATAATCAAATTTAATCACGAGATGGTTTGAAACTCTATGATACAGGGTTTCAATCACCAGAGGTTTGATTTCTAATTGTCTGAATACTTCTGTTCGAACGTATTTCGCTACTCTACAGTGCCCTCGTGCTCTCTTGCTCCAGGTATGTCTCCTGCAAATATCTGGCTGAAAATTTTAGCAAAAATAGTGAAATAATGAAAAGTGTTTAGTATTTAAAGAATTATTTTATGAAATTAGATTTTCGAAAATATTTTGCCGGCCATTTTTCAATTTTCCGCCTTTTTTTTTCACTTAAAGAAAATAGAGTTGTGCTTTTTTTATTTGCAAAATTTTATTCATAACCGTGCGTCACTTAATAGCACCGCACCGGTGAGTCATTTTGTAACACCGGCACCGGTGCGGTTGTATGTATAGTAGCACCGATTTGCGGTTAAAGCACCGAAATTACTTTTAGGTGTGTACACCAAAATTTAGTGAACTCCAACCATAGAAATTGAGAATTATAATTTTGTTTATTCTTGAGAATTAGAATTAGAATTAAAATTTATAATTGGAACTCGATAAATTCTTGATGAAATCACTATTCTTCCAATGCATTTTGTTTATTGCAAGAGGTCCCCACTGATTATGTGGAGAGAATGAAATGTGGGGTGTGTGAAGATGCAATACTATAGGGCCCAAGTGGGCAATTATAGCATGTGAACCTATTATAATTGGCACTTAACTATTTGCAACCAATATGTTTTAGAGTATAATTTGCAGATAGACGGATGGCCTGCCAGTAATTAGTACATATAATCTGCAGAAAGGTAATGTTCTGGGAGCAATGACAATGAGTCCTTCATTCTGCATTTGTTAGTAGAAGAAGACCGATTTTAGACTAGACGATGCAGTTATTACATGTGGAGGCAATGGTTTACCATAGAAAATGAGTATAGGGTTGAGCAGAGGAAAGACATTGCAAAATAGGCTATTACATTAGTTTTTCCGATGGGAAACTGGTTTGCAGGTGGAAATATGGTAGCTACAGGTATCTATGCTTTTCTTCCCACATAAATGGTTACTGGATTTCCATTTATAATACCAGCATAATTTTCACTTGTTTCATCGACAGGACCACAACTCAGACAAGTTAGATATGCCATTCAGGTTCAACTGAAAGCCGCAGATGTGATTTTATGCGACGTTAGCTTTGCCGGTAAAAGTTTACGTAAGCCAACCGAAGCCCGGACAATACTCCTAGCTGCTTTTAAACACATTTTGGAGAATCTTTCCCTTCATGGGACCTACCAGCCCGACCAACAACGTCAATTGATCTTTCTCTGTTGTCCTTAATGGAATGGGAATCCTTCCCTTCATGGTGCCTCTTGGCTTTATCAACTACCTCGATTCATCTTTCTCTGCCATCAAATATGCTCTCCATTTCTCCATCATGGGGCCTCTTCACCCTATCGTCGGCCTCAACTGAATGCTCTCTATCGGTCTCAACCTGTACTCCTCTTGTACTCTGTCGAACTCTGTAGCCGTCTGCATCCCTCTAAGCATATTTGTTCATCTTTCTATTTGAATTACTCATTTTCTCTGCTATAAAATTCTTAGCCAAAATTCGAACTCTCGTATTTTCAAACCCTCATCTCCTTAGAAAAATTCTTGCCCACGATTCGAACCCTCCGCTACTTCAATACTACACTTCACAAAATAACCCTGTTCTAGTGCGCACTGTTTTATAGGCGCACCGAGGTGGTTTGTAAGATCGAGGTTTTTGTTTTGGCGCGGTGTTTTATGACGCACCGGTGCAGAAGCATTTTGAAGCATCAGTGCGTCGGAGTAATAAGATGCACCGGTGAGTGTTATGGTGATAAGCGCACCAGACTGTATAAAGTTCTTTATTTTTATGTAAGAACATAATAAAATAATGATAATTCTAAAGTACATGAATTTATTTGCATATTACAAAAAATCATTTTATTCTAGATTTATTATTTTACAATTATTTACAAATTTACAAATTTAAATATTTTAATAAAATCATTTCACATTAATACAATTAAAATTTTCACATTAATACAATTAAAATTTTACAAATATTTTACATACAATTACAATTACAATTACAGTTACAATTTTACAATTTCACCTACAATTACGATTAGAATTAGAATTAGAATTTTAATTTTACATACAATTATATTTAGAATTTTACATAAAATTAGAATTAGAATTAAAATTTTACAATTTGTCATATATACAATTACAATTAAAATTACAATTACAATCATTTCACAATAAATTAAAATTAAAATTACAATCATTTGACAATAAATTAAATATTACAATTACAATTAAATATTTTACATACAATTACAGTTAAAATAAAAATTACAATTAGAATTAGAATTACAATTACAATTTTACAATTTCACATACAATTACAATTAAAAGTACAATTACAATTTTAATTTTACATACAATTACATTTACAATTAAAATTACAATTACAATTTTAGAATTTTACATTCAATTACAATTACAATTACAATTTTACAATTTGTCATATATACAATTACAATTACAATCATTTCACAGTAAATTAAATATTACAACTACAATTGAAATTTTACATTAAATATTTTACATACAATTACAGTTAAAATTACAATTACATATACAAATATAATTTTACAATTTTACATACAATTAAAATTTCAATTTCAATTACAATCACGACATAATATTTAATAAATATCATGGTCATTTAATATTAAATTAATTAATCAACATCACGATCATGATAACCATCGTACAAACATCATATTCGACTAAAAGACACATTCAAACATCAAATTAACATTATATATTAACACCATCACAACACAAACATCAAATATACATCTCATGTCAAATAACTCATGCTATCACATACACATCTATCTGCAAGCTAAACATTAAATGAACATATCTAACATGACCTAGTAATATACACATTATGATGATCACCAACATGTAAATTAAGTACAACTGTAACATGAACATAAAAGACATGGACCATATATATATATATATATATATATATATCTATATATAATGTTAAAAATATACAATTGTAATATAAATGTCATGGATCAGCTGGTGGTAGTATGTCAACATCAATAGCAGTACTAGTGGAGGCCTACTCAGTCAATGGTGCAGCCTCAACGGTCGATGGTCGAGCCTGCTCATGAACATGACTAGTACAGATGGATGGATCAACTGGTGGTAGTACAACATCAATATAAGTATTACTAATGGAGGCATGCTCAGTCAATGGTGTAGCCTCGACAATTGATGGTCCAACCTTCTCATGATCATGACTAGTACTGATGGATGCTGCAGGCTACTGATGATTGGATGTGGCCGATGGTCCAGCCTCATATCCATGATGACTTCTAGATGCTAGTGGAGCCTCATGCTCATCAGGTGTGGTGCGAGGTGAACGATCATGAGATGAGTCACTGCTCACGGACCGCCCATCACGTGCTACGACTCGACCATGCCTATAAAGTGCAACAGTCCTCCTTAGTCGCGTAACAGCTGTCGTAGCTCCTATGACATTCCGCATCAGGGTATACATGTCACGCGGCATGCCTCTCAACGTCCATATTAGCCTATCATCAATCTGTATGTCTCTATAATGAGCACACTTGATGTTCGCCTCAACAATCAATGCACTCAGTTGGTCACCCAACTCCATCCTATATTGAGTATCAGGTCAACTGCGACTAGAAAAAGGCGGTACCAGTGCACCAACATGGAGCATATCTCTCTCCACCAGCCTCCTGATCATGATCCTCGGCATCTTCCATGTCCTGATCGTCATCAGGATCCACACCTGGATCATGTGGTGGTTCCAGCATCTCCTTGCCATCAAAAGAGCCAATGTCTGCAAAATATATACAAGTACACAACAATAATTAGAAAGTTTCATTACACAGTTTAATAAAAAAAAGTTAAAGAACATGATAGAATAAATTTAAATATATAAAACAGTAATATTACCTCTATCATCTGGCGGCTCATTAGCTGTGAAAAGGATGTTGGCACACCCTCACCAATCCAATCCAGCATAAGGACAGGGGACCATAATGAAGGGATGCAGCTCGTCAACACTGGCTAGTAAGTCCAGTGCATCATGCGATATCCTGGCTAGAAACACAGTCTCTCCCCTCTTGGGCATCATCTACCCCCACATGTGCATCTGAGCCTCCAACATCGGCCTATGAGGCTACCAAACAAAATAAGCCCCATCTCTGGAAACCTCTCAAAAAATAAACAAAAAATCTCTGCAACAAAAGGGAAGTTGACCCTCCCTTGTGCATGAGCACGACATCTACCTAAGGCTGTACAAAACTACCGAAAAAAATGGCATACCACCTGAGAAGTCGTGGCTCCTATACTAAATAATCAACATAATATAGAAGTGGGCAACTAATGTATTGCCCGCCAATGGTGTTGTGTGTAATGGTTGAAATGAGAAGTGAGAGGCACTGCACATCCTGTCTACCAAATGCACCAATACGTAGTTGACCTCCAGGGACCTGAAACTCTGAAGGAGATAGTACATTTTCTCCAATGTATCTTTGGGAGTAAAATAACTGACTCCCTTCTACACAAATAGCTAGAACCTCTGGGAATGAGGGAAAATCCACCCCTCTCCTCGATAGCCCTGTAATGAAATAAATATCCTCCTCAGTGGGTGTGTACCACTGGTCAAGACCAACCTGGAATGCCTATTGGTGGGCATTCCACTTGCGGATAAGATGTCTCAAAAAGACATTATGGGCCTTTAGGGAGGTAGCCTCCTCATAGAACTTGAGGAGGCCTACTTGCCTTACGAGCCCTTGGGTATCTGCTGTAATAGGGCAAGGGTATGAATCTCTCTCCCTCTCTCGTGCCTCCCACTAGCAAAGCATGTCATACTGCTCTGCCTGTTGATGCTATTGTTCCTCCTCTTCTCTCTGAATCATTGACATATTAAATCATTTTTTTTTATTAAATCGGACATTTATTTAGGAATATACATATATAATTTTTTTGGAAAAAAAAGAACAGACCAGTCGGTGTGCCACAAAAATAGTCATGCACCAGTTCCGGTGCAACTGTTTTTTGTATAGCACCAGAGGCAGTGCCTAGATGACATAAAACACATTGTATGTGGTGCACTTGAAATTGTTTCAAGCCCTGTTGAATATCTATGGTGTCAGAAGAGAAGTGCGTTGACTAAAATATACGCCCCGACGCGTATAGTCGTGTCAGCGCACCAACTTCCTAAGAAATTATATAGTCAACAGTGCGGTCTTTTACCCAGCCGCACCATTGACCCTGTGAGAATGTCGAATGTGGTGAGCTGACAGACACTGGGGCAAATATATCTGTCAACGCACTGCGTTGCTATTCCCATAGTCAACGGTGCGCCCAGCTAAATGACCACACCTCAAATGTTTTCTAAATTTTAAAATAATGCGGGGCACCTTTCGGTACTGCCCTGGAAAAGGTGCAGATACCGTTAGCATCAGTTGCGATGCAGCCTGTAAATGTTACAGGCAACATCGCTTAGTGGTGCGAGCCGAACGACTCATGTGCACTGTGCGAATTTTTTTGTTTTTACTTTTTAATGGTTAATTTTAAGGTTATTTCAAATTTTAATCCTCTATAAAGCTTAATTATGGAAAAACTAGAAAAATACCTGTACATTTCGCTGTCGATGAAGCATATTGGCTATAGAATTTGCAAAAGAAAATTTTCCCACCATTTTGCAAAATGCAAGCTAGAGATTGGTGGCTAATGCATAGTAGCAGTGTGTGTGCAATGGTTGCAATGGGAGGACTGATGTCAGGGTGGTTCAGAGAAGGAGAAATTTCACCGGCACTTGAGAGCTCTGTAGTAATGAGAAAAGTGAAAAATGCGGTTTTCTGGCCATAATATTTTTTTTATTTAACCCTGTTCCAGTGCGTGAGGTTTTATAGGCGCACCAGTGCGGTTTCTTAAGAAAACACCAAGTTTTTTCAAATTTGGCGCGTTATTTTATGATGCACCGGGCCAGTTACTTAACACCACACCAGGCTGTTTCAGTTTTGGCGCGGTGTTTTATGACACACTGGGGCAGAATAGTCTTGAAGCCCCAGTGCTTTACAGTAATAGTATGCACTGGGCATGTCTATACAGAGCACACGGTGTCCGATGTGCCAATGTTTTGTGCGACCGATGCTTTCTCTTATAGAGCACACCAGTGATTGAGAGCAGAAAAGTGAAAAATGCAGTTTTTGGCTGTAATTTTTTTTTATTTAACCCTTTTTCGGTGCACGTGTTTTATAGGTGCATCGGTGCTATTTAAGACGAACACACCGGTCTGATTATATTTTGGCGCAGTGTTTTATGACGCACCGACGTGGAAGAGTTTGTGCATATTGGTGCCTTCTCTTGTAGAGCGCACCAGTAATTGAGATCTCTAGAGCACTGAAAAAAGTGAAAAATCCAGTTTTTTTTGCCGTAATTTTTTTTTAAACCCTTTTCCGGTGCGTGTGCTTTATAGGTGCATCAGTGTTGTTTCTTACGAACACACCAGTCAGTTTATGTTTTGGCACATTGTTTTATGATGCACCGGTGCGGGTTCTTAATACCGCACCAGGCATTTTTAGTTTTGGCGCGGTGTTTTATGATGCACCAGTGCGAAAGAGTTGTGAAGCATCGGTGCTCTACAGTAATACAATGCACCAGGTGGGTGTGTACAGAGCGCATGATGTCCGGTGTGCCAATCTTTTGTGCGCACCAGTGCTTTCTGTTGTAAGGAGCACTAGTGCGATGTTGAATGATAAGTGCACCGAGTGGAAAACATCCGCAAAATCCTCCACCCACCAACCTCCTTTAGTAACATCCACTAGAAACAGATGTATGGGGTATTTTTATAAGGGGTTCCTAAAAAACATCCGCTAGAAGGTATTTTCCTTGTAGTGAGAGGAAAAGGGGTTTTGTACAAGGAAAAATAAATAACCATAAGGTTGTAAGGTTGTATGCGGTTCAAATCATAGCACCGATTAGATATTCTGATTGGGTCTCTAATTTAGTCCCCACTAGAAAGAAAACAGGAGAAATCATACTTTGTTATGATTTCAAAAACTTAAAAAAAGTGTCACTAAAAGATAACTATCCTCTCCCTAAAATGGACCACATTCTACAGAGGGTAGTAGGATCATCTAAAATTTCATTACTTGATGGATTTTCTGGGTACAACTAAATCCTAGTCCAACCTGAAGATCAAGCAAAGACTGCATCTACCACTCCATGGGGAACTTTCATGTACTTGAAAATTCACTTTGGACTGATGAATGCTGGAGCTACATTCCAAAGAGCTATGGACATAGCCTTTGCTAAGGAAATCCATGACTTTCTATTCATTTACCTAGATGATATCACAATATTTTCCAAAACAGATTATTAACATCTAGATCATTTGAGTATATCCTTAAATAAAGTGCAGAAAGTTTGGAATATCCTTAAATCCTAAAAAAACACTCTTTGGATTAGAAGAAGTAAAAATCCTAGGAAACATCATTTCGAAAGAGGCAATTAGAATTGATCTAGTTAGAATAGAAGCAATCCTTAATATCAGTCATCCTAGGAACATTAAATAATTACAAGCATTTCTACGAAAAATAAAATTTCTTAGAAGATTCATCTCTAACTTAGAATAATTACTTAGAAATTTGAACAACATGTTGAAAAAAGATTCAATACTTAAGTGGACAGTAGAGGCTAAACAGTCATTTGAAGCAGTCAAAGAAGCTCTTACTAAAACACCTATCCTCATAAGTCCTAGTTTCAAAAAAGACTTTATAATTTTTTCATTTTCTTCAGAACACACCATTGCAGCACTCTTGTTGCAAAATAATGATGAGGGTTATGAACAACCCATTTCTTTTTTCAGTAAATCCTTGAGAGATGCAATACTAAAGTATAATATCATGGAAAAACAAGCACTTGCTTTAGCGAAAGCCATAAAATATTTTAAAGTATAAATTCTATACTCTCACATAATTGCATATGTTCCAAACTTAGTAGTAAAGGACATTCTAACTTAGAATGGGCCTAATGGAAAGAGAGGCAAATAGATTTCCACTATATTAGAATATGACATTGAAATCAAGCCTACAAAATTGATCAAAGGCCAAGGTTTAGCCAAAATTGTGTCTGAATCGAACTGTCAGACCTTAGACATAAATTTCATTGCTCAACTAGATGATCAGGAAGAGATGGTGACTCCACAAATCAGTGAAGATTTTATATATTCACCCTGGTATGGAGACATTATATTTTTTATACTCAACTTACAAGCTCCTCCTGGTTTATCTAGAACTAAAAACAGATTCTTAAAATTGAAAGCAATGAAATATTTTATTTTAGATAATATTTTATTTTGGAAGGATCATGGTGGAATTCTATTAAACTTTTTATTGAAAGATGAAGCTCACAAATTCATGCAGGAATTTCATGTAGGAGACTGTGGAGGACAACTTTACTGGAAAACAACTGCTGATAAAATTTTGAGGGCGGGTTTTTACTGGCTCACTCTTTTTTCAGATGTTAGAAAGTATGTGACCTCTTATCACAAATGTCAGATATTTGAAGGAAAGAAGAAACTCTTACCATTACCCCTCCAACCTATCTTAACAGAAATTTCATTTCAACAATGGGGTTTAGACTTCATTGGTGAAATTCACCCACCCTCATCTGCCCAACATAAATGGATTTTGACAGCCACAGATTACTTTACCAAGTGGATAGAAGCCATCCCTTCTAGACAAGCCACATACTCTGTCATTATTTCATTCCTTGAGAACAACATCCTTTCTAGATTTGGATGCCCACAAAAGCTCATTACTAATAATGTTGTTGCCTTAAAATCCAAGAAAATGATATAATTTTGTAAGAAATACCATATCAACCTTGGCCATTACACTTCCTATTACCCTCAATGTGATGGACTAGCAGAATCCTCAAACAAAAGCCTAGTCAACATCATTAAGAAACTATTAGAATATAACAAGAAAACCTGGAATAAAAGGTTGATCAATGCCTTATGGGGAGACAAACTAACTACAAAGAAATCTATTGGTACCTTTCCCTATCAATTAGTATACTGGATGGATGTTGTTTTTCCATCCTCTTTAGGAGTTCCAGTGATGAAAATGATTCAAGAGTTGCATGTAGAACCAAATGAAATCCAAAGGAGGATAAATCAGACAATTCATTTGCAGTAAATCAAGGAAGAATTTTATCTCAAATCTCAAGTAATCCAAGATAAAATCAAAAAGATTTTTTATAAGAAAACTAAACAAGATGATTTTTTCATAGGTGATAAAGTACTCAAATGGGATTCTAGAAGAGAAGACAAAGGGAAACATGGGAAATTTGATTTTCTTTGGAAGGCCCCATACATCATTTATGGTTACAAAGGTAACAATGCAATTCTCTTGAAAGAGTTAGAAGGAATAGATCTACTAGGTGGACCAGTCAATGGTAGGATGTTGAAGCATTGTTTTCACCAAATTAACTAGCAGTTACTTTGTTTAATTTTCTCATTGTGAATACCATAGCAAAAGTTTGGATTGGATTGGATGATTGTCTTCTAAATTTGAAGCCTGAAGAGAAGGCCCTAAGCTTTAAAAGGTATAACATCATATGTTTGAATAAAGGAGATCATAGAAAGAAGTTCCAAGGCAAGAAAATTCCAAATTCCAAGGCCACTGATCAGAAATTTCTTGACATCTCACTAGGAGATGCCATCCCCAAGTGGAGCCACTGTTAGGGTCCTATAATAATAGGTATCATATTTTTGAATTCGCTATGGTTAGTGTTGTAATATTATACATACCTTTTCTTTCTGCAAATGTTTTACCATATTAAAAAATGAAAAGAAGGTATTTCCTAAAAGAAAAATCAAAGGACCAAAAGAAAGAAAGATCAAAAAAGAATATAAAGTATGAACCCCACAAAAAGAAACAAAAATAGATCCTGAAAGTGTTTCACATTCAAATTCCACTACTATTAGTTTACTTTACTTTATGAAAATAAAATTGTGTGCAGCTTGTCCAAGATGCCACAATTCATGATGATCATACAATTTAATCTTGATTATTCATGCCTTTAAATTTCATGTCATGATAGTTAGTGAATAAAGATCTGACCAAACCATTTAATCTTGGCAGATCAGTAGTTAGGTAGAGAATAAAATGAGCTCATAATTTTAATCTGATTCATTGGAAGTTATAAGGTTAGAAGTAAGTTAGTTTGCTTATCAAAAAGAAAATAAAAGGGCCAACAAGCTCAAATGCACCCAATAAGGGAAGTAAAAAATGTTAGGATAAACAAGGGTAGGTAGAATACTTTCACAAGTTATAAAAGGCATCATATGGTTTATCTTTTATCAATAATATCCCTCTAAACCCATTCCCCCTTGCTAAAAACCTTATTTCCACACTTTCAAGTCATTTCCGCTTGTAAAATCCCTTTCCTTTTGAAAAATATCCCTTTCCTCTTATTCTAACCCTTTTCCTTTCCTAAAAACTCCTTTTTCCTTCCTAAAACCCCTTTCCCTAGTTAAAAACCCATTTCCCTTTGAAAATTTACTTCCCCTTTACTAACTTTTCCTTTTCATAAAAAACATGAAAAACCCACTTTTTGACGCGGTTAATATAAATCCAAGGGCCCCACTTTCCTTTTTATTTTAGCCCTCCCTGATTAATATAATTCACAACCCCCTGTTTAATACATTTCCCGACATATATTTTAGCCTATAGTAAAATATATTTCATATTAACCTCCCCGCTTCATATGTTTCCAAAGTCTATTTCATATATATCCTCGATCCCCTTTATATTATTATAAATCTTTGCATATAAAATATCCTATCGCATAACCTTATTTACACAGAGTACTTGAAAATCCCCAACTCATCTATTAAATGGAGTCTATCGATGGATCTGTGACCCAGCAAGTATTTCTTTGCCTTGTTTTGATATTTACCATTATTAATGGGGGGTGAAAAATGGGTGGTTTCACACCCCTGCTCCTTTGCCACGTGACATTACCATAGCGTATCGCACCCCCATCCTAAAAACCATGAAACAACTTTTCATCGTGCGATAAACTGCCAAACCACCTTCGTGCCTTGCGATAAAAACCACCGTTGTTTGAAATAAAATCCCTGCGCCATGTAATCAACTACTTCTCGTTAAAAGTAATAAAACCTGCCTGAAACCATTTTTCCCACTATATTTGTTATTTGCAGAAGAAAATCCAAATAAGCCTTTACCGACTAGAATTGAACCCTGCTACCGCCTAAATCTTCTGCAAAACCAAAAGTTTTGATTTTCCAGGTAATCCTAAAGTGCCCAACACCATCAAAGAGAGCTTATTAATTAATAAATTGATAAATTAAATGAATTGATGGCCTCCCAGAGTATTATATCCATAAATCCTCTTCAACCATCTGTATTAGATGTTGAATACACCCCCTGGCTGATAAGGAATTAAAAATCAGTGATACTATCACTGAATTCAACCTTTTGAATATCCATCACTGGTGTCATGAAAAATTCATTGATCAGGCTAATAATATCCACCTCTAGGACTCAAACCTACCCAAATACATATTCCCATAGATCGTTCAGTTCCCAGAACTCATAAGACTTTTCCATATCAACTATTTTCCCAATGAACAAGCTCTAGTTACCCCAAGTCAAAAGATCCTATTCACAATTAGTGCTCAATCCATCAATCAAATGTTGCAGATTCAACCAAAACCTGATGAAGTGCCATTATCCATTGAAATCCTTACTGAACTCTACTTGAAGCAGGACTTTCCCAAAAGATTCCAAATATTCTAGACTTTCCTTCCTCCATTAGTAGAAACCCCAAAAAGTAATCCTCCATATTCAGCTTCCATATTTTCAGAGAGAACCAGACATATTGTCACTATGTTGTCATGCATTTTAGGGTATTTTCCTGATGAACATGTAGATACATCTACCTAGGTTTCTTATCTATATTTTTCCCAGGTCAACCTCCAACTTCAACCTTCAATTTTTCCCAATGCCTATCAGATGCAATCCATGATCAGTTGGTAAAATTACCAGAAGAAGGAGTATTTAAATACTCTTCAGTTTTTTTTCCATTTGTTCCTATATTTCTAATCAGAAAGGTTTGCAGTTATTCTCCAAAAACTGGACACTGAGGGTAATCCCCAACTAGTTGTATTTTGGACATCCTTGATCAGAAAGGATTCCACTAAATTAAGCTATAAAGACTTTATTGATTCATATGTTTATCCAGTAGTTAACATGCTAAGAAGTAGTATTCAGCCTAGAATTAGTGAAGAGATAAAGAAAGTGTTGCAGTTGTCAAATCAAAGTAAAACAGGAGATTGGTATTTATACCAGAATCATATAGAAATTAGAGTGTATGGAAATCAACTAACTCCATACAAGCTTCCTAAATACCTCCCAATGAGGTTATTTGCATTAGAATACATCAGACAAATCTTGAACTCAAATGAAGTCAATTTCCTTTCAGAAAAGAAGAAAACTCAATTGAAGATCAAGAACCAGCTAGGTCCTTTTATTTGCAATAATAGGTATGCTGGTCAGCAAGCAGATAATTGTTTACAAGATTTTAAGTTCAGTAGTAGTTTCAAATGGAAATATGACCCCTTGGGAGTCATAAGTAAGTTAAGATTCAAATTCAAACTGACCCCTTTTATTCATGAGTCAAAGCCTAAAGTTTAAAGGTATTCCAACCAGTCAGAGTGGTTAGAAAATACTTTACAAGAGGTGGAGAAGGAAGTTGATACTAGTTCCATCCTTCTTACTCCAGCCCCACAGGACAGAAATTCAAAGAGGACCAGAGAGGAAGGCTCTTATTCTGTAGAGACTACTTCCGATACAAAATTCAAGCTAATGTATGGGAAGAAAGCAAAACTGAATCCAGTGATAGAGACAGTTGATACAGTTGAAGTCATTGATACATATATAGTTGTCAGAGATGATGCTCCTCCAACAATTTTAGAAGAAACACATCAGCCATCAACCTTCAGTGGACAAATCAGTCAGAAACATGATAGTGCAGATGTTTCATCGTCAAGAAAATCAATGGATAAAGAGAAAGATATAATGGAAAAATACAAAGAAATCAAAATCAAGAATGAAGCATTGAAAACTGTAACTTATGCCCAGTATTGGAAACAAACTCCTAGTGACCAAAACAGATTACTTTTAGATTTTGATTACAAAACTAGAAGATGCAAATGAAATCTCTACAACCAACAGTGCAGGCTCCAAAATCATCAATAGATTACAAGAAAACAACCTTTGAAGTTCTTTCTAAATATGTGCATCCCATAGATCAAATTGAGTTTCATAAACAAGCAAGAGAAATGATCTATTCCACTATGACACACAAGGATTTAAGTGTCCAGAAACTATAGAATTATCTAGAAAATATCAGGACACAGTTAATGCAAGATAAAGCTTCTTTACAAGCAAAGGATAACATGATAAAATCACTTGAATATTTGGTTATCGAAGTTGGTTATGGTCCAAATAATATCAAAGAAGCATAAGTGCTTATCAAGAAGAAGAATGCAGGCATAGTTGCATTAAAGAAACAACTTAAATTACCAACAACAGAGCATCCACAAACAAAAGAAGTTTTGGAAAATGAAAATTAGAAGGATGAAATGATGAATCTCATCATTCAGTTGACAATGCAACTGAAAGAGATGGAAACTAAAATGGACAAACTAGTATATGAAAATCAAGCCAGTATGGAAGTAGTTCTCATTATTGCCATCCCTATAGCCTCCACAGCAGCTCCAATAACTACATAAGTTCCAGCAACTACACCAGCTACTACATTAGCAACAACATTAGCAGTGCCAACAACCCATCCCAATGATGAGGCAAGTAAATTGATTAAAACAATGTAGGATATGTCAATACAAACTATTGAGATCAATAGGCTCAAAGAACAAGTGAAAAATCTAGAAGATGAAAAGAAATTGGCTTAAGTAATGCATAAAAATGAAACACATAAATCCAACAGATTGAATGACAGAATCCATAAATTAGAAAATGAATTGACATTAGCGGATCCTTTATCCCAAGAAAAGAAACAACTATGGGCCAATATCATTAACTCTGTTAATGATATTTGGCCTTAAATATTTGATAAAAGATGTAGTTAATGTAATTCAGAAAGTCAAAGAAGAGCTTGGAAAGAAACCAGAGGAAGCCACTGAGATAATAAAATTCCTAAACTCTAAAAACAAGAAAAAATTAGAAGAACTTGGAATAACAGACATAACAGAGAATATATTAGAGGTGAAGAAAGTGATTTCCAAGAGAAATCTAATGACACGGCTTGAGGACAAGTGTTAAACTATGGAGCTTGCAGTGAATAGATTCATGAAAAAATTTGATGTTTTGAGACAAAAAGGTCTACCTAATCCATTAGTAATAAATTATAGACTAATGAGGCATGAAGATTATGATAAAAAGATCAGGGAAGTAGCTAAATAAAATTCCAACAATTCCTCATTAAAAGGAATTCCTACAAGCAAAGCACTCTTTCAAATTTTTGAAAAACTCTTTTACTTCTAGCATGAGGTAAATAATCTTTTTGTAAACAACTACATTTACCAGGTATACTGAGGAAGATGAGATTTACAGGAGGATGGTAAAAATCAAACTTCCAGACGAAGAAGCCTAAGAAAAATGGTGTGATTTAAAAGAGAGACAAGGTAAAAGAGAAAATAGAGTATTCAAGTAAAAGAAAATTCACACGTTAGACCTGAAGATAGATGAAAGACAACCAGCATAAAAGATACAACCATCATGAGAGATAAGATAGCATAAGAGAAATAAACAACAAATCAAATAAACAGGGACAACTTGCATTTATTTAAATAGGTGTCTCTATCTTCTTGCATGAAGATATTTTGTTTTCCTTGAATAAATTCTAATCAGTTGATAGGATATTTTGTGTTAATTTTTCTATAAATACTTCATCAATTCAAAATATTGAGGGTGGATTCTTGAATATTTCTATAGTTGAATTGATCTATAACCTGAGGGTTTATTGTACCATTTCCAAGTTGACATACAGGATAAGTAATAAAGGCATTTATTTACAGGATTCATGTGTTGAGCTACTTCAGTGAAGTATATTTCAATTGTTCATGTTATTATCTTTAAGTATTCCATAAACTTGCATGTTTTCTAAATTTGAATGTTATAACAGGAATTTTATTGCATAACTTGTTTAAATACACTCTGTTTTGAACTGTTATTCCTTTTCATGTTTTCTTCTGATATTTGGTTTACAGAATCATTGACTTCTCTCTGATCCCGATTGACCTCCTTTACCTTCCTTCATTATCTGGTTTGAGGAATCCTTAATTTCTCCTTGATCCCAATTGAAAACCACTTCATCATTCAACCTTTAAGATCTGATTTTTCTCAAGTACCTTGCCCTGTAACACTTCCTTTAGAACTTGAATCTGTTCTATTTTTTTGATATATTTACTCCATAGCCCAATGGAAAATAGAAAGGCACATATCCATCTAAATCAGTAATTCCACCAACAAATCAAAATCAAACCAAATCAAGTATTCATAACTAGCCTAAAACCAATTAAATCAACAAAGTTAAATCATTAAGAGAGAGCCCTCTCTAAGCATTAGCAAGGCAAGATCCTAATCTCCAAAAGTGGTTGATAGTTACCTCTAATATTTCTTTTAACACAAAATAACAACCATAGGGAAATTTCAGAGAGATAACACAACCTAAGATATTAAACCTAATATTATGAATTTTTATCTAATGGGACTTATCAAAGTTACATTTAAAGAACATAAAATCATATCAACCCTAAAATAAACATAGCTCACTAAAATAAATATGGTTGACTATGCTTGACCACAATTTTAAAAGATTGATTATGGTAACTATGGGATTAATAAACTCAAGGGATTGGATTTATTAATCATATAGATCTTAACATTAATGAAATAGGAGATGGGTTTTGATAATATTTAATATTTCCAATATTAAATGCTAATTTTTCTAGTTATCAAAATTATTAATATTAATGTAACAATTTAAACGATATTAATAATTTAATGTTATTATAAATGCTAATTTTATAAGTTAATAATAACATTATAAGTTAATAACATTAAATGCTAATTTTTAAAAATTATTATAATTAATAATGTTATTTAAACATTAATTTTTAAAATATGATTAATATTATATTAGCCATGTCATTAAAAATATTATTAATAATATCTTTTCTAACATGAGTTTAAATATTATTATTATTAATTTATATTTATATTTTATTTAAGAAATATTATTTATAATAATAAATACTATAATCTTATAAAAAAATATTATAAACTATTTATAAACTAATTTAAAAATATACAATAAATATTATAATGGTAAGATGATATTTATTATAAATTTATTGTAATAAATTATTCAAATCTGTAGATTAATAAAGTCAAGGGATTGATATTTTAAACCCAAGGTAATATTAAACCTAAAAGAGTAATTAGAAAACTCCAATGTTTTATAAACACAAGGGATTAATATTATAAACCTAACATATATCAACCCTAAAATTAAAATTGTAAACCCTAAAATAAACATAGTTCACTAAAATAAATATGGTTGACTATGCTTGACCACAATTTTAAATATTTATTATGTTAACTATGGAATTAATAAACTCAAGAGATTGGATATTTTAATCATATAGATCTTAACATTAATGAAATAGGAGATGGGTTTTGATAATATTTAATATTTCCAATATTAAGTGCTAATTTTTCTAGTTATCAAAATTATTAATATTAATGTAACCATTTAAATGATATTAATAATTTAATGTTATTGTAAATATTAATTTTATAAGCTAATAATAACATTATAAATTAATAACATTAAATGCTAATTTTTAATAATTATTATGATTAATAATGTTATTAGAACATTCATTTTTAAAATATAATTAATATTATATTAACCATGTTTTTAGAATCTACACTTCTGTGATCCATATAAAATAGTAAAAACTCTTCCGGTAATAATCACATGCAAAATAACATTGTCATCATCAGGACTAGGTGAGGGATCAGATCAAATCAATAAGCTTAAATAGATGTAGAGATGGTTAAACTAGTCGTTAGGAAAACGGCTAGTTTGACTTTTTTATAATGTTTTTAATTAATAACGGCTAGTTCCCTTCTATTATTAAATTATTTAATTAATTTATTATGAATAATGAATTGATGAACATTAATTAAGTGTTATATATATATATATATATATATATATATATATATATATATATATAGATATATATATATATATATATATTATCATTATTTGATATAAAAATTAATTACCAAATTTATTTATTTAATAAAGCGAGAGGCTCAAATAAAAAATAAACAAAATAAATAAATAAATAAAATAAAAATATAAAAATAAAAATAAAAATAAAAATAATAAAAATATATATTTATAAATAAATAAATAAATAAATAAAAAATAAAATAAATAAATAGATAATAATCAAACTTTTGAAAAATAAAAATAAATAAAAAAATAAATAAAATAATAATAATAATAATAATAATAATAATAAATAAATAAATAAAATAAATAAATAAATAAATAAAATAAGAAAATAAGAAAAATAAGAAAAATAAAAATAAAAATAAAATAAAATAAAATAAACCATGTTATCCATAAATTAATATTAACCATGTTATTAATATTTTTAATTAATAATATTATTAATAATACGATAATATTATTAATAATACGATTTTCAATACGAATTTAGTTATTATTATTATTATTATTATTATTATTTCTTTAAAAAATATTATTTATAATAATAAATATTGTAATTTTATAAAAAAGTATTATAAACTAATTTAAAAATATACAATAAATATTATAAAGGTAAAATGATATTTATTATAAACTTATTGTAATAAATATTATTATAATTTTTAAATTATATTATTTATTAAAAACTAAAGCTAACAAAACTAAAATTAAATTATAAAAAATAAAAAATAAAAAATCTCAAATTATAAAATATTACGAAAGATCAATATTATATAACCACAAGCATGTAAAATATAAAACTTAATATTATGAAGTTTTAAGTAATGAGACCTACCAAAGCTATATTAAAAAAAAAAGATTCTCAAACTTAAGATAATGAAGTATTAAGTAATTGGACTTATGAAAGTGACATTTAATATTTGAAATGTTAATTTTTTTAAATATTTAATAACTTAAAATTATAATTATGGAGATCACATATGAGGTTTTTACATTCAATTTATTATACAAAAGCACCAATATGATTTTTGTATATTTTTATTTCTTTTTTCATTAGAATACACCTTTACTTATTATGTGTTGTTTCTTGGAGTGAAGTTTTTTCTTTTTCCAAAGAAAAAATTGAACTCTTTATATTCCTAAAAAATTAACTGTGTACATGCAATTAATCATTTCTTAGAATGCATTTATGCTCTCCCAAAAAGCGGCCGAGTAATCAGCCCATCTCCAAAAAACCCCATCCTGTTATGTGATGATTTTTTCAGTAACTTCCCAAAGTTTTAGGGGAAAACCACCAACTAACTGTCAGCCCGAAAAACACATAAACTCACAATGTGTTCCTGGGCCTCCTCTTATGAGAAAAAACAACCCAAACAAGAACGGCTATGTGAAGTAAGAGAAATAAAAAAAATCAGTTTTGTGTCTGAATCTACATATGAGTTTTATAGTTCTAGGAAGTATGTAATGTTTTCTATGAGAAAATAAAATTTTTTACATAGAGATGTTGCTGAAAATAAATTGAAATAGGTGCTAGACGTAATAATATATAAAAAAGGAGGATTTTCTAAAGCCATAGAGCCTTCCGGCCCTATTTCTCATGTCCTCCAACTGCTCGGATTTTGCTGTAAACCCTCCTTAGAAAGAAGTCTGCAGCGACATTTCTTTCCCTATAAATATGACATAAATCAATATAAGAAAAGGGAGTCTTCCGCAACCAACATTCTTTGAGGATAGGATTTAAAATATAATTTGAACAAACATAATCCTTTTTGAACCATTTGATGATTTTGAGCGAGTCCCCAAAAATCTGGACTAAGGCAATGTCCAAGTGTGCAAGCCAATGGAGAAGGAGATGTAGTGCTTTAATCTCAACATAATTATTGGAGCCCTATCCAAGACCAATAGAGGTTTCCAGCCTCTGGGTCTGGTTTGAATTGATAACTAGACCAGCCCCAGACATTTTCTTTGGGTCGGAGGCACCGTCATAATACGCCCAGGGAATGTCTCCCCTGATCAGCTCAGGGATGATGGTCCTTATCTTCATGATGGGCACTTGATCTAGAAATAGATTGTAAATAGTCGCCCCTTCCTAAGCGAAAATATGAAAAGGGATATCTTCATCTCTGAAAATAGCCCGATTTCCTGCTAGCCATATTCCCCAGGAGATTATCAGAGGAATTGATTTTTCTTTCTTTGTCTGGTAGCTATTCCACCATGACTGTCAAGCCTCCTTGACCGAGCGGCCTCTCCATTGATGTGTGAACCCAACTAGGGAATAGACAGTGTCCCATACCTTTATACTAAATGGAAAACTTATAACTAGGTGAGCCACATATTCAGATTCCAGTTTACATAAAGGACACCTTCCTAGACCCTCCTTCCTTCATTTCTGCAAGTTGTCCCAGGTGGGGATCTTGTTTTCCTGTAAACACCAGAAGAAGAGGTGGATTTTTGCAGGACATTTAATCTTCCAAAGAGGTTTATACCACCACTTGGCCTCCGCCCATCCTTTCTTCCCCTTGAGATGTGAGTAGCAAAAATTGGGAGAGTAATTACTAGATGGATCCAAAGCCCATATGAGGATATCAGGCTCATCTCGCAAACGGACATTAGTTCTGAGGAGCTCATTACTGTAGTGGTTCCATGTCTCGAACCATATTGGGTCAAGCTGAAGGTTTGCCCCCAATTTCCAGCCTTCAGTCCAAATTGAAGTTGCTTTTGGTTTTCCAACTTGATTAAGGAACATGAGACCTTTATCAGAAAGGTGGGCTCTGCAAGCCTCAGGGAGGGAGAAACTTGCATTGTAGCCGACCGAGAGGTCTAGACCTACTCTGATTTTTTTCCCATTGCCTACCTTCCACACCAACCCCTCTTCAATCAATCCCATGGTCTCAAGAGTGGCCCTACATACCACCCACCCTCCCTTGGTTTTCTTTTCCAAACTTCTCACCCAATTGATGATGGGTCTAGGTTCTATGTACTTCCTTCTCATAACCGTGGACCATAGGGAATACTTGATCAACAGAGACCATCCCATTTTGGTAGCAGGAGATGTAACAAGGGATGGCAGTTCCTTGATACCCCATCCTCCCCATTCTTTGGGTCTAGCTATTTTTTTCCAAGATACCCATGATAGCGTATGTTCCTCCCTTAAGCCTACCCACAACAATTTGTGGCAGATTTTATGACTTCGCTCCATTATTCCTTTCGGAATCCATGATAGTAATGCCCAAAAGACTGGGATGGCCATTAGCACTGATTTGTTGAGAACCAACCTATCTGCGCTAGACAACCACTTGTAGCACCAACACTTGATTCTTTTTTCAATTTTGGCCACCATCCACATCCAGTCCGTTATTCGATATGAGTCAGGTTTGAGGTGGAACCCAAGATATCAGAAACTTTCTAAAAGCTTCTTAGTCTAAAAAAGGATAACTTTGGCTACTCTCCTAGTGTCTTCCTCCAAGAGTCCTTCGGTCATAATGGATGATTTATGAAAATTTAAATGGTTGATGTACATTCTGCTACCATTACTGAAGAGGAGAATGCCATCTGCGAACTGAAGGTGAGTGATTTTGAGGTTTATAGCCACCTCCACTCCCTGTATGTCCCCTTTTCGTTTTGCATCTAGTATAAATTGACTTAGGCCTTCAGCTGCCAGTAGAAAGAGGAGAGGAGAGAGGGGGCATCCTTGTCGAAGACCTCTTTCATTTTTGAAAAAAGGGAAGCTAAATGTTGTTGCAGATGCAATCTCAGAAATAATCAAGAGGTGGAAGAATTGATTTTTTCCATTTCTATTATCCAACCAGATTGGATAACCGAAGCAATGGATGAATGGAAGAACGACGAAGAAGTGTGGACACTCATTCAAAAGTTGTAGCAAGATACTAGTACATCTGATACATTTAGTTGGAAAAATGATTCATTTGGTACAAAGATCGCTTATATCTTTGTAATTATTCCCAAGTAAAACAAAATATTTTTTTGGAATTGCACACTTCTCCTTTAGGAGGACACTCATTCTTTTTAAAAACTTACCACAGGGTGAAGAAATAATTTTTTTGGGATGGCCTTAAATCTGATATTCAAAAGTTTGTGGCGGAATGTTTGGTTTGAAAGAAAAATAAATTTGAGACAATTAAGACCCCGGGTCTTCTAAAACCTTTATCCATTCCAAGCCAACATTGGGAGGATATTTCAATGGATTTTATCACAGGTTTACCTAAGTCCGAAGGAAAGAGTTTCATCATGGTGGTAGTTGATAGACTTACCAAGTATGCACACTTTTGTGCATTATCTTATCCATTTAAGGCAAGTACAGTTGCTACTACATTTGTGGACACAATTCAAAAGCTACATGGAAACCCAAAGGTTATTGTGAGCGATAGAGATCCCATTTTTACTGGAAATTTTTGGACGGAATTATTTTCTTGTTTGGGTACTCAATTAGCACATAGCTCATCTTATCATCCTCAATCTGTTGGTCAAATTGAGATAGTGAATAAATTTTTGGAAGGATATCTTCTTTTTTTGTATCTGATAAACAAACACAATGGGTCAAGTGGTTAGCTCTCGCTGAATGGTGGTATAACACTTCCTTCAATATTGCAGCAAAAATGACCCCATTTATGGCACTTTATGGATATCATCCACCATCCATCACATCATCTTTAAGATAAAATTCTAGGGTTCAAGCAGTGGAAGATCACATCAAGCATCAACAAGAAGTTATACAACTCTTAAAGGATAACCTAAATTTGGCACAAAATTGGATGAAACGACAGGCAGATCAACATCACAGTGAGAGAAGTGTTGATGTAGGAGATTGGATATTTTTATGGCTACAATCATACGAAAAAATGTCCCTCAAGCAAGCTAAGAAGGATAATAAATTATCTTCGAAGTACTATGGTCCTTACAAGGTGTTGCAAAACATTGGTACTATGGCATACAAATTGGAGCTTAATGCTTCTTCTCGAGTGCATTCAGTCTTCCATGTTTCATGCTTAAAGAAGATTATAGGTCAAAATATTCCAGTTCAAAAAATATTGCTAGAACTTGATGAGGAAGGAAAAATCATATTGGAACCTGAAGCGATCACGGAAACAAGGACTCGACAACTACGAAATCGTTGAATTTCAGAGTATCTCATCAAGTGGAAGAACTTACCCATTGAAGATTCTACATGGGAGGATGAGAATGTTATACAGAAGCACCCAGAGCTACCCAACCGTTGAGGACAACACATTTTTGAAGGAGAGGGGCATGTTAGGTCTCTATATTACTAGTTTAGTCCCTTATTGTTATTATTGTAGCCCCCTTATTGTTATTGTTGTACCTCGGTAACCCCAATATTGTTATTATTGTGCCCTTACATTTTTATTGTTAGGTCAGCTAGGATTATATTGTGGGCCCATGGACTCCTATATATAGAAAGAGGTTTTGGTCATTTGTATCATCCAAGAATTGTTCATTTATGTAATGTATTGGAGGTTTCCCCCTCTAAGAGGTTGATTTCTATGGCGTTGATCTCTCTTTTCTTCTATTTTTGGAGTTGGTTTCATAACACCCTTCCCCTATACATTGTCGTAGCATCAAGACTCTATCCATAAGGTCTTCTTTTATCAGGAAACGATCTAGTATCTTAGCAACCCTATCTTCCCCTGATCTCCTGTTCCACCAAGTTGGTCTCATTTTAATGAGGTTTAAGTCCAACAGGTTAGCAGTGACTGATCTTGGAAGAGAAGAAATCCGATAGGGGATCAGGCCTAGCATTCGGACCCCGGGATTCAGATTGGCCGATAGAGAAGTTTAGGGCCCCTTCAATAATAAGATAGGGGAAATTCATGAATGAGTTTGGCCAGAGGCCATTCTAGAAAGGCACACGACCCTGGCAAGGACCATATATATTGAGAAGTAAAATATTCTGGCTGAGATCAGGGGAGAATACTTATAAAACCAACACAATATCAAGGCCCCAGGAGTTGATGGGTTTCAATTTTCCAGTCTTGAAACCAATGGCTAAACCTCGAGATCTCGCTTTTGCATCTAGGCAGAAGAAGGACCAACCTGGGCACAATTTCTCCAAGGATTTTTGAGTGTCTTCCCCAGCTCCCAAAGTTTCCTAAAGCATGATGATATCGGGGATATGTTTATCAATCATAGCCTTAAAATCTAGTTTTTTGGGTTTATTAGCCAACCCTCGACAATTGAAGGAAAAAGTGATCATTTGGAAACCAGGCCCGAGGTCTTCATTACTCTAAGCACCTCTGTCAGGATTTGTTGTTTACCATCTGCTATGTCCAACCTGGCTCTCAGCAACCCTTTTGAAAGGTTTGATTTTCTCCCCCTTTGTTTAGGGCCAATGGGAGGATCACTCGAAATATCCAGACCCCCAAACACGTCCAATAAATTTTCCTTTCTATCTTTGGGTCTCAGGTTGCAGGGACTGCACTCGCATATAGTGGAAGAAGGAAGGGTCACCATAGGAATACCCAGGGCAGCGTTAAGGCTCATCTAAAGGATGGAAATAATTATGTTGTCCAGGGAATCACTAGAGCGTGGCTCAAAAATTTGAGTAAACACATTATGTGGGGGCCTGGAGGGACCATGCCCTGAATCCATAGATAGAATATCAGAAACAAAAATGAAAAACGAGGGGGGGGGGGTAAGAAGAGGTACCCTTGGGTCCTTCTGCTGGAGTAGATACCATGGAAG
This sequence comes from Pinus albicaulis, assembly GCA_034641835.2. Lineage (NCBI taxonomy): Eukaryota > Viridiplantae > Streptophyta > Pinopsida > Pinales > Pinaceae > Pinus > Pinus albicaulis. Next base: position 1,410,276,576 of record CM076574.1, read on the forward strand.
CCTGAGGCTGGGCCTATCCCAGATCCTCCTCCATTTCTAGCTCTGTGCAGTTCGTTGTCTCCTGCTGCATCAACTGTTGCTCATCTGCTTGATACTGTGAAGAGGGCTTATCCTCTATCCTTCCCTCCATTTCTAAGGTTGGATTCTCCCTCATAAAATTTCCCTCTGCTTTAGAATTTCGTTTGCCCTTGCATTTTTTCTTTGTTCTCTTGCAGATGGATAGAGGGAAATCCTATACAATATGGCCGAACATGTGACATCTGTGGCACCAGAAGGGAGGCTGCTCATAGTCTAGGGCTTGAATGAAGGACCAACTTCTATAATGTAGTTGTATGGCTTCAAATAAACCTTCTCGCAAATTAAGCCTTACCAGTATTCTGGTAACTCCATATTCCCATATCTTCTTGAAGGGCATATCGGCCTCTAGAAAAAACCCCCAGCTCGTTCCTAATGTCTCTGAAAATTTCTCTATCCATAGATGATGGGGTAGACCAGATAATTTGACCCAGATGGTTAGATATGCCACCTTCTCCTGTTGTACATCGAAAATGGGGTTCCAGGGCTTGAACAAAATGGGAGAGAAGCTGAAACCCCAGTTCTTCTTGAGGACCCAACTTGCCAATTCCTTTGTATTGAAATTGAGCATGAACCACCCATTTATGAGATTGAGCACCTCAAATCGTGGGTCTAGTGCCTCCACCCAAGCTTTTTTGGCCCATTCACTAATGTAGCTTGGAGAGAGTTTTTTCTCATTGGCTCTCCCCACCAGAGTCAAGTCTGCTATTTGCATTGCGTCGTCTACTGATATTTCAACGACCAGAATCATATTGGCAATTTTTTCTTTCTTGCGAACTCCTTTTTCTTTCTTTTTTAAGCTACGTGAACTGTCCGAATCCCCCACATTGTCTGATGGTTTAGGATCATAATGGGAAAGTGGGTTGCCCTTAGTAGCCTGGGTATCCATCTAAAATTCCTCCCTGATTTTAGCGCCCCCCCCCGACCTAGCCACATGCGAAGGGCAGTTTTCGACCAAGTATCCTCCCTGTTGTCCATGGAAACTGAACAAAAAATTTGGATGGGGATCTTTACCACGAATCAGATCCTTAATAGTTCCTCCTGCACTTCGGCATTCACCCTGAAGGTTTTCAGGAGGTTTCATCGCTCTGTCTTCTGCAATAGCCTCAGTTATGAATCCCTGACCCATCCCCTAGAGAAAGTTTTCTAGACGAATCTCCCCCTCCCTCAAAGGAAGTGGGGGATTGTTAGGGTCCCGGTCGTATATTTCACCTTTTCTGAGCTGCATCGAGCTGTAGCTTGCCTGCACAAGATGAAGAACATTAGGAGACTCTCCAGCAAGGTTTCTGATGGTGCAGTTGTAGACGATGTCTTACAACCCCCCTGTTCTAGTAAATGGATCGAGAAAATCGTGATTCAGAAGAAAACCCCTATTTTCCAAGGATGGGTCTTTAAACCTTGTGGGAGCATCCTGAATTTTCATTGAATCAATTCTCATAAATTGACCCCTCCTCACCGCATCACAGAGAATATCTTCACTTCTTGCTGGTCATACCTCTAGCTCCCAATCCTTCCCGAGCCTCTGGGTATGTAGTAGCTCATTCCAGTTGGACCGATAAAATCCAAGATGTTTTGATTAGTTATGTCCATCCCCCACATGACCAACATGTCTCCAGGCTTGGATACACCTCCACACTTTCTTATCCATTTACCATGGCGCTCGCCTTCAGCTATCGACAACAACTACAAACCCGATCCCTTAAAGACCCAAACCGGAAACATGTGCACCTTATAAGTGAGGCAGTAAAACTCATTTTTTTTCAGGTTAAAACAGAAAGCAGCAGTAAAATGGAAGAAATGGAGGTGAAAACCCCAAGCGGGGCAGGGTTCGTAATTATCTAAATCTTCACTTGGAGTGAAGTTATGTTCTTCATTGATTCAAAATACTTTACATAATATGTGCATTTTCCCATAAAACTATTTTTTATTTTGTTTCTATTCACCCATTTACATTGTACCCTATATACATTTAATTCGATTTTATATTTTTTACTAGGAGTGCATTTGTACTCATTGATTCAAATTAACTTATATAATATGTACATTTTTTTGGTAAAAAAATCTAACTCTTATTTTGTTCAAATTGATGCACTTGGACTTATCAAAGTTATATTTAATATTTGAAAATTTATTTTTAAAAAACTATTTAATAACATAAAATATAAATTGTGGAAGGATTTTAAATTCAATTTATTGAAAAATTGCATAAATATGACTTTTGCATACTTCTATTTATTTTTTCATTGGAATGTCCATTTACTTATTATATGTTTGCTACTTTGAATGCATTTAAATCTTCATTGATTCAAATTACCTTACATAATATGTGCATCTTTGTTGCCAATAAAATCTACTTGTTATTTGTTTTTATATACCCAATTTACATTGTACCCTATATGATTTTACTTTGATTTGATAGTTCATTTGTACTCTTAGTTAATTCAAATTACCTTGTATAATATGTACATATTTGGTGAAAAAAAATTCTACTTTTTATTTTATTATTATTCGTGCATTTTATATTGTACCCTATATGCATTTTAACATCTAGTATAGAAATTAAAAGATAGATTTTAATTCAAAATTTATACAGTCTTCAATTTCATCACATTTACAGTTATTGTTTACAAAAGAGATTTCGTGTGTGAACTCCTATATTTTTTTATAAGAAAATCTATATAATTTATCTCTATCCATGCTCCATGAAATATTCAGAAGAATGTAAATTCAATTAATATGAAGGAAAAAAAATGAATTTTGTATCTAGTTTGAGATAAATTTCCTCTCTTTTATTTTCAGAGAATATAATATATATATAATTTCCCTTTCATGTTTGTTCCCTAAATTAGAGGCAAGAACAAATCATAAACCCTTTTTTCTCTTTATAACTACGCAGATCCAGAATTTAGATACTAGACCCTATGGTTGGCTATAGGTAGACTTCAGGGTACTAACCCAATTCCTATTGCAGCAAATTTTAATTAGTGATTAAATGTGGAAGCAAATTATTAAATGGTTCGTCGAGCTCTATAACATCATGTTCATCGTCGAGAAAGGCTAAAATTATATATGAGCATTCATTTAAAACATATATTCAAAAAGATATATTATTTTAATCAGTGATTAAATGTGGAAGCCAATGATTAAATGGTTCTTCAAGCTCTATAACATCATGCTCATCATTGAGCAAGGCTAAAATTATATATGATCATTCATTTAAAACATATATTCAAAAAGATATGTTAAATTAAAACTAATTTTTTTAATAATAACACATATTTAATGCATTCTAAACGTACAAAAAATGGAAATTAAAGAAAATATATATGAATGTAAGGATGAAATGCGTATAATAACTCAATATAAGCAATTGCGAAGCGATTTCTTCACTTGAGATCAAAATTAAAAACTGCATGTAACTTTCCACTAATTTCTTGACGATGAAGGCCTCTTCTGCACCACAAAAAACTCATTATTCAATAAACTATTTCGACACTTGCAGAAAGTGACGGGTTTCTTAGTATTTCCAATCCACTTTTCCTCCATCTTGCCAATACCAATTATTTGTATAAAAATTTCAGTGAACACACAACTACTATTACCAATCCAAAAGAAATGGCTGCAACATCAATAGAAAAAGTTACAAACACTTTTGCTGGTGTTAGGTCCCCATATTACTAGTATAGTCCCTTATTGTTGTTAGTGTAACCCCCTTATTGTTATTATTGTACCCTTGTAACCCCCATATTTTTATTATTTTTCCCTTAAATTATTATTGTTAGGTCGGTTAGGATTACATTGTGGCCCCACTAGGATTACATTCTGGCCCCATGGACTCCTATATATAGAAAGGAGGTTTTGTAATTTGAATCATCCGAGAATTGTTCATTCATGTAATGTATTGGAGGTTTCCCCCTCGAAGTGGCTTATTTATAAGGCGTTGATATCTCTTTTCTTCTCTTTTTGGAGTTGGTTTCACAACATTTGGTATAAGAGCTTGGAGATTCTAGGGTTTCACTGCTCCAAACAGGTCATCGTGGAATTTTCACTATAACTTTGTTTCTACGAAGGTTCAGAATCCAAAATTTTTAGAGTGCAAAGCCAAAATATTAAGGAAAATTTTCACACAATTTCAGAGCTTGGTTTGCAATATTTTCGAAGATATTATCTGTGCAAGTTAGGTCATTTTGCAGTCTCCTGAATTTAACCTAAACAGGTCATCGTGGTATTTTCGTAATAAATTTTTTTCTACGAAGGTTCAGAAGATGAAAATTTTAGAATGCAAAGCGAAAATCTTGAGGAACATCATCCAAAATTTCAGATATTGGTTCAAAATATTTTCAGAGATATGATCTGTGGAAGTTAGGGCTTTTTGAGGCTTCTGAATTTCATCTCAAATAGGTGATCGTGGGAAAATATTCATATCTATCTCTCTGAGCATCGGATTGAAATGCTATAAAAAGTGGCCACAAGCACACAGAATCTAGTTTTTGGCCTATCAATTTTAGAGCCAAAGGAGGAAACAGTGACACGTGGCAAGTCATACAATTTCGCTCTACTGAACTAGTCCAAAATTGGGTCATTGTGGGAGATTGGACATAAAATTTCCTTGAAGAATCCAAATCATATCAGACCTATGGAATTTGAAAGAAGCTTCAAAGGGCTACTACATGGCTGAATTTAAGATATTGAGGATCCGCACTTATAAAGATAATTTAATTTCAATACCGAGCTCCTTAAAAGCAAGTAAAAGGTGTGTATTTTTTTTCCGAATTGCATAAGTCTCGTTTGAAGAATCAAGTTGAATTGATTCCAAGGGCATATTGTAGAATAGATATCAGTATTGGATTCTAAAATCCCCCCTAAAAAGAATTCAACACCCATTAAGCCCTTAGAAAACTCTATTGTGTTTCATGAAGACGAAGAATGGCAACATGACATATCAAAATTACAAGAGCAAGTGCAACAAATTTTTCTCTCGCAAAGAGCATCAAAAAATGACATGGAAGTTTGATGGAAAGGATCCTGTAACATGGATACTACAGATGGAGCAATATTTTTATCTCCATAATGTGCAAAACACACAAAAGGTACACATTGCAACTTTACATTTAGAACAAAATACATTTGTATGGTATCGATGGCTTTGCTACCGTAAAAAAATTGTCACTTGGTAAATTTTTATGGAGGAAATGATAGCACATTATGAGGATACAAGGAGAAACACCTTCTTTAGCCAATTGATAAATCTCAAACAAAAGGGTTTAATGGGGGAGCACATTGAGGACTTCCAAAAATTGAATATAAGGGTAAATGATATTCCAGAGGAACACAAGATTGATCTCTTGATAGGTACTTTAAAGGATAACATCCAACATGAAGTTCGCGTTTTGGAACTTGATTCATTGGAGCAGGCATTCAGGTTGGCAAGAAAAATTGAATGTAAAATTATGGCGACAAGGAAGCCTACCACTCACTTCTATAAAGAGGGAAGTGTTGCTACTCCTAGATTTCCTTAACCTACAAGGTTGACACCACAAAAATTGGAAGAAAAAAGAGAAAAAGGGCTTTGCTACAGTTGTGATAGAAAATACACTAAAGGTCGTAAGTGTGGTGAGAAGAAATTATTTTACATAGATTGTGAAGAGCAAGAAGAAAATGAAAAAGAAGAGGATATACACCAGGAACCAACCCAAGAAGCGGAAGAAATGAGTCCGACCATATCGTGTAATGTATTGGCAGGAATTACCACTCCTCAAACTCTCAAGATAGAAGGACATATCAAGAAGAAAAAGGTAATAGTGTTGATTGATTCAGGTAGTACCCATAATTTTATTCATTTTAAGGTAGCCAACGAATTAAATTGTTTCTTATACCCAGCACCAGAATGTCAAGTGATGGTTGCAAATGGAGGAACAATAAATTGCTATGGAAAATGGCATAATATCAAGCTAACCATGGGGGAATATGTATTGAATTTTCCAATTCTTTCCATTCCTATGGGAGGTGCTGATGTTGTACTAGGAGTACAATGGTTATAATCTTTGGGGATGGTAGCTTTTAATTTTCAAGAACTTTTCTTGAATTTTTTTTCAGAAGGAAAGGAAGTCGAATTATGGGGTATTGCAGGGAAGCCGGGAAAGATAATAAGCTCTAATGTCATGACAAATTTTATAAATAAAGAACAACGAAGCATAATTGCACAATTATTCTCACTAGAAGTTGCAACATCAAAATCATCTATTTCTGCAGATCTCCAAAAAATCTTGGACAATCATTCCAAGGATTTTGAAACTCCAAAAGGACTCCCACCTATTCATGATCATGATCATGCTGTTCATTTGATTCCAAGAAGTGTTCCTCAAAAAATCAGGCCTTATAGATATCCTTATGTCCAAAAGAGTGAAATTGAACGTATGATTGCAGAAATGTTAGAGGCGGGTATAATTCAACCTAGTCAAAGTTCTTTCTCTGCTCCTGTAATATTGGTACACAAGAAGGATGGATCATGGTGCATGTGTCTGGATTATAGGGAGCTCAATAAGCTCACCATTTAAGATAAATTTTCCATTCTTGTGATTGTTGAATTATTGGATGAATTACATGGAGCAATTTATTTTACCAAATTGGATCTTCATTCAGGGTATCATCAAATTAGAAAGAAGACTGAAGATATTTCGAAAACAACATTTCGAACTCATGAGGGTCATTATGCATTTTTGGTCATGCCTTTTGGCCTTACCAATGCACATTCTACATTTCAAGGGTTGATGAATTCCATTTTCAAACCGTTCCTTAGAAAATTTGTGCTAGTATTTTTTGATGATATATTAATCTATAGCAGGTCTTGGAAGGATCATGTTCAACATGTTGACAAGGTGCTCAAACTATTACAGGAGAAACAATTATATGCAAAAACATCCAAATGTTTCTTTGGAGTACAAGAGATGGAATATCTGGGTCATATTGTATCTCACGAGGGTGTTAAGGTAGACCCTAACAAAATTAAAGCCATTAAGGAATGGAAAGTCCCCACAACCATAAAGCGGTTGTGTGGATTTCTCTGGCTAACAGGGTATTATTGCAAGTTTGTTAAGAATTATGGGAGAATAGCAGCACCTCTAACAACATTATTGAAGAAAGATGCATTTTCATGGACTCCTGAAGCAACTAAGGCCTTTGAACATCTTAAAGAGGCGATGTGCCTAGCACCGGTCTTAGCTACGCCAGACTTCACAAAAACCTTTATTGTGGAATGTGATGCCTCAGGAAATGGAATTGGTGTAGTTTTAATGCAGGAAGGAAGACCCATTGCTTTTGAAAGTCGTCCAATCAAAGGAAAGTATTTACAGAAACCTATTTATGTGAAGGAAATGTTAGCAATACTGCATGCACTAAAGAAATGGAGAACTTACCTAATGGGAAGACACTTCAAGGTAAAAACTGATCATGATAGTCTTAAACACATTTTGGAACAAATACTATCTTCAGAAGAGCAGCAAAAATGGGTCCCAAAGATGTTGGGTTATGAATTTGAAATAATATACAAAAAAGGGAAGCTAATTGTTGTTGCAGATGCACTCTCAAGAAAGAATGAAGAGGTGGAAGCATTGCTTTGTGCCATTTCTATTATCCAACCAGATTGGATAACCAAAGCAAGAGACAAATGGAAGAAGGATGAAGATGTGTGGACACTCATTCAAAAGTTGCAGCAAGATACTAGTACATCTGATACATTTAGTTGGAAAAACGATTCCTTATGGAACAAAGATTGCTTATATCTTTGTAAGAATTCCCAACTAAAACAAAAGATTATTTTGGAATTGCACACTTCTCCTTTAGGAGGACACTCGGGATTTTTAAAAACTTACCATAGGGTGAAGAAAGATTTTTTTTGGGATGTCCTTAAATCTGATATTCAAAATTTTGTGGTGGAATGTTTGGTTTGCCAGCAGAATAAATTTGAGACAATTAAGACCCCGGGTCTTCTATAACCTTTATCCATTCCAAGTCAATGTTTGGAGGAGATTTCAATGGATTTTGTCACAGGTTTACCTAAGTCCGAAGGAAAGAGTGTCATCATGGTGGTAGTTGATAGACTTACCAAGTATGCACACTTTTGTGCATTATCTCATCCATTTAAATCAGGTACAGTTGCTACTACATTTATGGGCACAATTCAAAAGCTACATGGAAACCTAAGGGTTATTGTGAGCGACAGAGATCCCATTTTTACTGGAAATTTTTGGATGAAGTTATTTTCTTGTTTGGGTACTCAATTAGCTCATAGCTTATCTTATCATCCTCAATCCGATGGTCAAACTGAGATAGTAAATAAATGTTTGGAAGGATATCTTCGTTGTTTTGTATCTGATAAAAAAACACAATGGGTCAAGTGGTTACCTCTAGCTAAATGGTGGTATAACACTTCCTTCCATACTGCAGCAAAAATGACCCCATTTATGGCACTTTATGGATATCATCCACCATCCATCACATCATATTTAAGAGAAAATTCGAAGGTTCAAGGAGTGGAAGATCACATCGAGCATCAACAAGAAGTTCTCCAACTCTTAAAGGATAACCTGAATTTGGCACAAAATCGAATGAAACAACATGTAGATCAACATCACAGCGAGAGAAGTTTTGATGTAGGAGATTGGGTATTTTTACGGCTACAACCATATAAACAAATGTCCCTCAAGCAAGCTAAGAAGGATAATAAATTATCGCCAAAGTACTATGGTCCTTACAAGGTGTTGCAAAAGATTGGTACTATGGCATACCAATTGGAGCTTCCTGCTTCTTCACGAGTGCATCCAGTTTTCCATGTTTCATGCTTAAAGAAGGTTATAGGTGAAAATATTCCAGTTCAAACAATATTGCCAGAACTTGATGAGGAAGGAAAAATCATATTGGAACCTGAAGCGGTCACGGAAACCAGAACTCGACAGCTACGGAATCGATCAATTTCAGAGTATCTCATCAAGTGGAAGAACTTACCCACTGAAGATTCTACATGGGAGGATGAGAATTTTATACAGAAGCACCTAGAGCTACTCAAGCGTTGAGGACAACACTTTTTGAAGGAGAGGGGCATGTTAGGTCCCTATATTACTAGTATAGTCCCTTATTGTTGTTAGTGTAACCCCCTTATTGTTATTATTGTACCCTTGTAACCCCCATATTGTTATTATTGTGGCCTTAAATTATTATTGTTAGTTCGGCTAGGATTACATTGTGGCCCCACTAGGATTACATTATGGCCCCATGGACTCCTATATATAGAAAGGAGGTTTTGTAATTTGAATAATCTAGGAATTGTTCATTCATGTAATGTATTGGAGGTTGCCCCCTCGAAGTGGCTTATTTCTAAGGCGTTGATATCTCTTTTCTTCTATTTTTCGAGCTGGTTTCACAACCGCTGGTTTGGTCCCACAGTTGGACAAAGTCTATGTTCTGAGAAATGAATAACCCCAAGCAAAGTTAGATACCGAAACCCTTAAACTAAACTTAAGAAAATACTACGATGGTTTGTTTCTACAAACAAATATGTTGATAAGTGTTTCATGTGGGGAATATTTTCCATTTAAATACCTAAAAATCTAATGACACAACCAATCCGGCCAATCTGTGGGCCATTGATTGAAAGTGAGTAGAAACCTGAAACCTGAAAAATTGAGCAGTGGTTAGAATCCAATATCTATAAGAAATCATGAAAAATAAACACAACCGAGCTAAAAATAATATCCCATCACAAGAGTAAGGTGATACATGGCTGAATATACAAAATTTACTTTCTAATATCCCATCACAAGAGTAAAGTGATACATGGCTGAGTATATAAAATTGACTTTCTCCTCGGTGGCTTTATCCTCCCCTTACAGTAGAACCCTTGTTGGAAACATCTGAAAAAGAAGAGAGAGGCATGAATTCTATTTGAATTATTGGATTCAAGGAGTCTATTTAGAGTATTTTGTTCCATTAATGGAGGAGAATTCCAATAGTTAGAAGTTTCATAATTAAATGAGCGGACGTTTCATGATTAAATAAGCGGATAATTGCATGGGGTAAAAACATTCCCAAATAAAAAATAAATCTTATATTTCCCTTTTCTATCTCATCAATCCCTCTCATCCCTTTCCTCCTTTTAAGATCTCTCTTCTCCTTTTAAGATCCACAAAGTAACTCATGTTGAAAGGGGGAGAGCACCTGCTTAAAGGACTTTACTCAAATTGTGATGAGAAATGTTTTTTTGTGCATAAATGTAAGGAGGAACAAGTTTTCATGGCCATTTCAAAGGAATTTTTCGTGGAAAATATTGACATTATACCATACAATCTTTTTCCTATGCTAGTTAGTGACATTCCTTCTTCTAATCAGTTGAATTTGGCAACCCAAATCTTACTAGATGACTTAAATGGTATTTCAACTCCTCAAATATTCAAGTTGATTGGGTACATCAAGCACTGTAAAGTTACTATCTTAATTTATATTGGTAGCAACCATAACATTATTCACCACTAAGAATCCAAAGAAACTAATGTTACACCCATATTGTAAAAAATTTCCAAGATCATGATTGCTAATGGAGGTTCCATGAAATGTGGGGCGCATTGTGAAAATATACAGCTTCAAATGGGTTATTATACCTTGAAAACACACATTTTTCTATTAAAATAGGTGGTTGTGACTTGAGTTTCCATAACAATGGAATTGATGCAATTTCCAAGGAAACATAGCGAGTTCTCTAGAAATCATCAATTCATGTTGCATGGAAAAACTTCTTAAAAAAGGAAATTTTTTCATTATTTTCCAATTTATGTCATTCAATCCTTTAAGACCCCTTCCCAACCCATTGATCATAACAAGTAGTTAGTCTTTCACAAACATCAATTAGTCTTTATATCCCCCCAAGGCCTCCCACCCTCTTTCACTGTGCATGACCATTCTATTTTTCTCATAGCATCTGTCCTCCCATCTAACATATGCCCTTATTTCCACCCATTTGTTTAAAAAAATTAAATTGAAAATATAGTTTAGTAATCTCTAAGTATTGATGTTATCTTCTTCCCTATTCTTCCCGGTACATAGAAAATAAGGAACGTGGCACATATGTCTTGAATTTTTCATTCTTAATTGGATAGATTCTCTATTCTAGTAATTGATGATATTTTGGATGAGCTCAGAGAAATGCAATTATTTATGAAACCTTATTTCCATTCTAGTTATCACCATTCTAGTTAGCACTAAATTCATATGAAGGAGATTGATATTTCTAAAGGCTACTTTCACACACATGGAGGCCATTATGAGTTCCTTTTTATTCCCTTTTCCCTTTGAAGTACATGATATATCTTCCAAAGTCTCATGAATCACATACTTCAACATTTGATATGTCATTTTGTCATCACCTTTTTGTATGAAATCCTAGTGTATCGTAAAACTTGACATGTCCATGTCACCTAGGTGGATCAAGTCTTATAAATTATTTCTCATCATCAAGTCTTCCTCAAGAGGTTTAAATTTTTTTCGGTGTACCTGAAGTGGCATATTTTTGTCATATTGTTAGTAATGATGGTGTCCAGGTGGACCCAAACAAAATTGAAGCAATGAAGGATTAGACATCTCTTAAGAATCTTAAAAATTTATTAAGTTTCCTCCATTTCATTGGGTACTACAAAAAAAAAAATTAAAGAAAAATGGAAAATTTTCTACTCCCCTCACTTTCTTATTTAATAATAAAAATTATTTCAATTGGAATGGAGCTACAAATCAAGCATTCATTTGATATGAAGAATGTCATTCTGACAACCTCTTTTCTTGCTTTGCTCAATGTGATGGGTAAAGGCTTCAATGAAATAACTCTGTGAGAGGCACTTGGGAAAATAAACCTATGAAAATTAAATGATGGTTAGCCTACATGCTATGGATATATAGTTTCCTACTTTCTTAGGGAATAATTCCATATTAAAAAAGATCATTGTAGCCTCAAAGAGTTTCTAGAGAAAAGGATTTCATTCCTAAAGAAAAAAATATGGTTAAGTTCCAAAATGTTGAGATCATTTATTACAAGGAAAAGAAGAATATGGAAACCAACAAAATCTCTAGAAATTATGAAAGAAAGGGTCATCCTTTTCATTATCCTTCATCATAACATATTGGTTGAATTAGGTATGCACGAAATGATTCATATGTTTCAAAAAATTTCTTCCTAATTCAACAACTTCAATAGTAACCACGTGCATCTTAGGGATAGAATTGGCACAAAAAACAACTTTTATACAAAGGGCATCTATATTTGAACAAAAAGAGAATATTAAATCAATTTTGCTATCTAAACTCCATGCTTATCAAACAATAGGTCATTCCATATTTTATTAAACATATGAATAAATGAAACACTCATTTTCTAAGAAGGCATGAAGAAGGACATCAACACTTTTGTAGCCAAATGCATCCTTTTCTAATGACACAATGGATAAATAGTTGAAACTCCAAGAAAAATATAACATTTAGCTCTTACACCCACTATGGACTGACATTTCTATGGACTTCATTATGGGGTTACCCAAATATTGAAATTAATCTATTAGCATGGTTGTGGTCGATTACCTTTATAATATATTCATATGTGTTCCCTACAAAACCCATTTAAAGATTCCACTGTCACTTAAGTATTCACAGATAACATATTTAAACTTTATGGTATGCCCTAATTTAATAGTTCATGATTCTAGTTTCACTAGAAATTTATGCAAAATAACTATTTAGGATATAAGGCACTCAATTACATCCTAGCACCAAGTTTGACCCCCAAACTAACGGTTATATGAAATTGCCAACAAGGTTCTGGAAGTATATTTGAGGTGTTTTACTTTTGAAGATAATCCAAATGTTTTTGAAGGTTACCCCTAGTAGAATGGTGGTATAAAAAAACATATCATGGTGCCACTCAATTGACCCCCTTTGAGACTATTTATGGGCAAAGGCCCCCATTAGTACTAAGGTATAGGAGGTCAATAAAAACCTCATAACATAGGCTCATATTTTTCACACTCTAAAAAATAATATGGCTATGGATCAAAATCATAAGAAACAACAAGATAATAAACATCACTCTATTACCATTTTGAAGGAGGACGTTAATTATTCCTTCATATGTATCCTTATAAGTATGCCTCTCTTAGATAAAATCACCACTAGAAGCTTGATCCAAAGTTTTATAGCCCCTATAAGGTCCTTAAATGTATTTATCTAGACGCTTAATGTATTAAATGCCATGATTTTTGTTCAGTACAACCTTAGATTGAGGCGCAACCAATTGTTGAACAAAACCCCTGAATCAAGCAACATCGTCTTGGTTGACTTTGATCCAACATAAAAATGGGTTGTGGGGAGTCAAGCACCAACATTTGAAAATGAAGACTTTTCATGGTTAGACTTGGACCCACCTCCATAGGTTGCAGAGGTAGATATATCACAAGCACTAGTAGTAGCCTCAATCCTTAATTCCATTGTTGATGATGCAGGAGCATTAGCTCGGGAAAATACCTTGTATTTTTATTAAACCTAGGGGTCTCATGTTTTTGAGAAAATATTAATTTCATGTAAATATTAATATTATTTTTGAGTGATTAAATTATATTTTAATTAATTATATGTGAGAATTTGTAAATGTTTCCAAATAATTGGAAAACATGAGAGAAATTAGATGAGAGATATCTAAGAGATAATTATGAGCCTAAATTAGATTTAGTTTCAAGGTTTTAGGGATAAGAATCTAGATTGTAGGATTTGTTGAGATATTTGAGGATTTGTTGAGTTATTAAAGGGATATGAACCAAAATTGGTTCAATTCAATTTGTATAAATTGATATGCTTCAAAGGCAAAATAGATAAGGTGAGATTAGAGTGTAGAATAGAGAAAAATTTTGTAAGCCTACGGGATTTTGTGAAGGGCCAATAATTTGGAAATCAGGCCAAGAAGGAGGACTTCCATGTAAGGTTTGCATGATTAATAAAAGAATTTGATTTTTGAGTTAATTTCCATTGTATGGTTATGAGGTTGTTGTTGAAGAATTCGAGTACAATGGAATGAATCGAATTTGGTAAACGACTGACAGTTTGATTTGTAAAATCGATGTCGATATTGTTAAAAAAACAGCAATGCAAAATTGTTGTAGGTAGAAGGTGTTAAATCGAGCATTGAATCTTTGCATGAATGGTGTTTTTTTTTCAAATTATTTTGAGTCCACGGTTTTGGGTATAGAATTAAAGCCTGTGTAGCGACTCCGGTCTTTTTGGAAATCCATTATCTATTGGTGGAGGGTTGATGGTAATTTAACATATGGTATAACTGAAATTGTGTTCTCAGCGCACAAATTATTGAGCATAAATAGAAAAATGATAAGGTTGAAGATTGTTTAATATATTGAATTGAATATACTTGATGAGATTCATTTTCATGATAGTTCTGCGATGTGCATGGGTTAAATTCCACAATTGGTATCATGTGGTTTACATTGGTTGAAACATTGCTTCATTGGTGTGAAGATTTTGGCACGGAGTAGTAAACACAGAACAAGTTGAAGAGAAATCGAAGACATAGTTGTTTGAAATAATGAAATTGATTTGAGTTGTGTAAGTCTGTGTTATTTAATTGAATGGTATCGGTCTACAATGAAGAACGCAGAGGATTTGTAATTGACGATGGAAAATTCGTTGCTGAAGGATCGATGGAAAACCCGTTGGTGAAAATCGATGGCAATTCTCTGTGTGTAGGATCGAATGGTAAGTTACAACTCAGCATTGGGAAATTTGGTATCACTGTGATCAAAGCGTAGAGTTATAACAGAGAAAGTGCTGTTGCAAATCATGTGGAGGAATGTCATTTTGTTGGTAGTCGATTTTTGTTGGGTAATTTTAAGTCAAGAATGGTAAGTTAATGGGCCAGACGCATTGTTAATGTTGATGCGTGGCTGAAAGTTAAATATGTGTTGAAATTGGCAAAGGTAAATCGATTAATGGTGGATTTTGTATTAAACGCATATGATTTAACATAGTTATTTATCATTGAAATGCCACATTAAGTTTGTAAGAGTGAACATAGGCCGATTCAAACTTGAGCAGTTTTGGTGCGTGGAGAGCATTACAAAGA
The DNA here is from genome assembly GCA_034641835.2 of Pinus albicaulis. Lineage (NCBI taxonomy): Eukaryota > Viridiplantae > Streptophyta > Pinopsida > Pinales > Pinaceae > Pinus > Pinus albicaulis. Next base: position 1,410,291,811 of record CM076574.1, read on the forward strand.
CTGGAGTAATGGATTGAAGAATTAAACTGTAGTGTTGACCAGCGATGGAGAAATTCGATGTATGGCAATGTTAAATGCTGAGTTGGGAGTGCGTTGGAGGAATTCAGTTGGATGAAAAGGTAAGTTCATTGCGTGGGCGAATGTGTTGGCATTCGATTTTAAATCAGAGTCTGGTTTTTTTTGAATTACCACGGTCGAAAATTCTTGAGCAGCTCATGTGAGAATTGTTTATTGACGACTCTGGGAATCGATTTGCAGTAAAGAGATCAATTCCATGTTAAGACCTAAATACAAAGAGGTGTTGAATTTATGATAAGAAAAAAGTAGAGGAAGACAGATTTCTCAAATCCATGGGATATACTTTCATACCATGACAAGTGTTGGGTTTTAACGATAAAAGCCTGGAGGTTTAAATACTAGTGGGTGGATAGTTAAGGTCTTTTGTAAAACTTTTATAGGGGTTTTAAATGCTATTTGAAGTTTGGTATGAATATTGGTGAGTTTATGAGTTTGAACCATATGATTGAAGAGCTTCCGCGTGTAAAAGTTTTTTGTGGAATTTCCACAATGGGAAATTTTGGAGCTTGATTTTGAAGATGCATTTGTATATGCATGAGATTGGCGAGAATGTGGGATTTTCAGGGTTCTCCTGCATCATCTAACTTGGATGCCACTCATTCTTCAAATGAGGATGAGGATGATGTTCAGGATGATGATTTTGGTGATGACATTAACAATTAGGACTTGTAGGTTGTAGTTATAGTATTGTAGATTGTAGTATCATACTATCATGTTATTTTGGACTATAAATAAATTTTAGATCTTGCTTCTTAATTTTTTTTTGTTCAACAATGTTTTGCACAAAGTGCTATTTTGGTTATATGCACTATTACTTGGCATATAAATGAGAACTTTTGCTTATTTGTATATAAATGGTTTGGATTCATATGGATGCATATATATATAATATCCATGTATAATAACATCAAATAACACTAAAATGACCCAAATCATAAAAATTTAACAACTAATGAGTAAATATCAATTACAACTAAAAACTAGAAATATATCGTCAACTATAAATAATTGTTTTAATTCGTATACATGAAAAGATACTTAAAAATTCAATCAATATAAACATCGTCATAAAAACACCATGAAACATATTTTTATTCTTTTGAAAATAACCTATTCTTTCCTTTTCTTACTTCTAATTTTTTGATTTAATAAAATTAGAATAATAATAAAAATTATTGAAAAAAAAAACACAAAAAATTATCTTTTATATAATAACATTGAAAATAAGGAAAAGTAATAACATGCCATGATAATTTTTATTTGGTTGAATTATTTGTGTATCTTTTATCTAGGTGGATATTGTTGGCCACCCACTGATTCCACTTGGGGCCCCACCATTGTCTCTTTCAGTTTTTCAGTTTCGGTACAACTTACTATTTTTAGCAGTTTTTCGAGTCCTGAACTTCTGGAGCCGTTTTGAGGCCCTAAACGAAGTTTTTTTGGGAAAAACAAGAGCAACATGGGTTCATGGACCGATGTTTCTCACACAAAAAGTTGTAGTCCTCGAATAGATATTTCTAACGAGGTATGGTGCGCATCAAATGGAGATTGTATGCCAAAGTTACATCCCCGAGAAGTTGAAACACCAATTTACCCAAACGGGGCCCATAGTTTTGGCGTTTCATCTCCTAGGGTTAGGGTTTTGGATGTTTAGGGTTTTAAATTGTTTCTAAATAATAAATAGGCCCTTGAGCCTCATCGTAACATATTTTAGAGGCCTGTAGCCGCCACATCTCTTCTCAGAGATAAGCAACCAGTGCCATAGCTAGTTTATTTACATTCTGTATGTAAGAAAATTTCAGTTCTTTGATATTAATGAAATGAAGTAGTATTTCTGCTGCATATTTTTATTTATGGTTATATGTGTATTCTATTGCATTCCTACATAAATCCAGATCAGTGGTATCATAGTTGTCTGCTTCTCAATCCTTCTTTGCATGTCCCCAACGAGTTTAGGGTATAAGGAGTTAGGGATCAATCTGGTTGAACCTTTGCAAGATCAACCTCCCAAACCCCGACGGTCGCCCATGGGGGAAGAAAAGAAAGATGAGGGAGTAGGATATCCTATCAAAATATTGCTCGAGGAGGCCCTCAAAAAATAAAGGAACGTGACGATCGATAAATTTTCCCATATCCTTCAACGACTGCCCACCGGTGGCGCATATGCATCCAACAACCACTCTGGAGGCGTGACTCCCTTTAAGGTACAAGTAAACTTTGAAATTCCCATATTTAAGGGTCAAATAGATGCAGATGCTGTAGATAAATGGTTGAATCTATTAGAAGAATATTTCTTGGTTCATGACTTTTCCGACCGGGAGAAGATTATTTTTGCACTCCTCAAAGCTACCCCCCATGTCAAGGACTGGTGGGAAACTTACTATGAGAAAAAAGACGAGACAAAACCTTATTTTTTCTCATTCATACCCTCTTGGAATTCTTTCCGAGACGCCATCAAGGAATAATACTATCCCATGGGGAGCTATGAGGACAAGTACATACAATGGATCACGCTGTGGCAACAAAGGAATCAAGATGTGCATGAGTTGACGAATATTTTATACACCCTATACACAAAGTTGGGTATCAAAGATTTAGAGAAAAATTTGGTGCTAAAGTATTGCAGTTGTTTGCACAGATACATTTAGGAGGAAATGGAGTTCTTTGACATCTCCTCATTTGGTACAACATACCGGTATGCTGCCAAGATTGAGCATAAATTCAAACAGGAGAGGAGAGTCTTTGGATCTGCGAATCAAAAGCAAGCAAAAGGTACCCCAAACTGCAAAACAAAGGATAAAGTCAAGGCATTGTGGCACAAGACAACTTGCCAAAACCACAAGAAAATAACAACATCGCGAAGCCAAAGAAGGACACGGGAAAGTAGTGTGAGTTCCATAAGAGCTCCACTCACAACACAAGTGAGTGTTGGGCCAAGCAGTTGCTGGTGGCTAAGATGAGGGCTTGTGAATCAGATGCATGCCCTGACTCTAAATCAGAACCTGACAAGGGGAATGAGAAAGGGAAACAAATTATTGATGCGGAGCCCAACGCCATTGTTGCCACTACGAAGATCTAGAAGGAGGAACCATAAGATCCAAAGGAGGAGGACCATCTCTTCCACTCCCAGATGTGGGTAAAGTGTTCCCTGCTACTATTCATTGTCGACAATGGGATCTAAAAGAACCTCATTTTAGCAGACGCCGTGGAGCAGTTGGGGTTTTCGACCACACCACACCCACAACCATACACAATTGGGTGGCTCCACCAAGGACGAGATCTCTGTGTCACCCAGCAGTGCTGCCTTTCCTACAGCATCAAGCCCTCCACGGATGAGGTATTATGTGACATTGCTCCTCTTGATGTTTTTGATGTACTATTAGGCGAACCATACTTGTGGAAGTGACATGCTGTGTATGAATCTCGACCTCGGGCTGTTATTGTTACTTTGGGAAATAAGTTGTACAGGATACCAGAGGTGCCACGGCCTGCTGCTATCTCTTTGATTACTCCAAAAAAATGCAGTAAGCTCATTTCCAAAACTAGGAATTTTTTTTTCCTAATGATCCGCCCCCAGAAAAAGAAGAAGACTGTGGCCACGACCTCCATACAGGGCTCCTCTTCACGACAACAACAAATGGACAAGGTGTTGGAGGAGTACAGGGACATCTTCGCCTCACCCACAAGGGTGCCTCTGCATTGTCAGGTCAAGCACCCGATTGATCTGACCCCAGGTGCACCGCTACCCAATGGATAGATCTATTGGCACTCTATTCTAGAGAACGATGAAGTCAAGAGGCAGATTCAGGAGCTTCTATAGAAAGGTCACATCCGGCCATGTTCATCGCCCTGTGGGAGCCCGATCGTGTTGGTACAGAAGAAAGATGGGACTTGGAGACTCTGTATTGACTATTGGGTGTTGAACATGTTAGGATATTCCGACAGATAGGAAATAGTTAAGAAGAACTTAGTCGAGTGTAGAGTTAGGTAAAGTGTGTTTCTTTTCGATGTACATTTGTAACTTATAATCCAATAGTCACAATTTGTAGTGATTCGATGGTTATCTCTCACCTCGGTATTAACGACACTTGATCTGTGGCTTAAAACATGATTGGTCCATCATCTCTATTTAAAGAGCATGGAGGGTCATTTGTCCAGTAACCGTTTATGAGAGAAACATATGTAAATTTTCTTTTTATATTAATAAATTGCCTGAAGTGGTTGCGTTGGCGTAGGCCATGGACCGTTTCCCTCTTTGAGGGTTTTAACAACGTGATTATACTAGTGTACTGATTTTTGATCTGTTTGTGAGTGGTGACCTTTGGTTCTTGATCTATGGAACTTACCCTGTAAATTCCTACATGGTATCAGAGCTATTTTGAGGGCTGCGTCCGTTGTTGATCAAAATCCGAAGCTGGTTTGACTGCATGCGAATGCCATTTTGTGGATATACTATTTCTGAAATTTTTTGGGTTTGGAGAACTGCTTGGTTGTGTCTGGAGCCTCTGTTACAGTGAGGAATGCCTTTTTTTTCATGCGAAAAGGTTTCTGGTTGCCCAAGTTATGACAGTTTAGATCTGGAGGTATAAAGCATCTGTTTTGCAGTTATATTTGTTAATAGTTTTGCTTATTTCAGTTCCCTCTTTTTATTTCCGGTTTTAGGTTTCATTTATTTACCAGATATAGACCCTCTTCTTTGTGTATTTTCTTTGTTGTGCGCAACGTGCAATCTCGGCAAATCAGAAACAGGAAGAAGAGATTTTTTCGCTACGTATGCTCTTTCCCACGTCTTTGTGTGATCTCGGGAAATCAGAAATAGTGAAAAAATGGATAGTTGCCGGTAAGGGTAATGGAAAATCTAACATTCTGCCGTAAGGCTTCGATTTTTTTTTATTTTTTTTTGGGCTCACTTTTTGTGTTTTTTTGTGCATGAAAAGGCATGCACACCGAAGAGTAAAAAAAAAAAAAACCCTTCCTCCTTTCAAATAATAATGTGATCCTTTTAATATCTCACTTGGTGAGGAGTTAGTTTATGAGAATAGAGGTCTTGGGTTCAAATATTTTTCTCAAACTTTTTTTTGTAATTTTTTTTTGTTAAAAGGGGCAGAATTTGTTTTTTTAAAAGCTGCACTTCATCCCATTCTCGTAACTATTCGGCATCTTCAACTCGTTTTTTCAAAAAGGCATAACTTATTCATCCGGAAGCCGTTTTTCGAGCCGTTTTTTTTAAACGGCCTAATTTTTTGAGATATTTCCATTGGAGCAGTTAGTTTCAGCTTTTCTAAGCTTTAGTTTAAAAAAAAAAAAATTGGAAAGTGCATGCCCGATTATTCTTAACAACACCAATTATTTTCAATGGCTACCTCACATGGTAGATATACTTAGAAGTAAAGGGCTTTATATAATAGCCACAGGACAAGAAATTAAACCTTTCAATGATGATAAAGGTGCTAAATTTGAAAATAAACAAGATCAAGCACGAGGGTTGATAGGAATTTCCATTGCTCAAGATCTTCAATTTCATATCCTTGACATTGACACCCTTGATGAAGCCCTGGAAAAGCTAAAATTTTTTTTGGCATTCAAGATCAAATCAGGGCCCACCAGCTTGAAAATGAGTTGCTTACTTTGGACCCCAATAATTTCTCCTCCATTGAAGATTTTTTGTCCAAATTCAAGACCATTTGAATTCTTTTAGAGGGTTGTAAGATCAAAAAGGAAGATGGTAGCCTCATTTATTGAATTCTTGGTAAGCTTGGCCCTGCATACTCTGTATTTGTTTCTGCCTTCCATTCCACTAGAGAAGCCATCATTTCTTCAAGAACTGCCTACAAGAACCCCTCTTTTGATGCGTTTTGCGATTCTTTGATAAGAGAACAAGAAAAACTCTTACACCTTGGTCTTATCACTTCTGGAAATACTTCTAAGAAAGCCATAGCAGGCCAGCAACAATCATTTCAAAATAATCCCAAGAAGGAGTATCATAAAAAGTATAGTCCGAAACCAAACAAGGGTCCTAAGAAATTTCAGCCACAAACTGAAAAAGCAACTCACCAAAATGATAAGGCATATAAAAACAAAGGAAAGAAGACAGATAGACATTACAATTGTTGCAATCGTGATGGCCATTTAAATTACAAATGTTTTAAGAAGATGGAAGCCTTAGAAGCAGCAATGAAGAAGCACAACATCAATTTGGAGCACTCTTCACCTTCATCTTCAGGAATGGCACTTTCTGCTTCTGGTTGTCAAGCATCAAGATCTGGTTATGCATTGCATTGATTCTGGAGCTTCTTATCACATGGCAAAAAATAAAGCCATGTTTTATTCTTTAAATGATTGTAACACCAAACATATTTATGTTGGTGATGATAGATCTCTTAGTGTTGTAGGATCTGGAGCCATTCATCTCGATAATGGTCAGTTTAATGATGTACTATGTGTTCCTAACTTGTCATGCAACCTTCTCTCTGTTTATCAGATAACTCATTCAGGTGAAGGGAAAATAGTAGAATTATCACCTCATGATGTTGTAACCAAGGACTTCAAATATCCTAAACATATTTTAGCTATTGGCATTGCTGATGATTCCACAAGGTTGTATAAGTTTGACAACTTTGGATCATCATGTCTTCCCTCCGTTTTTGTTACCCATAATGATGAAGTGAGAAAACTTTGGGATGAGCGATTTGGTCACTTAAACTATCACTCTCTTCAAACTCTATGTAAGGAAAATATGGTGATGGGTCTTCCTGTGGTATCTTTCTGAGATGGTGTTTGCTCCAGATGTGTACTCGGAAATCATCATCGGGATAGTTTTGACAAACGTGCCTCTCGGCATGCTTTAGCCCCTTTGTAGCTTGTGCACAGTGATTTATGTGATCCACTTCATGTTGTTTCTTTCTCTAGTTGCAAGTACTTCTTAACTTTCATTGATGATTTTTCCAGACACATTTGGGTATACTTCTTAAAACTCAAGAGTGAAGTTTTTAACATTTTCTTGGCCTTTAAGGCCTTTGTTGAGAAACAATCTGGACATCAAGTTCTTAAGTTAAGGTCAGACAATGGAGGAGAATATGTTAACAAAAAATTTATCAACTTATGCACTGAGCATGGCATTAAATTGCAACATATTGTTCGATATACTACACAAAAAAATGGTGTAGTTGAACGAAAGAATCGCACCTTAAAGAAATGGCTAATTGTATGCTTCAATCTAAAGGACTTGGTCTAGTTTTTTGGGCAGATGACATTAACTGTGCAAATTACATAGTAAATCACACTCCTACTAAGGTTTTAAAGAATATAACTCCAGAAGAAGCTTGGAGCTCAATCAAACCAGATGTAAGTCACTTTCGTGTTTTTGGAAGTGATGCTTGGGCCCATATTCCATATGTGAAACATAAAGCCTTATAACCTAATAGTGAAAATTGCATTTTTGTTGGATATTATAAAGTTGTCAAAGGATATAGACTTCTTCAACCAAAATCCAAAAATATAATCATTAGAAGAGATGTAAAATTTGATGAAAATATATCGGCCTGTGAGCCTAGTTCGGCGGGTGTGCCACCGTTGGCTTGCGAGCCTGATTTGGCATATGTGCCACCTCTCTCTCTCTCTTCTATTTTTAATAGAATTCCTTCTAGTTCAAATGATGACAGTGAGGATGAAAATCCTCCTCCACCTCTTGAAATTGTTCCTTATACTCCACCGCTTCCAAGATGGGTCCGCTCTACTCGGGATGCAGCAGGTTCTCTTGCAGGTGACCCTGCCAATCGATGACGTACACGTTCTCAGTTCGAAAGAGCCTCTTCCTTATTGGCTCAAGTTCCGGGAAAACTTGATCCAGAAACCTTTGAAGAATCCTCTGGTCATCCAGATTCGGATGAAGCTATGAATGAAGAGTATCGTTCCTTATTGGAAAACGATACTTTGGATCTTGTTCCTCTTCCAAAAGGAAGAAAACTTGTCAGATGAAAATGGGTTTACAAAACCAAGTTTGGACCAGATGGAAAAGTGGATAGACATAAAGCTATTCTTTTCACTAAAGGATTTTCACAAGTTGAAGGCATTGACTATACTGAAACCTTCTCCCCTATTGCCAAAATGAATTCTATCCACCTTGTTCTTTCCCTTGCTGCCTCCTTTAAATGGGAAGTCTATTAGATGGATGTTAAATCTGGCTTCTTACATGGAGATTTACATGAAGAAATATACATGGAACAACCCCCTGGCTTTATCCAAAATGACTCTAGCCTTGTTTGTTGCCTTAGGAAGTCTCTCTATGGTCTCAAACAAGCTCCTCGGGCTTGGTATGCCAAAATGAATAGATTTCTATTAGATAATGGCTTTTCTAGGTGTCATTCTGACAACACTGTCTACACCAAGAAAGTGGGTAAGTCATTCACCATCCTTGCTCTTTATGTTGATGATATTATCCTTACTGGTAGTGATCCAAACCATATAAACCATGTGAATTCTAGCCTCAAAAGAATTTTGAAATGACAGACTTAGTATAGTTGCATTATTTCCTTGGTCTTCAAGGCTTGCAATCCAAGGAAGGCATTACCCTCTCTCAGTCCAAGTATGCCTGTGATCTTCTACACCACTTTCACATGGAAGACTATAATCCATACCATTCTCCCTTTTAGTCTGGAGTCAAGATTTTAGTCACTTGTACTACCCCTGAAGTTGATGCTACCTTATATCTTCAACTTGTTGGTAAACTTCTGTATCTAACCCATACCCGTCCTGACCTTTCCTTTTCCATTGGTCTTGTCGCTTGGTTTATGCACCAACGTCATGAAAGTCACTGGAAAGAAGATAAAATAATGCTTCTATATATTCGAGGTATAGCCCGGGGCCAGATTCATTACAAAGCAAGGTGAGCATCTCCATTGTTGATTGGTTTCACCGATTCTGATTGGGCCGGTGACCCCGATGATCGAAAGTCTACCGTAGGATATGTATGTTCACTTGGTTCAAGACCTATTCATCTATTACATGGTTCAGAAGAAACAAAGAGTGCCATTTTTATTTCTTCAAACAGGAGCAAAGTATCGTGGTGCAAGCTTGAAGCGCAAGGAAGCCATGTGGCTTCGTTAAGATCTCGTCCGAATTTGGTCTTCATCAACAACATCCAAACTACACTTTGGTGTGATAATCGTAGTGCTATCTGCCGATGTAAAGATCCAGCTTTAGCATCATGATCTGGTTATGCATTAAATGTATCTTCTTCTTCTCCTTCTCATGAGTGGCTCATTGATTCTCGAGCTTCTTACCACATGGCTAAAAATAAATCCATGTTTTCTTCTTTAAATGATTGTAACACCAAACATATTTATGTTGGTGATGATAGATCTCTTAGTGTTGTAGGATCTGGAACCATTCATCTCAATAATGGTCAGTTTAATGATGTACTATGTGTTCCTACCTTGTCATGCAACCTTCTCTCTGTTTATCAGATAACTCATTCAAGTGAAGGGAAAATAGTATAATTCTCACCTCATGATGTTGTAATCAAGGACCTCAAAGATCCTAAACATATTTTAGCTACTGGCATTGCTGATGATTCCACAAGGTTGTATAAGTTTGAAAACTTTGGGTCATCATCTCTTCCCTCTGTTTTTGTTGCTCATAATGATGATGTGAGCAAACTTTGGCATGAGCGATTTGGTCACTTAAACTATCGCTCTCTTCAAACTCTGTGTAAGGAAAATATGGTGACGGGCCTTCCTATGGTATCTTGCCGGGATGGTGTTTGCTTCGGATGTGTACTCGGAAAACATCATCGGGATAGTTTTGACAAATGTGCCTCTTGGCACACTTCAGCCCCTTTGCAGCTTGTGCACAATGATTTATGTGGTCCACTTCCTGTTGTTTCTTTCTCTGGTTGCAAGTACTTCTTAACCTTCATTGATGATTTTTCCAGACGCACTTGGGTATATTTCTTAAAACTCAAGAGTGAAGTTTTTAACATGTTCTTAGCCTTTAAGGCCTTTGTTGAGAAACAATCTGGACATCAAATTCTTAAGTTAAGATCAGACAATGGCGGAGAATATGTTAACAACAAATTTATCAACTTCTGCACTGAGCATGGCATTCAATTGCAACATAATGTTCCATATACTCCACAACAAAATGGTGTAGCTGAAAGGAAGAATCGCACCTTAAAAGAAATGGCTAATTGTATGCTTCAATCTAAAGGACTTGGTCTCAATTTTTGGGCAGAAGCCATTAACTATGAAAATTACATAGTAAATTGCACTCCTACTAAGGTTTTAAAGAATATAACTCCAGAAGAAGCTTGGAGCTCAATCAAACCGGATGTAAGTCACTTTCGTGTTTTTGGAAGTGATGCTTGGGCCCATATTCCAGATGCGAAACATAAAGCCTTAGAACCTAAGAGTGAAAAATGTATTTTTGTTGGATATTCTAAAGATGTCAAAGGATATAGACTTCTTCAACCAAAATCCAAAAATATAATCATTAGAAGAGATGTAAAGTTTGATGAAAATATATCGACCTCCGTGCCTAGTTCGACGGGTGTGCCACCTTTGGCCTGCGAGCCTGATTCCGCATATGTATCACCTCTCTCTCTCTCTTTTATTTTTAATAGAATTCCTTCTAGTTCAGATGATGACAGCGAGGATGACAATCCTCCTCCACCTCTTGTAATTGTTCCTTATACTCCACCGCTTCCAAGATGGGTCCGCTCAACCCGGGATGCAACATGTTCTCTTGCAGGTGACCTTGCTAATTGATGACATACACGTTCTCAGTTTGAAAGAGCTTCTTCCTTATTGGCTCAAGTTCCAGAAAATCCTGATCCAGAAACCTTTGAAGAAGCCTCCGGTCATCCAGCTTGGGATGAAGCTATGAAGGAATAATATTTCTCCTTATTGGCAAATGATACTTGGGATCTCGTTCCTCTTCCAAAAGGAAGAAAACTTGTCAGATGCAGATGGGTTTACAAAACAAAGTTTGGACCAAATGGAAAAGTGGATAGACATAAAGCTCGTCTTGTCGCTAAAGGATTTTCACAAGTTGAAGGCATTGACTATACTGAAACCTTCTCCCCTGTTGCCAAAATGAATTCTATCCGCCTTGTTCTTTCCCTTGTTGCCTCCTTTAAATGGGAATTCCATCAGATGGATGTTAAATCCGCCTTCTTACATGGAGATTTGCATGAAGAAATCTACATGGAACAACCCCCTGGCTTTATCCAAAAAGACTCCAGCCTTGTTTGTCGCCTTAGGAAGTCTCTCTATGGTCTCAAACAAGCTCCTTGGGCTTGGTATGCCAAAATGGATAGATTTCTCTTAGATAATGGCTTTTCTAGGTGTCATTCTGACAACACTGTCTACACCAAGAAAGTGGGTAATTCCTTTACCATCCTTGTTCTTTATGTTGATGATCTTATCCTTACTGGTAGTGATCCAAACCATATAAACCATGTGAAGTCTAGCCTCAAAAAGAAGTTTGAAATGACAGACTTAGGACACTTGCATTATTTCCTTGGTCTTCAAGTCTTACAATCCAAGGAATGCATTACCCTCTCTCAGTCCAGGTATGCATGTGATCTTCTACACCACTTTCACATGGAAGGCTGTAAGCTAGCCCCTTCTCCCTTTCAGTCTGGAGTCAACCTTTCAGTCACTTTTACTACCCCTGAAGTTGATGCTACCTTATATCGTCAACTTTTTGGTAAAATTTTATATCTAACCCATACCCATCATGACCTTTCCTTTGCCACTGGTCTTGTTGCTCGGTTTATGCACCAACCTCATGAAAGTCACTGGAAAGCTGCTAAGAGAATACTTCAATATATTCAAGGTAAAGTTCAGTTCAGGATTCATTACAATGAAGGAGCATCTCCATTGGTGATTGGTTTCACTGATTCTTATTGGGTTGGTGACCCTGATGATCGAAAGTCTACTGCAGGATATGTGTTCACTCTTGGTTAAGGACCTATTACATGGTATTGTAAGAAACAAAGTGCCATTTCTCTTTCTTCAGCAGAAGCAGAGTATTGTGGTGCAGTGGAAGCTGGTAAGGAAGCCATGTGGCTTCGTCAGATCCTGTATGAATTTGGTCTTCATCAGCAGCATCCAACTACACTTTGGTGTGATAATCAGAGTGCCATTCAGCTATGTAAAGATCCAATTTAGCATTAGTGTATGAAACACATTGAACTCCACATACACTTCATCAGAAAGCTCATTCACGACCATGTTCTTGAAGTGCAGTACTGTCCATCCAATGATCAAGTAGCCGATTTGTTTACGAAGGCTCTCACAGAAGCAAAGTTTACCAAAATTCGATCCATGCTTGGAGTTCTCGAAAGTTGTCATTAAGGGGGGATAGGCTCTAATGCCTCCTTCCTTCTCGTATTGTGTCACTTTTGTAAATCCTTCAATCCTATCCCAATTTGTTCTCAAGGGGGGGATGTTAGGATATTTCGACACATAGGAAATAGGTTCCTTTTGTGTCACCTTTATAAATCCTTCAATCCTATCCCAAGTTGTTCTTAAGGGGGGATGTTAGGATATTATGACACATAATTAAGAATAACTTAGTCTAGTGTAGAGTTAGGTAAAGTGTGTTTCTTTACCATGTACATTTGTAACTTATAATCAGATGGTCACGATTTGTAGTGATCCAACGGTTATCTCTCACCTCGGTATTAACGACACTTGATTCGTGGCTTAACACCCGATTGGTCCATGATCTCTATTTAAAGAGCATGGAGGGTCATTTTTCTGGTAACTGTTTATAAGAGAAAAATATGTAACTTTTCTATTGTATTAATAAATTTCCTAAAGTGGCCGCATTGGCTCAGGCCGTGGACTTTTTCCCTCTTTGAGGGTTTTAACCACGTGATTATACTGGTGTACTGATTTGTGATCTGTTTATGAGTGGTGACCTTTTGTTCTTGATCTACGAAACTTACCCTGCAAATTCCTATAGAACAAGATCACTATCCAGAATAGGTACCCGATCCCATGGATTAATGACCTTCTAGAGCAAATCAAAGGGGAAAATATTTCAGCAAGATCGACTTGAAATCTGGGTATCATCAAGTACCAATCAAACCCTCCGATGTGTGGAAGACTGCCTTCAAAGCCAAGGAAGGAATTTTTGAATGGCTTGTCATGCCTTTCAGGTTGACGAATGCACCCACTTATTTATAGTGGTGTACTTGGATGACATTCTAATATTCAGCCTTAATTGGGAAGAGAACCTCCACCACATCCAACGAGTCCTCCAAACACTGTGACAACACAAGTTGTGTGCCAATTTGGAGAAGTTCCCTTTTGGCATGACCCAAGGTCAATATCTGAGATACATCATTGATGAAAGGGGAGTGCATGTGGATCCAACCAACATCCAAGTCATTCGGGATTAGCCAGCCCCAACCACTCTAACAGAGCTTCGCAGCTTCCTGGGTCTTGCTAATTTCTACCGCAGGTTGATGTTGGGATTCTCTCATATCACTTGGCCCTTGAGTCAAGTCACCAAGGGAGGAGCGAAAGCAAAATTATTTTGGTCAGAATCTCAACAGAAGGCATTCATAGAATTGAAACATTGTCTCTGTTCTGCCCCAGTGCTCACATTACCATACTTGTAACAACCATTTGAGATCGAGACAGGTGCCTCTGACTATGCTATTGGGGTAGTTCTTACTCAATAGGGGCATCTAGTGGCATATCACAGTGAGACATTGTCCAACACATTTCGAAAGTATCCCACGTATGACAAAGAAATGTATTCCATTGTGCAGGATTTTCGACAATGGAAGCATTACATTTTGGGGAAGGAAACAATCATCCACATAGACCACTCACCCCTGCAGTTCATAAAGACACAAGGGAAGTTGCAGAACGATCACCATCATAAGTGGTCCACATATCTGCAACAGTTTCATTTGAACATCAAATACAAGAAGGGTAGCACCAAAAATGTTGTAGACTACCTCAGTCGACCACCGATCATGGTGCTAACCACCATGCTCAACTCTTCTAGGCATTAGACTTTTGATTGGCCACTTCCCTACAAGAGAAATCCAAAATTCAGCCACACATACAAGGCACTCTTGGGGGGTACGCAAGTTCCAAATTTTCACCTCCAACATGCACTGTTATGTCACCTGGGACACCTTTGTGTTCCTTCAAGTGAGCGTGCTAAGATGATATGGGAAGCACACTATAGTCGAGTCACTGGGCATTTTGGGGTCGAGAAAATAGTGCCAGTACTGCAAAAGTTTTTCTATTGGCTGAACCTTCGATATGATGTCAGGAAGTACATTAGATCCTGCACTGCTTACACCATTGCCAAACTAACCATCAAGAAGCAAGGCCTATATACTCTGCTACTTACCCCTAGTCGACCTTCGGAATCCATCTCCATGGATTACATGTTGGGTCTGCCTTCTACTAAGAATGGAAACAACTGTGTTTTCATGGTCGTTGACGGATTCTTGAAGATGGCCATTATGGCAACCTACAAGAAGAATATCACAGCAGAAGCTATTGGGGTCCTATTTTTTGATAGATTGGCTTACCAAAAGACAAGGCACCATACAAACCAAACTTTAGAGCTCTAGGATCTAGCCCTCCTAATCGCAGAGAGGGATCTTTCAATATGTTTATAACGATGTGTCTTGAAAGGTTTAGAAATTGATTTTAGGCTAGTTATGAGGTTCAAGGTTGTTTGTTTTTGTTTGGTTGGACAAGTATGTTTCATGCGGTATAGATAGAGCATGGTAATCTACATGCCATTGGGAAATGGAGTCATGTGAAGTCCAAATAGTTCTGATCGAGAAGGAAGGGAAACCAAAGGGAAAATCTAACTTAGTCAAGGATCTGTTGAATAATATAGGTGAAATGGCATGGAAATTAAGGACTAAGAGTGAACAACAAACCAAACCCTTTCACAATGGCTTAAAGGATTCGGGGAACGCCCTATTTCCTCTAGTAAGCTCACTGCTTTGGAATTAATCAGTATAACACTCAAAGAAAGAAGAAATGCAGACTAAACCCTCTAAATGAATTATAGGATTTGGGGAACGCCCTATTTCCTCCTACAAGTTTACCTTTGACAACAATAACATACAATTTAATTCAAAGAAGAGGGAAAGCCTTAGACATCTAGGACTGCAATTATAGGGAACTTTGACACAAAAATTACAAAAATGAACAGAGGGTATGATTGTAACAAGTTCCTCTGTCAAACTGCAAGTATTAGTAATCAACGGAAGACTTCAGATATAATATTCAGTCGTAAAGAAAGAGGGAATGCGTAAACAGTCTCGAACACAGCCGAATTTATCATTTCTGAAGTAAAACAAACTGAACATGAAGAGAGATATTAGACTACCCTGTCACATTCAGTAGCAGAAAACATATAAACAATGAAGGATAAACAGGTTAGAGGTGCTTCTAAGATACATTTCTCTACCTAAATGTTTTATCCTACTGTAAGCAAAGCATGGTGGAACAAAGTGAAAACACAGGAAATAACATTAACAATAAGAATTACATCACCAAAACCAAGCTCATGGATCCAATGGTCCAGCCTCCTTCATCAACAGAAAAACACAGATCTTCACACTCCTTCAGAACACTAAAGCTTCTTCAAAGTAGCAATATGTATTACTTTAGAAATCACAAAATGCCAACCTTTTACAATGAGACTTCGAAGAGTCTTTATAGGTGAATAAGGAAGTGGAGTAGTAGATATTAACTTTAAATGAATCATTTAAAACAGAGGGAGGAAGTGCGCATGAGACCCATACTGTTTTAATATCCCTCATTGACCTTCAGTACTTCTTAGGATAAAAGAGTGGTCTTCGACAGGCTGATAATAACTTCATAGGTATGCTCTTTGATGTACTTTTTGGCTGTCTATACTCTTTAGTGCTCTAGGACAAGTAAGGCAGATAAATGACTTTTAGGCCTGCCATATCATGTAACAAATGCTCTGGATATATTAGGACTACTGTCAGGGTGGTGATCTTCTTAGGAACGTCGATGGGAAATAGAATGTTATGGGAACTCGTCCTTTCTTGGGGAAGAACCCTCTGTTGATGTGAAACACTGATAGGATTTGTTTCATGTGCTTCAGGCCTCATATGCCTTCTGTGACATTCATAAGGTCTTCAATCTGTACATTTTCCCTTTAACACTGGGTTAAGGCTTTAAATATTCAATAATAGGCTTTAAATCACTTTAAGCCTTCACTGATACTCTTTTCCGCTTCTTTGACCGTCTCTGTCTGTGAAAATGAAGTTTCAATGGCGCTGGATGGTTTGACAGAGTTAGACACTGGTACTTTAATGAAATATTTTCATTTAACAACCTTTCCATATGTTCTCTCTGCAAAACCTGGCTTTGAAAATGGTATTCTTCGCCACTGTACAACTATGTCTGTGACTAATGTAACAGAGCACAACCGCAATCCTTTGACACCTGCAAAACCAATAAACTCGTTAAGAAAATCCATGGGGGTGGAGGTAGGATGTTGTGGAGGCCTGTGGGGAAGGTAGCGCAGCCATGATGGATGCGGTGGATGCAGTGGTTACTGTGGGAAAAATGTAGTGAAACAGCGGGGAATGAATGTGGAAGTAGATGAAATGAAAACTGTAATGTAAAAAATTAAAATCTAAACATTAGGGCAGAATGATCTAATGTTTTCATGAAAAACATGGGTTTCGGACCTTGGAAAATAATGCGTGAAAATGTGATGAAAAAAATATGGAATGAGTTTGAATGGTGGGACCTAGCCATGGGTGGAGGGCGATTCACTCAGGGCCGTCGGATCTCAGGAGGAGATCGATGGCTGTGATCGCGTCATAGGATCGCAATCGGGAGGGACGAAAGGTGGCTCGATTTGAATTTTGTGATTGCAATTGGAGCGGGATGCGATTATGCGATAGCCATTGGATCAGAAGTGAATCGACGGTGGAGAATGATCGGAAGGGGAGCGGAATGGGAGGTAGCGAGGGACATGGGAAGAAGTTCTGATTGCGATTGGAACGAAGTGCGCGATAGCCATCGGATTAGGGTGGTAGATCAACGGTCGGTAGGCAATCGGAGGGAGGAAAGGGGAGAAGCGATGGGCGCGATGCGATTAGCGCCGGGTCATCGGATCTGTATAGACCGACGACGGGTATTACACCCGCGCTCCATAGACCAACAAATGATCACATCGAAGATTTCCGGAGTAACAAAGAAACGCGCTCGCCGCGAGACCTCCGATTTCTATAAGCGCCTGCGGGTTCAGCGCCTGGTCTCGGTGCTGGGTTCATGTGGGGAAGTGGTTTTTGGGGCTGGGCTGACAAATGGGCTTAAGGCCTTAGTGCAGAAATTAGTTTTTAGGCAAAAAAACAGGGATTTTTAGGGATTTTCTTGGCTTTCGGTAAAGGGGAAAAGGGTGAGTTGATTCTGAAACAAGGGGTTTTTATAGGCTTAAAAGGATTTTGGAGGTCTTTCGGAGGGGAATGGAGGTTTTAAAGAGGAAAAGGAGGCTTTATGTAAATGGGGGGAAATGAGTCAAAATGTGCGGTTTCAGAGGCTTTTTGAAGCATTCTTTTTCACAAATAGAAAGGAATTTTTAATGGAAACGGTAGTGAAGACTCTTCGAAGGGAAAAAACACATGGAGGCTTTAAGAATGAGATATTTTCAGAGGAAATATATCTCTTGAAGGCTCAACAACATATTTAGCCACTGTTTGGTATATTAGAATTTGTAGGTGGCTAACAGTGTCTCCACTTGGGGAGGACATCTTTCCCTTTAGGTGTTCAGAACCTCAGTAATATCTGTATTAGCAGACTAGTGCCTTTCCATTGGGAAACATTTTTCTCTCCTTGATTGGTCTTCTTTGATCTGGTACCTTTGTAGCAACCTGAAAAACTGTTATTATGTAGAACAACACTTCTACCTAGCTATTCCTACTGTCCTACAATTTTTTCTTCTTTTGAGTGCACTTGGACTGGCAAACTCTTTTTCAGCATTTTATTTTGTAAATAGAAAAATAAACGTATCTAATGCTACCCTTATTTCTCCAAGATCCCAGATTAAACAATTGGACTCTTAATTTTCTACCTTATCTAATACTTGTCAGGATTAAACAGTCTGGCAGGTTGTCATTCTCTATATTCTAAGACAGAAATTGAAAACACAGTCAAACCAGGATTAGACTGTCTGGTTTTCTATGGGTCCATGGCATAAAAAAAAATGCACATGGACTGAAAATAGAAGAAATTAAACAAAACTTGGAAGGATTAAAGATCTAGAATTCAAACACATTCCTCCTTGTCGTGACTTAGATTTTGAGCTTCTTAGAGCCACCTTTCTTTTTTCACTTCAACTCTGGTTTGGATCATGTTAGAGCTATTCTCTATTCTTCTATCCAAATCTATTCTATTGATAGGCCAAGATTGAACAGTTTGGCAGATCTTCTTCGCTATCCTACCAGCAGTAAATTGAAATCTTCCCAATCATGATTAGGCTGTATGATTGGAAAACAGTGTTCCTTAACGTAGTGGCATTTGAGCTTGCACACTTTCAGATTTTCTTTCTTTTTGGTATGGGGCTATACCTTTCTTGTTTTGTTTCTACCCTCTTTTCTAATTCTCTCTTTTTTTTTTTCTTCAAAGCAAACGGTATGTACAATGGATGAAAATCTATGTAATCTTAAGACTCTTGACAGAAGTAGTGTTTAAGAATCCTGCCATTGACAGGACCTCCTCACACTTCTTCACCATTCAGTTCTTGCAAGAAAAATTCATTATGCCCTCTTAAGGAATGAATAATATAGGGCCCTTTCCATAGATTTTAAAACTTACCATGTTTTCCTTTCTCTTCCCTTCTTGAATCCCATTTGAGAACCACATTCCCGACTTGGAAGTCATTCGCTTTAGTATTTTTGTCAAACTTCCTTTTGATGTTTTCTTGGACTGCTTGAGTTCTCTGGTAAACTTCCTCTCTAGTCTGCTGCAAGTGGATGGTCTCATTGATCCTTCTCTACACATCATTTTCTTCAACTTGAACTTCCTGAAGGAGTTTCATGACTAGAACTCCCAAATATGTTGGGGAAACAGCATCCATGCCATAGACCAGCTGATAGGGGGACGTGTTGATCGAATTTTTGGTGGTTAACCCGTCAGCCCACAAAGCATGAACAAGCCTACCATGCCATGCTTTTTGATTCTGCTCCATCAACTTTTCAATGATGTTGATCAGGCTCTTGTTGGAAGATTCAGCAAGTCCATTTCCTTGGGGTTAATAGGCAGTAGAGTGGCCCAAGGTGATCTGATATTTATGGCAGAAATCAACCATCTTTTTGGATTTAAAGGCAGCAACATTGTCTATGATTATTTTCCTAGGACAACCAAATCTAGACAATATGTTGGTCTCAAGGAATCTAATAATGACAGTGTCGGTAGCATTCCTAATGGGTATGGCCTCTATCCATTTGGTAAAATAATATGTGGCTGTGAGTATCCATTTATGCTGGGCTGAGGAGGGTGGATGTATTTCCCCTATAAAGTCCAAACCCCATTGTTGGAAGATTATTTCAACACTAATAGGCTTCAAGGGTAAGGGCAAGAGATTTCTCCTACCATCGAAAATCTGGCATTTGTGGTAAGACATCACTAGTTTGTGGTTGTTTGGAAAAAGGGTGGGCCAATAATAACCTGATCTAAGGATTTTGTTTGATGTGGTCTTCCAATTTAAGTGCCCTCCACATTCTCCTTCATGCATTTCATGCATGATTTTTCCTGAATCATTCTCAAGTAAACATTTTAGTAGTATCCCAACATCATTCTTCCAATATAAAACTCCATTTATCATGCAATATTTTAAAGCCTTCTATTTCACAAATCTAGCTTTTGTTTTCGACAAAGAAGGAGGAGCATTTAAGTAAATCAGCACATACATAATATCGGCATACCATGGGGAATTCGTGAATTTTTCTTCAGTAAATGGTGCTGGGAACTCTTATATCTCTTCTAAGGCATCAACCATATTCATGTCTAGAACCTTGAAATTAGACTCGGCCATGAGTTTTGCTAATCCTTGTCCCTTGATGAGTTTGGTAGGCTTGATTTCCAAGTCGTATTCCAGAACAGTGGAAATATACTTTCCCCTTTTACCATCGGGGTCCTGACCTAGAATATCTTTGACTACGGTGTGTGGCACAAAGGCAATGATGTGTGAATGTAAGATGTACACCCTAAAATCCTTCAATGCTTTAACCAGTGCCAAGGCCTTCTTTTCCATGATGTTGTATTTGAGTGGGGCATCTCTTAAGGATTTACTGAAGAAGGATATAGGTTGTTCTTGGCCCAATTTATTATTTTTCAACAAAACCGCAACTATTGTCTATTCCAATGCAAAGGAAAAAATATAAAAATCTTTGGTGAAATCAGGACCGATGAGGACTGGTGCTTGAGTGAGGGCTTTCTTTACCAGTTCGAATGACTATTTAGCTTGCATTGTCCATTTGACACGTACTTCTTTCCTAAGCATGTCAGTGATCTTTTTTAATAGCTCAGCAAGGTTTGGGATGAATCTCCTCAAAAAATTAATCTTTCCAACGAAAGACTGTAATTCTTTGAGATTCCTAGGGTGACTGATATTCAATATGCCCTCAATTCTTTTAGGATCTATCTTGATCCCTTCTTCAGAGATTATATGACCAAGAAGCTTTTCTTCTTGGAGGCCAAAGAGTGTCTTTTTGGGATTTAAAGACAAGCCAAATCTTCTGTATTTCTCAAAAACCTTCCTTAAATGTTCCAAATGTTCTTCATCGGTCTTGGAGAAAACGGTAATGTCATCAAGGTAAATGATTATAAAATAACCTATGTCTTCTGAGAAGGCTATGTCCATGGCCCTCTGGAAGGTGGCTCCTGCATTCATCAAACAAAATGGAATTTTGACATACATGAATGTCCCCCAAGGTGTGGTAAAGGTTGTATTATGCTGATCACTTGGGAGGAATAACACTTGGTTGTAACCCGAGAACCCATCTAGTAAAGATATCCTTTTTGAACCAGCTACCCTCTGCAGAATGTGGTCCATTTTTGGCAAGGGGTAGTTATCTTTCAGAGAGGCTCTATTCAGGTGTCTGAAGTCAATACACAGCCTGATCTCCCCTGTCTTCTTCCTGACAGATACCAGATTGGAGACCCATTCTGAGTATCTGACAAGAACAATGATCCCTGCATCATACATATTCTTAATTTCTTTTTCTACTGCAAGCATCAAGACAGTGTTTATCCTCCTCAATTTATGTCTGAAAGGTTTCTGATTTTCCTTCAGAGGGATCTTGTGCTAAATGATGCTAGTGTCATATGATTTCAAATCCTTATACTCCCATGAAAAAACATATATAAACTCTTTGAAGAGTCCTATGTATTGTTGTTTAATGTGGGCAGGCAGGGTGCTAGATAACTTGATCATTTTTAGGCTCAGATGGGCTGCCTATATTGTGCTCTTCCACATTAGTTTCCACGGGTTCTGTCTTTGGTTCTTTGGCCACATCGTTGAAATCAAAGAGTTGTTCTAGTGGCGCAAGGCCTTTGGGTATAGCATCACCTTTACACTCTAGAACTTCAAGGTCCCTTTGGTCTAGATCATCAGATAAATTTTCTTTGAACAGATGATCAAACTGATTCATATCGGTAGGGGAGGGGGGCTCTGTTTCAAGAACTTTTTCCCCATCTGAACATTCGTTTTCATGGCCGCAACCTGGTGAAGTTATGGAAAAATCATTCTTTGATTGCAGGAAATCCTCTATATGTTTGTCATTGTTAAAAACCTGCCAATGGTCTTCGTTATCAGGAACTGTTGTTCTGTTCTTTACCTTTATAATGAGTTGTTCCTCAATTTGTGGTATCTGGAAGTTACTGGAAGCAAAAGCAAGTTCGTTTTCCCGGTGATTTCAGGCTCTTGGTATGAACACCAATTCATATTTTTCGAAAGTTTTCAGGAGGTCCAAAATAGTGTTCCTATATTCTCTAAGTCTGGGGTTTTTGGTTGCGTATTCCCCTTTGATTTGTCTGATGATCAACTCAGAATATCCTTGTACTGATATCTTTTTGGCCTTTAAATATTTAAGTATATGCAGGCCGAGGAGCAGGGATTCATATTCTGCGATGTTGTTAGTGCATGAAAATTCTAATTTGCAGGCATGTCATTTGTTTGAGTTGTGTATCCATACACCAACCCTTGCACTATTTTTGCTGCAAGAGCCATCAAAACTTATTTTCCAAAGTGTTTCTATTTCATTTTCATTTGTTTTTTGTTGATGAGGGCTGCTGGGGGTTGGGGTATCTAGAGGTTGAGAGGAAGACAAATATGAATGTTCTAGTGAACTAATGTCTTGCTCGACTTCTTTCTCTGTTTGGGTGACCTCATATTCGTTGTATAAAATGAAGGAATCTAAATCTGAATGGGTGGAATAAACAGGGATGTTGTGAGGTTTGTCCTTGCTGCTCACCATGTATTTCATAAGGGTTTCCCTATACAATCTTCTGGTTTGACCAAACACCAGTATGGTGCCATATGACATAGCCATTTGAAGGCTGCCCTGGATCTTAGCTCCCCATGATCTAGATAAAAGCATACCATATTTTTGGGGAATGTCAGCTACTACTACATCCATTACAAGATTCTTAGTAGGAATTTGGGATAAGTTAACACACAAATATTTAATTAATCCCAAGCATTTGACCTTTCTGGAATCAAAGGAGTACATGTATTTGTAGGGTATAGTAATCTCTAAGCCTAAGCTTTCCATTACTGCCTTAGGCATAAGGTTGTGTGATGCCCCGAATCCAGCATGGCATTGTGTAAAGCTTTGTCATGTATGTTCAGACTAACATAGAAGGGAGGGACATCCCCTTCTTGATATTTTCCTTCAATTTTCGGACCAAACAACAACTCTGGCTTATCATCTGTTAAGTTCAAAGTAGCAGTATCAACATGTATATTCAGGGCTTTTAGGACCTGGTTTCTATACACTTATTGGGTCACTAATTCAGCCAGAGGTATGTTAATTTTAATCTTTGCAATCTCTCCCTCTAGGCTTAAGGGAACTATTTCTTTTGTCGTATTTACATCTGTTTTCTCACTTATTTTTTTCTCAGCGATCTTGATTTGTTGGGTTTTATTAGGACCGTCAATCTGAGTTGTTTTATCAGGGCCACTAGTAGAAGTACTAGGGCAACACTGTTCAACATTAGGCTAGCTGCCTTTTTCTTTGTTTGAATTAGCCCTCTTGGCTATTGTGATAGTTTTGTTGCTATCTTTTTAGTTTGATTTTTCGTGTTTTTCTTAATGGCAGAGCTAGTGCTTTTGTCATTTTGGCTATCTATGTTCCCTTTGCTTCTTAGATCATAAAGTATGTTCACCTCCATGATAGCATTTTCAAACCCCAATCTATAATCTTCAGACTCCTCATGCGTATCTTCCTTTGGTTCTGAAGAGAAGAAACCTTGTTCTTCTTCAGTGAAGAAAGCATCATCCTCACTGTCTGATCCAATCAGGTTCACATGGTTTTCTCTCAAATTTTCAATCTCCCTTTCTTCCTCTTGATCTACGTAATTTTTTTGGAAAGGAGCTCTAATTTTCTGGTCATCATCTCATTGTCTATCCTGATTGTTATCTCTTCTAAAGTTATGGTTTCTATTTCGATTTTGGGGGTTGTTTTGGTTTTCTCTTGGTGGTGCTCTCTCAAGTAAACTCATCCTTTTCATCATCTCTTCCATCATCCTTTCCATTTTTGAGCTAGATGTGGAGGGTGCAGTGTCATCTTTATAATTTACCCTCTTCTTTGATCTTAGCCTAGCTCTCTTCTCAATTAATTTTTCTTCTACACTCACAGCTCTTGTCTACATGTCTTCTAGAGTTAAATATTCTCTTTCCCTTAGCTGATAAGCCATATCCGCATCAAACCCTTCGGGATATTTTACTAGGGCCATGCCTTGGGGAGGCTTCATGTGAGGAGGAAGGGCATTGTAAACACTGTTAAACCTGTTGGAGTAATCATGGACACTCTCTCCCTGATTTCTTTTGAGGCTCTGATACTCTGCTAGTATATGGAGAGGGTTGCTTTTGGCTTCCCATTTGTTTATGAATGCTTGATGTAATGTGGGAAGGTCATTGATGCTATTGGGAGTTAAGCCTTTAAACCACTTCTTTACTTATCCTCCTAAACTCTGGGAAAATATTCTCATTTTAACGGTCTCATCATCTATTTCCATGTAATCAAATGCATCTCCCATTTCATCTACATGTTGTCGAGTTGTGGTAGATGTTTTTCCAGGGAAGTGTGGAATTTTGGATTGATAGTCATTTGGTAAAGGAACGAAAGGTAGTGGTAGCACCAGTGGGGATGATGCCATGGTAGTGTTTTGTGGAGGTAAAGGATTAGCTTGAATAGCAGGTATCTGGGTAGCAGCACTGCTTGGACCAGCAACAAACTGTTGAGTAGATTTAGGGTAATAGAGACCCAAGTTATGAATGAGGTGAATATCAGGGGGTGTTGATGGAGGGGCTTCTTTGTCACTAAAATTTTGACCACTATGTGGCAGTGAGCTTGGAGGCTCAAAGTCTATGTAGCAGCGGAACTTGTAGATTTGGTTACTGTAGCAGCAAGACTTGTAGATTTGTTGGCTTAATAGCAAAAATAGCTTTAATTATAAAAATACACAAGAGGTATTTATAATAAATATTTATTGATATGATATAATATGATTGAATGATTACAATGAGGCCCTGCTTTTATACCTATGCAGGTGACCTTTCATGAACAA
This sequence comes from Pinus albicaulis, assembly GCA_034641835.2. Taxonomy (NCBI): domain Eukaryota; kingdom Viridiplantae; phylum Streptophyta; class Pinopsida; order Pinales; family Pinaceae; genus Pinus; species Pinus albicaulis. Next base: position 1,410,316,713 of record CM076574.1, read on the forward strand.
GCATGTCTTTTAGACATGCCTTTTCAGCTAACTTAATCACTAATTTACATAATTACTATTTGATTAATTAGTAATTATATTTATTCTATCTATTCTATTAATGACTATATTTATTACTTAAGTTATGAATTAGGTTCATAACAGTCTATTTTATCTATACCACTGAATGACTTAGTTCTTAGTAAACTACTTGGTGAGTCTAAGTCAGCTTGAGCATCTGATAGAGATGCAAGGTTTTCAGGTGCTGAGTTAGATCTGTCAATGTGTCTGGCAATAGTTGGATCCCTATATGTATAGGGATTCCTAAGAACACTCTCGGGGTTTTCAACTATCTCAGGTGGGTTTGGATTAGGATAAGCTCTAGTATGGACTGTTCTTGAAGCCAGTATGTATGTCCTTTAACAAAGAAGCTTATTCCCAAGTGTTTCTTCTGCAATGGATGATGTTCTAGTGAAAACTGGTCTCCCAGCAGAGTCTTTTGGTCTTTAGGAACTAGGGAGTTGCTAGGTGGAAAATATTTAGCTTTTGTGAAGGTAAAGTGTGTTATGGTTCCAACACCATGTTTATTATGCAGCCAATCTGAAATTTTTTTTGGGTTTTTCTGAGTTTATATGGTTATTTAAGGACTTACTGAGTCTAAAAGAGTTTGCTATACTATCATATACTCAATAGGTCCCACCGTGGTCGCCATTATGTTGGGGTCCTATGTTTTGATAGATTAGCTTACCAAAAGACAAGGCAACATACAAACCAAACTTTAGAGCTCTAGGATCTAGCCCTCCTAGTCTCAGAGAGGGATCTCTCAATATGTTTATAACGATGTGTCTTGAAAGGTTTAGAAATTGATTTTAGGCTAGTTATGAGGTTCAAGGTTGTTTTTTTTTGTTTGGTTGGACAAGTATGTTTCATGCGGTATAGATAGAGCATGGGAATCTACAAGCCATTGGGCAATGGAGTCATGTGAAGTCCAAATAGTTCTGACCGAGAAGGAAGGGAAACCAAATGGAAAATCTAACTTAGTCAAGGATCTGTTGAATAATATAGGTGAAATGGCATGGACATTAACGACTAAGAGTGAACAACAAACCAAACCCTTTCACAATGGCTTAAAGGATTCGGGGAACGTCCTATTTCCTCCAGTAAGCTCACTGCTTTGGAATTAATCAGTATAACACTCAAAGAAAGGAGAAATGCAGACTAAACCCTCAAAATGAATTATAGGATTCGGGGAACGCCCTATTTCCTCCTACAAGTTCACCTTTGAGAGTTTAACCAAAAATAACATACAATTGCATTAAAAGAAGAGGGAACGCCTTAGACATCTAGGACTACAATTATAGGGACCTTTGACACAAAAATTAGAAAAATGAACAGAGGGTATGATTGTAAAAATTTCCTCTGTCAAACTGCAAGTATTAGTAATCAAAAAAAGACTTCAGATATAATATTCAGTGGTAAAGAAAGAGGGAATGCCTAAACAGTCTTTAACACAACCGAATTTATCATTTCTGAAGTAAAATAAACTGAACATGAAGAGGGCTATTAGACTACCCTGTCACATTCAGTATTAGAAAACATATAAATAGTGAAGGATAAATAGGTTAGAGGTTCTTCTAAGATACATTTCTCTACCTAAAATTTTTATCCTACTGTAAGAAAAGCATGGTGGAACAAAATGAAAACGCAGGAAATAACATTAAAAATAAGAAGTACATCACAAAAACCAAGCTCATGGATCCGATGGTCCAGCCTCCTTCATCAACAGATAAACACAGATCTTCACACTCCTTCAGAACACTAAAGCTTCTTCAAAGCAGCAATATGTATTACTTTAGAAATCACAAAATGCCAACCTTTTACAGTGAGACTTCAAAGAGTCTTTATAGGTGAATGAGGAAGTGGAGTAGGAGATATGAAATTTAAATGAATCATTTAAAATAGAGGGAGGAAGTGTGCATGAGACCCATACTGTTTTAATATCCCTCATTGACCTTCAGTATTTCTTAGGATGAAAGATTGGTCTTCGACAGGCTGATAATAACTTCATAGGTATGCTCTTTGATGTAATTTTCGGTTGTCTGTACTCTGTAGTACTCTGGGACAAGTAAGGCAGATAAATGACTTTTAGGCTTGCCATACCGTGTAACAAATGCTCTGGCTATATTAGGAATACTGTTAGGGTGGTGATCTTCTTAGGAACGTCGATGGGAAATAGAAAATAGAGATGTTATGGGAAATTGTCTTTTGTGGTGATCTTAGGAACGTCGATGGGAAATAGAATGTTATGGGAACTCGTCCTTTCTTGGGGAAGAACCCTCTATTGATGTGAAACACTGATAGGATTTGTTTCATGTGCTCCAGGCCTCATATGCCTTCCGTGACATTCATAAGGTCTTCAGTCTGTACATTTTCCCTTTAACACTGGGTTAAGGCTTTAAATCTTCAATAATAGGCTTTAAATCACTTTAAGCCTTCACTGATACTCTTTGCTGCTTCTTTGACTGTCTCTATCTGTGAAAATGCAGTTTCAATGGCGCCGGATGGTTTGACAGAGTTAAACACTTGTCCTTTAATGAAATATTTTTGTTTAACAACCTTTCTAGATGTTCTCTCTACAAAACCTAGCTCTGAAAATGGTATTCTGCGCCACTGTACAAATTTGTATGTGACTAATGTAACAGAGCGCAACTGCAATCCTTTGACACCTGCAAAACCAATAAAATCGTTAAGAAAATCCATGGGGGTGGAGGTAGGATGCTGTGGAGGCCTGTGGGGAAGGCAGCGTAGCCATGATGGATGCGGTGGATGCAGTGGTTACTGTGGGAAAAATGCAGTGAAACGACGGGGAATGAATGTGGAAGTAGATGAAATGAAAACTCTAATGTAAAACATTAAAATCTAAACGTTAGGGCGGAATGATTTAATGTTTTAATGCAAAACATGGATTTCGGACCTTGGAATATAATGCATGAAAATGAAATGAAAAAAATATAGAATGAGTTTGAATGGTGGGACCTGGCCATGGGTGGAGGGAAATTCACTCAGGGCCGTCAGATCTCAGGAGGAGATCAACGGCTGCGATCGCGTTGGAGGATCGCAATCGGGAGGGAAGAAAGGTGGCTCGATTTGAAGTTTGCGATTGCGATTGGAGCGGGGGTGCGATTATGCGATAGCCATTGGATCAAAAGTGAATCGATGGCGTAGACTGATCAGAAGAGGAGCAGAATGGGAGGCAGCGGGGGACATGGGAAGAAGTTCCGATTGCGATTGGAACGAAGTGCGCAATAGCCGTCAGATTAGGGTGGTGGATCGACGGTCGGTAGGAAATCGGAGGGAGGAAAGGGGAGAAGTGATGGGCACGATACGATTAGCGCCGGGCCGTCGAATCTGTATAGACCAACGGCGGGTATTACACCCACGCTCCACATACCAACAAATTATTACATCGGAGATTTCCGGAATAACAAAGAAATGCGCTCACCGTGAGACATTTGATTGCGATAAGCGCTTGGTATCGGTGCTGGGGTCATGTGGGGAAGTGTTTTTTAGGGCTGGGCTGAAAAAGGGGATTAAGGCCTTAGTGCAGAAATGAGTTTTTAGGCCAAAAAACAAGGATTTTTATGGATTTTCTTGGCTTTCGGTAAAGGGGAAAAGGGTGAGTTGATTCTGAAACAAGGGTTTTTTATAGGCTTAAAAGGATTTTGGAGGTCTTTCAAAGGGGAATGGAGGTTTTAAAGTGGAAAAGGAGGCTTTCTGTAAATGGGGGGAAATGAGTCAAAATGTGTAGTTTCAGAGGCTTTTTGAAGCATTCTTTTTCACAAACAGAAAGGCATTTTTAATGGAAACGGAAGTGAAGACTCTTCGAAGGGAAAAGACACATGGAGGCTTCAATAATGAGAGTTTTTTAGACGAAATATATCTCTTGAAGGCTCAACAACATATTTAGCCATCGTTTGGTATATCAGAATTTATAGGTGGCTAACAGAAGCCACTGCTAAACTCTTCTTTGAATGAGTGTGGGTGCACTTTGGGATCCCACAGTCTATCATATCAGATTGGGATAGCAGGTTCCTCAGCACATTTTGGTCCAGCCTCTGGTAAATGCTAGACACCAAGCTCACCAAGTCCACAACTTTCCATCCCCAAACTGATGGCCAGACAGAGGTCGTGAACAAGATGATTGTACACATTCTGTGCATGTACAATTAAAATCATCCACGCACATGGGATGAGAGCCTCCCCTATGTACAACACAGTTATAACCAGGCTCTCCACAGTTCAATTAACCATAGCCCCTTTCAGGTGGGCTTGGGATTCCAGCCACTATGTCCAATTGACGTAACCATGCCATTTGCGGCTACTCAAGCTGATTCGGCTCATGTCCAGTCTGAAGCTCACAAAGAGAATAGGTTTCGAGCGCATTCAGCACATCTGCCCATAGGTTCATGACATATTGGACAGAGGATATTCTAAGTACAATCAACGACATGATAAACATCGGGTGCCACACAACTTCCAGGTGGGTGACAAAGTGTGGCTACGTTTGCAGAAGGAGCGCCTCACTGGACCCCATCGCAAGCTTCACCCACTCCAACACAGACCGTACATCATAACCAAGGCTATAGGGAACAATTCCTTCAAGTTTAGTATTCAAAAATTCCTTGGTCTGCACCCAGTATTCAATGTGGACAACCTTCGTCCCTACTTCCCACCTCTACTGGACACCTCTGATGTTGCAGAACAACTCACACCAAAAGAGCTAAACCCAGACTACATGGAAAAGGCCACCACAGATTGCATCATGGACATGAAAATCTATAATGCTCGCCAACAGAAGATCCAACTGTATCGGGTTGTCAAAGCTGGCCAAATCCTGCACCAAGGAAAGTTGTTCACCAGGGACCAAGTTTAGCAGAAGTTTCCTCATCTCATGGAGGAACTCGATGCAATGGGGACCATTGCTTCCTAAGGGGGGAGGAATGATCGAGGTGGATATTGGTGGCCACCCTCCTATTACACTTGGGGCCCCACCATTGTCTCTTTCATTTTTTCAGTTTCGGCACAACTTACTATTTTTAGCAGTTTTTCAGGTCCTGAACTTCCAAAGCCATTTTGAGGCCCTAAACGACATTTTTTGGGAAACCCGGGAGCAACATAGTTCCTTGTACAAATGTTGCTCACATAGAAAGTTGTATTCCTCAGATAGATCTTTCTAACGAGGTATGGTGAAAATCAAATGGAGATCTTATGCCAAAGTTACGTCCCCGGGAAGTTGAAACACTAATTTACCCAAGCGAGGCCCATAATTTTGGTGCTTCATCTCCTAGGGTTAGGGTTTTCTATTATTTATAAATAAAAAATAGTCCCTCGAGCCTCATTGTAACACATTTCATAGGCCTATAGCCGCCACATCTCTTCTCAGAGATATGCTATTAGTGCCCTAGCTAGTTTATTTCCATTCTGTATGTAAGTAAATTTCAATTCTTTGATATTAATGAAATGAAGTGTTATTTCCACTGCATATTTTTATTTATGGTTATATGTGTATTTTGTTGCATTCATGCAGAAATCTAGATCAGTGGTATCAAAGCGGTATGCTTTTTCTGGATCCTTCCTTGCATGTCCCCAACAAGGTCGAGGTATAAGGTGTTAGGGCTCGATCTGGTAGAACCTTTGCAAGATCAGCCTCGCAAACTCTGACGTCCGCCCATGGGGGACGAAAAGAAATATGAGGGTGGAGGAGATCCTATAAAAATATTTCTCGACGAGGCCCTCGAAAAACAAAGGAACGCGACGATGGATAACTTCTCCCAGATCCTTCAATGACTACCCACCAACAGCACATCTGCATCCAATGGCTCCCTTTAAGGTACAAGTAAACTTTGACATTCTCATATTTGAGGGTAAAATAGATGCAGATGCCATAGATAAATGGTTGAATCTATTAGAAGGATATTTCTTGGTTCATGACTTTTCCGACTGGGAGAAGATAATTTTTGCACTCCTCAAAGCTACCCCCCATGTCAAGGACTAGTGGGAAACCTACTGTGAGAAAAAGGACGAGACAAAAACCTCTTTGTTCTCAATCATACCCACTTGGAATTCTTTCCGAGATGCCATCAAGGAAAAATACTATCCCATGGGGAGCTATGAGGATAAGTAAATACAATGGACCATGCTGCTACAACAAAGGAATCAACATGTGCTTGAGCTGACGAATCTGTTCCATACCCTGCGCACAAATTTTGGTATCAAAGGTTCAGAGAAAAATTTGGTGCTAAAGTATCAAAATTGTTTGCACAGATACATTCAGGAGGAAATGGAGTTCCTTGACATATCCTCTCTTGGTATGACATACCGATATGTTGCCAATGTTGAGCAGAAATTCAAACAGAAGAAGCAAGACTTTGGATCTGTGAATCAAAAGAAAGGGAAAGGTACCCCAAACCGCAGAACAAAGGAAAAAGCCAAGGCATGGCAGCACAAGACAACCTGCCAAAACCACAAGAAAATAACACCACTGCGAAGCCAAAGAAGGACACAGGAAAGTAGTGTGAGTTCCATAAGAGCTCCACTCACAACACAAGTGAGTGTCGGGCCAAGCAGTTTCTCGTGGCCGAGATGAGGGCTTGTGAATCAAATGCATGCTCTGAATCTGAATCAGAACCTGAAAAAGGGAATGACAAAGGGAAACAGATTATTGATGCAGAGCCCAATGCCACTATTGCCACTATTGTCACTCCGAAGATCCAGAAGGTGGAACCAGAAGATCCAGAGGAGGAGGAGCGTCTCTTCCACTCCTAGATGTGGGTAAATGGTTCCCTGTTATAGTTCATTGTGAACAATGGGAGCTAAAATAATCTCATTTCAGCAGACGTCATGGAGCGGTTGGGCTTGTCGACCACACCACACCCACAACCATACACCATCAGGTGGCTTCACCAACGACGGGATCTCTGTGTCAGCCAGCAGTGCCACCTTCCCTATAGCATCAAGCCCTTCACAGACGAGGTACTATGTGACATTTCTCCTCTTGATGTTTCTGATGTATTATTAGGCCAACAATACTTGTGGAAGTGACATGTTGTGTATGAATCCCGACCTCGGGCTCTTATTGTTACTTTGGGAAATAAGATGTATACGATACCAGAGGTGCCATGGCCTTCCGCTATCTCTTTGGTTACTGCAAAATAATGCATTAAGCTCATTTCCCAAACTAGGAATTTTTTTTTCCTAATGATCCTCCCGAGGGAAAGAATAAGAATCTGCACTGTTAGGTCAAGCACCCCATTAATATGACCTCAGGTGCGCCGCTACCCAATGGACCGATCTATTGGTGCTCTGTTTTGGAGAGTGATGAAATCAAGAGGAATATTTAGGAGCTACTACAGAAAGATCACATTTGATCAAGTTCATTGCCCTGTGGGAGCCCGATCATGTTGGTACAGAAGAAGGATGGGACTTTGAGACTCTATATTGACTATCGGGAAATGAACAAGATCTCTATCCGGAATAGGTACCCAATCCCATGGATTGATGACCTTCTGGACCAACTCAAAGGGACGAAATATTTCAGAAATATCAACTTGAAGTCTGGGTCTCATCAAGTACCAATAAAACCCTTCGATGTGTGGAAGACTGCCTTCAAAGCCAAGGAGGGCCTTTTTGAATGATTGGTCATGCCTTTCGGGTTGACAAATGCACCCGCAACCTTCATGAGGTTGATGGATGACATCTTGCGGCCATTCACCAACTTATTCGTAGTGGTGTACTTGGATGACATTCTGATCTTCAGTCAGACTTGGGAAGAGCACCTCCACCACATCTGACGAGTCCTCCAAAAACTGTGGCAACAAAATTTGTGTGCCAATTTGGAGAAGTGCCCTTTTAGCATGACCCAGGTTCAATATCTAGGATACATTATTGATGAAAGGGGGGTGCATGTGGATCCAACCAAGATCCAAGTCATTTGGGATTGGCTAGCCCCAACCACTCTAACAGAGCTTCACAGCTTCCTGGGTCTTGTTAATTTCTACTACAGGTTCTTGTTGGGATTCTCTCATATCACTTGTTCCTTGAGTCAGGTCACAAAGGGAGGAGCGAAAGAAAAATTATTTTGGTGAGAATCTCAACATAAGGCATTCATAGAATTGAAACATCGCCTCTATTCTGCCCCAGTGCTCACATTACTAGACTTGCAACAACCATTTGAGATCGAGACAGATGCCTATGACTATGCTATTGGGGAAGTTCTTACTCAACATGGGCATCCAGTTGCATATCACAGTGAGACATTGTCAGACACAGTTCGCAAGTATACCACTTATGACAAAGAAATGTTTTCCATTGTGTAGGCTTGTCGACAATGGAAGCATTACATTTTGGGGAAGGAAACAATCATCCACACAGACCACCGACCCCTGCAGTTTATACAGAAACAAGGGAAGTTGCAGAATGATCACCATCAGAAGTGGTGCACATATCTGCAACAGTTTAATTTGAACATCAAGTATAGGAAGGGTAGAACCAATAATGTTGCAGACTGCCTCAGTCGACCACCAATCATGGTGCTAACCACTGTGCTTAACTCTTGTGGTCACGAGACTTCTGATTGGTAGGATTCTCTACAAGAGCGATCCAGAATTCGGCCACACATACAAGCCACTCTTGGGGTGTTTGCAAGTTCCAAATTTTCACCTCCAAGATGCACTGTTATGTCACCTGGGACAACTTTGTGTTCCTTCAAGCGAGCGTGCTAAAATGATATGGGAAGCACACTACAGTCGAATCTCTAGGCATGTCAGGGTCAAGAAAACAGTGGCAATACTGCAAAAGTATTTTTATTGGCCGAACCTTCGACAGGATTTCGGGAAGTACATAAGATCCTGCACTCCTTACGCCATTTCCAAACCAACCATCAAGAAGCAAGGCCTATATACTCTGCTACCTACCCCTAGTCAACCTTGGGAATCTATCTCCATGGATTACATGTCAGGCATGCCTTCTACTAAGCAGGAAAATGACTGTGTTTTCGTGGTCGTTGACAGATTCTCGAAGATGGCCATTATGGCGGCCTACAAGAAGAATATCACAACCGTAGCCACTGCTAAACTCTTCTTTGAATGAGTGTGGGTGCACTTTGGGATCCCACAGTCTATTATATCGAATTGGTATAGTTCCTCAGCACATTTTGGTCCAGCCTCTGGTCAATGCTGGACACCAAGCTCACCGAGTCCACATCTTTCCATCCCCAAACTGATGGCCAGATAGAGGTTGTCAACATGATGATTGAACACATTATGCGGATACCCCACCGCAAGCTTCACTCAATCTGATATGGGCCGTACACCATCACCAAGGCTATAGGGAACAATGCCTTCGAGCTCAGTATTCCACCATTCCTTGGTGTTCACCCAATATTCAATGTGGACTACCTTTGTCCCTACTTCCCACCTCTACTGGACACCTCTGACATTGCAGAACAACTCACACCAACAGAGTTAAACCCACACTACATGGAACATGCCACCACAGATTGTATCATGGACATGCAAATCAAGAACACTCGCCAAAAGAAGATCCAACTGTATCAGGTTGTCAAAGCTGGCGAAATCCTGCACCAAGGAAAGTGGTTCACCAGGGACCAAGTTCAGCAGAAGTTTCCTCATCTCATGGAGGAACTCAACGCAACGGGGACCATTGGTTCCTAAGGGGGAAGGAATGATCCAGGTGGATATTGGTGGCCACCCACCTATTCCACTTTGGGCCCCACCATTGTCTCTTTCAGTTTTTTAGTTTTAGAACAACTTACTATTTTAGCAGTTTTTCAGGTCCTGAACTTCTGGAGCCGTTTTGAGGCCCTAAATGACGTTTTTTGGGAAAATTGGGAGCAACATGGGTCTATGGATTGATGTTTCTCACATTGAAATTTGTAGTCCTCGGATAGAGATTTATAAAAAGATGTTTTTCACATAAAACGGAGATTGTATGCCAAAGTTACGTCCCCGAGAAGTTGAAACACTAATTTACCCAAACGGGGCCCATAGTTTTGGCACTTCATCTCCTAGGGTTAGGGTTTTGGATGTTTAAGGTTTTATATTGTTTCTATAAATAATAAATAGGCCCTCGAGCCTCATTGTAACAAAATTCAGAGGCCTGTAGCCACCACATCTCTTATCAGAGATAAGCTACCAGTGCCCTAGCTAGTTTATTTCCATTCTATTTGTAAGAAAATTTCAGTTCTTTGATATTAGTGAAATGAAGTGTTATTTCCGCTGCATGTTTTTATTTATGGCTATATGTGTATTCTGTTGCATTCCTGCATAAATCAGGATCAATATCCATATATGTATACTTATTGACTTGCCATGTAAAACAAGCCTTATTGATATATTTGATAAAGAAACATTACATAAACGAAAAATAAGACACCATTTTATTTTTATTTATTTTATATATATATTTTATATATTATTTTTTTAAAAATATATATTTACATAGCATGTGTATGGATGATTAAAAAATTAAAAAATATACATAATTTTCCGATATTTTCAACATTATCCATTTTACAACATATTGACCATTTATTACCGTATGATCAAATTGGTCCCTTTTTCGGGCTAGTTCCCTTTTGTTTCATCTTGTCGAGATGCAACCTCACATGACATCACTTCTTTCAATCTTTTACTTTAATGTGGGTCCCTTTTTCGGGCTGGTTTCCCTTTGTTTCCTCTCATCGACATGCAACCTCAAACCACATCACTTTTTCAATCTTTTACTTTAATATGGGTCCCTTTTTCGGGTTGGTTTCCTTTCGTTTCGTCTCGTCGAGATGCAACCTCGCACCACATCACTTTGTTCAATCTTGTACTTTAATGTGGCCCAACCATTGACTGGAATTTCAAATTAGCGCGTCGCTTATGGAAAAATAATGGTATAGCTTTCCATGTTGAAGCAATGAGTGCATGCCATGAGATTAACGAGTTCCAAAAATTTCCCACTATGAAAGCTCGCTGAGATATTAGGAGCTGCCACATCTTGACTTTATTAGTTTAGTTAGTATTCATACATGGGTGAATTGTCTACGGTGCTCTGTGCATAGCCCTTGCTCTTTTGAACACTCTTTCTTTAAATAGTTTCTATGTTTTGCAGATTCATGTTTATGTGGCACAACAATAATTCATGGCGATTTGAAAAGCTTCCCTGGTTTTAGAAATATGAGAATTTGAATTTTTGCAATATGGGAAGTGAGAATGCATGTGCAAGCTCAAAATCCACATGGTGGAAGGGCCAAAGCACTTGAGATCATCACAGATAAAGGCCCCCAGCACCAGCACGGGCACGGACGGTAGTAGTGCGTCCAGCCTCTTCTCCAGTAGCACTGCCAATTCACTGGCCAGTCTCAGGGACTCCCTCCCTGAAAACCCCATTCTCTATACATATAAAGTAATTGAAGATGCCACCACGCAATTCCCTCTGGAAGGATGGGGAGTTTGTACGTCTGGAAGTGAGTTCTCAGGGGGAAGATGGTGGCTGTCATTGTGAGAAAGCAAAAGAGAAAAATGGGAGATTTCAGGTCAGGGCTCAGATAAATTTGTAATTTCCACCACGTTAACATAGTCAACCTCTTTAGATGCTGCTGCGAGGGATAGATCCTATACCTCGTATACGAATACGTCTAGGGATCGAACCTCGGGGACTACCTACAGGGCAGCAAGGTACCAGGATACATGGTTCTCGACTCCTAGATATCTTGGATGCAGATTGCTGTGGATGTGGTGCAGGGGCTCGAATTCCTGCAACATGACAGCAATATAAATTACATGCATAATTACATAAATTCTAGTAGCATTTTCGTAATGGAGCCTGGTTACAGAGCGCGGATCTGCCATCTGGGCACCTCTTATCTTGCCGAGGAATATGACATCGGCGGAATTTTTGATACATAAGGGGATTTGAACGTGAATGTCCACTCCATACCTTTGCATAAACGTTCGAGCTTGAAAATTACTGGTATGTAGGGGTGTATGGTGCCAGAATACATGGCTAGTGGCATCGTCTCGCAGAAGATGGATTTGTTTTTGTTGGGTATGGTGTTACTGGAGCTCCTTTCCAGCCACAAGCCGATAAGTTATGTTCAGGTGGACGAGAGCGACCGCTGTAAGAAGAGAATAGGGCATATCGACACTCTAAATACTCTTTTTTCTGATTCAGACAACAATTTTAGTGGGAGGCTAAGATCCTGGATCGAACATCGGCTCAAGGATTCCTTTCCTATAGATTGCGCAGAGAGGGTAGCGATAATTTCTTATTCATGTGTGGATCAGGATCCCAGAAAGAGGCCTGATACGAGATATGTGCGGTTCCATCAACATTAAAGATAAAATTTTGTGGCACATAAAAACCTTAATGACAAGTTGTAAATCTCAAGTTTTTAAATCTTAAGTTTTCAAGATACTTGAACCATGAAATTATGGAGAAATTATATGACTTAAATAATTTTAAAAAATATATAAGTAAATGAAAATTTTATTATTCATATATTTGTTTGTTTATATATAAAAACATATTTTTTAATTTTTTTTATTGTTTTTCTATGTTTTAAATTATAATTGTTTCAGTTTTAAGAAAATAAAAATTAAAAATTAAGATCTTGTTATATACGTTTGTTTATATTATAAAACATATTAAAAAAAAAAAAACTTATTGTTTTTTTATATTTTAAATAATTATTGTTTTAATTTTAAAAAAATTAAAATTAAAAGATAAATTTTTTTATATTTGTTTGTTTATTTTTTAAAGCATATTTTTTAATTTGTTTTTATTCTTTTTTTATATTTTAAAATTTTAATTGAATAGGTTTTTTTTTTTTTCAACAATACATTTTTTTTTATTATAATAGTTTTTGTTTAAAAAATAATAATTTTTTTTAAATAGTTTGTGTTTGAAAAAAGTAAAATAAAATAAAAATTAATTTGCCGCCCGTCGGGGGCCCAAGGCAGGCTGGGCAGCCCTCGACGGCGCTGCCCAGCTGGCCTCTGGCCCCCGGCTGGGTAGAGGGCGATTCCGAGAATCACCCCCGGTTGGGCGGAGGGTGATTCTCAGAATCGCTTTCTGCCCAGCCAGGGGTCGGAGGCAGGTCGGGCGGCACCGTCGAGGGCTGTCCAGCTTGCCTCTAGCCCCTGGCTGGGTGGAGCCAGGGGTGATTCTCGGAATCACCCTCCACCCAGCCGGGGGTGTTTCTCGAAATCGCCCTCCACCCAGCCAGGGGTGATTCTCGAAATCGCCCTCTGCCCAATTAGGGGTAATTCTCGGAATCACCCTCTGCCCAGCTGGGAGTGATTCTCGGAATCGCCCTCTGCCCAATCGGGGGTGATTCTCGGAATCGCCCTCCACCCAATCGGGGGTGATTTTCAGAATCGTCCTCTGCCTAGTGCCCAATCGGGAGTGATTCTCAAAATCGCCCTCTGCCCAACCGGAGGTGATTCTCGAAATCGCCCTCCGCCCAGCCCGGGGTGATTCTCGGAATCACCCTCCGCCCAACTGGGGATGATTCTCGGAATCGCCCTCTGCCCAGCCGGGGGTGATTATCGGGATCGCCCTCCCCCCAGGTAGGAGTGATTCTCGCAATCGCCCTCTGCCCAGCCCGGGGTGATTCTCAGAATCACCCTCCACCCAGCCAAGGGTGATTCTCGGAATCGCCCTCTGCCCATGCGGGGGAGATTCTTGAAATCACCCTCTGCCCAGTTGGGGGTGATTCTCGGAATCGCCCTCCACCCAGCCGAGGGTGATTCTCAAAATCGCCCTCCGCCCAGTCGGGGGTGATTCTCGGAATCGCCCTCCGCCCAGCTGGGGGTGATTCTCTGAATCTCCATTTATCCAACCGGGGGTGATTCTCATAATCAACCTCTGCCCAACCGGGGGTGATTCTCGGAATTGCCCTCTGCCCAGCAGGGGGTGATTCTTGGAATCACCCTACACTGCTCGTCTTACCTCCGGCCCTTGGCTGGGCAGAGGGCAATTCCGAGAATCGCCCCCGGCTAGGCGGAGGGTGATTCTTAGAATTGCCCTCTGCCCAGCTAGGGGTGATTCTCGAAATCTCCCTCCACCCAGCTAGGGTGATTCTCGAAATAGACCTCCACCCAACCAAGGGTGATTCTTGGAATCACGCTCCACCCAATTGGGGGTGATTCTTAGAATCGCCCTCCGCCCAATCGAGGGTGATTCTCGGAATCGCCCTCTGCCCAGCCAGGGGTGATTCTCGGAAGCACCCCCAGCCCATCCGGGGGTCAGAGGCAAGCCGGGCGGCGTCGTCGAGAGCTATCCAGCCTACCTCCAGCCCTCGGCTGGGTGGAGGGTGATTCTCAAAATCGCCCTCCACCCAGCAGCGAGGCCAGAAGTAGGTTGGGCAGCCCTTGACGGTGCCGCCCGGCTGGGCTTTGGCCCCCGGCTAGGTGGAGGGTGATTTCGAGAATCTCCCTCCGCCTAGTCGAGGGCCAGAGGCAGGCTGGGCAGCCCTCAACGGCACCCCCTGGCCTGCCTCCAACCCCCGGCTGGGCGAAGGGAGATTCCGAGAATCACCCCCAGCTGGGTGGAGGGTGATTCCAAGAATCGCTCCTGGCTGGGCGGAGGGCAATTTCGAGAATCATCCCCAGCTGGGCGAAGGGTGATTTTGAGAATCACCCCTGGCTGGGTGGAGGGCGATTCTAAGAATCGCCCTTGGCTGGGTGGAGGCCGACCGGGTGGCACCGTCGAGGGCTGCCCATCCTACCTCCGGCCCCCGACTGGGTAGAGGGTGATTCTGGGAATTGCCCTCTGCTCAGCTGGGGGCCGGAGGCAGGGCGAGCGACGTTGTCAAATGAAGGAGATTGGGTTTTGGATCTATGTTTAGGTTTAGGTAAGTTTTATTATACAAATTTAAATTTAAATATTTTATTTTTTTACTTTTTATGTCTTTATACTAATTTTCTTACTTATTTCTTTTGTACTTGATGAATAGGTACAACACTAGCATGTTGCCTACCAAAAGGAAGAAATTTCATTGCCATTGAGAAAGACCCAGTGCAATGCAAATTTATTCAACAAAGAATTAACGCTCTTGAATTCCTTCCAGATGCGAAGCAAGAAGTTGGTTTGAGTAAAGGAGATTTTAATGAATCACGTGTGGCAAAAAAAAGAAAAGGAACCTCAACCACCATTATATGGAATGATTGGAAATGGACACTTTGGAAGATTTGCAGACATGAAAGACCCATTAGAAGATGACAATGACTAAAATGAAGTAGAAAATGTTGCGGAAGAAGCCATCAATGATGTTCTAGATGATGTTGAACATGTATTAGTTGATATTGTTGAGGATCTTTAAGTTATTCTTGCAAACAAAGCTCATTTTTGAGATCTATTAATCAATTTTACATGTAATGTTTATAATTTAATATTTTATGAGAAGAAACCTTATTTTTTGCAAAAAACATTTGATTACTATTATTTTTTGACATAAAATTCAATAAAAATGCTATTTTCTTAAGTTTTTTTGTTAATATTTTCCCAAAAAATAGTTTTTTTAACATGTTTTTTTAACAAAAAGTCTCTAAAAGTATTTTTTTGTCATATCATTCAAAATATTGGTTTTTTAGCGACAATTATTCGACGTGCATTGAAAAATTAATTAGCAATACATAAACTTGTAGAAAATACAAACTTTATAATATTGACCCTTTTTTCATTTTTTATCTATGTGAAAAAGTGAAGATATCATTACAAATTTTTATTTAAAAAATATATATATTTTTTTTTTCTTTTTAAAACACAAGTACATAAATGCACTTAAAAATAAACATCTCATGAAAGAAGAAGACACTAGAAAATGTATAGTGTCAAAATCAATCCTCTAAAAAAATGTTGGTGATGATACGCCACCACTATTTAAAATCGACATAAAATGCATCACAGAAAAAATAAATAAATAAATAAAAATAATTTAAAGTGCCAAAAACATGCTCAAAAAAAAAAAATGATTCTGCATCACCACTTTTCAAAATCGAGTGTTTTTCTTGCTACGTCAAAAAGTAGGTACCAGTGCAATTACCTATTTCATCGGTAACAGTGTTTCAATTGGAATGGAGCTACAAATCAAGCATTCTATGATATGAAGAATGTCATTCTGACAACTTTTTTTCTTGCTTTGCTCAATGTGATGGCTAAAGGCTTCAATTAAATAACTCTGTGATAGGCACTTGGGAAAATAAAACTATGAAAAGTAAATGATGGTTAGCCTACATGCTATGGATGTATAGTTTCCTACTTTCTTGGGGAATAATTCCATATTAGAAATGATCATTGTAGCCTCAAAGAGTTTCTAGAGCAAAGGATTTCATTCCTAAAGAAAAAAAATGGTTAAGTTCCAAAATGTTGAGATCATTTATAACAAGGAAAAGAAGAATGTGGCCAGCCAACACAATCTCTAGAAATTATGAAAGAAAGGGTCCTCCTTTTAATTATCCTTCATCATAACATATTGCTTGAATTACGTATGCAAGAAATGATTCATATGTTTCAAAAAATTTCTTCCTAATTCAACAACTTCAATAGTAACCACATGCATCTTAGGGATAGAATTGGCACAACAAATAGCTTTTCTACAAAGCGCATCTGTATTTGAACAAAAAAAGAAAATTAAATAAATTGTGCTATCTAAACTCCATGTATCTCGAACAATAGGTCATTCCATCTTTTATTAAACATATGAATAAATGAAACACTCATTTTCTAAGAAGGCATGAAGAAGGACATCAACACTTTTGTAGCTAAATACATCCTTTTCTAATGACACAATGGATAAATAGTTGAAACTCCAAGCAAACTATAACATTTAGCTGTTACACCCACTATGGACTGACATTTCTATAGACTTCATTGTGGGGTTACCCGAATATTGAAATAAATCTATCAACATGGTTGTGGTCGATTACCTTTTTAAATATATTCATATGTGTTCCCTACAAAACCCATTTAAAGATTCCACAGTCACTTAAGTATTCATAGATAACATATTTTAAAGTTTATGGTATGCCATAATTTATTCTCGTTGTTCATGCTTCTAGTTTCATTAGAAATTTATGGAAATAACTATTTAGGATCTAAGGCACTTAATTACATCCTAGCACCACCTTTTACCCCCAAACTGACGATTATATGGAACTACCAACAAGATTCTGGAAGTATATTTGAGGTGTTTTACTTTTTAAGATAATCCAAATGTGTTTAAAGGCTACCCCTAGTAGAATGGTGGTATACAAAAACATATCATGGTGCCACTCAATTGACCCCCTTTGGGACTATTTATGGCCAAAGGCCCCCATTAGTACTAACGTATAGGAGGTCAATAAAAACCACATAACATAGGCTCATATTTTGCACACTCTAAAAAATAATTTGGCTATGGATCAAAATCGTAAGAAACAACAAGATAATAAACATCACTCTATTAACATTTTGAAGAAGGATGTTAAGTATTCCTTCATATGTATCCTTATAAGTATGCCTCTCTCAGATAAAATCATCACTAGAAGCTTGATCCAAAGCTTTATAGCCCCTATAAGGTCCTTAAATGTATTGATCTAGAGGCTTAATGTATTAAATGCCATGATTTTTGTTCAATACAACCTTAGATTGAGATGCAACCACTTGTTGAACAAAACCCTTGAATCAAGCAACATCGTCTTGGCTGACTTCGATCCAACATAAAAATAAGTTGTGGGGAGTCAAGCACCAACATTTGACAATGAAAAATTTTCATAGTTGGACTTGGACCCACCTCCACAGGTTGCAGAAGTAAATATATCACAAGCACCAGTAGTAGCCTCAATCCTTGATTCCATTGCAGACTTGAATGCTACTCATTCGATGAGAAGGATGTTCAGGATGATGATTAACAATTGACTGGAATTTCAGATTAGCTTGTCGCTTGCGGAAAAAGAATGGTATAGCTTTCCACGTTGAACCAATGAGTGCATGCCACGAGATTAAAGAGTTCCAAAAATTTCCCACTGTGAAAGCTCGCTGAGATCTCCGGAGCCGCCATATCTTGACTTTATTAGTATTCATACACGGGTGGATTCTTTGCGGTGCTGTGTGCCCAGCCCTTGCTCTTCTGAACCCTCCTGCTTTAAATGATTCAGGTTTCTGTGGCATGACAAATAATTCATGGCGATTTGAAAAGCTTCCCTGGTTTTAGAAATATGAGAATTTGAATTTCTGCAATATGGGAAGTGAGAAAGCATGTGCAAGCTCAAACTCCACATGGTGGAAGAGCCGAGGCCCTTGAGATCATCACAGATAAAGGCCCCCAGCACCAGCACGGGCACGGACGGCAGCGGTGGGTCCAGCCTCTTCTCCAGTAGCAATGCCAAATCGCTGGCCAGTCTCAGGGACTCCCTCACTGAAAACCCCATTCTCTACAAATACAAAGAAATCGCAGATGCCACCACGCAATTCGCCTCTGGAAGTATGGGGAATTCGTCCGTCTGGAAGTGCGTTCTCAGGGGGAAGACGGTGGCTGTGACTGTGAGAAAGCAAAAGAGAAAAATGGGAGATTTCAGGGCAGGGCTCAGAGAAATTTGCAATGCCCACCACGCTAGCATAGTCAACCTCTTGGGAGGCTGCTGCGAGGGACAGATCCTATACCTCGTTTACGAATACGTCGAGGGATCGAACCTCGGGGTCTGCCTACGGGGCAGCGAGGTACCGGGATACACGGTTCTCGGCTCCTGGTTATCTCGGATGCAGATAGCTGTGGACGTGGCGCAGGGGCTCGAATACCTGCACCACGACGGCAATATAAATTACGTGCATAATTACATAAAGTCCAGCAGCATTCTTGTCACGGAGCCTGGTTACAGAGCGCGGATCTGCCATCTGGGCGCCTCTTATCTTGCCGGGGAATACGACGTCGGCGGCATTTTTGATACACAAGGGGATTCGAACGCGAATGTCCACTCCAGAACTTTGCATAAACGTTCGAGCCTGAAAATTAGTGGTACGCAGGGGTACATGGCGCCGGAATGCATGGCTAGTGGCATCGTCTCGCAGAAGACGGATGTGTTTGCATTGGGCGTGGTGTTGCTGGAGTTCCTTTCCGGCCACGAGCCGATAAGGTATGTTCAGGTGGACGAGGGCGGCCGCCGTAAGAAGAGAATAGGGCTTATAGACACACTAAATACTCTTTTTTCCTAGTCCGACAACAATTTTAGTGGGAGGCTAAGATCCTGGATCGATCCTCGGCTCAAGGATTCCTTTCCTGTAGATTGCGCAGAGAGGGTAGCGAGAATTGCTTATTCGTGCGTGGATCAGGATCCCGGAAAGAGGCCTGATACGAGATATATTGCAGGGGAGTTGTCAAAAGTGTTTATAATGTCGGAGCAATGGACTGAGCAAATGATGGCAAACAAAGGGTGGGTGAGTGGCACCTTTGAGGGCAGATAGAACCGTTTTTGATATTTTTTGTTCACAGTGCCTTTCAAATGCTGGGTTGGATAATTTTGGGCATAGCAAAATTGAATAGGAATTGGGAAAGTGCATGGTTTGTTGTTGAGATTTTCTGTTTTAAATAAAATAGGAAAAATCTCAGTAGGTGACAAAAATTAGGAATTAGTTCCTAGATTAGCTCCAGGTTGTTGAGGAGGGAGTTAATGCATCCTAAATTTGAGTTGAGAGGATTTATGAGGCTGTTAGATTCTCCTGCTATATAACAGGTATCCATACGTTTGTTTTGGAGAGTGTGTGTGAATTATGTAATCTCCTGTTTGAATAATAAAGATTGCCAATGCCCTGTTGTGTGGACGTAGCCCAGAATGGTTGGGTGAACCACGGTAAACCTTTGTCTTTGTGTGCATGATTAAGTTTGCTGTTGTTGTGTTTATTCAATTTGCTGCGCACTGTCCAACAATTGGTATCGGAGCTTTCTGTTGGAGTGCGTATGACTGTGCAGAGGTGCGTGGAGTCCGCCGGTCGAGCGCTGGTGGAGAGGCTGTAGTTGAAACAAAAAAAAATAAATCGGTTGCAGCGCTGGTGAATTGATTGCCTGGTGATTGCTGGAGCCTTCAATTGAATGCTGGTGTGAAGCTGCGTAGAGGTGCGTTGCTGTGTATGAAAACCGTTGCTGGTGCGTTGCTGTTTCAGATCTGCGTTAAGCCGATTTGGAGTTTCATAAATCGATTTGAAGAGGAGCGTATGACTGTGCATATGGTATGGTTGCGTGCCAAAGGAGTTTTGAAAGACAACGTTCAAAACAGCAAAGGAGTTAGCGTGGAGGCAGCACCTGCAAAACGTTGAAGAGATCAAACAAATGCCGTATTTCCATCGCCATGAGGCCGGGTGTTGGACAATAACAGAAAGAGTGTCGATGGTATGGAAGTGCCATTTTTTTTTAAATCGATTTCTTTTGGAGTTTTTTGTAAATCGATTTGAACACTTTACTATATTTCATCAAATCGATTTGGAGTTTTGTAAATCGATGTTATTAAAGTGCCATTTTTTTTATATGGTATTTTTGAAGTGGTCCTTTTTAAAAAAAAATAATAATAAATGGATTTGTAAATTTTTTTGTTGAATACCATTTGGATATGGTATGAAAAAAGGTGAAGGATATATATTTTTTAAAAGGAAGTGAAAGGCACTTTAAAGGAAGGTTAAGGTTAATTTTTTTTTTTTAAAAGGAAGTGAAAGGAACTTTAAAGGAAGGTGAAGGTTACTTTTTTTTTAAGGAAGTGAGAGGCACTTAAAGGAAGGCAAGGGCAATTTTTTTTAAATCAAAATTCTTGGAGATTATTGTGTTTTTTGCTGAAACAAGATGGCGAAAACTCAAAATGCCCGATTTGAAATTGAGAAGTTCAACGGCAAAAACAATTTCGAGATCTGGAAGCTGAAGATGCACGATTTGCTAGTTCAACAAGGCGTAGCGAAAGCACTGTTGGGGAAAAGCAAAAGGCCTTCTTCCATGACGGAGGATGAATGGGATGAGTTGGATGACAGAGCTCTGAGCGCAATTCGGTTATGTCTTGAGTTGGATGACAGAGCTCTGAGCGCAATTCGGTTATGTCTGGCAGATGATGTTCTGTTCAACATTGTGTCAGAGAAGACCGCCGCGGGCTTGTGGATAAAGCTTGAAAATCTCTACATGACGAAATCCTTGACAAATCGGATTCTCCTGAAGCGGCAGCTATACATTTTGCGGATGAAGGAAGGTACCTCGGTTACTGACCATCTGAATGTTTTCAATACTCTATTGGTACAATTACAAAGTCTAGATGTAAAATTTGATTCAGAGGATAAGGCAATAACTCTATTGTGTACATTGCCAGAATCGTGGGATCACTTTGTTACTTCCATAAGCTTCAGTAATGCAGCTGTCCTTGAGTTTGACGATGTGGTTGGAGCCATGTTGTCTGAAGAGACGAGGAAGAAGTCGAATGCTGACACCTCTACATCAGAGGCAATGATGGCTAGAGGTCGTTCTAGAGAAAGACGCTCTGGTAAGCGCAGCGATTCGCGTTCAAAGTCGAAAGGGAAGAAGAGCAAAGTGAAGTGCTGGTTTTGTGGCAAATTGGGGCACTTGAAGAAAGACTGCTGGAAGAGACAGCAAACAGAGAAGAAAGGAGACTCTTCGACAGAGAAGAAGGAGGCAAATGCGACAGATACAGGTTCGGCATCTGGTTCAGGTATGAGCGACGAAGTGTTGTCTGTTAATATGTCAAATCATGATCAACATTGGTTGTTAGATTCCGGTGCATCAAACCACATGTGTATTCATAGAGAATGGTTTAGGACGTATAGATCAGTTAATGATGGAGTCGCGTACATGGGTAATGATGTCACATCTAATATTGTTGGGATAGGAAGTATACAACTGCAAATGTTTGATGGCACAACTAAATTGTTAACGGATGTGAGACATGTTCCAGACTTAAGGAAAAATTTGATTTCATTAGGAGCACTTGATTCGAATGGATATAAAACTGTAATTCAAGGTGGAGTTATGAAAATCTATAAAGGTATTTTACTAGTAATGAAAGCTAAGAAAGTAGGAAATCTGTTTCAGTTAGAAGGAAGAACAGGGTTAGTTCATGTGTCTACGGTGTCTGAACATGACAGTAGTTCCATTCGCCTATGGCATCAAAGGTTGGGCCATATGAGCGAAAGAGGGTTAAAGATTTTGGCTGATCGCAAGTTACTTCCTAATCTAAAGTCTGGAAAGTTAGATTTCTGTAAGCATTGTCTGTTTGGCAAACAAAGCAAACAAAAATTTAAAACAGGCAAACATACTAGTAAAAGGATACTTGATTATATTCATTCAGATGTTTGGGGTCCAGCCCCTACAGCGTCATATGGTGGCTCGTCATATTTTGTGTCGTTCATTGATGACTTTTCTAGGAAGGTGTGGGTCTACATGTTGAAAAGAAAGTCTGATGTTTTTTCAGTTTTCAAGCAGTTTAGAGTATTGGTAGAAAACAACACTGGTAGAACAATAAAGTGTTTAAGAACTGAAAATGGTGGTGAGTTTACTTCCAAGGAGTTTGACAGCTATTGCAAGGATGCAGGGATCGAGAGACATAAGACCACGGTTTATACTCCTCAGCAAAATGGAGTTGCTGAACGCATGAACAGGACTCTTTTGGAGAGAGCAAGGAGTATGTTGAGTAACGCTGGTTTGCAGAAGGAGTTGTGGACAGAAGCGGTGGCTACAGCTTGTTATGTGATAAATCGGTCACCATCGACAGCAATAGGTTGCAAGATTCCGCAAGAGGTATGGAAAGGACACCCTTGTGACTATTCTAAACTCAGAGTGTTTGGTTGTGATGCATATGCTCTAGTGCCTAAACATCAGCGAACTAAGTTAGATCCAAAGTCTAAAAAGTATATCTTTGTTGGGTATGGTGTTGGAACAAAGGGATATAGATTGTGGGATCCTACTACCCGCAAAATCATCATCAACAGAGATGTAAAGTTTAATGAATCCTCTCTTGTACAGTCAGATGTAGATAGTAAATTGAAACGGGATGATGTATTTGATTTTCAGCACATTCAGTTTGACAGCACTTCTAATGATAGTCATGATGACCATAGTTCAGATACTAGTCATGAACAGGTTTCAGAACATGAACAGGGTTCGGGTTTAGATCATGAACAGGTCTCAGATACTGATCGGCAAGAAGTTCCTACAAGTGGTAGTCAGCCAATTGCGGAAGCACCAGAAACAGCTTTAAGGAGGTCTACAAGAATAAAACGTGCTCCTAGAAGGTATGATGATTATGTTACTTCAGTTGCATTTACTGCTAATGACAATGAACCTCTGTGCTATCAGGAAGCAATAGAAGGTTCGAATAGTGACAAGTGGAAAGCAGCCATGAAGGACGAAATGATGGCCTTGAGTAAGAATGGCACATGGGATCTGGTTGAGCTTCCGAAAGACAGGAAAACTGTGGGGTGTAAATGGGTTTTCAAGCTGAAACGGGGTGTGAATGATACGAAGGACAGGTACAAAGCGCGACTGGTTGCAAAAGGGTTTTCTCAGAAAGCCGGTATTGACTTTCATGAGATTTTTTCACCAGTGGTTAAAATTGTTTCAATTAGAATTGTGTTAGCATTAGTGGCTTTGCTTGATTTAGAATTACAGCAACTAGATGTTAAGACTGCATTTCTACATGGAGACTTAGATGAGGAAATTTATATGGAACAACCGGAAGGGTTTGTTCGGCATCGCAATAAGAAATTTGTCTGCAGGCTCAAGAAGTCATTGTATGGTCTGAAGCAGTCGCCTCGACAGTGGTACAAGAAATTTGATTCTTTCATGTTGAGTCAAAAATATATAAGAAGTGAATATGATCATTGTGTGTATTTCAAGCAATTGAAAAATGGCATGTTCATTATCTTAGTGTTGTATGTTGACGATATGCTTTTAGCAAGCAAAAGCATTGATGAAACCAACAGGTTGAAGACTCAGATGGCAAGGACATTCGATATGAAAGATCTAGGAGCAGCAAGACAGATTTTGGGCATGGAGATTTTCAGAGACAGGAGTAATGGTAAGCTATGGCTATCACAACAGAAGTATGTTGAGAAGATACTTTTGAGGTTTGGTATGAATAATGTGAAGCCTGTGTCAGTCCCTTTCGCTTCCCATTTTAAGCTTTCTTCCAGTTTATGTCCTAATACAGATGAAGAAAAGGAGTATATGTCTCGAATTCCATATGCCAATGTAGTAGGATGTTTGATGTATGCGATGGTTTGTACTCGACCAGATATTTCACATGCAGTTGGGGTTGTCAGCAGGTACATGGCAAATCCGGGTAAAGAACACTGGTCAGCAGTGAAATGGGTGCTTCGGTATTTGAGAGGCACAAGTAGTTATTGTATTACTTACAATAAGAGTAGTGAATTTGTTTGCGGATATGTTGATTCCGATTTTGCAGGTGATTTGGATAAGAGAAGGTCAACTTCAGGGTACGTCTTTACTCTTGCGGGTGGAGCTATTAGCTGGATGTCAAAGCTACAAAACATTGTTGCTTTATCCACTACTGAAGCAGAATACATTGCTGCTTCGCATGCTTGCAAAGAGGCGGTTTGGTTGAAAGGTTTGCTTGGTGAGTTTGGTAGGTTACGGGACAACATCAGGTTACTTTGTGATAGTCAAAGTGCAATACATTTGGCTAAGAATCCGGCCTATCATAGTAAATCAAAGCATATACCGATCAAGTACCATTTTGTAAGACAGGTTATCACTGAAAGGGGAGTCTCTCTTGAAAAGGTGCATACAAAGGAAAACTGTGCAGACATGTTCACGAAACCAGTTTTGTTGGAGAAGTTGCGTTGGTGTTTGGCTTCTCTTGGCTTGCAGAAGAGATAAAATAATAATAACAGGGCATCAGGCTAATTGTTGTCAAGGTGGAGATTGTTGAGATTTTCTGTTTTAAATAAAATAGGAAAAATCTCAGTAGGTGACAAAAATTAGGAATTAGTTCCTAGATTAGCTCCAGTTTGTTGGGAGGAAGTTAATGCATCCTAAATTTGAGTTGAGAGGATTTATGAGGCTGTTAGATTCTCCTGCTATATAACAGGTATCCATACGTTTGTTTTAGAGTGGGTGTGTGAATTATGTAATCTCCTGTTTGAATAATAAAGATTGCCAATGCCCTGTTGTGTGGACGTAGCCCAGAATGGTTGGGTGAACCACGGTAAACCTTTGTCTTTGTGTGCATGATTAAGTTTGCTGTTGTTGTGTTTATTCAATTTTACGCACTCCAACATGGTTTACATAATTTTGGTGACAGTAAAATTGAATGGTAACGTGAAACAAGCCTCAAACGTTCTCCAGAACGTTTTTTCTATCTGATAACCATTAATTAATAGAACTTATAAAATGATCATGCAGTCTGTGTGAACTTTGGCAGTTTGTACAACTTGCCAAAAACTTGTATAGTTGCTCGATACTAATATATCTTTTAAGTTAGTCTCTGGTGCTTGAATTGTGATTTGATATAAACGATCATATAGTTCTTATGATTTTAGTATTATTTTATTTTAGGTGTGTATAAATTGTTTATTTTATTATAATGGATGGGTTTGATATGGTGATTTGATTGTTATTTTAGAGTTTAGAATTTCATTATTATTCTATAATCAATGGTTAATGGTTGGTATAATAAATAAATTTGAAGTTTGAATAATTTAATTTAATGATATTTGTAATAATAAATTGAATATTATTATTAGATGGAGATAATAATATAAATAAATAAATAATCTCAATTTAATGGATATAGATGAAAAACTATAATGATGAAGGTGGTTAACCTACACTAAAACCAATGTAGTCTATTAGACCTTAAGAAAATACGAATCTAATTGTGATTCTTCAAAATCTTACCTTATTCTCTTGCACTATGCCAAAGAAGTTGTAAAACCAATGTAGTCTATCAGACCTTAAGAAAATAAGAATCTAATTGTGACTCTTCAAAATCTTACCTTATTCTCTTGCACTATGCCAAGGAAGTTGTAAAACCAATGTAATCTATCAGACCTTAAGAAAATAAGAATCTAATTGTGATTCTTCAAAATCTTACCTTATTCTCTTGCACTATGCCAAGGAAGTTGTAAAACCAATGTAATCTATCATACCTTAAGAAAATAAGAATCTAATTGTGATTCTTCAAAATCTTACCTTATTCTCTTGCACTATGCCAAGGAAGTTGTCGTACCTTTCCATATGGTGACCCTCCAATTGCAAGAAACAACATCACGAAATCGGAAGATCCTCGGGCTTTCTCTATGAGTTAGTCAATGAAATATCTCACTAGCTTCCCGACCCTTGCAACACCAAGGGAAGAAAAAATATATATATGGAGTGTATCACTCCCATTGGTGGCTTAATGCAATTATTTGGGAGAAACATGAAGACAAAAATTATATTACCTCCTTATTAAAAGACATTAAGAGGGATCAATGGAAGTTATAAGATAGTGTAGATAGGTTGGATGCTCCTCTCTCTCACACATGGAAAAGCACATCCATTATGAGTTCAAGATTCAGGTCCCTTCTAACACCAAAGGTAGATGACCAACTCTAATGTCTTTTTTGGATTCTTGATCCAGTTGTTATGCAATGGTTTATCTAGGAGTACATTTTGATTATATGTTTTTTCGTTGTTGGTCTTGCTAACAATAATTTCATACTCATTTTCTCCCTGTCTATATCTCTGGTTTCCTGTATGGTAGAGTGAGATGAAGACTGCTATGGTTTCCATGACTATAATCCTCTATATAATGTGATTTTCTTGGACATAAGCCAAAAAAATAAACTTTAAATACTCAACCATAACGCAATTATTTAATGTGAGCCTCTTCCAAAACACACTCGACTAGTGAAAAAAGAAACACCAATTCAAATCAACAGGATAATTCTTTCGACATTTGATTTCATTTCATTATCCCTTCAACCATGTTTTATATTCCCCATAGTATTAAAACACATTTACTGTTATTTCATTTCATTATCACAGAACAGGTGATAGATCTCAAAATGGAAATCACACAAGCTCAGGGATACCCAGCACCAATACAATCATTTATACATGAAGGCAAAGAACTTAAAAACTATAGCACCATAAGGGATTACTCCATAACCTTTGGTTCTACCATTACTCTCAAACTACGGCTGCAAGGAGGAGGAACAGGGGACCGGGGAAAAACCAAAATCTTTGGTGGCGAAGGGGGAGGTAGTACCTTAAAACATAATCACAATAATACAAGGCTTTCTTTCAAGAACATACTGCAGGGAAAAAAAACCCAACTGTGTCTACAGAATCAGCGGGCAATATCCCTAAGCCCTACATAGTTGAACAACTGAATCATACTCCTGAACTAGTCATTGATATACCTGAGACTGATGATCATCGAAACACATATCAGTAACACATGCACTTATATTTCGCTTCAATAGCTTTTGGCCCAAACCAATGGAGCTCTTTCAATGGATATTCAAAAACTGGACCATGGAGTGTGAAAAACACCTATGCTCAATAGGCTTCTTTATAGTTAAATTTCAACATTCAGAAATCAGAGATTACATTCTCTAGGAGGGTTAGTGGTTCTAGGGTTCAACGGGTCTTTACATCACCCCATGGACCTCAGATTTTGATGCTAATACTATGGTAGTTTCCAGAATGTCGGTCTGGGTAAGATTATACAATCTTCCCTTACATTTCTAGAGTGACAACATCCTCTAAAGTATAGGGAATGTTAGTGGGTGGTACATCAAAATAGATACACAACGACTGGAGGAGAGAATCTTCACCTTTGCGCGTATTTCTATCGAAGTAGACCTCAACAAAGGACTTCCAGAAAACATATAGTTGGTACATAAACAACAAAAATGCATGCAACACATAGACTATGAAAACATGGCCTTCAGATGCATAATATGCAGACACACCGGTCATCTACAAAATACCTGTCCAGAAGCAAAAAGAGATAATCGAAGAGAGAAGAGTGTCGGGAAAACACCCAAAGGATGGAAATATCCCCCATGCGACTCAGAGGAGGAGATAGAACAAGACGAGGAAGTACCCACTACATGTGGGAACAAACAATCAACAGTTATCCCAGATGCACAAGAAAAAGAAACATAAGATCCATTTGAAATACAAACACAATAGGACCCACCCACAAAGGACCCAGTTGTAATAGACAGAGGTGGGAACAAAAGGCATCATTCATCAGACACCTCCGACTCGGACAAGGACGTTGGTGCAGCTACAATTGAAAATCAGCTCGCCCTTGTCTCTCCCACATCATCTCAAGGAGCATGGTGGAAGGTGGAAAAAAAGAAAGGGAGAAAAACTTGGTATTTCTCCCCATTGTATATTATTGATCTTTCCTTGTCATTTTTTAACACTAGTCTTGGCTGGTTGTTGGTCTTATATCTGCTGGTGCAACATGTAATTTTGTTTCTTATAATAAAATAACAATTTTTCCTTGGGAAAAAAGAAGAAGCTTATGTGGTGATCAATTAAAGATGAATGTTTCGAATTATCCACAGTGTTGAAAGACATTTGAGATCCATCTTCAAGAAAGAATTTAAAGAATGCTTGAAAGAAAGACCAAACCAACAATAAATAGCAGTAGAACAAAATAAAAAGGTCGACCATTCATTTATTATATTTAAAATTATTATTAATGAATTTATCCATAAATTATTAAATACCAATTAAATAAATAAATTATTTAATAATAATTGTTTGTGAAATTAATTAATAAATCATTTCTGAATTTAATCAACATTTAATGACTTAGTTAATTAATTAATTTTATACTCTTATTAAGATTAATTAGTTATTAAGAAGTTAATTGTTTATTAATTATTTTTTATATAATAATAATTATTTGTTACTTAATAACTACTCATTTAGATGAATAACTAAATATTAATCTAAATAAATAATTATTTGTTTTTAAAAATATTTTATTAGAAATATTTTATTTAATTATTTTTAATAATTTTTAGTTTTTAGTTTTTAATTTGTTAATTAATATAGTAATGTACATTTAAATATATTAATATATTAATTTGCATAAAAAATACATTAATATACTAATATGCATAATAATGTACATTATATGTGTGTGTGTGTGTGTGGAGAGTATTGTATATGGAAGTTCATATAAATGTATATAAATATTGATGTGTATTTATTAATATAGTTGATAGAAGTGTTTGAGATAATGCCTCCATTATTGTGCATACTACAGTTTAGGGATTGGTTTGGTGTGTTGGAGGATGTTGAGAGATTCTCTCAACTACTCCCTCCAAGAATGGAATTAGTTGGATCTCAGCAGCACTATAAATATTGTAATGTATTAGTTTGATTTAATATAGAAAATAATTATTTGTGTGTGAATGTTGTGCGTTTCTGCTCTCTCCAATTTCTAATATGGTATCGGAGCCTCTACTGGCTTAAATCCCTCACGGGATGGCCAGAAAGATGTGAGAGCCATAAATTGTAATCTATGTAAATAGATAGGATTAGTGCGTGTGTGTAGAAAATTATTTTTGCTGTAAGTTTCTGCGCTGTTTGCCGTCGGCTTAGAGTTTTCTCTAACGCGTGATTGCTAATGTAGGCCGAGTTTATATTCTCTCCAAGGGACGAGTTTCACTCCAGAGAAAGGTCGAGTTTCATCCTACAGGCTACAACTGGACTGCGCAGTGGGTATACAAGAACAATGTTTGCTGCTACAAATAAATCGTTTTCCTCTTGAGTGCCAGGGGTTCCGTATATTAGTTCTGAGCTTTCTTCCTTGTATGGTATGAATCTGTTCCAGAAGAAATCGAAGTTGCAATGGCTATAACATGAGATTGAGTGTAGAATTGTTGAAGTGTTCAAATGCTAGAAGAGACTAAGAGTTGTTGCGTTGCTTGCTGAAGATTATGCTAGGCCTGTAGGGGTTGTATTCTTTTGAGCATACTCCTGTATCATTAGGAGGTAGTAATAGGATGCAAAGATTAGAAAATAGTTCAAATTATTTTGCTTCAGCAGTGAATCAAGAGGTCGAATGCTCTGGTGAGACTAATAATATAAGCCTCAAGTTTATTGTCCCGTGAGCCACATTTCGAGCTGTCTATTTCCTTCTCTACTATCTACAAGGAAGTAGCTGGATATGCAAAGGACCAAGCATTAAAATCTAAGAGAGCGTGATCGGCAGGCTCAACAAAACTCTGCCACGATTTATTATACAGATTGATTTATTATAAATGCGTTATGCATATATGAATACGCACTCTTCATATGTACTCCAGATTGACTGCATCTGTGGTTAACACCCTATATTTCATGAAGGCAGTCATTTGTGAGAAGCCAAATGGATAAGAAGCAGAGGGTCCCATCGTATAGTAATAATTTCCAGTTGTGTGCAAGCTCAGCAGAGTGGACGCGTAAAGGAGGCAACCACAAGTGTGCTCTACACTACTGCATATGAAGTTGCCATGGGTGTATTCTATGGCCTTGGATCTGTGGTGTATGCAACAAGGATTCCGGTTCGATGGAAGCTGCAAATTTATTTGCAAAAGACGGAGGCAGCAACGGAGCATGAATTAATTCTCGTGTCCACGGATCTGTTGTGAAAGAAAATCCGCTTTGAAGTCCGTGGTTAATAGAATAGTTATTAAATTTGCTAATTTTGATAATTGAGTGGTGTGCATAGTTATTATTATTTTGTTTGTAAATTATTGAAGAAGAACCAATTATTGAACAAATTATCATTATTTAAATTAGTCGTTCTTGACGTTCTACGGGAACGAGAGAACAATTGGCTAATTTGATTGTGTGAAGTTGTTACATGCTGATGGATCTTGTTGTTTCTCGGGGCTTCAAGAGCATCGGTTACAGGTTATACAATGAGATCCTTGTGTGTAAAGGTCACATTGTTGGATTAATCACTGATCATATTATGCATCCAGAATAGTTTCCTATAGACTGTTGAAATTTATTCTTCGGGGTTATTTCACAGATGGAAATATTTCCATAGGATAGTTCAGTGTCGAGACTTTTCTTCGGGGGTGTCCAGAATCTTTGATCTTACAAATTCAGTATTGCTGGTCAGAAACAAATGTATCTTAAATGGGTTGAATGGTAGCTCGAAAATGGTGGAGAAAAGAGCGTTGTCTATGAGATCTCAGAGTGAGTACAAATGTTAATGAAGACCAGGGCAAAAAAATGTTTGTATTAAATTAGTATGTTCTCCATTTTTGTAATGTAGGCATTAAAGGGGGGTGTTTGAGATAATGCCTCCATTATTGTGCATACTACAGTTTAGGGATTGGTTTGGTGTGTTGGAGGATGTTGAGAGATTCTCTCAACTACTCCCTCCAAGAATGGAATTAGTTGGATCTCAGCAGCACTATAAATATTGTAATGTATTAGTTTGATTTAATATAGAAAATAATTATTTTTGTGTGAATGCTGTGCGTTTCTGCTCTCTCCAATTTCTAATAAGAAGTTCATATAAATGTATATAAATATTGTTGTATGTTTATTAATATGGTTGTGCTAGTAAAATAAGTAAGTTTGAAGTTAATAGTTAGTTGTATTATCAGTAAATTTAGATTTAAAAAAAATGAATTTTAGAAAATTTAGAAAATTTCTCATTTATTTATAAAAAATTTAAAATACATTAATAATGTTAATTTTTTTAAATAAAATAATAATTTTAATATTTGAGTTTTCATTTAGTGATAAGGATAGTTTGTTTGTAAATATAATTAAGTAAAAAAAATTATATATTTTCTAAAATGATTTTCTAATATTTTTTGAAAAATAATTTTTTAAAATAAATTTATTAAAAAACTTATCTCTCAATAAATATAACTAGCAATTGCACCACATGTTGCAAAAGAAATGCCTTAAGGCAATAGCATGGGAAAGAGTAGCCTAGAAGAAATAATATGTTGCAGACCATAGTGAAGAGAAGGAACCATCATGAAGGAATGAAAGGAAATTTTTCCATCGTGAAGGAATGAAAGGAAAATTTTGCTTCCAGGAAGCATGTCGTGGAGGTTTCAAAGATATTGTTGATAAGAGTTATAAACTAGAAATTTTTGTTTTAGATATTGAAATAGGCAATTGGGGATGAAAACATATATGTAAACCAACATAATCTCTTCACATATATAAAAATTTTGTTATAGATATTGAAATAAGAAATTGGGGGTGAAAATCCTTTGGTGATTAATAATCATCTGAAACAAGCATGCAATGAGCATGTAACTCAAATAAGATATTTTAAATACATTCATGTACAATCTATCTAGCATAGATGTAAATAAAGAGAATTTTAATTAAAAGAAATAGAGTTTACTCCAAACTCATCTACATATTCCAATTGCATTCACGACTTAAGAGTAGTAAAAACAAGTTTATTGAGAAAACAACTCCAACACATTTGTAGAGAAAACTATAACACACTGTCACACTTTTCTTATCATAGCTAAATGCTCCTATATGCAACAACTATGAATTTCATCACTTGGGAGCAGTAAAAACATGTTTATTGAAAAAACAACTCCAACACATTTGTAGAGAAAATTATAACACAATATCAAAAAAAATTTATCATAACTAAATGCTCTTAGCTTATTCTTAATTGATCAAGAGTATAGAATTTTTAGGGTGGTGTTCGATGTGCACTAAAATTCCCACGATGTCCATCACAATGTATGGGGTTAATTCAAACCATGGATATATTCTATGAGTTGTTCCGATTTTTTTCTTGTGGCTAAAACTTAGTTTTGGTTGTCACCTAGTTATCATGATCCAAAACTTTTTTATCATCTCAGATCCTTATAGATTTAGATATATTCTGTGAGCTAATTTGATGTTTTTCTTGTCGCAATGATTCAAAAATCAGTTATTATACCACAATATTGACTTTCTCATTGGAGAGTTAATTGAGAGGAGTAAATTGAGTCGTTATTGTTAGAAATTGTTGTATAAGATGGGAAATTTGGATGGTTTGTAGACAATCTGGATGTCATAAAAGATTTGAATTTTTTAGTGTCTTTGGCCACCATGCATCTAATAGGATCCATTTCAACTGGGAATGTCAATAGATCTCTGTGTGAATGATAACTTGTGACATCCCTAGCCATTTTATTTGATTGTGGATGAGGTTAAAAAGTAATAACAGGAACCATCATGAAGAGAAGGAACCATCTTCAAGGAATGAAAGGAAAATTTTCCATCGTAAAAGAATCAAAGGCAAATTTTGCTTCCATGGATGCAGGTCGTGGAGGTTTCAAAGATATTTTTGATAAGAGTTATCAACTAGAAAATTTTGTTTTAGATATTGAAATAGGCAATTGGGGATGAAAACATATATGTAAACCAACATAATCTCTTCGCATATATAAAATTTGTGTTATAGATATTGAAATAAGAAATTGGGGGTGAAAATCCTTTGATGATTAATAATCATCTGAAACAAGCATGAAATGAGCATACTCCAAGTTAATCTACATATTCCAATTGCATTCACCACTTAAGAGCAGTAAAAAAAAAAATATTGAGAAAACAACTCCAACACATTTGTAGAGAAAATTATAACACATTATCACACTTTTCTTATCAGAGCTAAATTCTCCTATATGCAACAACGATGAGTTTCATCACTTAGGAGCAGTAAAAACATGTTTATTGAGAAAACAACTCCAACACATTTGTAGAGAAAATTATAACACACTATCACAATTTTACTATCATAACTAAATTCTCTTAGCTTATTCTTAATTGATCAAGAGTATAGAGTTTTTAGGGTGGTGTTCTATGTGCACTAAAATTCCCATGATGTCCATCACAATGTATGGGATTCATGGCAACCATTGATATATTCTGTGAGTTGTGATTTTTTTCTTGTGGCTAAAACTTAGTTTTGGTTGTCACCTAGTTATCATGATTCAAAACTTTATTAGCATCTCAGATCCTTATAGAATTAGCTATATTCTGTGAGCTAATGTGATGTTTTGTTTGTCACAATTATTCAAAAATAAGTCATTATACCACAATATTGACTTTCTCATTGCAGAGTAAAATGAGAGGAGTAAATTGAGTGGTTATTGTTAGAAATTGTTGTATAAGATGGCAACTTTGGATGGTTTGTAGGCAATATGGATGTCATAACATATATCTAATTTGAATTTTTTAGTGTCTCTTGCCACCATGCATCTAATAGGATCCATTTCAACTGAGAACATCAGTAGATCACTGTGTGAATGATAACTTGTGACATCCCTAGCCATTTTCTTTGATTGTGGATGAGCTTACAAACTAATATCTTGTGAAATCCCTCGCCATTTTTTTTTATTGTGGATCAGGTTATAAACTAGAATACACTCTCTCTTAAGAAGACTCTACAATATATATTGGATAGTGGGAAAGGTTATGATAAAACTTGTACAAAAAACCCTAAGGACTGAGTGGGTTTTTTCCTTTGTAAGTTTTGTTTGGAATTGAAAAATAAATAAAAATATATAGTTACAAACTGTTATGTAGTTACAAACTATTACAATTAAGTAATTAAAGGTAAATTTAGTGTTATTTAAGAAATTAGAAATGTGAAATAATTTGGAAATTAAAAAAAAATCACATATTTAAAAAAAATCATTATTAAGTTAATTTTTTTTATATTTAGAAATACTACTGATGAATAATAAAACAGTTGTAACATAAATAATATATAACAAAAAAGCGATGTATTTTTGGAATAATAAAGTAGTTGTAAAAAAAATAATATAGAACAAGAAAAGCTATATATATTTGGATGTATGAAAATTTAAATACATTTTATTAAGTAAAATTTTAAAAGAATAATTGTTATAAACAATTAAAAATAGTTTTATTAAATAATTAGTTTAGATATATATTATTTATTAGAGGGATCAATTCTCTTTTCACTCTAAACTAGGTTTGGATATCAAGACATTTGATCCCTCTTGGTTCTTGGTAGATCCATAGTTAGGCCATCTTAATTCCCCCCTTTAAATAAACTACATTATGCATGAATATCATGGGTTGTTTTTATAGTTTATTATTATTAGACATTTGATCTCTCATGGCTCTTGGTAGATCCATAGTTAAGAATGATCTAGGCCATATTAATTCCCCCCTTTAAATAAACTACATGCCACATGAATACCATGGGTCAATACCATGGGTTGTTTTTATAGTTTATTATTATTTTATAATTTTCATTTTTTATTGTATTTTGACTTAGTTAAAATGTCCATTACATTATGTCAATCTTTTTATTTAATTTTATTTTATTTTTATTTTTGTGTAATTTGACATAGTCTCACCAAAACCTAAATTCAATCTAACTCATTAAAAAGAAAAAAAAACTAACATTATAAAAAACATATATAAAACTATTTACTTGTGGATCTAATGGCCTAA
Source organism: Pinus albicaulis (assembly GCA_034641835.2). Lineage (NCBI taxonomy): Eukaryota > Viridiplantae > Streptophyta > Pinopsida > Pinales > Pinaceae > Pinus > Pinus albicaulis. The sequence continues at coordinate 1,410,352,207 of CM076574.1, forward strand.
AACATTTCAATCATCTAACATTTGATCCAATGGCTCAGACATGGACACAATGGCAACTAGGGAAGTTGATTTCAAATAGAAACACCTTAAAACATCAATATAATAAAAATTATTATATATATATATATATATATATATATAACAAAAAAATCCATATAACCTTTTAATAATTTAAAACATTCTTTCATTAAACATTTAAAATTTATTTAATGTAATATATATATATATATATATATATATATATATATATATATATATTTATATATATATATATATATATATATATGATTTTAAATAATTTTGAATATGATGAGAAGTTTATTATTTTGTATTGTTTTTAAAATTATTTAATGTAATATATATATATATATATATATATATATATATATATATATATATATATATATATATGACTTTTTGAATAATTTTGAATATGATGAGAACTTTATTGACATTTTTATATTGTTTTTTTTTAATTGTTAGATGTCAAGAAAATCCATATAATTATCTAATAATTAAAAAAAAATGCTTTGACTAAATTTTTAAAATATATTTATAAAAAGATTATTTAGATAATTATTTCCTCCACCTGATTATTGATAATGGGGAGGATGAGTGATGAGTGCACAAACTCTAAGGGTTTCACGCTTCGGCCCTAGGCCACTTGGCTATGTCGCACCTCTGCATGAAGTGACAAGCGTACACCCGCCTCTAAACCTCGTACCACCCTTGGCCCTTTCGGCACCCTACCTGAGGTATCTGCGACGTGGATGGCTGTACAATTATTGATTATCCACATTAAGAATGGGGTTTAATGAAAACTATCGTTTCTGTTGCCCACGACGGTGTTCTAAGTTTAGGGTTTTGGCTCTGGAGCGAGATTTTCGTCATGTCGATTTAAGAAGGGTTGTCTGCTGTAGAGATGGGTTTTGAGAGTGAGTCTGTCGAGCTCGAGCCAGCGCCCAAAGACCTTCTAACGTGTTGGGGGCATGAAGTCTCTATGGAGAACCTCGAACTATTTTTTCTGAATAATGTGGACTTACATGGTTTTAGCGAGGAAGTAGTGGTTGGGGGTCTCCAGAATGGAGCAGGATTGCTAGAGGAAACACTCCAGAGTACCTGGAGTGGCCACTAGAGGGCGAGGCTTATCCTAGCGTCGTCTCAAGATCAAAATCATCCCTTCGAAGATAGGGAAAGAATGATTCAACAGTTTTCTCAGACTTTTCCTTTGTACGCAGCACAAGGTAATTCTTTCCTCCCTGCTTTTACTGGTCGCATTGAGGATATAGTAGGAAGTTACGGTCTTCAAGGTTTATCAGGCTTCAAAGCCTTAGGAGAGGGAAATCATACTGGTAGAGCTTCTTTGGGAGGGTGTTATAAGGGGGACCCTATTGAAGATTGGAAGCCTTCGTTGGGTCAGAGTTTTCTACCTACCAGAGCCTTCTTGCCGTTTGTGTCTCATGCTTTAGGGGTCTCTTAGGGCAGGGGTGGTCCGCACTTAAGATCTCTGCAAATGGAAACTCTAGCAATCTGTCAGTCTAGGGTTTCTTCGAACGAAGCTGTTGACAGAAACCCTCGGGTCTCGATCTCAGAATATGAGGGGCCAGATCTGTGTAAGGAAGTAGGGCTTGAAGTTGGGGTGCAGCAGAGGGGGCTAGAGGGTGAAGAGATTTTAAAATTTTCTGAAGGAAGGTGACTGGGGTTGCCTGAGACTGCTGGGATGGATGCTCCTATTCTTAAAGCACCTGGTGAGGGGGAGGAAATCAAGGAAGCCATCGGTGGAAAGAGGAAAAAGCCCAAACCCATTAAGAAAAAAGAGACTCGGCCAAGCTGTCTTCTAGGTGTGGACATCAGCATAGAAAAAAATAATGGAAGCATTTGAAACCATTCTGGTTGGACGAGTGCGAGGTAGGAAGTATTTGGCTGATTATATTTCAGACTAGGTTCTTAATGAGTGGAAAGAAGCCCCGGGATAGCCCACAGAGATTAAAAACTTGGATAGGGGCTGGTTCAATATCAGGTTTTCCCTCAAAGACCATGTGGAATAGATTCTTGAAAGGAATTGGTTCTTTGGGAAGCGACCTATCCTCTTTCATAGATGGACCTCGTTATTTGATGCGCAAAAAGAAAAAATGACGGAATCTCCAGTTTGGGTCAAGCTTCCCGGACTTCCCATGCAGTTTTGGAATGACTCTGCTTTTATTTCCATTGGAAATACTTTGGGAAAATTCCTGAAGGTAGATAAATCCTATATCCAATCAAGGGACTGGAGTGTGGCTCAGATTCTGGTTAGTTTCAACCCAAGAGAGGGCCTGGCGGATGCAATGACTCTAAAATACAGGGATCTAGAATTCCTACAGACCTTGGACTACAAAAATATTTCTTTCCGCTGTCTTCGGTGTCACAAGTATGGTCATCTAGCGAAGGAATGTCCCTTAGGCCACCACCGTCATCGCAGACAGAAGAAACCTTGTAAACAGCAGGGATTTTCTTTACATGAAGAGGGGGGATTAGAGTAGATGGCCACTATTCAAATTGTTGAACAGGGGAGGTTTTCTGAAAAATAAGAGCTCATGGAGCAGGATCGATCTGTGGTTGTAACCACCTCTCCCTCAGTTGTTGCTATACCGACGACCTCCCTAGTTCCCCTTCTAGTTTCTGAAATTGTTGGGGCGTCTCAGGCGGGTACGTATATTTTTCCTCCTCTTTCCTTATGCTCCTCTGTTTGTTTCTCTCTGTCTGATTTCGTTGGGCCTGGTCCTTTCAAGGAGGTCCTCAATGATCTTTTTGTGTTAAATTTGTCTAAATCTTCTCTAGATAGTGTCATATTATCTATCCCAAACCCTTCTAAGTCTGAATCTACTCACTCTGAGGGTGACCCTATTCTTGTTTGTTCCTGAGTCCCTAGCCTTGAACTCCCCCCTTATAACCTCCGTCCCTTGGCCAACCGAAAAGGGAAAGGGTTGGTAGTAGGAGGCCTTGCTTCGGACCCTGTGGCTTTTGGCCCGAGGAAGTTAAGGGGAAGAAAATCAAACCTTTCCAAGGCCCAGTTAAAAGTTGTCATTGATATAGCTGATGGGAGGCAGAAGTCTATCTCTGGGGTGCTTAGAGTAGAGCAACCACCCCCTCCCCCCAGATATCTGATGATCCTTCTCTCTTACAATTGCAGAGGCTTAGCTAGCCAGTCGAAAAAGCTAGCCTTCAAAGAACTTGTTCATTCCCATAACCCAGATGTCATTATGCTCCAAGAAACTCTGGGGAAAGGGGATGAAGTAATTCGTATTCTATTAAAATTGTTACCTGGGTGGGCCTTTCATGCTCTTGATGATGTTGGTAGATCCGGGGGAGTGGTTTTTGGTTATAATACGAGGAAGCTAAGAGAAACCTCCTCCTGGGGTTTTGAAAATTTCCTGGCTATGGAACTCTACTCCAATGAAATGCGCCTCTCCTTCCTTATCTTGAACATTTATGGCCCTTGTTTGGTTCGGGATCGTTTCTGGACTTCTTTCTTCATATCTTCTTGTCTTTCCCATCCAAACCTGATAATTGGAGGAGATCTAAACTTCTCTCTGGGGGAATCAGAATCTTGGGGTGTCTCTGCTCATATGGACCCCCTCTCTAAGTTTTTTGTGAACAAACTCGATGTCTCTCACCTGGTGGATGTTCCTCTTCTCAAATTGCACCCTACATGGAGAAATCGGCATGTTGGTGCTGACTAGGTGGGCAAAAAGCTGGACCGCTTTCTGTTGTGCGAAGCATTGGCAGAAAATTTGTCAGTCTACAGACATTGGGTCGAGGAGGGGGGTCTCTCGGATCATTTACCAGTTTTTTTGGAGATGAAAGGTGATGCAAAGAAACCGGGAATTCTTTTTAAATTCAATTCATCTTGGTTGAATGATGAATCTTACAAAGCACTCTTCCATGCTACATGGAGGAAGGATAATTTTAGAAGAGAGGACAACAGAAGTGTTTTATTAATGAACAATCTTAAGAACATGAAACATGCCACCAAGGAGTGGGATCTCCAGAAGAAATTGAAGGAGAAGGAGGAACTCAAAAATGTTAACTCAGAATTGGAACGCCTGGAAAACTCTGATGGAGCTAGGTATGCCTCTTTGGAGTCAAGGGCCAGAGTCAAGGAGTTGGAAGCCTCTCGGAGGAAAATACTTCAGCTAAGGGAAGAAAGTTGGCTACTGAAAAAGCCAAGCCATCTGGCTGCAAGCGGGAGATGAGAATACAAAATTCTTCCAAAATTATGCTAAAGGCCGTAAGAATTCCAATACTATATGTGAATTACAGAAGGAGGATGGTGATATGGCCAAATCATTTGAAGAACTGGCTTCCCTCAGTGTTAATCACTTCAAAAATCTTTTCAGAGCCCTTGAGGAAGTTTTTATAGCGGAAGTTATTAGAGTAGCACAATTTTTCCCTAGCTACATTGATGATGAAGGCAATGATGTTATCATGGAACCTGTCTCCAAACAGGAGGTGGAAGATATTCTTAAGGCTATGCATAAGGATAAAAGCCGAGGCCCAAATGGATGGACTGTGGAATTTTTTCAATATTTATTTGAATCTATTGGGGATGAATTGGTAGCAGTAGTGGAGGATTCCAGGTTTTCTGGATCTATCTATTAGCCCTTCAATTCAAACTTCCTTGCTTTGATCCCCAAACTTGACCACCCAACCTCTTTTGATGACTTCCGGCCTATTTCTTTGTGTACTTGTGTCTATAAAATTATTGCGAAAGTCATAGCCTCAAGGATCAAACCTTTCCTATATAAGTACATCTCTCCAAAGAAATTTGGTTTTCTGGATGGAAGACAGATTCACGAAGCTGTGGGAGTCACTCAAGAAACCCTCCATAGCCTCAAAAAAAGTGGGAAGAAAGGGGCTACTGTTAAAATTGATTTATCCAAGGCTTATGACAGAATAAGTTGGATGTATCTTCGTCTCCTGCTGACTCATCTTGGGTTCAGATTCGACTTTGTTAGATGGGTCATGAGTTGTGTCACTTCGTCTTATATTGCAATTTTGATTAAGGGGGCTGCTTCTTTTTTTTTTCAACCCAGAGAGAGGAATGAGACAAGGATGCCCTCTCTCTCCTCTCCCTTTTTTGCTGGCAGCTGAGGGCATTAGCCTAATGATCCATAAGGCGAAGAGACAGGGTGATCTCAAAGGAATTGAAGCGGCGGTTAACCTATGGGTTACTCATCTTCTCTTCGTGGATGGTATTCTTCTGTTCAGCAATGGAAGCATTGAGGACTGTCGAGTCCTTAAGAACATTCTAGATCTCTTTTTGAAAGCAACAGGTCTCAAAATTAATGAACAAAAATCGACCCTAACAACCTCTGGTCTGTCAATGGAGGAGATTGGCAGGGTTGGAGCGCTCTTTCATTTCAAAATCAAATCCCTGTAGGAAAGCTTCAAATATTTTGGGTTCCTTCTTAAACCTGACAATTACCGGAACCAGGAGTGGAAGTGGTTTCTTGCAAGGGCACCACATGTCCTCTCTGGTGGGCCACCTCCTAACCTATAAGTGTCGAATTACATTTTATGTTAAAGTGGGACATTGGGTTGGTGGAATTATTTCGAATCTATATATATATATATATATATATATATATATATATATATATATATATATATATTCAAACCCACATTTTGGCGGGATTTAACTAAGTCTGGAGGTATGTTGACTAGTGTGGTGGAGGCTTCTAGAATGGCGGGATTGATAAATTAGCGGAGGAGTTACTCTTATGACTTGGTGCAAAATTTTATGGTGCAGTGGGGGCTCGAACTCGTGACCTCCCGTTTGAAAAACACATGCTCCACCATCTCTCCTACCGAGTAGTTCTTACCCTATCTACTTTCTACATAAACTTAAAGTTTAACTTCCACCCATTTGGGGGTGGGAGGGGACCAGCCCTGTGGGCCAAGCCCCTCCCCATGTGACCAGAAGCGCGTGACCGAGAGCCAGTCCAAAAAAACCCGCAGAAAATTAATGCAGATTAATTAACGACTAAAACATGGTTAACCCACAATAAAATGTCATTGGAGCATAAATTATGCTTATCCATAAATTTTTCTTATCTGCCCGCTAAACCCTGCTTAACGCTAATCAATCCTGACACTTAAGTTGGCAGAAAATTCAGAGGCGCGCAAATTTTGGCGGGAATTCTAAGTTTGGAATGTTAACTGGAAGTTCCTAAATTTTTGGAGGAGAAATTGGGGAAAAGTTGGTTTTGGTCATAACTCACTCAATTTTCAGCCAAATTGAGCTCAGTAAAAGTCATTTTTCGCTAATTGGCATCCTAGGAACTCAATGGAGTAGGTTGCAGAGGCAGAAAAGGTCATGTACAAGTGTTACACAACATTTTGTCACCGTCCCTGCAATCCCCATCTTGCACATTGGAGCACCATTTCTGTGACTTATATGTAGTTTCATGCCTTGTAAAAAGTGTCATTGCATCCCTTTCCATGAGGAGAACATTTCCTCTGTTGACTATTCCTGGAACAGACCATCAAAAACACATGATTTTGGGTTGGTGCTGGCAGGCAGTTATGCAACGCTAATCAATCTTGACACTTAAGTTGGCAGAAAATTCAGAGGCACGCAAATTTTGGCAGGATTTCCAAATTTGGAATGTTAACTGGCAGTTCCTCCATTTTTGGAGGAGAAATTGGGGAAAAGTTGGTTTTGGTCATAACTCACTCAATTTTTTACCAAATTGAGCTTAGTAAAAGTCATTTTTGGCTAATTGGCATGTTAGGAACTCTATGGAGCAGGTTGCAGAGGCAGAAAAGGTCATGTACAAGTGTTACACAACATTTTGTCACTGTCCCTGCAATCCCCATCCCGCACATTAGAGAACCATTTCTGTGACTTATATGTAGTTTCATGCCTTGCAAAAAGTGTCATTTCATCCCTTGCCATGAAGAGAACATTTCCTTTGTTGACTATTCCTAGAACAGACCATCAAAAGCACATGATTTTGGGTCGGCAATGGGAGGCAGTTATGGCCTCGCACCCATAAGTGAAATTAGCACTAGGCCCCACGCTCATTGGCGCTATGTATTAGTAGACTACCCGCGCTGAGCTGTTTTTGGAAATTTTTTTAAATATAGAAGCGAATTTTCCATTACCAAACACTTCGTGAGCAGAGTCAGCATGATTTGTTCGACTGAATAACGTCCAACATCTTCCTCTGGCTTCTTGTTCCATACTTTTGAGCAACCTTCCAAAGGATAAGGCCTCCCTTCCACCATTTGAGGGATCCCAACCACCCCCTCCTCTCCTATATATACATCTCTCTCACATAGATGCTGCTAGCTGAAAATTTTGGAGAATAGCTGAAACAATCTGAATACGTTGGTGTGAGATAGATCAGAGAGATACCCCTTATCGAGAGAGAGTCTAGGCTTATTGCCTCGCCAAGTCCAATTCCCCAATGAATTCTTGAGACATGTTCTGAGTGGACCCGCTGAAGGAGGCTGTGACGTCAAGGCTCATTTGGTTGTAATATCTTTCTTTCTCTTAATTAATACATGACTGATGTTTTGATTCCTGTTTTGTGTTGATATGATTAATATTTCACAATACATTTAATTCTCCTTGACCAATTAGATAGTTATGAATGCAAATATTGTTTCATATGCTGCTATCGTTCTATGATCCTTGTCCAGGCACTTGAGTACCATTGTTGAAGGGTTGCGACGTGTCGGGATAAATATCAGGAGACTGATGCCACAGCTATGAAAACTGCATTGAAACCAAGGTAGGACATCTATCCCAACTCAATTTCATTCATTAACTAGGAATTGATGCATTAGCATGTCCTCTTGCTACTAGACCCACCCTAGGGCTAGAGGGAACACCTCTGTCCGCAGAGGGGATTTACCTGCACAACAAGTTGGCGACTCCATTGTAGATCAATGTGTATTTGTCGTCTTGTCGTTTATCGAGTGTTTGGCTTGTCGAGTTGACTTTGGTCTTTTCATCATTTTCCTGCTTTGCCTGGCTTGTTTGGATGTTTTAAACCACCTTGTTTAGTTCCAGAGTGTCATGTCTAACCTCTGCTTAGTGTTTTTATTTTTTCCCATGGTTTTCTATCTCAGTGCGGATTTTCTTTCAATAGTCGCACCAATTGGCGCATGTTTAATTTGTCAAACATGCACCAACCCATTTTTAGCGTGGATTATAGCTAAACAGTTGCGCCGAATCTTGTAGGATTTTTTTTGACCTCTTTTCTAAGTTTTTGTCAGTGTCTCTTGTATCTGGAATGGTTTTTTCTCTCGCAATTGGTCTACTAGTGATTGTTTTGAATCTGTAGACTTGGCCTTCTTAGCTGTTTTTCCATCATATTATTGGTGGAGTTTGTAGCCCTAGGGTTTCTAGGTGTCTTGTCCTATTTGTTTGGCCCTCTCCTCACTGAGCCTTTTGAGTGAAGTTCGAGTCACTTTGATCTTTATCGTTTCAAATCACTGACTAATTATGTTAGTCTTTCTCTCGATTCTTTGTGTCTTTGGTTTTTTGGATGATCACTTTTGTTTTCGTTTGAATCTCCATTCGTTACTTTGAACATAGATTACATTGCTCGTTGGATTGTTTCGAAAGCCCATTGTTTTCTTGGAAGAGTGCATCCTTGTTTTGAATGTGTTTTATGTTTGTATTGCATTTGATTTATTCGTCTTAGATATTTACATTCGTAGTGCTCAAAACTAGTATTTTTTTTTCTTTTAGTGTAACAGTGCATTGTGTGACTCATCCATCTAAAATACAAAAAAAAAAATTCTTTCGCTTCAATGGAAAATGAAAATGTTCTTTTGCATTACTAGCTCTTAGAAAACTATGAAAGAGTGTTCGTTTTCTCATTTGGTTGTATTAGATGCATTATTGAAATTCTTCTTATGTTTCAATTTATTGCTACTTTCTCATAGATTCATATCCTTCACTTAGCTAACATTCATTGAATGGAAATTATGTTCTTTTGCATGTAGTTTGAATTTAAGAATTTGAGATCACATTTGGTAAGGACTTGAAATCACAACATTGATTGAAGATCAACCTTAAAATGAATTCGATCAACCTAAGGAAGCATTGAAACCTGACACACATATTTTAGAGGTCTAGGCTAGTGATGTGTTCCGACGTCATTAAACCTAGTAGAGCTGTCGTTCTCCATTTGGCATTAGAAAACACTAGTGTGGACATTTGTTCCCCATATCGTCGCGTATATAAAGGGATACCCTCATAGGTTGCAATCCTTTATCCATAGGAAGCTGAGTCTTCCGCCCTGTAACCATGATACACTGAACACAGAATTCGAGGAGACTACCTGGACGTACGTCAAGTCCTTGGTCATTTCTCTTTCATTTGATCACCAAGGTGTATATGGTAGTTCACGGAAACTTGGTACACCCTCTTTCCTAGATTACCTAAGTAGTCATTTTGGTCTTCTTGTGACTCTATAAAAGTGAAAATATCATCGAGCACTTGTCCTTTCACACTCATTCAATATAAAAGTGACTACAGTCATCTTTTGCCTATTTCTTGACTCTTAAAACATGAAAAAACAAAGTTTCATTTCAATGTCATAAAATTAACTACCTATGATCATATGCTCGTTATAGATCTTTTCTTGGCTTGTTTTTAGTAGTTCCTTAGTGTTTTATCTTGAAGCCTCGAATAGGCTATCTCGTTTTCTTCCTTTTTTGAAACATTTTCACAGTGGCGGAATCAGTTTCGTCGTCCTCTTCATTGCCTCCTAGTGGTGATCCTTTTCCTGACATTTCTTTGGAAACACCTCTGTCCACTAGGTCTATCGAGTTATAGCAGTCTTTCCTTCTGAGTATCTTACCTCTCACTACCTGGTCTCCTCCAGAAGGGTCAGTTGATATCAATTTTCAACCTCAGGGTGGTTGGTTTGGTTTTGGGAGCGACGAAGAATTCCCTCATCTTACTTCGAGATCACCGCTATTAGCCATTGCTTTACCTGCCAGTCCTCGTCGTCTTTTAGATGATCTTACAACCTCGTCAGACATGGATTCTTCAAGCCTTGTTGGGAGTGAAGAGCTTCATGTTTCTACTAGGGAATATCAAGTCTTCCCAGAATATTTTCCATATGTCTCTAGTCAACCTTCCCCTTAATCGATGTCTCTTCCACCCAGTTATCATACTTTAGGTCAGATCCTTTCTGGTTTTGCATCCATGACACTGTCTGGTATGTCGAATTCCATAAGGATCTCGTATATTCCTGTATTTAGAATATCACCTTCGACACCCATCTCGTCGGTCGTTGTTACATCTAAATACGGTCCGACCATGGTGTGCTTCATACGCACCAGGTTGTTAGTATTTCAGTGATACGGGGGTCTCATTGTTGTTACTTGGTCTATCTTTATCAAATCCTACGATGCATGTTAGGCTCGTAGTGAGTGGATCGGACCTCATGCTGTGGAAATCCCCTCTAGTTGTACTGCGCCTTGGTTTCTGCTTATACTTTCAAATGCATTATCTGTTGATAACCCCTTCCCATGCCTCTAGGGGTCGAGCTCACCATTCTAGGAGTTGTTTCAACCATTTTCTTAAAAATAGAATTAGTTACATTAAACTTGGGCCGAATTTCTGAAAATAGGTGTTGAAGATGAACTCGTATCTCCTCAACCATAGCACCTGTTACAAAAATGAAAGAGGTTTTTGTATATAAGGTCATTTTGGAGAAAAACCTCTCTCAAATTGTGGAAATTCGTTTCCAGTCGCTCGCAATCTGTTCCACAAAATCATCTCTAAAACAGAAAATCATTAAAAATTAAAATCTGTGAAAATGAGCTGTAAATATCTAGTTACATATCTCAATTCGTGACACCTTTGAATAAAATGAAATATTTTTATGTTATATGGCTTGTGGTTAACAAAAACCTCCTTTGGTTTTGCAAAATTACTTTCCATCTGTTGTAAAATGGCCGCGCCCTAAAATGACTAAAACAATAAAAAATATGAAAAATTTGCTTTGTTTTAATGTAGGCTCCAAATATCACTATATATCTCCCACATAGTAGCACCTGTGCATAAGCTGAAGGAGGCTTTTGTTATTTGTTATGTGATAAACAAAAACCTATTTCACTTTTGAAAATTTCCTTACCATTATTTCACAAACTGATTTTGTACGAAACTTGTCATTGTGTGCAGCAACTGACCTCAAAACATGCATAACCAAGAATCACTCATTCATTTCGATCATATTTTCTAATTCGGGAGTCGGTTATGGGAGTGTGGTATACCGTTGGAAAGATTTTTCTGAGCTTCTTCTGATGGACACACTTGTGACATGTTTTTTGCTGAACATCATGTGAAAAACATCTGACAAAACTAGACATAATAATAGCTCATGTTGATCTCTGGTGACAGGCTGCGAAGACTGACACTAACATTGGCTCCAATGGAGATGGTAGCTCCTTTGGAGGTGCCAAGAACGACAGATATTTGGAAGATCAGACTAGTGCCTTCGTCCATTGGGCTATGGAGTCAATAACTGCAAACCCAAAACAACTCATACCAATCCAAAAACATATACATACTGCAACCTGTACATAAAAAAAAAAAATATCGGAAACTGAAATGTTGCCTTTGGCAGCTTATTTATTTACAAATCTCCCCTACTTTGCTGCAAAACCAATAGATCAAGTAACACTGTAATGCCAGATCAACCAATCAAGTAAATGTGGCAAGGATGCTGCTTGAAAGTGCTTCAACCTGGACACAAATGTAAATGCTGACAGCCATACATGCACATAACGAGTCTGGTTATGTAAAAGACAATTTGAACTATCATTCAAACTGAAAAAAATTTCCATGTACGTTGCAATAGGATCGCAAAAATCAGACTCTGTTTGTTGCCCCAACACCACAATACATTCTTCCAGCTGCAAACTCTCAATGCAAACATCCACGGGCAGCTCTATTGTTTCTTGTTTTGAAGGAGGGAGAGTTTCCAAGAACTTTTTAGGATCTTGAAATTCATATGATTGGATCTGATCATTTAAATACTAAATCTCCTTCTCAAATTTTTCAACAACCAAATCAAAGAAACCAGTTTTAGCTTTAGCAGGAAACTTCAGAGATCTCAAAAATTGAAGCACGGCAATGAAAAATACTTCATCAATTTCAATATCCACTAACTGATCTCTAGCTTCTTTTAAAACTTCACAAAGCGCAGGGTCTGCCACATACCCTACCATTGCATGAATGGATCAGTGAGCACTGGAATCTCTAGATTGAGTTGGAGTCGCCAGGCAAATGTTTCAGCCTTCATATGTCTGATCTTTGTCCACCATCAACAATCACATCTGAACTTGATACACGTACTAGGGAAACTTGCAAGTTAGATGTTACGTTTACAAACTAGACTGGAGATTGACTGAAGCAGCGTTTATCTACTTTCTCTAATGAAAAGCAAGAGCATTTCGAAGGCTACCTGGCTAACTTTAGGCTTCGTCTATAGCTTATAAAGAAAACAACACCAACAATCAAACCATTTTTTCCCCAGTATGGTCGCCACTATGTTATCGCCTAAATCTACCTCAGGCTGAAAGAAGGCAGAGTTCAGGGTAACATCAAACCACGCTCATTCTGGTAGCTAGCCCTACCAGAACAGGAGAGGGCTCTCTCCGGGTCAAGCTCAGGAAAAATGTATCAATAGGGCTTGAAATGACTGAAATGAATGCTAATTTTAGGGTAAGTATATAGATCAAAGAGTTTGAAATGATAACGGAAAGGCAGTTTTGGGTGTGGGGATGAGGCCTAGTTTCTGCAGAGTTCTAATTGGGGCAGGGTAAACAATGGTTTTGATGTCTTCAAATGAAAATATGGATATTTAGACCGCTGAGGAGCTGAAGAGGGCAAGAGATCTCAAGGATCCTCTCCAAACAGATGAAAACATATAAAATCAAACAAAACAAAAGGCAGAGCAAAGCAAACTATTGGATTCCACCTTTAACAATGATTTTTTTAATTTAGGAAGAACAGAAAAGGGAAATGATACATATAAAAATTAATGAAACTTACAAATACATGAGAAGAAACACCATCAAAACTTAGAGCCACAAGGATCCCAAAAAGTGCTGCAAAACCCTGGTCTTTCCTTAGCCAAAAATGCAGAAGTGATGTACAATAGAGTGCCAAACAATTCCCAAGTATCCAACCCTGAAAATGTCTCAGAAAATACATGATATAGACCATCCTAACCCCTTCCCATGCCTCTAGGGGTCGAGCTCATCCTTCTAGGATCTTTTTCAACCATATCTAAACTAGGAACTGAAAAATAGGCAATGAAACAACTTGCCTCTGTATGGAAGGAAACTGATTCATTCATTTAATTTTCACTTTTTAGTGAATGAATCCTCTAGAACAAGTAAATATGTACCAATATTACATCATAGTCATCAAATTACATCAAGATATATCAATAGTTACATCCAAAAGTAAAACTAGTCAAAACTGGGCGAATTTCTGAGCTGAAGAGTAAAAATGAGGCCAAATTTCTCTATGCGCCGTGCCAGAAAACTCAATGCGCCGCGCCACTTTGAGCCTATTTTTGAGGCACTTCACGAAGTCAAAATTGAGCTCATGATAGCTCGTTGGAAATCCATGTTTTTCTACTATCCAACCCAAGTGGAATTTCTGGATTTGGATGTCATTTTCCCCTTCAAAAATTCAATCTCCCAAGACTGGTTCCTGCTGGTGCAAAAAGTGGCAGAAAGGCCAATTTTGGAGTGTTTTTGACCTTTTAAACCACCCAGAACTTGATGAAATCTCTCAGACATTCCTGAGCATTCATAATTTATCATAAAAAACCCAAAAATATCAATTTTTCCTCTAGAAGATGTCCCAATCATAAGCGCGCACCAAGTGGCGCGACGCGTTGGACGGAAAAATCTGTTTTGCGACCAAAATTTCAAAAATGACAAAATTTACTCCAAACTTGCTGAAATTTGGAGTGAAGGCCCCCCATCAAGTATCATGCTCAGCCAAAGAAGCTTCAGCCAAGATTTGAAGTGGATTAGGCCTTTTTCGGTGCTTCAGTGCCCTCCTTAGCCTAGGCTTTCAGAATCTTCATCTTCGCTTTGCAAACATGTGTGCGGGCCCAATAGTGGTTCTTCATGTGCCTAAGCATGTCTTTGTCCCTATTGGCCTTCGCCAACATCTTCTCAAGATGAATTTTAACCTTAGTAAGCCAATTCTCCCACTCAAAAGGTGTCATGCCACCTTGTCTCTTTCGGGCCAATTCCCGGTCTTCACGGATTTGCCGCAACTCCATGACTACCTGCTGATCCTCCAAAAGTTTGCACAAACAATCTCATGGTGACATTTTCTTCATCAATTTAATGAAGATCAAAAAATTTTGTCATTCTATCAATATGATGCTGAGCAGGCACACTTTGTGGAGTGCCATCAAACAATGGGATCTTACTCTGATAATCAGCGGGCATAGCATCCAAGTTCTGGGGCAAGACAAGAGGTGCAAATCTAGCGGCCATTGCTCTTGGTGGATTTATAATCTGCCTTGGAGAAATGGGTGGAGTAGGAGTAGTAGATGTACGAGGTGTATGTGGTGGGGATGGAGGAGGAACTACAGCAGATTGCTGATCAGATATGAATGGTTGCACGAGAATAGTAGGAATGAAAGAAGGCTCAGTGTGAACTTGTGAATCAGAAGTAACTACTGATGGACCAAGAGTTTCAGATACAGATTCGATAAACTCAGGAATATTCGTTGCCACAATAGAGTTTTGAATATTCAAGATGTAACTATCAATGGATTTGTTGGCTTGCTCAATTTCAAGGTATTTGATGAACTCAGGATTTATGACAGTGGAATCAAGATCACTTTTAGACTTAGTTTTGAACAAAGACAACTCAAACGGCTCATCAAAATTGAGATCTTCAATATATTTGAAAACATCAGGACATGAATAAGATCTAAAAAGAGGAATCTGGGGACTTTCTCTTCGATGGATTATTGCAATCAGGTTGGGATTCTCATACACTAGGGGCGGATCAGGATCGGGATTTGCTCTAGTATGTCTTCTGGAAGCCAGTGTGTTGATCTATTCAAAAATCAAAGGAAAAAACCAACTTTTTTCAGCCTATCAAATTCTAGACTTAATCACCCAAAAGTCTAGAACGATCTAATCTACTGGGGTAATTCACAAGTCAAGTGTCACGTTCACAAGCTAAACCGGAGATTGACTGAAGCAGCGTTTATCTACTTTCGCTGATGCAAAGCAAGAGCGTTTCGAAGGCTACCTGGCATAACTTCAGGCTCCGTCTGTAGCTTATGAATCAAACAACACCAACAAGCAAACCATTTTCCTCCCTAGTATGGTCGCCACTATGTTATTGCCTAAATCTACCTCAGGCTGAAAGAAGGCAGAGTTCAGGGTAACATCAAACCACGCTCAATCTGGTAGCTAGCCCTACTAGAACAGGAGAGGGCTCTCTCCGGGTCAATCTCAGGAAAAATGGATCAATAGGGCTTGAGATGACTGAAATGAATGCTAATTTTAGGCTAGGTATATAGATCAAAGAGTTTGAAATGATTTTTTGGGGTTTTTGTCGGAAACAAGGGAAAGGCAGTTTTGGGTGTAGGGATGAGGCCCAGTTTCTGTAGAGTTCTAATTGGGGCAGGGTAGGAAATGGTTTTTATGTCTTGAAATGAATAGATGGATAGTTTATACTGCTGAGGAGCTGAAGAGGGCAAGAGATCTCAAGGATCCTCTCCAAACAGATGAAAACATATAAAATCAAACAAAACAAAAGGCAGAGCAAAGCAAACTATTGGATTCCACATTTACCACTGATTTGTTTAATTTAGGAAGAATAGAGAAGGGAAATGATACATATAAACATTAATTAAACTTACAAATACATGAGAAGAAACACCATCAAAACTCAGAGCCACAAGGATCCCAAAAAGTGTTGCAAAACCCTGGTCTTTCCTTAGCCAAAAATGCAGAAGTGATGTACAATAGAGTGCCAAACAATTCCCAAGTATCCAACCCTGAAAATGACTCAGAAAATATATGATATAGACCAGCCTAACCCCTTCCCATGCCTCTAAGGGTCGAGCTCACCATTCTAGGAGCTGTTTCAACCATTTTCTTAAAAATAGAATCAGTTACATTAAACTTGGGCTGAATTTCTGAAAATAGGTGTTGAAGATGAACTCGTATCTCCTCAACCATAGCACTGGTTACAAAACTGAAAGAAATTTTTGTATATAAGGTCATTTTGGAGAAAAACCTCTCGCAAATTTTGGAAATTCATTTCCAGTCGCTCTCAATATGTTCCACAAAATCATCTCTAAAACAGAAAATCATTAAAAATTAAAATCTGTGAAATTGAGCTGTAAAGATCTAGTCACATATCTTAATTCGTGACACCTTTGAATAAACTGAAAGAGGTTTTTGTTATATGGCTTGTTTTTAACAAAACCCTCCTTGTGTTTTGAAAAATTACTTTCCCTCTGTTGTAAAATGGCCGCGCACTAAAATGACTAAAACAGTAAAAAATATGAAAATTTTTCTTTGTTTTAATGTAGGCTCCAAATATCACTGTATATCTCCCACATAGTAACACATGTGCATAAAATGAAGGAGGTTTGTGTTATTTGGTATGTGATGAACAAAAACCTCTTTCACTTTTGAAAAATTCCTTACCATTATTTCACAAACTGATTTTGTACTAAACTTGTCATGGTGTGCAGCAACTGACCTCAAAACATGCATAACCAAGAATCACTCATTCATTTCAATCGTATTTTCTAATCCGGGAGCCGGTTATGGGAGTGTGATATACTGTTGGAAATATTTTTCCGAGCTTCTTCTGATGGACACACTTGTGACATTTTTTGTGCTGAACATCATGTGCAAAACATCTAACAAAACCAGACATAATAAGAGCTCATGTTGATCTCTGGTGACAGGCTGCGAAGACTGACACTAACAGGTAGGATCTTTGAGGAGCCTACCTCATGGATCATTACCTTGCTATAGGAGCCCATATTTATAGAAGAGTAATGGATGAGTTTCAGTGAGAGCGAAGGAGTAATGAAACCGATAGTGCAGTAAATAGCAACGCTTATTTCTATAGTAGCGCAGAGCAGAGGCAACAACATCGTAGCTGTAACAATGCAGTGAAAATCAGTGTTGTGTAGTGAAAAGCAGCATAAATGTATTGCATCATAGGGAAAACACAATAGTTATCAGCAGTCATAGTCTTGAGCACCAAGGTGTATCCACTGAACACTTGTTCAATCTTGGGTGATTTCAAGTGTTTTTCTCAACAGCTGAGTTGCAGTGAAAATGCAGTGTTAGTAGTGGCAGTGTTAATGACATAGCAGATGCAGCACTTGAGAGGGAGATGTAGTACAAACATAAGTGGAAGTGGTAGTGTCATGGGAAGCAATACAGTGGAAACAACAACGCAGTGGTTGATGGACTTCAACGACGTAGAGGATGCTTCAAAGTCAAAGCAATATGCAGCATGCATAATTGCTAAAGCACTTTCCTCACTAAGAGGGAGTGTTTATTTTTGTAGCATCAGAAAGTGCTCTAAGTCTTAAATTTTGTGGAGAGGATTAGACACTGATATTCCATAGAAGCCATAAATATTTTTTGAAAATTCCACTCGGTTAATGTTTTATTAAAATAATTAATTATTTTAATGGGGACCCTAAGTATAAACTCAGGGAAATTAAATAATTAAAGGATATTAATAAAACATGAGTGAGAATGATCTAGAAGGCGAAGATCAAGTCATGTTATAATATTAGCTGTTGATTAGAGATATAATCTCGGTCGTTGATGTCTCAACAAGAACACTGTAAAGGAATACTTGAGGCCCATTTGGAAAGACACGCATAATTGATATAAGAGTTCGAAATTTCTGGGGCGGCGTTTCCTAAGAAATTCTAGTTAGATATCTGAGTTGTGAGGGGCAGAGATAGCATCCAGAGAGAGATATTTTCTCAGCTGGTGGAGCATCATTTAGAGACAGGCAGAGGTGATCTAACCAAGCTAGAACTAAAGGAAGGAGGGATGATGCAGAGACTGCGTAGGGCTCACGCAGAGGCAAAGGAGGGTTTCCAGAATTTTTCTTGTAGATCAGTTTGAGAGGTTGGGATCTATAAAGTGACACCAGGAGGTTGTTCCTCAGGGTACACTAAGGAAAAACAACTTTGTTGGGTCTGAAGACAAAGCCTGGAAGGGGGTGACACAGTGGCTAGAAGGTCCAACGTTGGGACTTCACAGAGTTTGCGCAGTGCCTCCCGAGGGCATAATTTTCTTCATTCGGATCAACCAAGAACTCAGTGATTGAGTGAGGTAAATCCTCACAAATTCTTCTGCCAATATTCTCTCTATAATTGAATTAACCTAGGGGTATTCAAAGATGTATTCAGACATTTCCACTGCATAATAATAAAACCCTCAGATCTTCTGCACCGGTTTTCCTACATTGGGTTTTTCCGGGGACTTAGTCCAAAATAAAGGTGTCATATGTGTGAATGATTTCCTTGTTCAGTTTCCTTGTTTCAGAATCATGAGTATTATAGTGTAGGATGCTTCAGTATTTCATGTATTATTCAGAAATAATTGTGTAAAGAAAATTACATAATAGATGAAGTAATCCAGTTTGTTGCAATAGTATTCCTTATATTTGTTTCAGATCTAGGAATTTTCACAGCTCCTTTCTTGTATTTATCAACCATTAGTATTTGTTTTCCTCAATTAGTTATATACTTTGTCCCATTTCAGTCCTTTTCTTCCCATTTCTCAAAGAGTCAAAGGATTTGATGCTATCATGCTTTTTATATCTTGCTCATTAGATCTATAGCTTTACATGTTTAGAACTGGAATCCATGCCCAATGGTGTGTTTTGTAAGCATCCCAACCAAATTTTATCTATGAACTGAATCTGGCCATAGAATTTTAAAGGTGAAACATTCTACGATAGTGACCTTTGGGCAGTTGTGTTTTAGGGAGAGATCCTTCTTCAGGTTAAAGGGCCAACTTTCAGCCTATAAGAGATTCGAGGTTACCTTAGGGTTTTTCCTACAGCGAGGGTTTTCCATAAGTGAGTTTTAAATTGAAACTCTCTTTTCCAGAATTCATGAGTTTGGAAGATTAATCATAGAGTTAACGTGTACATATCATGCTCATAAAAATATTCCACAGGCTTGTTAAGATGCAATAGCATTACACTTTTTATCTTTAACTGAGATCTATGAAAACATTTAAAGGAAATTTAAGTATGGAATTAAGTGCAAAAATTCTGAAAGTCACTAATGAAAGCAAATGAGAGTTTAATCAACTATTTTAATTAATTATAAAATCAAATTAAAATAAACTAATTTCTTCACAGAATATTCCCAAGGTCACACCATAAATAAAAAAGAAAATTACAGAATCTAAAATGAAGAAGTGAATGCAGAAATAAATTGACAAAGCAAATTGAATCTACTTCAAACCATTTTTTAATTATAAATTCAAGAAATAAAATATAAAAGGAAATAAATAATAAAATTCATACTTACATAACTATATTAACACTGAAAACATGATGGGTTCAAGGGGAATTTCCTATCCATGTGTTGGAGGTCAAACTCACAAAACAAACACCAAATCTTACAACAACTTCATCGTCCTTTATTTATTCAGCCAAAAAAATAGTGTAATATACAACAACAAAAATATGTAATTGTGCTTCTCTTCCCCTATGTAACTCTCTCTCAAGTACTGAGTGATTGCAATATATATTATACTTTTAAAATTTTAGATCCTAAACTCAAGGATGTGATCTTAGCTATATGCCAGCAATATTACAAAAATACATATCAATTGATTATTCTAGAATTTGGTTACGACAAATTTGTCTTGGTAAATCTCATGACCCATGCATAGCTTGATTGAGATTCAGGATTTATGATTGCAACTCCACATATCTTGAAAAAGAAACAAAAGAAGTCTTCGACCCACATTCTCCGCATGGCTGGTATGAAATATCTGAAACCGTCAAACCCAAAATTCTAGTACCTAACTCAAATTATTTAAAACCAAGAATTTTGGTACTTAATAATTCCAGTACTGTAATATCCCCCTGACCATAACTTCTTCGTGGTGATGAATTTTGACAAACAATTCTTGGGTTACCTGAATGAGGGTACTTTGAAAAAACCCCATGTATCGAAATCCCGATATTCTTCTTCATTTGATCACAAATTGAGATTTTAAACTACAATAATTTAGCCATTCGGTACTTAACTAGCTTAATTGGCTTTCAATACTTAACCAGCTTAATTGGATTATGAAGAATTTCGATAATGGGTCCCTGCAGTAAATAAAATTGGAAAAACTATCATTATAAAATCATAGAAAATTTATCTCTAATCATTGAAAAGTCAAGAAAAGTAATGATAATCAACCAAAAAGTGTAAGAGGTGCATTAGCAAAAAATTGTGGGATTATGGTATGAAATGAGTTAAAAGTACAGGAATATAGGTTATGAATAGTGGTATTGTATGGTGTAAAAATGGGCATATTTGAGGCCCAAAATTCTTGAACCAATAGAAAATTCCGAGTTTATGTCCTTCTATCATCAACATTGATTTTGCCTTTTCCAGTTATCCTTCTTGAATCATTATTTCCAAGGGTGACACTGCCTCCTTTGTCTTCATTGAAAGAAAGAAATATGCTTCTATATCCTATCATATGACTTGAACATTGACTGTTTGTATCCCATTTGCTATATTTCTTTTGAACACATAGATCTATACCAAAATCTATCTACTCTTCTTGTTTCCTTCTCTATACCTTTGTTCTATAATTCTATTTCTATAAATATCTTCTTCTCTGCTTTGATTTGGAAGCCTCAATGCATCACTTCTACAATAATGAGTTTTATGCCCAAAATTATTGCATTTGAAACATTCAATTAAAATTATTTAATAAGGGGGAAAATGAATTGTAATTTTTGACAACATTATCATTAAAACTTCTAGGATTGTTGATCACATAAACATCCTTTGAGATACCATATGATCCTATACTCCTATTCATCATATAATCATTTTTTATATATGTTTTGCAATCTATCTCATTATGACCAATTTTTTAACATGAAAAGAAATATCCATAAAATAGATTTTAATACTTGGATGTAAAAGGTATTAGGGAAATTTATCTTCTGAATCCATTCCTAGTTCTTATATGACCTTCAATTCCTTGCTTGGTGCTATTTTTTTGTGTATAAGATCATCTCTTTGTTGATACTTTGCTTAATTATTGTTGCTAGATCATTTTATCACATTCACATAACTTTTAAGTTCTAATTATTCTAACATATTTAATCTCGATTATCCTTTGAACGTCTTATGATCTTTTTTATAGCAAATAATTTTTTTAATAGAGGTTTTTCTCTAGAAGTTGAGAATTATCTCTAATGATTTAGTCCCTTTTTCATATTTTAGGTTCATATTCAACATAGCATGTGCCTTCTCTAGACCCTTTCCCGAGGATACAACCTCTGCTTCTAGCTCATGAATTTTATTTCCTTTTATTTTAGCTGACTTATTAATCTATCCTCTATCTTCTTGGCCTCTTATACTACTATATTTAGGAGGATGATTGATGCTTCATCAAAATCATGATATTTATTTTCATATTTATATAATATCTCCTTTAGATTTCTATTCTTTCTTCTCAGTTTTTTTGTTTATTTTAAGGCATTGATAAGTTGTCCCTCAAAATATATCTTCCCATCAAGATCTTATTCCTCTAAATTTCATTTATCTTGATCAATGTATTGAGCCCCCATGGTCATGAGTAGGAATTAATTTTCATCATTATTAGTTTCATATCCATTACTTTCTTTTGATAAGCCAAAAAATTCCTTTTTGTAAGTTCATAAGATTTTCTCTTATATTCGTGTTCTTCTTTATTTCTACTATTTTCAAAAATTACATGTGGAAAACTAGAAGTAACATGAGGCTATTCTGCTACAATTACAACAAAATGGTAGCTTTGTGTTTTCCAAATTTTAGTTTCATGGATTACACTTCTTCTACATCTACTTAACCTTCACCTTCTTCCTAAGTTTAAACCTTCATTTGATGGTTAGTAGCTTGAACATTCATGGTTTTTCCTTTACTAGTTCCTCTTGAGATAGATTTCACTTCTTCTACCTCTGATACTTTACTAGAGTAATCACAAGCATTGAAATATCTCGTATTCTTTGAATCGCTAGAGGATGCTTCCTTTTGAGATGAATTTCATCTCCCTCATAGATGCTTTGTGGCTTATCCAACATTTCCTTTTTTTGTTTCACAATGATTCTCCTTATCAAAATTTTATTTTGATAGCCCACTCAGAATAGAATTCATGGCTTTTGTATTATGCTTATCATCCTTCCTTCTATCCACTACAAATTTTCAAGTATCAAAGCCAAGAGTCATTAGACAATACATTATTATTTCTTTCCAGAAATCATAATGTGATCCATAGAATAATGTAGCACTGTCTATGTATGAACCATCCTAAGCAGTCATGGCCCCTTTGAGATATTCCTTCCAGTGGTTAGACTCCTTTTGAAGGAACTCGATCTGATCCCAATTGTTGGAATTCACAATTATACTAAAGGGGGGGGGGAGTGAATCAATATAATGAAAATTTTTACTTATTTAAACATTCAAACATCATAAAACATCAATCTCATAAAAAGCAACACAAGATATACACGGAAACCCTTACGAAAGAAAACCACAATTTTTTTTACATGAAATATCTTGTAGGAGCCAAACTATAGGAAACATCAATCCCCTATGTTTCTTTTGTATGAACCAACCTACAGAATATGACAATAACCTATGCTAATTTGTAGGCACAGACCTACAATATACATTGATCCCCTCGGTTTCTTTGTAGGTATCAATATGAAGGAGACACTAATCCCCTTTGCATATTTGTAGGAACCTACCTACTCTTAGTATGTTTGATTCTTCACAATTTTTGTTAGTTGCTTCTTCTTTCACCAAGTCTTATTTTCACTTTTTCATTTAATAATTTTGATAGTTTATTTTGCCTTCACTGGGTCTATTTGTTTATTTTTCCTTCACTGTGTCTACTTCTCCCAAACCTTGTTGCTTTTGGTTTCTTCCCAAGAACAAACTTGCACAACATGCTATGTATTCAATTTTGCAAATCAATTTCTAAAATTTCTACCACAGGTACCTAAAAATATATTTTATGTCTCTAGATTTCACATTATAAAACATATCAGAAATAAATTTGTAACAAAATTTCCAATTTGACCTATTTGAAGCATGTTTCAGGAGAATTCAGGAACATTAATGTCCTCAGATCATATCTCCAAAACAAAGGTGAAATAATAGATAAAATTAATACCATATGTATCTTCATATCTCTTTTATTTCTCCTCCATATTTCATATTTTGAAACTTCCTAGAAATAAATTTATAGTAAAAATGCCAAGCTAGCATATTTGAAGCATGTTTCAAGAGCATTTAGGAACTCTAACTTCCTCAGATCATATCTTTGAAATTATATTGAAAAATATCTCCAAAAGTATATTGAACCAAGATCTGAATCTTAACCACCAGTATATGACAATATTTTATCTGTATCCTTCAATTTTTTCATTTCGAAACATCCCCAAAAATAATTTGTAGAAAAAATACCAAGATGGTCTATTTCAAGAATATTTTAGGAGCATTCAAGAGGCCTAACTCCCTCAAAGCATATCTTTGAAATTATAGCAAACCAAGGTATGAAATTTTACCACATGTACATGAATATATTATATATGTATCCTACAAATTTCGTGTTCTGAAACATCCAAAATAAAATTTAAATTGAAAATTCTAAGATAACTTGTTCCCCCATAAATCACATCTTTGCTTATACCTTTAGATTCTAAGAAACAACCCAAAATTTATTCCTTAGCTCCTGTTGTGATCTTATACCTCTTCTTGCTTGGATAGTGTTCAAATGCACTCATATGCCCTTTATTTATAGTTCTTGTAGGTTCACTTATGGGGCTACATTGTAAAATTGGTTGGGTTGGCATGCTTGTACTTTGATTGGGTCATCTTGAATTTTTTTTCATATATCCTCATTCCTATGGAGTTATAGGGAGTGCCACATACCTTTAGAGAGCTCTAAGAATACTATTTTCAACCATATATTCTATGACCCAATTTGAGCTATGAAATTAAAGTAAGAATACCTTAAAAGACATGGTATCCAAATTGGGAATCAAGAGTCCAAAAACAATATTTCCAACAATCTTCATTTTCCAATCTTTATCTTGGACATATGTAGTCTCCCCCTTTTTTTGACATGAATGAAAATAGTATTTACAACATATGAAAGTGGAATATTGGGTCATATTGTATCTCATGAAGGCATTGACGTGGATCCTAGAAAAATTAAAGCTAAAGAATGAAATGGCCAATTCCCAAAAGATTGAAAAATCTTAGATAATTCTTAGGACTAATGGGATATTATTGCAAGTTTTCAAGGAATATGGTCAAATAAAAACACCTATAACAACATCATTGAAAAAGGATACATTTTCTTGAAATATATAAGTGATAAATGTTTTTGAAATACTTAAGGAGGATATGTATAAACATTTGTATAGGTCATGCTTGACTTCACAAAAAACTTTATTGTTGATTTCAATGCCTTAAGGAATGACATATACACAATTTTATTTCAAGAAGGAAGACCCCTTTTCTTTGAAAGTACTAAACTTAAAAGAAATAAATTACTCAAATCCAATTATGAAAGGGAATTTTTGGCCACACTACAAGCACTTAAAAAATGGAACCCTTACTTAATAGGAAGACCATTCTAGGTAAAAACATTTCAAGATAGTATAAAGTTCTTATTGGAACATTGATTCTAATTAGAAGTTACAAAATATGAGTTACAAAGATGCTAGGCTATGACTTTAAAATTATCTACAAAAAATTAAACAAAAATTGGCAGTAAATTCACTTTCAAGAAAGAAGAAGACATGGAGGGCTTACTTTGAGCAATTTACATTTTGTAATTTGATTGGGTGAAATATGTAAGAATAAAAGCAATATTAAAATATATGCAAGATAATTACACTAAACCACAAGAGGACTCTATCACATTAGATAATTTTTCCTCAAAGAATGATTTACTATGGTATTAGGATCAACTATATTTATGTAAGAATTCCAACTCAAGCAAAAGGTCCTTTTGGAATTGCACACTTCTCTTATATGATAACATTAAGGGTTCCTACAAAAGTACCATAAATCAAGAATTATTTTATGTGAATATTTTAAAATTGATGTTCAAATTTTTTTATCTAATTGTTTGGTTTTCCAATAGAATAAGGGGGAGATGATTAAGACCTTGGGCCTTGTACAACCATTATCCATACTAAGTTAGTTTTGAGAAGATGTCTCAATGGATTTTATTATAGGTATCTCAATGTATAAAGGAAGTAATTCCATCATGGTAGTGGTGGATCGAGTCACAAAGTATCTCCATTTTCTCTCATCCTTTTAAACCAAGTGCAATAGCTACAAGTTACAGCATTCATTGAAGTAGTATAGAAGCTACATGGAATCCACAAGATTATAAATTATAGAGATCCAATTTTCACTTGTAGTTTTTGGATTAATTGTCTAGGAAATCAATTGGATCACTTTTCTTACCGTCCTCAATCTAATGGGAAATTAAAGCTATGAATTAATGTTTTGGAAGAGTATTTTCATTTGATAAATATACATAATGCGCCAGGTGGTTTCCCTTGGAAAAATGGCGATGCAACACATCCTTCCATACTTTATCAAACATGACCTCATTTATGGTACTTTATAGCTACCATTCTCCATCCATCACATTACCATTTAGTGGGGAATTGAAGGTTAAAGTAGTGGAGGACCACATAGAGTATTAAGAATATGCATTAGAGGAAATTTTAGCCTAAAAGTGCCCATGAAATTTTCACGTAATTTCCATGTCATAATATGTAAACCAACCAAAATCATTTAAATTTAAAAATAGGTACATGTAAATATTTTGGTGAGAAAATAAGAAAAACTACTTTTTTTAATTGTATTTTTAGCTTATCTCGTTATATGTTTACTCAAATTTCAAGTGTAGATACTCGTTAGATGTAGAATTAAATTCCACATCCAATTAATACCCACTATGAATACTTTTTGGAAGACCCTCATTGATAAAAATTATAGATACATTAAAAAAGCTTGTCCAACACACCTTTTTAATGTATCTTCAATTTTATCAATGTGGGTCTTCTCAAAAGTATGCATAATTAGTACTCGTTGTATGCAGAATTAAATTATGCATCCAACAAGTGTCTACACTTGTAATTTGAGTAAACCTATAAGGAGATAAGCGAAAAATACAATTTAAAAAGTAGTTTTCTTCTTTTCCCTCCAAAATTCATAACTATTATTTTATTATTTTAGCTATTATTTTATTATTTTTCCTTAGGAGGCCATTTTTAGGCTGAAATTTCCTCTAATGTTCTCTAACCATTGAACACCAACATTGATATATCACAAAATAGGATGAAACAATAAGCAAACCAAGATCGAACAAAATGGAATTTAAAGTGGGGGATTGAGTATTTTCGAGGCTACAACCTACAAATAGATGTCCCTGGATCTACGATCTACAAAATATGGACAAAAAACTAACAACAAAATATTATGGTCACTATAGGGTATTGTAAAGGATTAGAAGTATGGATTAAAAATTGGAGTTTCCTTCATATTTGCATGTGCATCTAGTCTTCCAATTTTCTTGCTTAACGAATGTAATCAATGACAACATATCATTTTATACTATTTTACCAAATATTAATGAAGAAGTAAAAATCATACTAGAACTCAAAATAATCCTTGAAACATGGATCAAGAAACTATTTAATCAAGCAATTAATGAGTTCCTCATCAAGTGGAAGAACCTACTAGTGGAAGAGGAACCATGGGAACATGAGTTATTCATCTATAAACACCTATATTTAATCAAGTGTTGAGGGAAAAACTTACTTGAAGGGTAGGCCCAAAATGTTAATTGCTAGATATTAACTTGTTACATTTCTATTGTTATATTAGTTTTTCCTTATTGGTTGGGTAGACTGTTTAATGGTTGGCTAAAACTTTTAATCGTAATTATATCATTTATCTCCTCTGTGTGTGTGTGTGTGTAATTTAGAGATAATTTCATCTTTCACATTTTCTATATTGTAAAAGGAGTTTACTCCCTCAAATATTCTTCTCATTCATTTTTCAATCTCATTCATAAGGCATGGTGTTCCTTCTCTTTCTATTTTTAAAATTTTTGGGTGTTTGGTGCATCACTTAGGGCCTAAGGCTCAATTTTCCTCCTATGACCATGCCCAAGGCCTCAAGGCCCATAAATATTGTTCAAATCATCAAAATGGTTCCAAATCCCCACTTGGAGGGCAACAATACCCTTGGTATTTTCTTTTCCTTGGTTCAATGAGTCATTACTTTCCTCGGATGTATAGAAGCCACATTTAGGTCCTAATCCCTAAGTTTCCTCCCTCGGCAATATAAAGGGTTTACAACCAATACCCTTAATATTTCCTCTACCTTGGTTAAATGAATCATTACTTTCCTCAAATGTATAGAAGACACATTTAGGTCCTAATCCCTAAGTTTCCTCCCTCAAAAATATAAAGGGTTTACAACCAAGACATGTTACTTAAACCATGAAAATGACACCCATATTCCCACTTGGAGACCAATGATACACTCTAGAGAACTTATGTGGTGGCTTTAGGCATACTTCATGTCCCGTGTTTCCTAGAAGTCTCTTTAGAGACCAATGCCCAAGTTTCCTCCCTTAATCATTTGAGGGGCTTGAAAATGATACCTAATACTCAAAGTATCCAATTGAAAGCTTCTTCGTACTCGAAGGCCACAAGTACTCTTGAGAAGTACTGTGTGGTGGTTTTA
The DNA here is from genome assembly GCA_034641835.2 of Pinus albicaulis. Lineage (NCBI taxonomy): Eukaryota > Viridiplantae > Streptophyta > Pinopsida > Pinales > Pinaceae > Pinus > Pinus albicaulis. The sequence continues at coordinate 1,410,380,277 of CM076574.1, forward strand.
AACATTTTTTTTGTCCCTAGAAACTAAGACCTAAATGGGACTGATTTGAGTTTGAAGAATGATGAAATTATTGTCTATCTCATTTTCATTGGAAAGGGCTCAGTTGTTGAACTCCATACATGCACATAGCAATTAGATACAACTAATCACTTATTAATTTCACTAAGATAACAATATCATAAATTCTATGTATGTATTGATTCTAGATTTTGCATTGGGTGCATAACTTTTCATGTATTAAGTATAGATCAAGTGCACTGGGTGGATATTTAGTTATCAAGTCATTAGGAACATGTGGGTGTCCTAATGAATATGATTTTTTTAAGTTATTAGAAATTTATACAAGTGTTATTTAGGCCTAAAACAAATACACATTTATGTGATATCGAATTCAAAATCTAGGGAGGAACTAATCCATGTGATAGGCTTGAATTTTACAATATTGCAATCAAAATTCATTTTTTTTCACTCATGTGTCCCATGTTATGTCGCATGTCTTATCCTATGTGTTTGATTTGGAACTTAGGTTCAAAGTAACCAATTCGATGGTATAGTGTGCATAAACCATAACAAATTTGAAATCCAAAACCCACCAACACCTCCCTTATTTAGTGTTTATTTATAATCAACCATTGCAATATATTCCGCATACTCATAGGTGATGAAATTGCAAATCTACATAACCCTAGTTCAGATATAAAAATATCTAATTTTCATAGAAATATTATTTTTGTTCACTTTTTTTATTGTGACATATCTAGCAAATAAAAATAAAATACTTTTAATGTTTCTCGTATAGCATTTTACCTTGCATTAATACATAGTGATCTCTACATGATCTTTAAAAAAAAATATTTTAATTATTTTAAGACCTTCAATTTTTTTTTTTTTTGTAAACTAAGGATTTATATTAATAAAAAATAACTTTACATGGAGTTACAAAGATTTCCAAAGTGACCATGGAGGATGAATCTCTCCTCAACAAACTCCATCATTTGACCAGACCAACAGAGTCTCGAATCCCACTAAAACCGCGTAATCCATAACCCAAACTTCAATAGAGCCAAGGCTAGAAATGGCTAGTAACATTACCCAAAATACCCACACAAAGATAGTAGACATATTTTCCAAAAACTATTGATGTTGATGACCTATAAACTGCATAGGGTCTGCCCAAAATACATATAACTAGGCATAGTTTTCATGACCCATTTACACAATAACCAGACCAAGAAAACCAACTAGGACTTAAGCACCAAAACTGGCCATATAACAATCAACAAGTGAATTAGAAGAGATAGCCCATGCCCAACAAATTGGGCTAGGAATCACCACACAAACCGACATGCAATAAGGAGGGCACAAGAAATGTTAGATTCCCATCTTAACAAGCCAAGAGCTTTCACAAAAAACCATCAAACTTCATCTCATCTTCCTGAGATCTCTAATCATTAGAAAAATAAGAAATATTTGCTAGAGCCCTCAGACTAGAACCAAGAGGATCCATCAAACCACCCCCCCCCCCCCCTTCTGATTCACATGTTAAGTGGCTTTCTACATGGGCCAAACAAGAGTTGATTATTTAAAAAAAAACCACTAATTCCTTAGAATTATCTCGACTTACTCTAGGGATGAAAAACATTGTACTTATCCACTTGTTTGTCCCTCAGGACTAGGCCTAACAGAGTCTTCATTTTTAAATGAAGAGCCACATAATTTAGGTATTTTCTTCCTACCCTTGGTGTGCCCAGGGTCAGGAACCCAAGCTAACATATCATCTGTGATCTCTAAATCAAAGAAATAGTATCTTTCAACCCTTGCCTATGTATTGAGATTGCAAATTTATTTGCAAGTTTCTGAAAAAACAATGTTGAAAAAGGTGGTAGCCAAGTCATGAGAAAAAAGGTTGACACCACATTTCCCTTGCTGGAATCGACCACCACCACCCTGCTTGCTCCTCCCCCTTTGTATCAAAGGCATAGTTGAGTCAGGGATGAACTTCCAACAACTACTATGAGTGCCTCTACTGGAGAAATAACACAAGAACAGACGAGACCCAACACCAACAAGACCAATGAACCAACAAATTAAATCATCGCAAAAATTCAAAACATTTGTCCTAGATTCCACGAACGACCCAGCAATTGAAACAGAAGGAATGACTACCTCCTCCATATACTTTTCACCATTGACCATTGAACCCAAAGAATACCAAAAAAAGTACCAAAGGAATACGAACCCAGAGGAGCACAACCACCCACCAAATTCTATTAAACAGAGCTTATCCAACCAAAGACCAAACCAAACCCTACAAAGCCCTCGAGATTCTCTTCGTATAAGACTGACATTCCCTAACTTATGCCTTGAGCATGGAACACACACCAAAATATGAGAACTAATTGACACCAAACCTCGAACTAATGCTACAAACCATAATTGGGTGAAATATAAAGCTTCACACCCTATAAATATAAGCCCAAACATGACTCACCACCAAAATAAATAGACCAAGAATAATAGATATAAAACTCGAGAATTTGATCCTTATAGAAGACTAAACACCCACAATGTCCCTGCTAAAAAGCAATCCCTAAGTAGCTGAGCACAATGTTAGACATCCAAGAGACCTTCATATGTTGCACCAACATTTGAAATTTTATTAATTATAAAAAATTATAGAAAATTCACAATTTATTTTAGAAAAATAATCTTGTGTAAATACTCCTTTTCTTCTACATATACAAATATTTATACATTGATTTCATATTTTAGGTCTTCTACACTAACAAGAACATACATATTACACTCTCCAAGGAAAGTAAGTTGTCATCATTAAAAAGAAAAAAAATGATAGAGTTATCGAAATTTCACTTGATAAAAATTATATATATTCAAAAAAGTTATTCAATTTGCTATATTTCATCTTCCTACACTATATAGATTCATTACATAGATATATTAGAATTTCCCTACAAGTCAAGAGATGTAGGTATCTCATATCTCAATAAGTTAAGGGATGTATGTTTTCATATTTCTATTATATCTAACACCTCATAAGAGCCATGATTATGTTGCACTCAATCCTTTATATTTTTTTGATCTCAAGAAAGAAAATCAATATTGAAAAGATGAGAACAAGTTTCTACGAGCTTCACAGTGGTGCAAGGTGGTGGACATGTTATCACCTTGTTGAGACCAAAGAATTTACATGAATAATTATAATCAAAATCAATCCTTGCATTTATAGTTTTCACATACTCAAGATTTCTTTCACACTTATCTAAATTTTACTTAACCTTTTATGGTTTGGAGCCCTTTGCGAATGCTTAAAACCCTTACCTTTTCTTCCTTGTTCAAATTTTGCTTCCATCTAAATTTTCAAATTGGGTCCTGTTTGGCATATTCAAACCATTGCCTTGGCCCAAATTCTAAATAGATAAAATTGGGGAATCAAGCCACTCCTCATCTATTCAAAGTATTGTCATGGCCCAATTTCTAAATAAAGTTTGATTCCTCAATTGTGCCCCTTCTCACTTGATTGAAGTGTTGCCAAGGTGGTCTAATTTGAAGATGAAACATAATTTCTCAATCTAGCCCTTCAAAAAAATTTCAAACTATAGCCTTCGACTAATTTCTAAATTAGGCATGATTCATCGAGAGGGATCCTTCTCATTGTTATAAGTGTTACCTTGGCCTGATTTCAAGACTAGGACCAATTTATTAATTGGGATCCTTTTCACTTGTTCTAAGTGTTATCTTGGTATGACTTCAAATATTGGGCCCAATTCCTCAAATCGCCCCCCCTACCATGTATGTTCAATCGAGGCCCTTGCCACCTAAGTTAGAATGTATTTAGATGTAAAGGAAAATAACAGTCAGTACTTTGAAGAAGCAAGTGGCCCTATGAAGAGAATGCCTAACAAGGAAGATAGCATAATTGTTATAAATTGGAAGTTGCCTGCATGGCCCTAATTTAAGGGGATTAAAAGAGAGTGGTGGCCCCAAAGTGTAAGTTAATAAAGAGTTCAATTAGTAGCTTGCCTTACTTATGTAGGGTTAAGAGGGAGTAATGGCCTCAAAGATCAAGATCATAAAGAGTTTGGTTAAAAACCTACTGGAAATCGAAGTTTCTCATTGATTTCCCCAAACATGCTTTCCTAAATCAATAATGGGCATGTTTTTTGTTTTTCCCAACAACTTATAATTAAGAACGCTTTCGAAAAAATATAAATAAAGGTAATAAAAAATCAAAGATCTTCTTGGAACATAGTAATTTTAATTTTTCAATAGTAAATAGCTTTCTCCCCCTCCCACTTCTCAGCTAGTTCATTATGATACTTATTGTAAGCATTATCTTAGTAGTAAGTTTTATATAGGGAAACAAGAAGGCACAAGTTAGTGATTTTGTAATTCCACTTCCACATTGTGATGCATTTTCAACTTCTGAATTCCCCAACATTGGAACTACTTTTTGATTAATGAATTGTTAGATTTATTGTGAAATCATTAGGCAAGTTATAATAGATTTTTATTTTTCTCTCCACTTCCCATTTTGTATAATGTTGAATAAGCTCATGGATTTATACATGTATTTCCCATTGGTTTCTTGTCTTTTCCTCAACCCATATTTTTTTTTTAAAATTAAATTCCTATCATAACTAGATAATGATACCAATGGTTTAAAATATCATTTTTATGGTTGAATCCTATTAAAATCCCTTGTTAATTGTCTCCCTTGGAATTTCTTCCAAATTAAAATTCAACACCCTATCCCTATTTGAAATCAATAACCCCATGTACCATGTTTCTCTGTTCAATCTAAATTTCATTTATTAAATAGATTTTTTTAGTGACAAACAAGAACTCTTAGTTCAATCTAAATTTTATTTATTAAATAGATTTTTTTAGTGAAAAACAAGAACTCTTAAGTGAAATACTAAGATATATTGAAGATATCCTTGAGTCTTAAAATTGGGCTAAAAAATTAAAAGAATGTAGAAAAATACATTATACACACCATGCCTCTAAGAAAGATAAACAACAACATGAAAAAAAAATAAAACAATTCCTAAACCACCTTCATATGAAAAATATATAAAATTCTTTAAAATATATATATATATATATATATATATATATATATATATATATATATATATATATATATATATATATATATATATATATATATATATATATATATATATATATATATATATATATATATATATATATATATATATTTGCATGAGCTTGACTCTGGAGATTTCACTCTGTGCTTGACTCCATATTTTTTCATGAGCTTTGCTATCTTGTGTGATGTGAATTGTGCTCCTCCATCTGAAACAATCTCTCTTGGAGTACCGTAACGAGCAAAAATTTCTTCAAATAGAAAATCTGAGACCACCTGCTCTGTTGCTTTCGCAACAGCTTTGGCTTCCACCCACTTGATCACATAATCAGTACAGACTAAGATGTGGACTTTCTGTTGGGAGGTGGGTTAAAGGCTCCAACGAAGTCAATAGCCCATTTCTCAAAAGGCTCAAGGACTACCTGTGCCTTCAAAGGCATTTCATCAACTCGACCAGGCTACCCCATACGTCGGCAACTATGGCACCTCCTAACATAATTTCGAGCATCACGAAACATGGAAGGCCATAAATATCCCATTTGTAGCACCTTATGGTCTGTTCTTTTGTCCGCAAAATTCCCTCCACAAGGGCCATCGTGGGCAGCTTTCAATACCTCATAAATATCATCCTCAGAAACACAGCGTCGGATCTGCTTATCTGCACTTGTGTGAAAAATCTACCTTGCCATCCAAGAATATCGAGCACTATGATGAATAATTTTCCGTTGTTCCCTGTATGAAAAATGAAGAGACACTTTCCCTATAGCAAGATAGTTAGCAATATCTGCATACCACGGAGGTTTAGTAGAAATTGAAAAAAGATGTTCAATGAGAAAACTATCTTCTACAAGTGTGCATTTATCATTGTTATCCATTCTAGATAGGAAATCAACTACTACATTATCTTTTCCTGGCTTATCTACTATTGTAATATCAAATTTTTGAAGCAATAGCAACCATCTTGTAATACGGCTAAGAGTAATGGGTTTATTCATCAAATACCTGATTGTTGCGTGATCAGTATGGACAATAGTAGAGTACCTGGTAATGTAACTCCGGAACTTGTTGATAGCGTAAATGACAGCTAGGAATTCTTTCTCTATCATCGTATAGTTTATTTTAGCAGGAATTAAATTCTTGTTGACATAGTAAATTGCATACGGTATTTTTTCTACATGTTGTCCTAAAACAACCCCTACTGTTGTCTAAGAAGCATCAGTATGTATGTGAAACGGTAATTCCCAATCAACTCCTTAGAGGATTGGAGCCATGCACACCAGCCCTTTGATTTTTGTGAAATTTGTCTCACAATCTTCAGTCCATAAAAATTCTGCATCTTTTGTTAACATTTGAAATAGTGGATTTGTTGTTTTAGCAAAATTTTCTATAAAGCGCCTATAATAACCAGCACAACCAATAATGCTACGTACATGTGTGGGTGTTTTGGGTACTGGGAAGTGTAATATTACCTCTAATTTAGCCTGATCAACTTGAATTCCAGCAACTAAGAGAAAATGTCCCAATACTACTCCCTCTTCCCTCATCATATGACATTTGATTGTACTCAGAGATACATGGTTTTGTTTACATCTTTTGAGCACTTTCTCTAAATTTGCCAATCCTTCCTCAAATGAGTTTCCATATGGAGTAAAATCAACCATATAGATTTCAACGCTATCATCAACCAAATCAGAAAATATTCCCAATATTTCCCTCTGGAAGGTAGCAAAAGCATTACACAGGCCAAATAGAAGGACCCTGTATGCAAATTTTCCGCAAGGGCATGTGAAAATTGTCTTATCCTGGTCTTCCGGGGCTATCTGGATCTAGTTGTATCCACTGAATCTGTCTAGGAAGGAAAAGAACTTCTTCCCAGCCAAGGTATCTAGGACCTGGTTAATGAATGGCAAAGGAAAATGGCCATTTTGAGTTGCCTTATTTAGTTCCCTGTAATCTACACAAATCTGCCATTTACCATTCTTCTTGGGAATAATAACTAGCGAGGATACCCATTGGCTGTCTGAGATGGGGTAAATGAATCCTACATCCAACAATTTTTTTAATTATTCTTTAACACTGTTTTTTAGAGCAGGATTAATCCTCCATTGAGGTTGTCTTACAGGGTGGAAATCTTCCTTAATATAAATATGATGAGTGCATAGGTTGGCAGGGATACCCTTCATGTCGGTATAATCCCAGGAAAAAGCTTCATGATGATCTTGAATGACTTTCAAAAGTTGTTTTGTCTGAGATTCAAACAGTTTTGGGTTGATATTAAGTGTTTTCCCTGGTCCAATCTTGATTGGAGTACTATCGTGGGATGAGGTTACAGGAATGTCCTCAATGTCATCTTCTGGTTCAATGTTTTCCTTGTCTCACAGCTCATGGAAGATTCTATAATATGTCAAGTTGAATCGGAAACAGAACTGGAATCATTGATGAAAGTGTTAATGGCATCATCTTCAGTTTCTGTTTTAAATTGAAGGGCCTGCCCAATAGTAAGAACTGGTCTAAAATCTTCGTTTTCAGGTTCAGGCTCTTCTACAGGTATAGGTTTCTACTAGGTAATGATTTTTTACATGGGCTTGGTTCTACAGGAGGATAAAGCTTAAGATTATTTGTTATAGTCCCATTTGAGATGATCATGTGCCCAGATTAGCACCCTATGTAAGCATCTGCAGTTGCAAGCCAGGGTCTTCCTAGGATCAATGGGTGACCACCTACTGAAGATCAGGTCTGTAATATAAGGAGGTCCACAGGGTAATGCCATGAGTCTACTGAAATGATCACATCCTCTAATTTCCCCATTGGTTTAATTGTGGATTTGTCTGCAAGCTCCAGGATGGTAGGGGTTGGTTTAATGTTTCCAAGTCCTAATGTGTTCATTGTTTCAGCAATGATAATGTTAATGACCTCTCCCAAATCTACCAGTACGTTTTGGATTTCAACCCCATTAATATGTACTATTAGAATCAGGTTCCTAGGGTCTTCGTATTTTACAGGCACGATTTTCCCTAACATGATATCGAATAGTCTACCCACTACATGAATGGTTAATGGATCCTTACATTTCCTCCCTGGTGTCTTTGAGCAGTATTCTCTCAGAGTTTTTTCGTATATAGGTACATCCCCCATAGCTTGTAACAGGGGTATTTTAACAAAGGGATACTGCAATTCCCCTAGGAAGTCAAATTCTGCTTGAGGGTTTGGCTTACTCAAGGTCAATATTTCAGGGTATGGAGGAGAAGTTAAATGACCTTGATTAGGAACAACTTGGGAAGGTGTCTGGTTTATTATGTTTTGATCGGAATTCTCCCTCACTATTCTTTGTTATGGTTATGTATATTCACCGTAAAATTGTTCTGTGATAATGGGTGAAGTAGGTGCATTTACTACCTGACCAGATCATAAATTTATTTCATTGTGCCCTACGGTAGAAATGCAGTAAGATGGAAGGTTCAGGGTGTTTGTTTGCTAGACCCCTTTATTGTTCGGATTTGGGTTAGGCTGGATAGAAAGCTGGGGTCCAATGGCTGGGTTTCCTGGGGGTACATTGGAAGGAAACTGAAGTTGTTTTTGAGGCATACGCTGAGGAAACTGTCCAGTAGGAGAGGGTCCTCGCCAATTCTTACTCCATGAAGGATTCGAACTGGATTGAGGAACCCATTGTTGCCAAGGGGGATACTAATATTGAGAACACATGGCTAAAAATGGTGCATATTGGGGACCCATATTAAAATTTTTAAAGTACTAGGATGGGTCCTGAAACATACCTAGATTCATAGTTGGTGGTCAAGGTTGCCATGGCTTCTTTCGCCCCATAAAGTACAGCCGGTCCACCACGCTTTCTTCACTTACTCCTTGGAAAACTACTTTCAGCCCCGGCAAGGAAGGACATGAACTTGTCGCATGAGTTTGTTCACATATTGCATAGGCTTCCACCTTGTTCAACAGGCATCCCTTCAAAGGGTGTTTCTTTCTGCAGTGAGGGAAGAATATGGCCATGGTTTTTTCCAACTCCATCTGCTTCTGTTTTTTCTGTAGAGTGTCCATTTGGGTTGATAGTGTGCTCAAAATATCGGTCCTCAGATTTTCCAATATATTTCCAATCTCTACTTTTGTGACCCGTCCACCAGAAGTCTTCGATGGTTGAATCCCCTGTCCACTTGTTGCAGCTCCTCGTGAAAAGTTGATACAACAATCACAGATATTTTCAAATTTTTCTTTTGAAATATCCCCTTTTCCCACTATATTCAGAAGTTGCAGAGAGTCTTCCCTAAGTGCTCCGAGAAGAATGATATTTAGAATGTCCTTGTCCAGGTCACTATGTCTAGACCTCTGCAATATGTATTTAAATCGTTCTACACAGTCCTCCATATTTTCATCCTCTTTCTTTGCAAATTTAAAGATTTCTTCCTTAATGTCACGGGAATTACAGTAATCTTGGTATTTCTCTAAGAAAGCTTATTTCATCCCTTCCCATGAGGTAATCGTACTCCCCCCTAGACCCATGAACCATCTCAGGGATGTTCCCTTTAGGGTAGCAGGAAATATCTTCAAATTCTGGGCGTCGAAAATATAGTCATATCCGCGGAAAACAATATCAAACTCAAAAAGGAACATGTCAGGGTCCTCAAAAGAGAGCCCATGAAAACTAGGCAAGGTTGTTAAAGGGAAGGGTTTCATTAGTGCATCACTTGTAACATTTCCAATGGGAAAATCAATGGAGGAACTTACAAGTGCCGTAATTTCGATTAGTTCTGTAGTTGGTATTTGGAGTGATTCAATTGTAGAAGGTTGCAAAGCGATCCCCTGGTCCCTTGGTGACTCAAAGTCTTTCAAAAATTCCTTTACCAGATCAGAATCATTTAGTTCAACAAAAAGAACTTTTACAGCGATGCCTTGGTCTCTTGGGGATGAAAATCCTTTTTGAGGTTTTTATTCCCAGTTAGAGTTGCTCAATTCTTTTGATCCCCTGTTTTCCACTTCTTCCCCTTCTGCTACTGATAATGATATCTCCTCCACTGATACCCTATTTATTAAATCTTCTGTTGTAGAAAGAACACCTTCTGGTACCATGGATGGCACTGGTTGCTCCACAAACTGCCCTTCGGACTTCGTCTAAACCCTAACCCTAACAGCAGCACAGGACAATGCCTCAGATCTAGATTTTTCAATAATTTCGTGAATGTATGTCTTCGTTCCTAGATCCTTCCCTTTCTTTGGGGGTCTTCCTCTGCCCCTCTTATTCGGATCCTTGTTCATAAAAATTGTGAAGGAGGTTCATCAAAGAAAATCAGCAATCGCTCAGGACCCGAAGTAGGACAAATAACTTCCTCCCCGGGATAAGAGAAAAGATTCAAAAAAACAAAACAAAAGGAAAAGAAAAATCAAAGTTCAGGACCTAAAGCAGGGTAATCACATACCCCTCTCAGGACGAGAAGTTGGCCCCAAAACGAGAAATAAAAGCGAAAAACTGGAAACTACGCCCAGGACTTAGGGCATGGTTACGAAATACCTTCCCCAAGACGAGGGATAAATTTTTAATGAGGAAAAAAAACAGAACGAAGCAGAAATAAAAACAGGATGTTATGCTTAGGACTTGGAGAAGGGTAATAAATTCCTCCCCTAAGACAAGAGATCAATCTTACAGAAAAACAATTAAAAATCAGGAAAGAAAAGCACAAAGCACTTACGCTCAGGACTTGAAGCAGGGCAATAAATTCCCTCCTCAAGATGAGAGATCGACCCTGAGATCTATTGCAGATCCCGTTCTTGCACCTGTTAGCCTTCCCCGGCAACAGCACCAAAATGTTGGTGTCCGGATATGAGTAGAACTCAACCCTTTCTCCACATAAGTTATCAACCCGAGGGCATTATTTATTTCAATACTAACGACAAAGTATATGCATATACAAGCACATGACCTTCTGTAGATCACGGGTTTAAATCCATAACACACAGACCACTGTAACAACAAATAAATAAACTGCAGAACTTAAAGGGCATTCACAGAAATTAAACATAAACTGTAACAGAAGTAAAGGAAACACACTAAAATACAAATATTGTAAGAAAAATGAAAACACAGCACCTGATTAGAAGAGTGGGCCCAACTCTTTGATCAGGGTTGCGGAAAACTCACGAATTACAAAAGAAACAACAATTATTGTGCATTCAGTTACTGATAAAAGATATTTGTTACAAGATATGTAGGTCAAAGGGCTTAACCCCGATTCACAGCCCGTAGGCCTCTTTATACAAGTATCCTGAAACCCCTAGTTCGGCTCAGCAACTCCATAGTTACAAAACTACATCTTGTTACAACGGCAACCTAGTTTCCCATAAAGAAACCGTGAAAAGGCCTGAAATGGGTTGATACAAACAAGTATGTTATGATGTAACAACAAATGAGCAAAATGTTGGATATGATAGGCTATTCCTTGACTTACGGCTGCAACGCTCCTATTTTAGCCAAATCTGTAGAAATATCGGGGTCAATATGGAAAAAGGTAAAACCTCCATGACAAATACTTCATTAATCAAATATCCCATGAAATATAAGGAAAAGGGTTTTACCTCATACGTTTAAGAGTAATAATAGCACAAAGAGATAGAAAGATAGGGTAAAATGGGAGATGAAAGTATACAAGTCCGGTACCCAACACTACCTCCTCCATAGAATTTTCACCATTGACCATTGAACCCAAGAATACCAACAAAAGGACCAAAGGACTACAAACCTAGAGGAGCACAACCGCCCACCAAATTTTGTTAACCATATATTATCCAACCAAAGACCAAACCAAACCCTACAAAGCCCTCGAGATTCTCTTCTTATAAAACTGACATTCCCTAACTTATGCCTTGAGCATGGAACACACACCAAAATATGAGAACTAATTGACACCAAACCTCGAATTAATGCTGCAAACCATAATTGGGTGAAACAAAAAGCTTCACATCCTATAAATATAAGCCCAAACATGACTCACCAACAAAAGAAATAGACCAAGAATAATAGATATAGAACTCGAGAATTTGATCCTTATAAAAGACTAAACACCCACAGTTTCCCTATTATAAATCAATCCCTAAGTAGTTGAGCACAATGTTAGACATCCAAGAGACCTTCATATGTTGCACCAACATTTGAAATTTTATTAATTTTAAAAAATTATAGAAAATTCACAATTTATCTTGGAAAAGTAGTCTTGCATAAATACTCCTTTTCTTCTACATATACAAATATTTATACATTGATTTCATCTTTTAGGTATTTTACACTGACAAGAACATACATATTACACTCTCCAAGGAAAATAAGTTGTCATCATTAAAAAGAACAAAAATTGATACAGTTATCAAAATTTCACTTGATAAAAATTATATATATTCAAAAAGTTATTCAATTTTCTATATTTCATCTTCCTACACTATATAGATTCATTACATAGATATATTAGAATATCCCTACAAGTCAAGAGATGTAGGTATCTCATATCTCAATAAGTTAAGGGATGTATGTATTCATATTTCTATTATATCTAACACCTCATAAGATCCATGATTATGTTGCACTCAATCCTTTCTATTTTTTTGAGCTCAAGAAAGAAAATCAATATTGAAAAGATGAGAACAAGTTTCTACGAGCTTCACAGTGGTGCAAGGTGGTGGACATGTTATCACCTTGTTGAGACCAAAGAATTTACATGAATAATTATAATCAAAATCAATCCTTGCCTTTATAAATTTCACATACTCAAGAGTTCTTTCGCACTTATATAAATTTTACTTAACCTTTTATGGTTTGGAGCCCTTTGTGAATGCTTAAAACCCTTACCGTTTCTTCCTTGTTCAAATTTTGCTTCCATTTAAATTTCCAAATTGGGTCCTGTTTGGCATATTCAAACCATTTCATTGGCCCGAATTATAAATAGATAAAATTGGGGAATCAAGCCCCTCCTCATCTATTCAAAGTGTTGTCATGGCCCAATTTCTAGATCAAGTTTGAATCCTCAATTGTGTCGCTTCTCACTTGTTTGAAGTGTTTCCAAGGTGGTCTAATTTGAAGATGAAACCTAATTTCTCAATCTATCCCTTCAAAAAAATTTCAAACTATAGCCTTCGACTGATTTCTAAATTTGGCATGATTCATCGAGAGGGCTCCTTCTCATTGTTATAAGTGTTACCTTGGCCTGATTTCAAGACTTGGACCAATTTATTAATTGGGATCCTTTTCACTTGTTCGAAGTGTTATCTTGGTATGACTTCAAATATTGGGCCCAATTCCTCAAATCGCCTCCCTACCATGTATGTTCAATCGAGGCCCTTGCCACCTAAGTTAGAATGCCTTTAGACGTAAAGGAAAATAACAGTCAGTACTTTGAAGAAGCAAGTGGCCCTATTAAGAGAATGCCTAACAAGAAATCTCCAATGGATTACATAATTGTTATAAATTGGAAGTTTTCTGCATGGCCCTAATTATGGGGATTAAGAGAGAGTGGTGGCCCCAAAGTGTAAAATAATAAAGAGTTCAATTAGTAGCTTGCCTTACTTTTGTAGAGTTAAGAGGGAGTAATGGCCTCAAAGATCAAAGATCATAAAGAATTTGGTTAACAACCCACATGCTTTCCTAAATAAATAATGAGCATGTTTTTCATTTTTCCCAACAACTTATAATTAAGAACGCTTTCTTTTTTTCAAAATATTTGAGATTTTCAATTGTAAAGTTTTGAGATTTTAAATTGTTGAGTAGTTGAAAATGACAAAATAAAAATAGAGGTAATAAAAAATCAAAGATCTTTTTGAAACATAGTAATTTTAATTTTTCAATGGTGTTAAAAATATGACAACAAATTGTAAATAATGTAATTTTGGGCAAATTACTTATTGACCGTTAATTGGTTGAGTAACGACATGAAGTTAGAATAACGAAATAGGCTCAAGATAAATTGGATGGCCTGAGAGGCTTGTATGTATGGAGAATCATTTGATTAATAGAGTTTCCAATCCCTTGCCCCGTGGAGGTTTCCTTGACACCCTGTCAAGGTTTTACCACGTAAATTCTGTGTGTTTCTTTGTGTGAATTTATTTCTTCTGTTTGTCATTCAGTTAGAAATTGTATTTCTTTCTCGTTTAATGTTTCTTCACTACAAGTGGTATCAAATCCATTTTAAACAAAGTTACAAACAAGAATCCGTCGTTGAGGCCGTTGAAGAGTCGTCGAGCAGAGAGCTGCCATATCTGAAACCTTTGCCAGAGTGGTTTCCATTCGCTGAAAGCAGAAGACACCATGAGAGAAGTTTGAGCCATTCGCTGGAAGCAGAAGAATCTGTCGTTGAGGCCATTGAAGAGTTGTCGAACCGTTGCTATCTGCCGGAGTAAGGAGGTCGTCGAGGGGACTGTCCACTGTGACAAGAGATTGGCCGGCTATAAAGACTAGCATCCGTCATTGCCATCAAAGCCTATTCGAAGCCATTGCTGCCTAAGTTGCTGCCTGCGGATTTTCCTGGAAATAAAATCAACTGCCCAGAGAAAGCTCGTGAGAAAAAATTGAGGCCGTCGTTCTGACCAAGCGAGGACCTGGCTGTCAAGAGTCGTTTTTCTCGTCGTATTGAAGGTTCAAGCTACCATTTTTTTTTTTTTTGGAGCTTACGTTGGGGAAGAGATGTTGTAGAGGGAAGAGCCCTCAACGAGAAAAATTGCTGTGCAAATGAAATCGACTGCCAGAGTGCCAGAGATTGAAGCCACGGTTGATAAAAATTGGGATCCAAAACTGGAGAAGCCGGTTGCAGAGGCATGCTCATCGAAAAGCCAGCAGTACAAGTGAAGAACTGAAATCTTCAACTGAAAAGAGAGGTAGAAATTATTCTTAAAACACAAACCTTTTATTTTTGGTGGAGAAATTGTGAACAAAATTGTTTATTTAAAAAGGGTTCAGGTTTTCTACATAACTGATATAGTGAAAAAAAAATAGAATTGTATTTTTTATTTTTAGTAGAAGAAAGAAAAATCTGAAACTCTTGAAACCCTAGTAGAAGAGTTGAAACCCTAGCAGAAGAGGGGATAATTTGTAGAATCCCTTGAAACCTTAGCAGAAGAGGGGAAAAACTTTATTTTACTAGACCCTAGTTGGAAATTAAAGAAAGAAGGGAAAACTAGGAGGAAGAAATGGAAAAAATGACAAATGCAAAGTTCGAGGTGGATAAATTCACCGAGAAAAACAATTTTTCTTCATGGAAACTGAAGGTTACGGATTTGCTGGTGCAACAAGGGTTGCACAAAGCACTAGACAGGGTAAATAAAAAACTGGCAAGCATGACAGATTCAGACTGGGAGGACTTAGATGTAGAAATTATATAACTTATGTGTTATATGTCCAAGATTATCCTGATCTCACACTATTTTAACTTCATGAAAAATACAAAATATATTCCACCATTGATCATTTGTGGAAATTAAATCAAGATTGCAATGCACACATGAAACAATAAAAATTCACACACATTAACACAGTTGTTTAACGGGTGAAGCTGAAAACCCAAAATATCTGTATATAATATATGTCATAGAGATCATGTAACAATCCTCATACAAAGATGATCATATCAAGCTCTCAGTACAATATAATTGCTACACACTAATCAGGCCCGATCTTGCAAATCCATGCACCGATCTTTGCCACTTGCTAGCATGCCTCTACTGCACAATCCCTGCTGAAGAATGGCTCTAAATGAACTCAAATTTCTCCAGCCTTGCTCACGCAATCCTCATTGGCATCTCCACTGAGTGTTGGATGCAATCAATGCATCACTATAGTCACAACTGATAGTCACATTTTCTCTTTCACCTACCTCTCCACTGGTCTCCACTGAAACTGCCATGCACTATAGTTAACTAATGTATTCTTCAGTTGATTAATGAGTTATTATTTAGTGAATTAATTAATAATTAATTCGCACCTTTATCACTAGTGTATCAATCAATTAGACTAGATACAACTAGCTCAATTGTGTCTAACTAAGTTAAACTGAACACAACTCCACCAACTACTTCTATAACTCCACCAAACTCTGTCACATGAGTTCTAACTAAATTCCTCCATGCATTAGCTCCAGTAAACCCTCAGGAATAGTGTAATTCCTTCTGTCAGCTGCTGTGCCACATGTGTGCACTTAAATTAAGTTCTCCAAGAGAATAAGATAATGTTTAGAGTCCAAATATTATTAAGAGCTAATAATATTCGACATATCTATTTTTAGACTGGCAATCTAAAAATAGATTCCGCCCAATATGTCTAAAAATAAAAGTCCATCTATTTTTTCCAACTTGACCAACCATCCACAAATAGCAACCTGCAACTCGTAGAATATGATCGACATGTCTAAAAATAGACTTTGCACCAAAAATAGCCTGTGGGCCCACTTAGTGAAGGCGACTCTTTTCACTAAGCTCATCTTCTTGTTGAATCTCAACACTCCCTCTCAACAAGATAGGGATTATCTGCCACCCCGATATTGTCTCTATGGTATTCGAATTTGCTCCTGGTGAGCGCCTTCGTCAGAATATCTGCATCCTGATCCTCCGTAGGAATGTAAGAAAGCAACATGATCTTCCGCTGCACACAATCTCTGATATGATGGTACCGGAATGCCAATATGTTTAGATCTATCATCAAATACTATATTAACAAAGAGTTTAATGCAACTCTGATTATCAAAATATATCATTGTGGGATCCAAGTGAGAACCGAACAACCCAACCAGGATCTTCCTCATCCATATAGCCTCGCATGCAGCCAAACTTGCTGCCATGTACTCGACCTCCGCTGAACTGACTGCCACAGATCTTTGTTTCCTGTTGTACCAAGAAACTATTTTAGATACGATACTGAAAATCCCTCCAGATGTGCTCTTTCTGTCCGTCGGGCTTCCTGCCCAATCTTCATCCGTAAAGCCATGCAGCTTCACCTCATCTGACTATCTGTACCACAATCCATATCCAGATGTGCCCCTGAGATACCTCAGGACATGCTTGCCTGCCTTTAAAAAGAGCTTGGTAGGCTTAACCATAGCTTGTGAAAGATGGTTCACAGCATAGCATATGTTCGATCGTGTATTGACTAGATACATGAGCGACCCAACCAACTGTCGATAAACAGTGGCATCCACTACCTCTGCTGATGTAGCATCCTCTTTCCTCCAACCACCAGGAAGAGGAGTGTTGATAAGCTTGCAGCCTTGCATGTGAAACTTCTCCAATATCTCCCGGGCATACTTGCCTTGAGACACAAACAGTCCACCCTTCCGCTGCCAGATTTCCAATTCTAGGAAATAATGAAGGAGGCCCAAGTCCTTCATCTCAAACTCCTTTGCAAGATATTCCTTGCATGAGTGTATCAACAGTTCATCTCCTGTTAGTATAAAATCATCTACATAAAGTAAAATTATCAACAACTTACCCTCCACCACAATCTGGTATAGGTTCGGATCCGCCTTACTCTTGGCGAAACCAAGTCCGGTGAAATAATTGTCTATCCATGTGTACTAAGCACGAGGCGCTTGTTTCAGCCCATACAACGCTCTTTTGAGCCTGCACACATGTGACTCGCTGCTGAATATTTTGAATCCTTTAAGCTACTCAATGTACACCTCCTCCTCAATGACTCCATTGAGGAACGCAGTCTTCACATCCATCTGATGAATGTGCCAACCCATCTGTGCTGAGAGAGCAAGGATGGTCCGTATGGAAGAATACCTTGCGACAGGTGCAAAGGTTTCTTCATAGTCGATCCCCTTGATCTGTGAGAAGCCCCGGGCAACAAATATTGCCTTATACTTCTCGACGCTCTCGTCAGCAGCTTGCTTCACTTTGTAGATCCATCTCGAACCTACCACTGATTTCCCTTCCAGCCTTGGGACAATCTCCCATGCACTGTTTCTGACAATCGAATCATAATCTTCCACCATGGCATCTACCCATGCGGGATCCTCCACAGCTTCCTTGAAAGAGGATGGTTCTGTCACGATACACTTGCTCATTAGAGCCATGTATCCAGTAAATCGGTCAGGTGATTGTCTTTGTTTGCGCTGTGATGTAGGGGCTCCTACATTCTGGGCTACATCAAGATTTAGTCGCTCAGCTTCTGTAGTGCGCTTCCGCCCTCTGATGTTTGGCGCTGCATGAGTGGTTTATTCCACTCCATGAACCTCCTCTTATGGCTGATCCACATCCTGAGGCTCATCTTTAGGAACAAGTAGCTCTTCATTTGCATGCAAGTGTAGCTCCCTTTCAAGCGACAACTTCATGGATTTTTCCTCATGAAATTTGATATCCTCTCACACAACATCCATAAAAGCTTTGTCCCTGTCTAGAAAATACACGATAATTGTGGTGCCGCTATTTACAATATCCCAGCCTTTATGATCGACTCATTTCTTCTCTACATCTTAATCACATGAATGTAAGCATTGAGCCAAAAATCTTCAAATGAGAAATATCGGGCTTCTTGCAGGAAAACGCTATCTTGGAAGTAATCATGGGTATCCGAGGACAGTTTTTGCATAAACCGCGGTGTTGCATGCCTCAGCCTGAAGTGTATGGGAAGGCCCTGATCATGCAACATCGCCCGTGCAGCACCCATGATCGTTCTGTTCTTTCTCTCCGTGACCCCATTCTGCTATGGGTTATGAGGCGCTATGAGTTCTCTTCGAATTCCTTCTTTGCTGCAGAAGTCTTTGAATTCGCCAGAGATGTATTCACCACCATTATCACTCCTTAGAGCTTCCACCTACTTCCCCGACTCTTTCTCAACTAGTGCCTTGAACTCACAGAACTTTTAGTATGTCTCGCTCTTCTTCTGCATGAAGAAGATCCAGCACTTACAAGAAAAGTCATCAACAAATATCACATAATACCTGTGCTTTGCTGTTGAAGCAACTGAGAAAGGTCCACACACGTCTGTGTGAATTCTCTCAAGGATCGTCGTGGCACGACTATCCTTCTCATGAAAATTGGTCTTCAAAAATTTTCCCAAAGTACATCCCTTGCACTGATCTGACTATGCAAGTGTACCTTTGGGAAGCCCGGTAGAAATCTGTTGCAAAATTTTCAAAGCGCCATGGTGAAGATGGCCCAATCTCCTGTGCCACAATTCGCCCTCATCCTGGCTCACCACTCCTTATGCTTTGCCTGCCATTGCTGTGCAGCCATCTACCTGCAATTGATAAAAATTCTTAACTCAAATCCCTATCCTCCTAGTTTGACCAGTTTTTTTACTGCACGGGAAGGCTTTTCCCTCGCTAAAAACAACATCATAACCCTTGTCTTCCAACATCGCCACAGAGATCAGATTCTTCTTCAATCCTAGAACATGCATGACATCCTTCAAGATGAAAGGTTTTCCATACTCCCTCTCAAAGGAAATGGTCCCAATACCAATCGCACTGTAT
The DNA here is from genome assembly GCA_034641835.2 of Pinus albicaulis. Lineage (NCBI taxonomy): Eukaryota > Viridiplantae > Streptophyta > Pinopsida > Pinales > Pinaceae > Pinus > Pinus albicaulis. Next base: position 1,410,399,861 of record CM076574.1, read on the forward strand.
CTACCATCATCGCCCATCTCGATGTGCACTCCAAGATCCTTTTCATCCAGATCACTAAACAAATATTTGTCTCCGGTCATATGGAAAGACGCACCCTTTGTCCTCTTCCCTGGGTCCCATCACCGCCGAAACCAAGCATGTGATCAGAGAAAAATCCAGCTCAAACTGCGAGGCTAAGGCTTCTTGAGCTGCAGATCCAGCAGCCTGCTTATTCTTCTTCTTTTGTGGACAATTAGTGGCAAAATGTCCACGCTGGTGACAGTGAAAGCACTTCACCTTGGACAAGTCCTGCTTCTTTCCTTTCGCATCAGATTGAGAAGGATTTTTCTTCCCCTTCCCTTTCCTTTCTTTGGCATCCAAAGCGAAATTTTCTTCATCTTCATTCTTTGATGAAGATCCATCCCTGGTATCCCGCCTTATCTCCTCCTGCACAAGATCTGATCAAATTCGCTCCCATCCTGGCAGTTTCTCCCAACCATTGACAGAGTCTTCGTAACTATGCCAACTCTTCAGAAGCCCAAGGAGAGCCAAGCTCACCAAGTCTTCTTCATCAACAATAACCTTGTGAAAATTTATCTTGCATGCCCACTTAATGAAGGCGACTCTTTTCACTAAGCTCATCATCTTGTTGAATCTCAATATTGGATGCCCGAGCTCTCAGTACCATTCGGTTATGTTTGGCAGATGAATTTCTCTTCAATATTGTTGCAGAGAGTACAGCTGAAGGGTTGTGGAAAAAATTGGAAACCTTGTATATGAAAAAATATTTGACAAATAGAATCTATTTTAAAAGACAATTGTACAGTTTTTGAATGAAGGAGGGTACAAAAATTGCAGAACACTTAAATGTTTTTAATACGCTTATTTGCCAGTTTTCAGATATGGAAGTAAAAATGCAGGAAGAAGACAAGGCAATAACCTTGTTGTGTTCCTTGCCCGAGTCATGGGATCACTTTGTAACCTCAATCAGTTTGAGCACTACCGATTCATTAAAATTTGAATCTGTTGTGGGTGCTCTCTTATCTGAAGAGGTACGAAGGAAATCTAGCATTGAAACTTCTGCACCAGAAGCCATGGTAGCCAGAGATCGGTCAAAGGAAAGAGGGGAGAAAGCAAGGGGTTCTTCCATATCGAAGTCAAAGGGTGGAAGGAAGTGTAAAGCCAAGTGTTGGTACTGCAATAAACTTGGACACCTCAAGAAATATTGTTGGAAATGGAAGGAGTTAGAAAACCATAACAAGGAAGTAAATCAGGTTGGTTCAGGTATGGTTGATGAGGTTTTAATTGCTGAAGCTCTCCTTGCCTGTAATGTCTCTCAAGATGTTGAAAATTGGCTATTAGACTCTGGTGCTTCTCATCATATGAGTCCGCACCGAAGTTGGTTTACTTCATATGAAACTATAAATGGTAGTTTTGTATTCATGGGAAATAATGCATCTTGTCAGACTGTTGGGATTGGTAATGTAAAAATTGAAATGTATGATGATACAGTTAAAACATTATCTGATGTTAGGCACGTACCTGATCTAAATAAAAACTTTATTTCCTTGGGAGTTTTGGATTCGAATGGGTATAAATTTACAGGTCATAATGGAGTGCTGAAAGTCTCAAAAGGAGCCTTGGTTGTTATGAAGGCTGAAAAGGTCGAAAATATGTACAGACTCAAAGGAAGCACTCAAGTTAGTGAAGCAACGATCGTATCAGAAAAAGCAGAAGAAGGTTCTCGTCTATGGCATCAGCGGTTGGGTCACATGAGCGGGAAATGTCTTCAAGTACTGATGAACTGCAAGTTGCTTCCTGATTTGAAATCCTTGAATTTGGATTTTTGTAAATATTGCGTGTTTGGTAAACAATGTAAAAAAAGGTTCAAGACTGGAAATCATAATAGTAAACAGATTTTAAACTACATTCATTCTGATCTGTGGAGACCATCTCCTACTGTGTCTTATGGAGGTGCATTATATTTCTTAACTTTTATTGATTATTTCTCCCGAAAAGTTTGGGTCTATATGTTGAAAAAGAAAGATGATGTATTTGATGTTTTTAAACAATTTAAAACAATGGTGGAAAATAAAACAAGCAAATCAATTAAATTTTTAAGAACTGACAATGGCGGTGAATTTACTTCTTTAGAATTTGAACAATTTTGTAAGGATGAAGGGATTGTTAGACATAAAACTGTTGTTTATACCCCTCAGCAAAATGGTGTTGTTGAACGAATGAATCAGACTCTTATGGAAAGAGCCAGAAGCATGATCAATAATGCTAACCTACAAAAGGAGTTGTGGGCAGAAGAAGTATCCACTACTTGTTATTTAGTTAACAGATCACCTTCAGTTGCAATAAACTGTAAAATTCCTGAAGAGGTTTGGTCGGGTCAGTCTTATGATTATTCGCATTTGAAGATTTTTGGTTGTGATGCCTATGCTCTTAGTCCTAGAAATCAACGTTCAAAGTTAGATCCAAAATCGAAATGTTGTGTCTTTGTTGGATATTATTATGCAGTGAAGGGATATAGGTTGTGGGATCCTTCTTCACGGAAGATAGTCATTAGTAGAGATGTAACATTTGATGAATCTTCTATTCTAAAATCAGATGTTGAAAAAGTTGAACAGGAGCAGGAATCGCCAAGTCAGCAGATTCAATTTGAGACTAAACCTTTTCCAGAAAGTCGAAAGGAAGGAGATACTTCTTATGAAAAAGGTGGAGAAGAAAAGGAAACTGGAGAAATTCCAGAACCAATTCAGCAACCAATCACTCTACGAAGGTCTACAAGGGAAAGAAAAACACCTAAAAGGTATGAAGATTATGCTTCATCTTTTGCATTGATTACTGAATATGGGGAACCTTCTTGTTATCAGGAAGCAGTAGATGATGCATATAGCAAGATATGGAAAAAGGCTATGGAAGAAGAAATAGACTCCTTAGCCAATAACAATACTGGGATCTTGTAGAACTTCCTAAAGGGAGAAGTGTTGTTGGGTGCAAATGGGTCTTCAAGTTGAAAAGGAAAGTTGATGGAAGTATTGAGAGGTATAAGGTGAGACTGGTTGCAAAAGGGTATTCTCAGGTTGAAGGTATTGATTTTCATGATATATTTTCACCAGTAGTTAAACTTGTTTCTATTCCTACTATGTTAGCACTAACTGCTTTACTTGACCTTGAGTTAGAACAGTTAGATGTTAAAACAACCTTTCTTAATGGTGATTTGGATGAAGAGATATATATGGATTAGCCAGAAGGTTTTGTACAAGGTCGCAGCAGAAGATTAGTTTGCAAGCTCAGGAAATCATTGTATGGCCTGAGGCAGTCGCCCAGGCAATGGTACAAGAAGTTTGATTCATTCATGGTGAGCCAGAATTGTATCAGAAGTGAGTATGATCATTGTGTATACTTCAAAAGTTTCAATGGCATAGTCATTATCTTAGTGTTGTATGTTGATGATATGCTTATTGCAAGCAAAAGCATGGAAGAAATCAACAGGTTAAAGGCTCAGCTCTCTAGGACATTTGAAATGAAGGATCTTGGAGCAGCAAAACATATCTTGGGCATGGAGATACACAGAGATAGGAAGAATGGTAACCTTTTGTTATCACAACAGAAGTATGTGGAGAAAGTACTTGAAAATTTCGGTATGAACAATGTGAAACCTGTTAATGTTCCATTAGCTTCCCATTTTAAGATTTCTTCGGATTTAAGTCCTAGAACTAATGAAGAAAAGAAATATATGTCTCGTGTACCATATGAAAATCCGGTAGGCAACTTAATGTATGCGATGGTATCTACAAGACCTGACATTTCACATGCAGTTGGAGTTGTCAGCAGGTTCATGGAAAATCCAGGGGAAGAACATTGGCGAGCAGTGAAATGGGTGCTTCAGTATTTGAGAGGCACAAGTGACCATTGCATCAGCTTTGATGGTCGTGAAGGTTCAGTCTGCGGATATGTGGATGTTGATTATGCAGGTGATTTGGAAAAAAGGAGGTCTGCTACAGGTTATGTTTTTACTCTTTCAAGTGGAGTAATCAGTTGGATGTCAAAGCTTCAAGAGACAGTTGCTTTGTCCACTACTGAAGCAGAGTATATCGCTGCTTGAGATGCCTGTAAAGAGGAAATATGGTTAAAAGGTCTGCTTGATGAGATTGGAAGGACGCAGGAGAAAGTGAATGTGTTTTGTGACGGTCAGAGCGCTATTCATTTGGCTACAAATCCAGCCTATCACAGCAAGACCAAGCACATCGATGTAAGGTATCACTTTGTGAGACATGTAATCGAAGGCGGAAAAGTAGTTCTCAAGAAGGTCCACACATAGGAAAATCATGCAGATATATTCACGAAGCCAGTTACAGTAGAGAAGCTGAGATGGTGTCTCGCTTCTCTCGGCTTGCAGAAAAGATGATGAATACTATAACAAATTATTGTCAAGGTGGAGTTTGCTAAAAATATGACAACAAATTGTAAATAATGTAATTTTGGGCAAATTACTTATTGACCGTTAATTGGTTGAGTAATGACATGAAGTTAGAATAATGAAATAGGCTCAAGATAAATTAGATGGCCTGAGAGGCTTGTATGTATGGAGAATCATTTGATTAATAGAGTTTCCAATTCCTTGCCCCATGGAGGTTTTGTCAAGGTTTACCACATAAATTCTGTGTGTTTTTGTGTGAATTTATTTCTTCTGTTTTTCATTCAGTTAGAAATTGTATTTCTTTCTCGTTTAATATTTCCGCACTACAAATAGTAAATAGCTTTCTCGCCCTTCCACTTCTCATCTAGTTCATTATGATACTTATTGTAAGCATTCTCTTAGTAGTATGTTTTACAGAGGGAAACAAGAAGGCACAAGTTAGTGATTTTGTAATTCCACTTCCACGTTGTGATGCATTTTCAACTTCTGAATTCCCCAACATTGGAACTACTTTTTGATTAATGAATTGTTAGATTTATTGTGAAATCATTAGGCAAGTTATAATAGATTTTTATTTTTCTCTCCAGTTCCTATTTTATATAATGTTGAATTGTATTTCCCATTGGTTTCTTGTTATTTTCTCAACCCATATTTGTTTTTTAAATTAATTCCCTAGCATAACTGGATAATGATACCAATGGTGTTGAGTCCTATTAAAATCCCTTATTGATTGTTTTTCTTGGAATTTCTTCCAAATTGAAATTCAACACCCTATCCCTATTTGAAATCATTAACCCCATGTACCATGTTTCTCTGTTCAATCTAAATTTAATTTATTAAATACTAAGATGTGCTGAAAATATCCTTAAGTCTTTAGATCTTAGAATTGGCTTGAAAAGTTAAAAGAATGTAGAAAAATACATTATACACGCCATGCTTCTAAAAAGATAAACAACAACATGAAAGAAAATAAAACAATTACTAAACCACCTTCATATGAAAAATATATAAAATTCTTAAAACAAATAATCTAAAAGTTATAAAAAAAAAACATTTCTATATTTTTTTGTTTAAAAAAAACATTTCTATATTTTTTATTTGTATTTATTAATATGTTGAATAATAAATAATAAATTAAATCATAAAAACAAATTAATAAATAAGTATTTATAGAAACAATAAATAAAACAAACTTAATACATTTAAGTAATTATTAATTTAAACTTATACAACAATCAACTGAAATTATAGCCACAATCAACTGAAATTGATGTAAGCTAAGAAAGAATATGATATATTATATTTCAAAAACCAAATCTATTATTTAATTAATAAAAATATTTTTTTTATTAATGAGTATTATTTTTTTTAAGCCAAGTAGAGTTAGATTTCTATATGTTCAATATATTATATCAAAAGTACTTTAATAAAGTACCCAATTACTAATCAAAAGTACTTTAATAAAGTACCCAATTACTATCTGCCCAAAACCATCATGTTCAATATATCACTAAAGTAAAAAATTGAACCAATACAGTCACATCAAAAATTATTTTAAACAAAATACCCAATCACTATCTATCCAAATTCTAATAATCATCATTTTATTTTTAAAAAACAAGAATCATTTTATTTTTCAGATAATCTATACAGATCACAAATCCATATCTGCCATTTCTTGTATAATAAATATTGCTTCTGGAGTTCTGGTAATTCGTTACAGGTAATAAAATCATGGCATCAGGCGGTGGAAAGAGCGATTCTTCTGCGGAGACAAATATAAGCGCAGATCCGATATACCAAGGCCATACATAACAAAATCCAAGTCTCCTCGGCTCCTCCATTAAGATCAATGGTACTCAACGATGGTGATGACTGCAGACTCCTGCATCCTTTCTCTCCCCCGCAGTCATACATCTCATCCGCTGAATATTGGACCTTCAGCAGCAGCCGAAAACCATAGTACAGGAACGAGATATATTTTAACCACCTTATAAATACCGGTATGTGCTGCAACAATATATACAACCCCGGTTATCATCTTTTCTTTTATTTAAAAAAATAAATAAAATTTTTGTGATCTATATCTAATTTATCATAAATTTTTTGGTTCTCAAATGATAATATGATTTTTTTTGAAGATTTATCATAAAATAAAATAAAATTCAATTACCAAATTTTAATTATAATTGAGAATTCAAAAATAAGTTCAAAAGATTTTTGAATTGGAGTAAAGTGTTTTTTATCTTTGCTTTGGTTCATCAATTCTGAAAAATAAATGTCTTATGTTAAAGCTAATTAGATTGCTGATTCCAAAAATATTTTGTGGACAAAATCAAAGTTTGGTTTGACTTCACTTTCACTCTTAAATTTCAAAATATCCCTGAAATTTAAGATGTTTGATAAAGATAAAAAATAAAAATGATTTCAGAATAATTTCAAAATTTTCACTTATTCTTTCCTATTTGAAACATAATTTCTCTTAAGTTTACAAATTAATATACCAATTTCAATTTCCTCCATCTAGGTGTGGCTAGGGTACAAATCCCATTGAGGAATGATGGCAATAGTTAAGGTAAGAGAGTACAGTGGGCAGACCAGCGTGGCTGAGAGCAAGTGGCAAGATATCGACGACGAGGGAGGTTGTGTGCGACGAGGGGGTGCTCCTTCCGAGGACGGCTCCACACGAGGAAGAATGATAACATAGGTGGGATGAGCCACAAGGGTTTTATTTGGTATGTCTGGTTTCTTGCATGCATTGCGAGGAAGGTGGTGAAGTTGTGTGCGATGGTGGCTAGAGAGGTTGAACCAACCGTCTGCATCCCGTGACATTGCTTCAAGGATCAAGGGTATGTAAACTTCTACATTTCTCCAACTCCCCTGTATATGGATCAAGTTAAGGTCTCTGTGCTGAATGTAGGCAATAGGGTGAGTGAAATGCGAAGCATCATCTGGCTGCATGGTTGGGTTTATGGGAATACTGGAGGGAGTAATCAGTACAGATGTCTGTTGATTTCAATTGTGTTCAGGATTATGTTGTGCAAGATGGGGGATGGGGACATGGGTAGAAGGTTAGAGGGCCGGGAGGTCCACAACAAGCCCAGGTTGGCCATTCAAAATCTAGAGAGGAGATTTGAAAACACAAATTCCACTAGTTGTCTGGATTCCAAGGATTGTGATTTTGATAGTTGGTTGTATGGCACATGTAAGGGAAGAGGTTATTCCTATGTAGGAATAACAGGGTCTGCGGCATAGTCGGGAGGGTATATTGTGAGTCAGGTCGGTCGTGACCACTCTGAGAGACTTCTGCAAGGTATGGGGGCATAAGGGAGATGGGTCTTATTCAGAAATACACATGGCGAGTCGACTCCGTCAAATGTATAAGCACTACACTGAATTGTTAACTATGTGTTCTATGAAACCTTGTTATGTCTTTGTGATAGCCTCCAGAAGGCAAAGCAAGACCTTCGGTGGAACATCTTGGGCCCCTCGATTTGTCGTGTCCCCCTCTACTGTTAGGCAGTGTCACATGGCGTGGGCGAAGGCAGTGAAAGAGGAAGCGGGAGGGGTGAACAGGCGGCAGACGTGGAAATGAGGCCAACAGAAAGAGATAGGAGAATCATCCACATGGGCTCCTAGACGGTCTGGGTGTAAGCCTCAGGTTGACCATATTGCAGAAACAACTCTCACGTACATACAGGAAATACCTACCCAAGTGAGGAAGGTTATCGCTAAATGGGAGGAAGCTCTCACTCGTCAAGTTGAAGAGGAGGAAATCAATCCGGAAGGAGAAATGATAGTGCCTGATCCGAGCAACACTAGAGGTAGAGTAGCTCAATACTAGCAAACTCTGCATTTATACTGGCGAATGAAACACTTGGTTGCAAAAGCCATCACGCACACTACTGAATTCATGCAAGTAGACCCAGCGATGCAGGAAATCTAGAGGGATTTTCAGCTACTTCAATTTCAGGTCCAGCGCGAGAACGCCTAGTTGAGCAGAATTGAGAAGCTCTTGAAGAACCCACAACAAACAAAGATGCCCGGGTCTAGTGCTAAAGATCCAACACCTATCGATTCCTCATAGAGTTGAGTTGGTTTTAGTCTTGATGTCTTTATTGTTTATGTTTATCTAAGTTTAAGTCCTTGTTGTTAAACTATGTAAGTAGTAGGCTTGTGTCTAGTTTGTCAAACTATGTCAAAGTCACCAACATTGCGGCTTTAAAAGCTAAATATGCTAGACTAAAAGTTTTTTGTTTTTGGATGGCATACAATTCCTTCTTATAACCAAAAGATTGGTTTTTTTAATAGAGCAGATTGAAATCTATCCTATAATCTGCCCTTTTGAAAATAAATGAAAAAAATAGTCTTACTTAACTTTAAAAAAAATATACCAACTTCAATTTGGTAAGGGATTATTGAATGAACTAAACATTTTTTTTTAATAATATGTGAAAACCTGCCGCCATAAAACTCCTTTACCTTTTTAGCAAAACATTTTTGTGCAATAATTATTGTTTCAACTACAGCTGTAAAACCCCTCAACCTCTTTCGCAAAACTTTTCCTTTCTTTTTTTTTATAAAAAAGATAGCGATTACCGCGTCCCTATTTGCTATGAAACAGTGAACAGGGTGTGGTATCCATTTTTAATGGAAGATAATAAAAATGATTAGTTTGTTGATTTAAATCTTGTTATTATTGAATATAATTAAATGGTTGTTTGTAGATGATATAATTATTATTTAAATTGATATGGATTTGTTTAATAAGTGAAACATAAATTTCTTGATATAGAAATCATTTGAAGTTTATTCTTATTATCTATTATCTCTATTAAACTTTAGTTTTGAAATTTAGTTATTGATAAATATTAAATTTTCTTTCTACATATTTTGCCATTATGTTATATTAATAAATTTACTACAGTATGTATCAATGTTGGAGTATTCATCATTTTTTATTTTCAATTTTTTTTAAATTTGTAAAATGTATACTCAAACAAAATTAATATTGGATTTTAGAGTCATCTTTTCCTATCAAATCCAAACCAAATTCGAATTCCAACTGGTAACTATGGTTTGAAGTGAAGCTATGGTAATGGAAGTTATACCTGAACGTAGTACCCTCCGGTGAGAAGAAACAGCAGCAGGAACAATGAAGCCACTGTTCCTACTCGCTTTATGCTTAGAGTGGCAGCCCCAAAAAATTCTCCAGCGCCCTGTTTTACCAGTTGAGAGGTTAGTATTTATGGTGAAATATTTTATGGTTGAATTTAAATGATTGTAGGTTTGGGAATATTTTGTAGATTTTGGAATTATTTTAGAATTTGATAAACCAGAGTTGAAAAAATAAATTGATATTGATTCATTTGTATTAGTTAGATTCTAAACTGTGATCAAAATTTGCAATTTATATAGAAATTTGGTTATATAAATATTGAGGGGTTTTCGCATTTTATTAGATATCATTTTTTGAAATTTAACTAAGTAAAGTAATTCATTAATGAGTGAAAATTTATGCAACTTTACATAACATACCTGCCCAGTGATAACTATCAAAAGAATGGTAAGTAAAGTGAAGAAGAATGAAGAAACTGTCCTGTGAAATCCGGCCATGAAATAGAGAATGGACATGAATATCACGGGATACAGAAGATGGGCCATCATATCGCAGAGCGTACTGCAGATGTAATACACACTCAGCCTGTACATATCTGCCGTCCTGTCCTTTACAAGATAGTCTTTCTCAAAGGGGAACACGTAAACTGCTCCAAATAAAGAGGAAGATGTCCAGAAGATGCAGATGTAGAAGATCAATCCCACCTGTTAATTTAGTTCATATGTACAAATTCCATTCCATTTCAGTATCAAACAGAGTTAATAACCAGAAATGTATTAAGTGTGATGATCTAATTTGTTGTTGAGGTCAATTAGATGGTATATTTTTGGAATATTTCAAAATTGGATAGAGGTCTCTGATTTTTTTAGGAGTTGTCTATCTAGGCAACGGAATAGCCTGGATGGTAGTTTTTTTGCTGGAATCCGGGCAACTAAAATTCAAGAAATCAGGTAATTGGAGTGTTTGGAATCCATTTTTGATAGTGGAAATGGATTCAGCACTATCAAAAACCATTAGGGCACTCAAAATACTAAAATTTAACAACTGTAAACATGATTGTGATAAAATCTTTGCCAAATTTTTTCAAAATCTTTACCAAATTCTGGACCAAAAAGTTGCTTGAAAAAACTTCAGCCTTTTTTAATTGTATTAAAAAATATTTCGAAATCTGAATGGATCAAACTTGATTTCTAATTGGGCTACCATAAAAGACTTTAAAAGATAATCGATTCATAAGATATAAAAGTATTCTCAAAATCTAATTAAAATTAAAATAAAGATAATCGATCAAACCTGATCTCTAATTTGGGCTTCCGTTTCAATCTTGGATTTCCACCATAGAAGACCCAGAAGAATCGCAACTCCAGTGGCTTGAAACAATCGCAAGTTATCGAAGTAGTCTCTGTAACGCTCCCTGAATGTTCTCTTTGACAGAACACGAAATTGCTCCCACCAAGATGTGGCCCAGTTCTTCCTAACTTGAACAGCTGATTGCAAATGGTCAGGAGCCTTTCCATATCTCTGCAGGGCTTCCTTCTCTTGGCCTTCCAATTCTGATCTGTATTTCCTCTGTAAGAACTGTCATCGCCAATGAATTATTATGAGCAGCTGCATTAAGTGAATTAATGGAATCCATGTGATTATCTAAATTATTTAGAATTTTTTTTGTAATAATTATATGCAAAAGAATATTTATTGTGTGGTTCATTATTAGGACTATCCTATGGTTCATTATCAAGACCAGCCTAGATCTAACTCCGGATCTATGAAGCTCTCTAGGTGCAAACCTCTTTTTTGAGTGCAAAACTTGAGGAAAGGTTTGCACTTAGATCCAGAGTTAAGATGGATCTAAGCTGGTTTCATTTGTGTGAAACCAAGGAAATCTATTGATAATATGAAGAACATATGATTAATTTTATCAATAATATGTAAATACATCTAATATTAATATAAGCATTTTAAATATGCTAAATATGTCTGAGATTTATGGATTCATTTTAATTTTAAATTCGCTGATATAATTAATGATGAAAAATGATGAAATAAAATTTTCGAATGCAAAGTGACAATGTAATAACATTGAGTGATAGAAAATTTGAATAATAAGAATGTAATAAATTACAAATATCTCAAACTATTTTCTTCTATTATTCTCATTGTCACCCTTGTTAGTTTTGTCATCTTTTCATATCCATTATATGAAAAAAACAGTTGAAATCATAAGTATTTAGCTCTAGTTGTTGTATTAAACATCACACCTTGTCTCTCTTGCTCTCCAATATTATTAGGTTTAATTAAGTTATAAAACAAAAATAAATCTACATTGTCAATAATTTTTTATGCTTACACTGAAATCAATGCACACTATTAATCCAATGGCTTTAAAATTAATGTACCATCATACATCTAATTACATCAAATCAGAAATCAACATATACACTAAAATCAATGCATCTAATGCAAAAAATAAAAAAAATTAGAAAGCGACATCTACACTAAAATCAATGCATCTAATGCAAGTAATCAAATAGGATTAGAAATCAACATCTACCCTCAAATCAATGCATCTAGTGCAAGCAATAAAATAGGATTATAAACCACCTTTTACACTGAAATCAATGGCGCATTTAGTGCAAGCAATCAAATAGGATTATAAATCATATATATTGAAATCAATGCATCTAGTGTAAGAAATAAAATATAATTAGAAATTAACATCTACATTGAAATTAATACATCTAGTGCAAGCAATCAAATAAGATTAGAAATCACTATCTACACGGAAATAAATGCATTTAGTGCAAGCAATCAAATAGGATTAGAAATTATCTACATTGAAATCAATGCATCTAGTGCAAGTAATCAAATATCATTAGAAATCAAAATCTACACTAAAATCAATGCATCTAGTTCAAACAATCAAATAGGATTAGAAATCACCATCTACATTGCAATCAATGCATATATTGCAATAAATATTCTTCCCTCTCCCCCCCTTCCTCCATATATATCTATATGTCCCTCCATATATCCTTCTTTGTCTCTTTATCTCACCCCCACAAATACACACTCTCTCTCATTCCATATTTATCAATCTCTTTGTCCCTCCATCCTTGTCTCCATCTATCTCGTCTTTCTCTTCACCTTTCATCTATATCTCTATCTCCCTTTGTCTCTCCATATCAACCTCAAAACATACACTCTCTTTCTCCAATATATCTATTTATCACTCCCTCTTCCTCTCTCTCCCTCTCACTCTCTCTCGTCTCCCCTTCCCTCCCTCTCCCCCGCTTATATCTATCTTCCCTCCTACTATCCTCTCTCCCTCTCTCTCCATCTTCCTTATCTCTCTCTCTCTCTCTCTCTCTCCAGCTTTCACTCTCTATGTATTTCTTCTTACCTCCCTCTCTCCCCCCTCCATCTCCATCTCTCTTTCCCTCCCTCTCTCCACTCTCTCTCTTCCTTTCTCTCTCACCTCTCTCTTTCTCTCTATCTTCACCTTCCAACTTTGTTCATATATGCCTTTCTCTCTCTCTCTCTCCTCCCTTCTCTCTATCTCTCTTTCGTTATCTCTTTATCTCACCCCAAAACATACACACTCTCTCACCATCTCTCCCTTGTCACTCACTCTCTCTCTCCACTTGTCACTCTAGGTATTTATTCTTCCCTCCCTCTCTCTTCCTCTCCCTCAAGAGTTAGAAATATTTAATTCCTACTTGTCTATGGTTGTAATTCTCTATTTAAGGAGTTTGTTCCTACATAATAGGATGTAGTTAGAACTATATTCTTTCTTAGTTTAGTGTGTGGTTGAGGAATCTCTCAACTACATTACTGTACGTCCAAGATAGATTTCTTATCATGAGACTATTTCATGTATATATATGTGTGTAATATCTTTCTGTGAGATATAGAATTTGATTAGAGTTTGCAGTGTGATATTTTATCTTGGTATCAGAGCTTGGGCCTCGGCCCCTCGTGGGCTGAGGGAAATAGGAAATAAGAGAGTTTTGTTTTTAGTTGTTTGTTTGTCCATCGAGCCCGGTTTTGAGGCTATAGCGATTTGGTGAGGCTTCGTGTGGGAGGCCAAACAGAGTTTTTTATTCGATGAGTGATGACTTCTGGTTGGTCTGCAGTTGTACGACCTTCACAAAATTGCACACACAGACCCACACAGCACAATGGCGAATGTACAAGGAGGACACACAGAATAGGAGGCAGAGGTGTGGTTTTTTTAAAGAAAGCGAATTGGAGAACAGAATTGGAGAACGGAACAGCGGGAGCGATCTATTGACCGGACAGCAGGTTGAGGAGGGCTTAGGCTAAATTAGCTTAGATCTCTTCGACTCCATCTTCATTCATCATAAGCTCGAGCTCATCATGTCTGCTCGCAAAAGAACTCCGTTAAAGGTTATCATCCTTGGGGTTGGTAAAACCTCGTTGATGAATCAATACAAAGATATTTATGGAGTAAATATAAAAAGAGGTTTTCTTTATTTACCATACCTATAGTTTATTTATATTTTTATTTATTTACCATAAACTATAGTTTTATTTATTTACCATACCTCTGGAGTAAGTAGAAAAAGTAGTTTTATTTATTTACCATACCTCTAGTTTATTTATATTTTTATTTCTTTACCATATCTATTTTTTGAGTTTTTTTAAAACTCTTAATATTTTAAATTTATATTGTTTAAATTTATTTTAATTTTTTTATTTATATGGTTGTGTAAGTTATTCTTTAATTTGACATTATTTAGATTTTATTTTTTATTTTATTTTTTATTTTTTATTTTGGCTTCCGACATACTTACACTTCGGGGTCATAATGGACTGTAGGGTTAATAATTTTTTTTTTGCATGCTATTAATAATAACTTATTCCATGGTATTTGAGCCGTAGAATTCATATATAATTAGATGTTGATTTCTACTCTTATTTGATATATTTTTATTTATCTACCTTACCTATTTATACTTCTTTTATATTTATTTATTTACCATGCCTTTTTTATAAATATGGTATTTGGCCCATGGTATTTGTCTTCATATTTTGATAAATTTATTTTTTAATGAATTTTTAATTGTTTATTCATATGGTTTTCTAAATTATTGTTTAAGTCGACATTATTGAGATTTTATTTTTAAAATTTTCTTTAGTTTTTGTTATTTTGGCTTCCGACATACTTACACATCGGGATCATACTGAGTTGTCGAATGCACCTCTCGACGCAACTAGGTGACTAGGAGAGAGATTAGACTAGTCGTTATTTTAACAACTAGTTTAGCTATTTTTATATCTATTTAAATTCAATGTTTTGATTTGATCTCTTACCTAGTTCTGATGATGAACCACACTCTAATATTCCAAAATTTGCACACAAGCAATTTGGAATATTAGATTTTGCTACTTTCACCTAGGAAAGAAATAAATGGGTAGGGAGGCCCATGAACAATAAAATTATGAATAAATTCCACCTTAGTAAGGAAGGAGATCATCTTAGGAGCTGGTTTTACACTTCCAAGTGTGAACAAGGACAAATTAGATGGGGACATAGTCAAGTTTGACTAAGCCAACATGCATTCTTGAGGAAGAAGGAAACACTAAAGTAAACTAGCTTAATGTGAACAAGGATCAGCCTAGACACACATATGAGAACCGGATTGAATATCCTTTGGTGTTAACAGAGGCATTGCAAGTGGATTGGTTCCAGTTGACCAAGTCAACAGCGCTGTCACAAAGAGGAGGGAATCTAGCTAGGGCAACGCAGTTTTAAAGGAGGAAGCTTCATGAAGAAGTCACCTCAAGATTGTGTGGGGTATGGGGTGAGGAGGCTCACCAAAAATAAAAGGAAGACATAGCATCAAAGGAGATTCATTCATGTATTCAGCTATTTTGGTCTTGAGACCACTTGCACGCTTCAGTTGTTTGGCCGAATTTGCTGCACTGCTTAGTGCAAGGAATTCCTATGCGGGAATTCCATCATCTCTTTAGATCAGCTTGCTTAAGGGATCAAAGGGGAGTGATTTGAGCTTCATTTATGTATTTGGATTAAGGCTATTCATCTACATTCAACCACAGCATAGTCTCCTTCAGTGAACTACGTCTTTTATGCAGGAGCAGCAGCAGTAGAGCTACATCCTTTGATTGTATGCTAATCTTTTAGGAGGAGGTGCTTATTTCCCTCCAGGAGCTCCAATAAGAAGGCCTAAGGCCATTCTCTGTATTATTCAGCATTTATATGTCATATTCAGTCATGTTTAATACATTGTTGTAGTAAACTGCGTTATTTTCTGTAGTGTTGCTTTGTGCATGTATTTTGTCAGAAGCCTTTGCCGGGTGTCTTGTTTTTGTTGTATAAGAGTGTAAACCTCAATTTCTCTATTGCTTGATCAATATAAGTTGCATATCAGTCTTCTCTTATCATTTTCTGCAGAAACCCCTATGAAAATTACGCTCTCAGAGTATTCAGAAATTTCTGTTTAGCAAAGTCATGGGAAATGAAGGTTTTCTAGCCTAGTTGGGAAAGGAGGAGATGTTTAACATAGCTAGAAGCATTAGTTTGAGCTGAAATTTGGATCGTAGGTCCCTCATGACCTAAGCTATCATATCCAGCCGTTTTCCCTGCTTATTTTTATGCTCATTTCTGAAAACAACCTTTTTAGGGCATAAAATACCCTTTTTCCCCACTTTCTAGATCATGAAACGAAGTACAAATTTTTTTTGTAGCTAAAAATTATGCCTATGTGTTTCTTATGTATATTTTAAGCTTATTAATCATAACAGGACTGTTATACAACTTATTCATTGCTGAGTTCCATATTTGGAACATTACAGTGGTATCGAAGCATGATCTCTGGCACAGCCTGTGAGATCAAGCTATCAGAGGAGCAAAGAGGAAAAGTGGAGGTCAAAATTGTGGAGAGGATGAGCTTTCTCTCATCTATTTTCAGATCTAAGAAGAAATAAGCAGATAAATGCATTGAAGCTCCAAGAGGGTTTCAAGGAGGAGAGAGTTGCAGTGAGACCTCTAGAAGGTTTCAAGAAGCAGAAGAAGATGCATGCACTTCCTATTCTTATAGAGGAAGTGAAAAGAAAGGAGACCACTTAGAGCATTAAATCTTGAGTGGGTATTCGATAGAGTACAAGTGCCAACCTAGGGCTTTCAAAGAGACCCTAGATTTTCCTCAGTTTATTCAACTGAGAGAAGAGAGGAGACCCTGCAGTAAGGGAGAGATTAAAGGCAATAGATTCCTATTGTCTAGATTTTATGGGTCAACTACAACAAGAGCTCGAGCAAGGAAGCTTGAGGCATTCTTCCTACTTCATCCAGTGGTAGAGAGGGAGGCAGCAGAAGTTGCAGTGCTGCACCTGGAGGGTGAAGCCAATGCTTGGTGGTGCAGTCACTTAAGCCACACAAGGGTGACTTATTTTTCTGAATTCACTCAAGAGCTGATCAGAACCTTTGATGAAGAAATATCAGAGAAGAGTAGGCCCACACCACAATGGGAGGAGGCAAGTACCAGCGCTGTCATAGCCTTGAGAGAGCAACCTTCTACACCAGCAGTTGGAGCAGCTATTACATGGAAGGAAGGAGTCCTTGCAGCACTACAAGAGATTCCCACATCTCATCAAGGTATGGGAAGATTTCCACTTTTACTTATTGCAGCAAATCCTTCTAAAAGTTGTGGAAATATGTATTCATATGGCCCAGGATGAAACATTGTTGCTGGGATAGAGCAGCAATATTGCACTGCACTGTGCATACTTGAATGGTTCAGGAAACAAATGAACCATCATTCTCTTGGACCCTTGTTGAGTTGCACTCAACCCTTGAGGTTGAAGTGTGATATTTTGGAGGGATTCATGAACCTTGAGATGGAGTATGAGGCAACAACTATGTCATTGGAGGGACTATCAGCACAGTCAAACAATAGCAGGGAAGAGGCTTCACATTTTTCACCTTTGGATCTTGATGGATTCAAGATGGCCATGGACATGAGATCTTTTCTAAAAGATCTCCAAGGAAATGCATTATAGCATTTCATGGTATGCATAAGAGAGGAACTGATTGTGGAGGATGATAGCCCACATGCGGAGAATGCCAAGCTGGAGAATGATCGGAGACATCTATCGATGGATAGGTGGATGTGGATAGAGAGCAAGAAGTTGGAAAGTTACTTGCAACTCTATGATACTGGGCAAAAGAAGGCAAGACTGCGTTGGCTACTCTTAAGAGAGTTTGGCCATCATGTGGCATATCCTTCTTCTAAGGGTATGAGGGAGGAGGATACTTGGAAAAATACTTGCATCATGGGGCAGCAAGGAGTGTGGATGCATTATGATGATATGGTTATTTTGTTTTCACTGCATCAGTTGTATGATGGAGGTATGATGAGGCAGTAAAGACATTTGTTGCTTGGGAGGATTGAGAGAGGGCAAGGACAGAGTTTCTCTCACATTTTGCATGATGTTGCAATGGGAGGAGATGGCAACATTATGGGAGGAGTGTTTGACATAGAACATGTCAGAGAATGTATTCATGAGTTAGCAGGAGCCTATTTTCATAGGCCAGCAGCGTTGTCAATTTGGGGCATGATCTTGTTGATGGAGTATTCCCAGGATCACTTCATATTTGATGCACTTGGTGGGCATAGAGGAGGTGAGATTGATAGAATGGTGGATGGACTCATTGGTTGTTGTGGTATGTTCTCCTTGACTTGGATGTCCAAGCATAAGAAGGAGGATTTTCATGGAGCATGTGATTCATTCCTCTTCATATTGGTATGCCATACCACTATGGAGGATTCATCTATGAATCTTGTCACCATCTTGTCTTCATTACATGGTAAGAATTCTATTGATGCACTTATTGATTGTTCAATACAATATTTTCATGCTCTTAACTTTTCATTGTCGTACATTGCTCTACAAAGGGGCAAGTTTTTATTCGGGCTCCATGGTCCATTTTTGGCCAGCTATATGATGGAGACAGTCATCTAATGTATGATCCGGGGCAAGTATATGGTTGCTTCTTGTGTGCTCAGTTGGCATATTCAGCCATCTACTATTTACTAGTGGGTTTGATGACTTATATAGCAAGCCATTTATCAAGAGACAACTTTCCATACCATTGTCTGAAGCTGCAGTGGGGAAGACTGCATTGTGACCACTTGGGAGACTATTGGTACCTTCTAGCACCACATAGAACCTTTAGTATTTCTTTCATCATGCTGTTGATCATGATCCTATTTGCTGATATTGTTCTTTCCTATATGAGGAGCATGATTGGAGGAGGAACACATGGAGTGGGTGTGTTCTTGGGGGAGGGCCATCCCCACACTTTCTGCATTTCCTACTCTAAGGGGAGCATGGGAAGAGACATGGCCTCTACAAAAAAATATTTGTTTCTTTATAAGGAGGACCATGATATGGATGGGGGACCACATGACGGTGATTTATTATCCATCATGTATGAGATGGTTTGGGCCAGCTTGATTCACAGTGCTGGGAGAGAGACCTTTGGAGGTCTAGTTTCCCTCTTGCCATTGGAGGGAAACATTATTGCAACCCAAGATCAGTAAATTCTCTACACTTATCTTAAGTGGAGAGGAAAGCAGCGTGGGGTAGGCTACTATGTCTACCATGTCTGGAATTTCAGCCCACCTACTTTGCCGAAGCTTCAGGTGGAGGATGATTTGCATGAGTTACCATTTTGGAGGGTGGCTCATTTTGCTTGGTTGATAGCTTGGGGAGGAGAGATTCAAATGGGGATGATGAATCCCAATCTGTATCAGCCTTCCTGCCCCAAGAGGACCTTCAAACAACCCATTTTTGCCTCCATGGATGATCCACTGTCACATAATGCCAGCTATTTAGATAGCGTACACACTTGGGAGGGGCAACTTGGAGATATATTGATGATGCAGCACCTTGATATTTGGAGGATTTCATCTTATGAGGTTGTTGTAGGGGAGAAGAGGATGCTCTTCAGTCCTATCCTTGCAGTTGCTTGAGGACAAGCAACATTTTGGAGGGGAGGACTATAATATTCCAAAATTTGCACACAAGCAATTTAGAATATTAAATTTTGCTACTTTCACCTAGGAAAGGAATGAATGGGTAAGGAGGCCCATGAACAATAAAATTATGATTAAATTACACCTTAATAAGGAAGGAGATCATCTTAGGAGCTGTTTTTACACTTCCAAGTGTGAACAAGGACAAATTATAAGGGGACATAGTCAAGTTTGACTAAGTCAACATGCATTCTTGAGGAGGAAGGAAACACTAAAGTAAACTAGCTCAATGTGAACAAGGATCAGCCTAGACACACATATGAGAACCGGATTGAAGATCCCTTGGAGTGAACAAAGGCATTGCAGGTGGATTGGTTCCAGTTGACCAAGTCAACAGCGTTGTCACAAAGAGGAGGGAAGCTAGCTAGGGCAGCACAGTTTTGAAGGAGGAAGCTTCATAAAGAAGTCACCTCAACATTGTGTGGGGTTTGGGGTGAGAAGGCTTACCAAAGATAAAATGAAGGCAGAGCATCAAAGGAGATTCATTCATGTTTTCAGCTATTTTGGTCTTGAGACCACTTGCATGCTTCAGTTGTTTAGCCGGAGTTGCTGCACTGCTTAGTGCAAGGAATTCCTATGCAGGAATTCCATCCTCTCTTTAGATCAGCTTGCTTAAGGGATCAAAGGGGAGTGATTTGAGCTTCATTTCTGTATTTGGCTTAAGTCCATTCATCTACATTCAGCCACAGCGCAGTCTCCTTCAATGAACTACGTCTTTTATGCAGGAGCAGCAGCAGTAGAGCTACATCCTTTGATTGTATGCTAATATTTTAGGAGGAGGTACTTATTTCCCTCCGGGAGCTCCAATAAGAAGGCCTAAGGCCATTCTCTGTATTATTCAGCATTTATATGTCATATTTAGTCATGTTTAATACAGTGTTGCAGTAAACTACGTTATTTTTTGCAGTGCTGCTTTGTGCATGTATTTTGCTAGAAGCCTTTGCCGGGTGTCTTTTTTTTGTTGTATAAGAGTGTAAACCTCCATTTCTCTATTGCTTGATCAATATAAGTTGCATATCAGTCTTCTCTTATCATTTTCTACAGAAACCCCCATGAAAATTACGCTCTCATAGTATTCAGAAATTTTTGTTTAGCAAAGTCATGGGAAATCAAGGTTTTCTAGCCTAGTCGGGAAAGGAGGAGTTGTTTAACATAGCTAGAAGCATTATTTTGAGCTAAAATTCGGAGCATAGGTCCCTCATGACCTAAGATATTATATCCATTCTTTTCCCCTGCTTATTTTTATGCTTATTTCTGAAAACAACCTTTTTAAGGCATAAAATACCATTTTCCCCACTTTCCGGATCATGAAACGAAGTACAAGTCGTTGTTGTAGCTAAAAATGATGTCTATGTGTTTCTTATGTATATTTTAAGCTTACTTATCATAACAAGACTGTTATATAGCTTATTCATAGCTGAGTTCCAGATTTGGAACATTACACACACTAGTTGATTCATTTGCATGTGATTATTATAAAAAATGAACCACATAAACTTAAATTCTAAAGTACAGAAATTTTATTATTTAGTTTAGAATGCATGAAGGTACTTGAAATAATGATGGAAATAAGGTAACAGATAGTATATGTTTGTTTAGAATGTAGGTACTGGAAATATGATTTGGCATGCTTATTTTGATACTATGATAGGTGGACAGCAAAATAAAGGGCTAAAATTTATTTTAATAGTTTTTAAAACTTAATTAAAATATTATTATATTTATAAATATGAAATATTATTTTATTTTTATTTATTATATTAATTTTTTTATTTAAATTATATTAATTTTTAATTATGATTTTTATGATTTTTTTTATTTGAAATTTCTGAGGAAAGAAAAGTTTTGATGTTTTATAAATGGATATTTATTAATATTTATAACTAAATAAATATTGTGTTATTATTAAATTTTAAGTTTTAAATTAGGTAAAGGATTTTGAAATGAAAAAATAAACATTAAAGATATAATTAATTTTTATTACAAAATAGATTATTGTTTTAAAAGGGGTATAATGGGTATGATTGAGAAAGTTTCTTCATGTACAAATATTTAGGTATTGAGATTAATCATGAGTTCAATTGGAATTATAACATTGAGAAAAGAATCATTGGCTACTCTAAAGCTTATTATGAGCTTGAATCTCTAGATTTGGAGTAAAAAAAAAGTTTTTTTTTTAGACTCTTGTACCCTTGTGATTTTATAAGGTTACTAACCCTGGGGTTGCATTATATCTAGAGAATGGTGGAGGAATATGGAGATGATCTAAAAGCAATTTATTACATACAACCTCAAGATTAAAGACAATACTCCCTATCTTATCCTCTAGATTGAAGTTAATTTTTCCTCCATTGAAAACATATTAATTGTGTTTTGTTATCTAATATATAAAAAAGTTCCTAATATTCTAAAGCTAATATATTTTAATAAATTTGATATGTAAAATGTATATAATATTATGGGTGTATATAATTAATGTAAATTTATTTTAAATTTAAATTTATGAGATATTGAAAAGATTAAATTTTAATTTTTTTTATTTTAAGATAAAATATCAATTTGCAAACTATATTAATTAATCAAATAGATTACACACATTTATACATGAGATAGTCTCAAGATAGGAAATCTATCTTGGACGCACACACTAAACTAGGAACAAATATAGTTCTAGCTACTTCCTAAAATGTAGGAACAGGCTCCTCAAATAGAGAATTACAACCACAAACAAGTAGGAATTACATATTCCAACTCCCTCCCTTAATGACTACTTGTCGTGTATAAATTCACAAAGTCTAGTTGTGGTATAACAAAGGATATGTTAACGTCCATATAAAGGAGCAACCATCCACCGGAATGCATGGGTACCAACTGCTGCAACCGCAAGTCTCGTAGGATGTCCTTCGCATACATGATTCTGTCAACCATTATTACTGCATATATGTATCTGTATCTACAAATCCACCATCACCAAGCGAATCGCATGTGCAGAACCTCCAACAACTTTGATCTTCCACCACTGGGTAAATCCGATTTGCCACCACCAGGCAACTTCGATCTGCCAACACCGGGCAAGTCCGATCTACCACCACCGGGAAAGTCCGATCTGCCAACACCGGGCAAGTCCGCCAACTTCAATATGCCACCATCGGGCAAGTCCGATCTACCACCACCAGGCAAATCCGCAACTTCAATATGCCACCACCGGGCAAGTCTGATCTGCCACCACGGGGCAAATTCGCCAACTTCAATATGCCACCACTGGGCAATTCTGATCTGCCACCACCTGGAAAATCCGCCAACTTCAATATGCCACCACCGGGCAAGTCCGATCTGCCACCACCGGGAAAATCCACAACTTCGATCTACCACCACCGAGTAAATCCGTACTTCAACTTTTGGAGTTTCCAGGTACATAACAATGACCACTTACAAAATCTTCCTAGACTTGCTTATAAGATGCTAGGGAGTCTATCCCATAAATCCACACTAACTCAAACAAACATTTACTTTGTTGTCCATCATGATAGTTTTTGCTGCTTCATTATCTCCTCTTTCATTGCTCACATCTTGGGCATCCTTATCAAATAAATTCTTGGAACTCAATGCTTAACCTGTCATTTGTTAGAGTCTTGAATTCTAACAAAATAACTTTACCTACATTGAGTTAACTAGGCTCAATAAGGCTCAACAACTTTAAACATGATTCCAAGAAACTAAAAAAAAACATACACTCTTCAAATTAATTTCTCTATTTCTTCCCAAGGATGATCATTTTCCAAACATACCAGCAGCCATTTTCCACCAACGATACCTGTGAAGGGTCCACTGATAAAGAAATGGATTGACGACATTTCAATTGGTCTCAATGCAGTGCATTCCAGCACAGATGATCCAGACACAGGCACTCACAGCCACATGAAGAGACACAATTTTCCCTTCATAAACAATAATCCAGGACTCCACGGTCCAATCCTCCGTCGTCCACAAATTCACCTGTTCACAGTATCAAGGTTTGGTAACTGCTTCCAAGCATGCCTCCTCATGCTCGCTGACATAGTGCAACAACTAAGACCCATTGTCAAGCTAATATCCTCGCAATTGAACATGTAGATCTGTCTACACAATCTATTTCCATCACACTGGGCACACACAAACTCGATCATCCTCCAATCTCTGACGCTCCCATCTTTAGTGTCATGTCATCAATATATCTGGTAGATAATAATTTTCCTGCAAATTTGTGTTTATTTGGAATGACTAGTTCCAACGCACACTAATAATGTGACAGTAGTTGGTCAAACCAATGTCACTTAAATAGAACCAGATTTACATCTTCATGACAATTTTAAACATTTAATAAAATAAGAATGCAAAGTACTTCCACTATTCAACGACTCCAAAGAAAAATACTTCCACTATTCAACGACTCCAAAGTGGACAGATCATTGATATCATCCTCATACTCTAGTATCCCATGCATAGATTGCGTTACCACGCAAAGGTCACAAGAATACTTGGGAATGAGCCGAGTATTGAACATGAAAGCCCAATCTTAGTTTCCCTTGCTGCTGCTGGTAATGACCATTCATCGCAATGGCGGAAGCTCCAGATATCAAACCTCATATCAATATTGTTGTTATCGCCAGGATAAGTTATGTCGCAGCACGACCTTCTCCATCTTCACGTGCATCCACAGGAAATACACAGAGATCCCTCAGATCCTTCATTATAAGAAGAATAACTTATGGCAGATTATTATAAGAAGAACAAATTTCACTCTCATCTCATTCATCCATCATAGCCCAGACTTGTTGAAGAATGTCAGAAGAGCCAAACCGCGGAAACAACAGATCTGGAGGAGAAAAAATGAGGGAAGAAGAATTCAGGTGATGATAAATGCCCATCAGAATCTGGAATGCGGACCTGCAATGTGTTGTGCGCCTCATCCCCAGAGGAGATGTATTCTACTAGTTCGTTGATCTTCCACTAAGGCAATAGGATTTTGGCCCACAATCACAGTTCCAACGACAGCCCAGCTTTGAGGAGCCTCCTCGAAATTTCCGTTGGGAAGCAACCCATCAGCATCTGTGACAGATCACAACAAACAATAAATAAAGAAAACAGCATAACCCGGATTTCTGCATCATGGAAAACTTAAAAAAAATTCTTTCAGTACATGTCCCTAGCAATGAAGAATAAGAGAACAAGGATCTGGAATGCTCCTCCAAGCTTGTAAAGTCTGAATGACAGAATCACGAACTGGTTTGACCTTATGAAATCGACAGGATTCAAGAGAAGCAATGCAGGATGACTTGAAAGGCATAAGCAGAGAGGGCTCAATGTTCGATGCAATGTGACAGGAAGCATCCGATGCAGCCCTTCTGGTGGCCCAGTCGTTGCTCCGCAATGCTTCTTGCATCGACGGAATGAGACCACTCAATGTCTGCTGCATCGACGCCCCTCCTGCCTCTACTACACTTCAAACCAAAGACAACAACGCCACTTTCCCCGAAAAAATCGGATTCCCCAGAAGCTTCACAATCTTCGGCAGAAGCCTCTGAAGAATCCCCAGCGACTGAGGATCCGCAGCGTTTTCAATAGATGTCGATAGGCACAACGCAGAGCCGACCTGCAAATAACGATTCTGCTCACCGATAGCTTCCCAGAAAGGCTTCACAAATGCAAAAATCAACGAATTCGAGTCTGTGATCCTCGATGCCATGATGCCTATTGCATTGACGCAGGCATCGCGGACATTGGAATTGGGGTCCTTGAGGCGACGGACAACACTGCCCACCATTCTTACCAGGTGGCGCGACAACGAATCGCCATGGGCATCGACCATCGTGGTGAAGAGCTTCACGCATTCTTTCCTCATGGTGCTCTTCTGCTGCGAGTCGGTATCATAGAGACACGACAAGAAGGGGGCAGATGCATTCGAATTCAAGCTCCGGGCAACGCTTTCGAGCTCTTCTGAAGCAATCGTGTATGTGTCACGATCTAATAACTTATTTATTGCTCTGATTACTTGTTGTTTGAGCCTGTGTGTTGCCTATTGGTGGCTCACCTGCTTGTCGATGTTGCTGCTTCTGCCCGATCGCGCCTGCACCATCCTCCTTTGAAACGCAGCGGCCACACTTGAATAAATGCGCAGCAAATCAGCTGACACAGCAAGTTGATCAATGCATTACGAAGGTCAGCATCTTCGCAAAACATTTAGAGTACCTTGTAACGAGGCACATCACAGATGTAGTCTTGCCCATTGAACACCATAGACAACATTTCTGGCACACATTTCTTTAGCATCTCTAACTATGCATCTCCAAGAGAAACGCTCGACAGTTCCACCAGGCTCGACGTCCACAGCCTCTAATCGACCTCCATGACGTACAGTGAATGCAGAAGGCAAAAAAAGGGGCGATACCTCTCACCAAACGTAATCATACAATGAATCCAGCACGACATCTCTGGATAAAAAACAACATTTGGGTAGAGATTCCTCTTAGTAAAGTACTCATCTGAAAGTGCATCCCTTTCTAAAGCCACAACCACCTCAATCAAAGGATCGCGTTCAACAAGAGCAGTATAGACATCAACACCACTGGAAGCAAGGTGGATTCTTCTGCTTAACTTTTCAGGGGCAACTAACAACAGCGTCACGCTTCTCAATCTAGCCCACGGAGGCTTTAGGCTCTTTATTTCTACCACTAAAGGTTACCACGCTGCTGGAACCATCCACTACTAGCACTTCTCTTCTCCAATCATTTAGCCTCACAACGCACAGGCCTCATAACCCAGCGTGATGGACAAACAAAAAGACTAAAAAAATATTGATATACTCTTATTTCCCTTAGCCCAAGAGGGGCCGAGGTTCAGGCCCTTACGGG
Organism: Pinus albicaulis; assembly: GCA_034641835.2. Classification (NCBI taxonomy): domain Eukaryota; kingdom Viridiplantae; phylum Streptophyta; class Pinopsida; order Pinales; family Pinaceae; genus Pinus; species Pinus albicaulis. The sequence goes on from CM076574.1 coordinate 1,410,426,360, forward strand.
CTCTGATACCAAGATAACATATCAATCTGCAAACTATATTAATTAATCAAATAGATTACACACATTTATACATGAGATAGTCTCAAGATAGGAAATCTATCTTGGACACACAAAAATGTGGTTGAGAGATTCTCTCAACCACACACTAAACTAGAACAAATATAGTTCTAGCTACTTCCTATAATGTAGGAGCAGGCTCCTCAAATAGAGAATTACAACCACAAACAAGTAGGAATTACATATTCCAACTTTTTATGTGATGTATTAACAAATTTGACTCATCTAAATACTTTAAGTTTTATTTAAAAAATTATTTTATGTAATTATTATACCATGGCAGGATGGTATACCCTGCAGGGTCAGATGGTATGGACTAAGTACAGGGAGGCGGTCAGAGGTATGGGATGGATAAAAACAAATGAAGGGGATAAAATAGCATGGGGTGGCAATTTACAAAAAGGAAAAAAGGAAACATTAGCTCATTCGAAACTTATATGGAGATTATGGACTAACTACTGGTTTGCAAAAATATGGAAGGTTAAAACACGATTGAAAATTATCATTTTTTTGTGGTTTGTTTGGAAAGACATAAAATTAACATGGACAAATCTCAAAAGAAAAGGTAAAATTGGAGACATTTCTTCACTGTGTATGTATTCTTGGGGGAAATCAGATATTTATTAGGCGGCCACTTCAAGTTTCAGCGTTCTGATTATCAAACAGTCACTGTGTACTAGATGGTAGAATTCAAAAGGTAAAATATTCCGCATCATTCCCCTTATTTATCATTGGAAAATATGGAAGTGTAGGAATATGAAAATTTTTGAGAATCTAATTATCCCTCCACACAGAATTGTGACTCATATTATTCGGATTTGGGAGGGTATGAGATCTCAACAAAAACCTTCAAGAGATCTATCGGTCAGGATGAGACCATATGACATTAACTACCCAGTAGGGTTTTTTTTGATGGTGTAGCATAAAATGGAAGATGTGGTTGGGGAGTATGGCTGATGCTCAAACCTTTATGTCATTGTAAAATCCACTGGTACCCAGAACTCGGATCTAATATGTCATTGTAAAATCCACTGGTACCCAGAACTCGGATCTAATATCAGGGCTGAGACTTTGACTTTATGGGGGCTTTTTTGATTCACCAAACAATTTTACATAGATTCCATTTGGATATTTGGTGATTCAAACATTTTAATTAATCATTTCCACCAAAAAAAAAAACAAATTGGCTCCCACCCAGTTATCATCATGGATTGATCAGATTATGCATCTCGTCCGTACATTCTCCAGCATAACTTTTACACCTATCTACCGGGAGAAAAACTCGACTGCTGATGTTTGTCGAAGATGAGTTTGAAGGAGCCTATTGGAGAGATGCATTACGAATTGTTTGAAGCATCTGGCACAGGAGCTAGTGGAACTGTCAAATTCTACTGAGCCAATGTCGGTTTGAAGTTTTTTGTTTTTATTTTTGGAAACAGATCTCCGTGAACAGGGGATATATATATGTATACAGGCCCTATGGAGGACGAGGTACCAAGGCGGAAGACCAACAGATGAAGTAATTTTTTGGTAAGAAACGGGCATCTATATTTTGAGGCACAAAACAACGGATGTCGAAGTACATAGATCAGAAAGAAACTTCAAAAGGAATACTGTAAATGTTGATGCATTTTGTTGATGGCAGAATGTAAGAACAAAAGGGCAGAGCAACAATGACTTACCAGGAAATTTTAGAACCTTTGGGCCATATGAATATGAAACTTGCTATGAGCGCTACTTTCTGTTTATGATTCTGAACAAATTGTATGAACATTATAGATCACTTTTGGATATTGTGCTGGTAGGTATATATACTAGGCATTTTTCATATATATATATTATTTGATAAAACATTTCATTATTATCAAAATAATAATGATATTAAGTATGTGGAAGATAAAAAAACATGTTTCTTTATATTGTTAAGTTCTAACTCACATCTTTTCTCAATTCTCTAACATTTATCACACTTCTATTCTTCTTGACTTATTAAGCTAACTTATACTTCTTTCCCTTCTTTTTGATCATAAAAACAAGATTTTGAAGAATCACACTTAGATTTTTTTCTTTCTTTTTTTTAAGTTTTATGGATCGCATTAAATTAACAATATATAATATTTACCATTTTTTTAAAAACCAATTTGATATATATATATATATATATATATTAAAAATCAAATTTTTAAATAATAATAGTATTTTTTTAAAATATAAATTTTAATTAAACATAAAGTTAGCATTAATAATTTTATTAATCAATGCAACAATTTAATTTAAAATTACCACTTATCTGTAATTTAAAATTAAGAAAACCAAATATTACATATTAAAAAAAATGTATATATACTTTCCGTGACAGAAGTTTACACATTCAATTTCTATTTATGTTTAGTAGTGAGAAATGCTTACGCCTGTTCATCGTGTGGAAATATGGGATCTCCCGCAGAGTTACCATGAAGCAAATATTGGCGAAGAAATAATTGCAGAAGAGTTGGTAATTTACCTTGACTACCTCTCTGGGAAGATCTTGAGGGCGTTGAATGGAACAGGACGACTCGAACTCATCAGGTAATAAAATGTCGTTAACTTGTCCAGTGGCCAGATCCAGTAAGAAGTCTGCAGGATTCATGGCTAGCTGGGGAATGAATCTTAGCGAAGCAAAGTACTCCATTGCCTCCTTGGCTTGTCCAGAGTAGATTGGATGACCCTCTGAGATGAGCACAAGTTTATCGAACATGTGGAACAGCCGACTTGAAGGTTGGTGAATAGTGGTCATGATGGTTCTTCCACTCTGATTAAATTAAATTTGAATTTTATTAATATTAACTTAATTCGATTGTAGATTCTGAAAATATTATAGAATTTAGTAGACAAAAAAGTTGATAGACAAAAAAAGTTTGATTTTCGGAAAATTTGACTTTGATTATATCTTTTTCTTATCCATCAAAATGAATGTAAAATAATGTGTAGAAATAAATAAAATTAAAAAGTGAATTATTTTACTCTTAATTATCAAATTCTAGAATATTCCTAAATTTTACAGTTCATATAAATTCACCAGAATTACCTGCGCTATATTTCGGAGGAGTTGGAGGAGTTTGGTGGCGGTTGTAGAGTCAAGTCCTGAAGTGGGTTCGTCGAGCAACAGAAGGGAAGGATCCACCAGGATCTCGAATCCTATGCTTGTGCGCTTTCTTTCACCCCCAGAAACTCCCCTCACAAAGGAGCCTCCAACTATGGTATGTCGGCACCTGATTGTCAAGTATTAGTGAATAAGCATATTCATAGAATTTGATCATAACTTTCCCTGATACACTGTGAAAACTGCAACATTTATCCATACCTCTCTAAACCGAGATCGGTAAGGACAGTCTCAGCTCTCAAAATCTTCTGTTGCCTACTCATATTGCTAGGAAGCTTCAGGAGAGCAGCAAAAACCAGCGATTCTTGGACCGTTAATTGAGGGAACAGTATATCATCCTGTGTCACAAATCCGATTCTGGCATATAGAGAAAACAACAATAAGATGTGAGGGATTGGATTGATCAACTATTTCGGAAATCTCTATTACCCATAATTTTATTAAAAATTGTCAACTATGCATATTTAGTGAACAAATGTACTGAATGTAATTTGATTGCATATTTCCCAATATTGAAATAAAATGAGTGAATTCAATAATTTGATTTTGAACATTTAAGGATAAATTCAAAAATATTTTTAAAAAATGGATAAGCACGAGTTAAATGTAGTGAGTATAATTTGATTGTATGTTTGTTAATATGTTGGAAATATAAAGTAAATGATTTAATTTAAACTTTGAATATTATTTTTTATAAATTCAAGACTATTTCAAAATTTTCATAAATATGGGCTAAGTTCAAATTTTAATTTGGTTTATTTTAAAATATTTTAAAAGTAATATTGAGGATTCAAAAATAGAGATGGCTTAATTATAATAATTATTTTTATAAGTTTTGATTCCAACCGCATAGAAACCACCCTCAGGGTGCTCTCTCATGACGACCAGTTGGCCACCCCCAAAGGGTTTCAGGGTAGTTCAAGGAATAGAATAGAGGTGCACAGATCCCCTCCTCCCCGTTTTACTCTTAGTCTCACTCCTAACCCTCACAAGCCTCATCCTCTGTTTATTGTGCATACCAGTCTCATGTTTCTGCATAGTGTGGCTGCCTACAGTGGTAAGTAGTTCATTCAGCATAAGGATATTTGGAATCTTAATTTCAGGAGTTGCCTTATGTACCCTACCCAGAGGTCCACGGCCCATGCAATTGATCCTTCTTACTGGATGCAGAGTATATCCATACGGGTTGGGCTCCGTTGTTTGTATGTTAATCTTGACATCAATGCCCAAAGGTGGCGCATAGACTATACCGAACTAACTCCTTATTTCGTTGTTGTTCGATTTGGTCTGTCAGTGTTTGCTTATAGGAACTCTTCAGAAATGGGAAAACGTCGTACAAGGATCGAGGCAGGCAAAGGAAAACAGCTAGTTCAACCAGAGCCAACCCCTGTGAAATGAGGACGCAAAACAAACCAGGAGCATTTGGAAACGTTAGCAGCCACTTATGTAATGGGCAACTCCTCCAAAGTGAGGCAAGAAATTCGGGGATGGGAAGCGGAAATCCAAACCGAACCTGAGGACAATGAGACAGAAGCAGAAATTTTAGATTTTATTACAAATCCAGGTAACACTAGAGGCCACCTCACTTTATTCAACCAGACTATCCACACTTATTGGATAGTGAAATGTCTGATAGCGAAAGCGATTCAGAGCTTTCATCCTGTTCATGCTCAGGCGGAACCAGTAAAGCCAGGAACTAGCCTTCAGACTCAACTTCAGGAAATCCAGGACCAGCTCCAACACATCAAGATAACACAATATCAGATCGTTGACCGAGTAAGCAGAATGGATGATAAAGTAGGCCGGATGGAAAAGCTCCTCCAACAGCTTCTTCAACAGCTCCAACAAGCAGAAATGCCCGGGTCCAATGCTAAAGACCCAGCACCAGTCTCTTCTTCAGATGCATAACAACTCTATCTTTTATAAATTTTGATGCTTTGCTTTTCTAAATTTTGATGCTTTTGCTATTTAGAAATGAACTTTCCTTATGTTCTAGGAATGCAAAAACTGTAGCAATAGGACAAATAGCACATGAGAAGTTTAGACGTATGAAACAATTTCAGTTCTGGAATGCTTATCATGCATTTAGATGGCCGACAGACCTGGTTTCCTGCAGGCAGGTTGAGGCCAAAGTCTGACTTTTATATTATGTAGCCTGTCTTTTAAATATAAATAGAAAATGGAATGGACCCACCGAATTTACAAAAAAAAAAGTTATTTTTGTAAGTGTGTTTTTTTTAAAGTTTGGTAGGACTATATTTTCCACATGTTTAATATATCACTCCTATCAGGACAGGGAATTGAAAGGGTGATTTCACATCACATTAAATTAATAATTTAACTTGGCTCATTTTAAAATATTTTAAAAGCAATATAGAGTATTAAGAAATAGAGATGGCTTAATTATAATAATTATTTTTATTGGTGTATATTTTTTTGTAAGTTTGGTAGGACTACATCTTCAACATGTCCAATATATCACCCCTATCTGGGGGGAATTGAACAGGTGATTTCACATCAAGGAGTGCTAATTGAACCGCTAACTTCACATCAAGGAGTGCTTTAACAAAGCACCAGATCACCTTCTATCACCCTCTATCCAAACCTCGTGAACTTTTATAGATGTATTTATTTTGGAATACTATTTTCAGAGTTTTGATTTAATTATCAATAATTATTAAATAGATGGTGGGGAGATCATTTCTATCACCCTGTATCCAAACCTGGTGGAATTTTATAGATGTATTATTTTGGAATACTATTTTCAGAATTTTAATTTAATTACCAATAATGATTAAATAGATAGTAGAAATTTAGCCTTCACATAGTATTTTAGAATATTCTTAGTATTATACACAAATTAAATATTAAATTTTATTTTCAAAGGAGTTATATTATTTTTGTCTTTTTAATTAAATTGATAACTTTAAAAAATATCATATAGAATCTCCATAGTAAAGTGAGATTAGAACTTCAAGATTAAAAATCTTGTTCTATATTGTTATATATGTTTAAGCTATATATTATTTTTTTAATAATTACTATGGAATTTTAAAATATTTATAGTAATATAGTTGAAAATAATTGATATTATTTTTATATTAATGGAGAAATGGTTACATTGGTGTAACGTATCTCCTTAGTTTAGGATTAGTACCTAGAATATAGGAGTCTGGTTACAATCACCTAGTTCTTTGCTATGTACTTAAAGATGTATCTTTCTGATTAATGGATGTAGAGTGATCTCTCCGTTTGTGTGCAGTCTCCAAGTGCAGTACTCACATGTGAGCTGCAACTCCTTCTTTTTCAATTCAGTGTGATTTTTATCTTGGTATCAGAGCACAGAGTAGGGGGAGCCTTATTTTATTTTTTTTAGCATCATTGACTACAGAGCCTTAGTGGCTGAGGTGTACAAATAAGCTTTCGTAGGAGCAGGTGGACTGCAGCAACGCCTGAAGCATAGGTCTCAGATGACTAATCATCTCTGAGCAGAAGAAAGGGTTGGCGCATTTTTACCGCGATCAGTCGCACCATTGGCGCTACTATGAGGGCAATACCCGCGCCAACGCGCCGAAATACGCCATTGGCGCGGAGGTGCAAGCCATAATCGTGCCAGTTTTGGGAGATACATGCATTTTGATTTGGGCGCAGATTTTTAGCCTCGGAAAAGCGCCAACATTTTTCTATTTGGGAAGATCTGCAACTTTTGCAGATCGGACTTGCCCGGTGGTGGCACATTGAAGTTCCTGATTCGCCCGGTGGTGGCAGATCGGACTTGCCTGGTGGTGGCACATTGAAGTTCCAGATTTGCCCGGTGGTGGCAGATCGGATTTGCCCGGTGATGGCAGATCGAACTTGCCCGGTGGTGGCACATTGAAGTTCCTGATTTTCCCAGTGGTGACAGATCGGACTTGCCCGGTGGTGGCACATTGAAGTTCCGGATTTTCCCGGTGGTGGCAGATCGGACTTACCTAGTGGTGGCACATTGAAGTTCCTGATTCACCCAGTGGTGGCAGATCAGACTTGCCCGGTGGTGGCACATTGAAGTTCCGGATTCGCCCGGTGGTGGCAGATCGGACTTGCCCGATGGTGGCGTATTGAAGTTCTGGATTTGCTCGGTGGTAGCAGATCGGACTTGCCTGGTGGTGGCACATTGAAGGTACAGAGTTTCCAGCAGATCAGTGGTCAGGATCTGGTATGTATTGATTTTTTTTTTTTAGTGTATCCTACAATTATTCAGTTGGGTAGAATTATTCATTGGAAGATTAGAAATTTTATCAGTCCAGTATGAATAACAGTATAGAATTGTATCTCCACGACTCTGGAAAACTCGATGGATCTAATTTCACCAACTGGAAATTCAAGATACAAACACTACTTGAAAGCGCAAATGCGTGGTCGATTGTCATACGAAATGAGCTAAGACCAAATTTGGTAACAGGAACAGCTACACAAGAACAAGACTAGGATAAAAGGGAAAACAAAGCAAAATTTATACTGAAGATGTCCGTCAAGGACAATATTATCCCACATATTAGAGACAGCAAATCGTCCACTGACATTTGGACGACGATCAAGAATTTATACCACACACAGAATACAAATCGTGTCTTGTCACTCAAAGGCAAGTTTTTTGCGATGAAGATGAAGGAAAATGAGTCTGTTGCTGGATTCATTGCTAGAGTTAAAGACCTGAAGGACAGATTGGGAGATATCGGAGAAAAAGTGTCTGATTCCGATTTGGTCACGATCACGTTGAATGGGATGAAAGATGAATATCAGATGTTCATCACAAGATTGGCAGCAAGGGAGAAAGCCCCTGCATTTGAAGAATTGACAGGGATTTTGCTACAAGAAGAAGAGCGGCGACAGAATTTGAAATCACAGAGCAATGATCTTGCTCTGATGGCGAAAAGGAGACAGTATAGAGGGAAGCAGCCACAGCAGCAACAGCAACCACAGCAGCAGCAGCAGCAGAGAGGAGCCAACATGTTTCAAAAGAGACTGTTTAAAGGTATTTCTGCTAATAATTTTCCCAGCAAGAGATGTTTTTACTGTGGAAAAAATGGTCATCATATTAAAGAGTGTTATAAGAGGTAGGCAGACGAAGCAAGGAATAAACATAGAAAGCACAAAGGGTACTTTTTTGAGGAAGATGAAGACCATAGCCACGAACTTTGACTATTTACAGTCGATTCTGCCCTTTTAGCCTCTAAGGGAGATGAGGATGACATATGGTATGTCGATTCTGGCACATTCTCACATGTAACAGGTAAGAAGGAATGGTTTGAATTTCTTGAAGAAACTTCGTGTGGGTCAAAAATTTATTTAGGAGATGATAGCGGATATGAGATCAAAGGGTATGGTGATATTCCGGTAAAGTTACCTAGTGGTGACATTAGACATCTTAAGAATGTATGTATGTGCCCGGAATTAAGAAAAACTTGATCTCTGTATCTATGATAACTGATCAGGACATGCAAATTCAATTCTTCAAGACTCACTGTGTCATAAAGGATAGCAAGATGGAAACTGTTGCAATAGGAGTGCGTGTGGGGAGCCTGTACAGACTAGATGTGAAAAGTATGCCATAGCAAGCCATGGTCGCAATGGGATCAACAGCCGAAAATCTCTGGCACCAAAGATTTGGTCATCTTAATCTGCAAGACCTCATTCTACTTCAGAGAAAAGGTATGGTCGATGGACTCCCTGTTTTCCATCATGTTCATTTGGATTGTGATGGATGTGCATTAGGGAAAATGCATAAAGAAGAATTTCCTTTGCATGTTAATAGAAAGGAAAGAGATATTCTAGAGCTGGTGCATACAGACATATGCGGACCTATGCAGACTAGGTCACTAGGTGGTGCATATTACTTCCTTTTGTTTACTGATGATTGCACTAGATTCTCTTGGATATATTTTATGAGTAAAAAGAGTCAGAACTTTCAGTATTTTAAAGAATTTAAATCTATGGTATAAAAGCAGACAGGAAAAAGCATAAAAATTCTCCGCTCAGATCAAGGGGGAGAATACAGGTTGGGAGAGTTCATGAATTTCTGCAAGCATCATGGGATTGTTCAACAGTTTACAGTGCCTCACACACCACAGCAGAATAGAGTGGCAGAACGAAAGAACAGAACTCTTGTGGAGTGCGCAAGGAGCATGCTTCAAGGTAAGGGTCTATCAAATGGTTTTTGGGTGGAAGCCATTAACACTATTGTCTATTTAAAGAATAGGATTCCTACTAAATGTCTTGGCTTCAAAACCCCTTTTGAAGCATTATTTGGATTCAAACCAGCAGTGAGTCATTTAAGAGTATTTGGATCAAAAGCTTATGCCCATATACCCAAGGCAGATAGGAAGAATTTAGATCTTAAAGCCATGAAATGTATCTTTGTCGGATATGGCACCGAGTTTAAAGCATATAAGTTATTTAATTTTGTGACTCATAAGGTTTTTACAAGCCGAGATGTCATATTTCATGAATAGGTTGAAGAAGGAAAGGATGACAGTAACAATTATTGGCACATTCCATTACTAATGGAAGAAAACAGCGAGGATGATCAAGAGCAGGAGCAGAAAGAAGAAGAAGAAACATGTAATGTAATCAATGATGTGAGCCCGTATAAGTCTGAAACAAACAGATTTTAGGTAAGTCCCCTACCAAGGAGATCAGGTAGGAAGACTCGATTACCATCCAGATTGAAAGACTATGCTTTAATGACAAATATTTTAAACATTGTAGAACCTGCAAATTATAAAGAAGCAAGTCAATCTGATGCATGGAGGGCTGCAATGCATGAGGAAATTGAATCAATTATTAGAAATCATACTTGGGATTTAGTTGAACTGCCTGAAGGTAAAACACCCATAGGATGCAAATGGCTGTATAAACCCAAAATAAATGCATATGGGAGTATAGAAAAGCTTAAAGCTAGACTGGTAGCAAAGGGTTACTCACAGCAAGAGGGAATAGATTTCAATGACACCTTTTCTCCTGTAGCAAAATTAAACACTATTAGAATGCTAATTTCCTTAGCAACAAAACATAAGTGGGAGCTACACTAGCTAGATGTTAAGTCTGCATTTCTGAATGGTGAGTTGAAAGAAGAAATTTATTTAGTTCAGCCTGAAGGGTTTGTTAAAAATGGGTAGGAACATCTTGTTTGTAGACTGAAAAAGGCACTATATGGTTTAAAACAAGCACCCAGGTCGTGGTATGAGAAGATTGATTCATTCTTTGTACAGCATGGTTTTCATAGGAGCATGAATGATCCAAATCTGTATACCAAGTTTAATAAACAGAGGCAAATTATTTTGATTTCTTTGTATGTGGATGATATGATCATAATAGGGAATGCTAATAATCTGATCAAAGAAATCAAATGGCAGATATCACAAGTGTTTGAAATGAAAGATCTCGGAAATCTCCATTATTGTTTGGGATTGGAAGTATGGAGAGATTCTAGACAGAATTTTCTTACTCAAGGGAAGTATGCCAGAAGTTTGCTGGAAAAGTTCAGAATGGAGCAGTGTAGATCAGCAGCAACACCATTGCAACAGAATTTAAAGTTGAGCAGTGACGATGGTACTAAAGAGGTGGATGCCACTATGTACAAAGAGCTAGTTGGGAGTATGATATATCTTACTACAACTAGACTAGACTTGGCATAATCTGTTAGTATGTTGAGCCAGTTTATGTCTAAACCAATTGAAAGTCACTGGGTCGCAGCAAAAAGCATGTTGAGGTATCTTAGTGGTACTAGTAATTATGGTATTTTATACACTGACACATCTGATGTTACTCTAGCAGGATTTTTAGATTCAGATTGGGTAGGTAACTTGGATGATCGAAGTTCTGTCACATGTTACGCATTCAGCATTGGATCTGGGGTCATAGCATGGAGTAGCAAAAATCAAAGCATTGTAGCTTTATCTTCATGTGAAGCTAAGTACCAAGCATTGTGTGCAGCCACATGTGAAGTTATCTGGTTGAGAAGACTTCTCAACATGCAGGAGAAGAACAGAAAGAAACAACTACCATTAAAACTGAAAACCAGAGTACCATCAAGCTTGCATACAATCCAGTATTTCATAAAAATACCAAACACATCGATACTCAGTTCCATTTTGTTCGAGAGAAACTTCAGTCAAAAGAAATATTTGTTGAATATTGTAAAACTTGTGACAATATGGCTGACATTTTTACTAAGCCTCTTGGGCGTGTAAAGTTTGAATTATTTAGAGTGATGCTAGGAGTTCAGGGTAATCCTTTCTCCATTAAGGGGGAGAGTTGAAAATAATTGATATTATTTTTATATTAATGGAGAAATGGTTACATTAGTGTAACGTATCTCCTTAGTTTAGGATTAGTTCCTAGAATATAGGAGTCTGGTTACAATCTCCTAGTTCTTTGCTATGTACTTAAAGATGTATCTTTCTGAATAATGGATGTAGAGTGATCTCTCTGTTTGTGTGCAGTCTCCAGGTGCAAGCTCATCTGTGAGCTGCAACTCCTCCTTTTTCAATTCAGTGTGATTTTTATCTAATATACACAAATTAGATATTAAATTGATTTTCAAAGTAGTTATATTGTTTTTGTCCTTTTAATTAAATTGATTAATTTTAAAAAATATCATATAACAAGTGTTATATGATTTGAGTTATGGTTTTTTGAGCACGTGGTATTGCTAAGGTATGGTATTGGCCTATGGTATTGTAATAAGACATGTGTACAGATTAAAAATTTCCATGGTAAAGTGAGATTAGAACTTAACATTAAAAATCTTGTTCTATATTTTTATATATATGTTTAAGTTATACATTATTTTTTAATAATTAATAATAATAATTTAAAATAAAATTATAATTTAGTTAGTTTATATAATTTTTTAAATTTCAATAATGAAATAAGTGTTTTGATATTTAATATGGATAAATGTATATTGGAATTTACCATCCATTTAATTTACAAAGCTACACTAGTAATATTTTAAACTTTTATATATTTATTTATATTGAGTAAGCTTGAAAATTCACTTATTCTTTAAAAAAAAAAGTATTTGTAATATTATAACTGTTTTAGCTCAATACATTTTTTCAAAACTATTTCTTTAGATTTATTTCCATAAATTTCCTCACGTTAATTTTGATTCATTTTTTATTTTAATATAATTAATAAAGTAAGAATTATTTAAAATTTTCAATGTTTAATTTTTTATTTTTATTTTGATCAAGTATTTTGAATTTTATTCTACTCATTTAATATTTTTATTATTTATATATAATTTTTTTTAAGTTAATAATTTTAATATAACTAACAATTTTGGGATAATTCTAATAATATTATTATTATTTAATTTTCTATTTTAATTGATTTAGTTAAATTTGTCAACATTCCTTTTAGTGTCAAGTTCTCTAATGGTTAATTTTTTCACATTCTTTATATATTTTGGTCAAGCACTCTTGTATGTTCAGGTTTATTTTGAACAAAATACACATATTTTGAGAAGTTCTCAAGAACAACTGTTTCGTTGTCTATGATTATAATGATGTTAAGATTTTTGAATGAGAAAACTTATAAGAATTTTTTTAGAATTAGTTTTTGTTTTTTTTGGTATATTTTTGTATTTTAAATTTGATAGTAATTTGTTAGAATTACAAATTTATTAAATAATTTACATTATTCAAATAAATTCAAATACCTAAATTTTTATTTTAAAAAATTAAATTTATTTATAAATTTAAAAACACATTTCCAACTATAAAAATTACAATCTCCTCCAAAATTATAATAAAAATTACAATCTCTTTCAAATTACAGTCTCCTTCAACATTATAATTTCTTTAAATAAAAACCAGAAACTTTTATATATATATATATATAATAGAATGGATATGGAGGCATACCTCCGCTTTAGTGCTGTGCTATATGGAATATCATTGTAAGTTATGCTTCCTTTGATATCTCCATGGATTCTTCCACCCACAATTTTCAATAGAGTGGTCTTCCCACTGCCAGAAGGACCCATCAAAGCAAGAATTTGACCAGGAGCGACGCTACCAGTAATCCCATTCAGAATGCTCTTGGACATCGACTGATTCTGGCTGTCACCTATATGCCGGAGCCGAGACACAGGATTCCATGTCCCTGGAGGCCTCTGGTATTGTACAGTGTATTTCAGGTCCTCAAACTGCATGCATTCCATATCAAAAATTCCTTAAAACAGAAGAATAAACCAAACATGATCAAATCACATAGCCTGTAGATCAAATCACATAGTCTGTCACTATTTATCTCAAATTCCAAGATATTAGAAGAATTTTGTTTAGTGGAAGTTAAAATATCATTTATTGAATGTTAATTTGCAGTTATTATTTCAAATTCCAAGATATTAGAAGAATTTTGCTTTCTTGAACGCTAAAATATTATTCATTGAATGTTTAGCTTGTACAATTTTTTTCTTGCCACATAAATTAATCTATGGGAGGAAAATTAAATTTTCTCAATACAATTTCTTTCTTTCCAAATAAGATAATTTATTTAAGGAAAATTGAACTTTTTCAATATAAATGTTTAACTTATAAATTAACATATTTTTAAAGACAAATGTCTTTCCAATTAATCACATCATTAAGATTTGGCCACTTTTCTAACCATGAACCATATTAATGATTCGAAAAAGCGACCAAATCTTAATGATATAATTAATCCAAAAAATCACAAAATCTTAGATCTAATATCTCTAAAAAAAATTGAACTTAAATAAAGAGAAAATTAAACACCCAACTTCCACTTAAACTATTATTATCCTTATTAGTAATAACTTACCTTGACAAATATAGGAAGGGGAGAAAAATTTGCAGTTTCAATATCGTATGAGTGCCGATGGGCCTTACTTGAAGAACAGAATGGAGGCATATCAGGAACTGTAACATGGATTTCCCATAGTTAGTGTTACTACTGTTCACATAAAAGGCCATTAGATGTTTGAAAATAAAGTTTGTGCTAATTAGGGGACTAGTAGTTTACCCTGGGTGATACTACTAGTGGTCTCTGGAATCTGAACAGATGATCCTTCATCCCTTTCTCTTTCTCCATCTAAATATTTTGCAGAGCCGAACAATTTCAACTCGACTGCCCTGGAATCTCTGGGTTCACCATCTGCCATTGCCAGAAATGTCACTCACTTCTCCATAGAATGTCAAGAAAGGCCCCTGAGCAATGCCTTGAAGACATTTAATTATAAGTTCCCTCACGACAAAAGCGCACACCTAAAAGGCACCGGAGTCTCACCCCACTCATCTCTATTGTGTGAAACGGATATTTCACTGCCATGTTGAAATGCATGACTCTTTCCATCTACTACAACAACTACACCAACATCACAAACCCATGTAGGAACTTGTCATGAAGCCAGCCCTGGAATTTGTTAATTAGAAATTAAGTTACAGAGATTGCAATTTGCAAATATTTTTATTTTGATGGTCGATTAAGGAAATATTTTAGAATTGAATAACAAGGAGCTAGAATTTTCTCTATTTAATTAATTAAATTCAGCTATTAATATTCTGCAAACTAAAAAAAATTCAGTAAAAATCACGTCAGAGTTTTGTTTAGATTTTTGGAACCATCTAGTTTAGTTTAAAATCTGATGATATAATTTTTATCAAAAAATTTATTTCTTTCATGATATAAATCACAAAAACTTAAATTCAAATATAATATTGTAAAATATTTTGTAAAATAAAAATATCAGGATAAATTTCAGAAAGAAATCAATAATAAGATCAAAATGATAGCCACATCAGGGATTTTTCTCAGGCTAGAATCCATGAAAATGTAATATTTCACATTTTAAAAATTAAAAAGTTATATGTGCATGCAAATGATCACGGTTAAATCTTCTAGATTAATTGTGTAGACTAGGGTTACATTTTACTTCTAGATTAATTATGTAGACTAGGGTTACATTTTATTTTTTAATTGTTTGGGTTTTTTTTATTATGTCTAATACATATTTTTTATCATGTCTAATACATATCACTCTGATTTGAGAGGGGAATTGAATCAATAATTTTACATCAAAAAATGTGTTAATAAAACACCTAATCATCATCTATTTAACAAAATATATATATATAAATATTTAAACATTTATTTTATCTTAAAAAAATTAAATAATTTCTTAAAAATAATAATAATATTATATATCATATTTACACACAAATCTTTAAAAAAACATAAACCTCATTGAAAACAAATTCCGTATAACATACGGAAACAAATGTAATTTTAAGTGATTATGAAATGAAATGGTAAAAGAAAATCAATATAAGCAAATGCAATGTTAAGTGATTATAAATTGAAATGGCAGAAGAAAATCAATATTATTTAAGAGAGAACTTTATTCTCTATATTAAAGTTTAGGTAATAGATTCAATGTCACTTTATAATATGTTTGTATTATTAAAGTAGTTGTTATATCATCATTATTAAAATGTAAGGTAGAGAAAAGTTGTCTATGTGGTATATCTTTGATATAGGATTCAAATATGGATTTAATTTATGGATTGAGAGTCATCTCATATATTTTTAATTTGTTTGAGATAGTTAAAGTGAGATTTTCTAATTTTTGTAAGATTATTTTTGGTATATTTCAATGATTTTTTTTATTAGGTATTTTATTGCATAATTTATTTTTTTGGAATGTAACACTTGTATTCATAAATAGGATGGCTAAAGGGAATTTTTAGGTATTTATAAGTCTTTTTGGTGTAGCTAATTTTATTTTGTGTATGTTTTATTTATTTACTAGCACTTGGTTTTAGTTTAGAAAAAACATTTCTTAAAATCACAATATTTTTTACAAATTTGATGGATGATGTGTTATGGTTCCTGAAATCCACACAAAGTTTTATTGCCCCTTTCTTTCTCGGAGCCACTATTGGATGGAATACCTATGTTGAATACCATGCAAGTGCAATGATACCTACATCAAGCAATTTTTGTAATTCCTTCTTTATCTAGGGTGTCAACTATGGATTTATATCTATAATATTTTTGTCGAAATGATTTGGCATCTTCTTTTAGAGGAGTCGCATGCGTGAGGGCTTCACTGGGGGAGAAATACCATAGCACGTGCAATCATATTGGGGGATATATATTGAGGGAAAAGTTACATAATATATTGAGCATATAATAGGGGGTAAAGGGTTTTTATATTGATAGGCATAAAAAATGAGCTGAAAGTTAATGAAAAATATAAAGGGGTGTAAAAATGTTAACAAAAAAAATGGATACCTACAATATCTAGTGAAACTGAGGGTATTTTAAATTGGGAAGGTGTATTGGGTTTGTCTTGGAATGGGTTTAAATAATGTGATTTTTAGAGGTATTTTACAATATGTAGTCAAATTAGGGGTATTCTTTAGTATTCCCCGAACACACGTGATATGTCAGAATTGATAAAAAAATGGAAGACACAACTTATATTCAATAAACTGAGCAGCTCACAGGTGAGGAGCTTCACCTGGAGACTGCATCTACAGAACACTCTACGAGTTCATCATTACATATCACGAATATATTGTTTACAAACAAATAGAGAAGTTAGAACAACCACCTAAGAAATAGGAACTAAATCCTAATCTAAGGCACACATACAACTAATAAATTGGCTCTCTCCTAAGATACATTCCTCCATTATCTTCAACACTCCCCCTTAATGGAGAAAGGGTTCACTAGTACTCGTAACATCTCCCTAAATAACTCAAATTTGATTCTTCCAAGAGGCTTAGTAAAATGTCTGCAGTATTGTCACAAGTATTACAATATTCAGTATGGATTTCCTTTGATTGAACCTTCTCCCTAACAAAATGAAACTGTGTATCAATATGCTTTGTGTTTTTATGAAACACTGGATTATTTGCAAGTTTGATGGAGCTCTGGTTGTCACATTTGATAACTGTTGCATATTTTGTTCTTCTCTAGCATCCCAGAGAAGTCTCCTCAACCAAACTGATGCACACGTTGTTGCACACATTGCTTGATACTTTGCTTCTGTTGATGACAAGGATACAGTGTTATGCTTCTTGTTGCTCCATGCAATGACCCCAGACCCAATGCTGAATGTATAACCTATTATGGATCGTCTTTCATCCAGATTTCTAGCCCAATTAGAGTCTGGAAAACCTGTCAATCTAACATCAAACAAATCAGTATATTTAATACCAAAGTCTAAGGTTCCTTGAAGATACCTTAAGACGCCTTTCGCTGCAACCCAATGACTCTCAAGAGGCTTTGACATGAATTGGCTCAATACACTGAGTGCAAAAGCCAAATCTGTCCTAGTTGTAGTCAAGTAAATTAGACTCCCAACCAGTTGTTTATACAATGTTGCATCGACCTCCTTGGAACCATCATCATTCTGAAGTTTAAAATTCTGTTGTAAAGGCACTGTTGCAGCTTTGCAATGATCCATTCTGAACTTTTTCAGTAAACTCTTGACACACTTCCCTTGTGACAGAAAATTCTGGCTAGAATTCCTCCAAACTTCAAGACACAAACAATAGTGTAGATCTCCAAGGTCTTTCATCTCAAAAACATGTGACATATTCTTTTTTATTTCTTTAATGAGTTCGTCAACATTTGCTGTAATGATAAGATCATCTGCATATAAAGAAATCGAAATAATTTTCCCCTTTTAATCAAACAAGGTATATAGATTAGGTTCATTCTTGCTTCTTATATAACTATGTTGTAGGAAAAATGATTCAATTTTGTCATACCATGACCTAGGTGCCTATTTTAGTCCATACAATGCTTTCTTCAATCTACAGACTAAATGTTCCTCCCCTGTTTAACAAACCCTTTAGGTTGCATTAAATACACTTCTTTTAATTCCCTATTTAAAAATGAAAATTTCGCATCTAGCTAGTGTATCATCCAATGATGTTTGGTAGTTGTTGTAGCCGCTACAACACCACCCAAAATTTTGGGTATTTTCAAATTTTCGGGTCCCCCTCTGCTCACTTAGCCATTAGGGTTTTTGACCCAGCCTGTAGCCAGTTACATCCCTGTGACCTATTCCCAGCCCCTCGTAAGTCTTCTCACCACCATGACAAGATGCTTTCGCCACAGCTAGGCCATGCGTGGGGAGGGGGGATCGTCCTGCATACACTCGAATGGAAACTTTTCCGTGCATTAAGTATATTTGTTAGAAGCCCTTCCATCATGGATCATTTAGGCGTTATGTTTGGATACTCCACCTAGCTCATGTAAAGTATTTAAGGGCATCATTCTCTACGGGTAACTGTGAACTGATTGATGTTATAATGTTTCATACAAGTCAATCCCACAGACGGTATACCCATCAATGTCATCACCACACCGAGGGAAAGAACCTGAATCTAAAAAACAAGGCGACAGTTACGAAACAGGACACTTTCATCCACATGCCCCCTGCCCATGTGGAGGTGAGACTTAAGGCTACAGTTGAAGACCTCGTTAAGGCGGATGACAAGGATGTGCCAACAGGTGAGGGGAAGCAACAAGTGAGCAGTATTGTCAAATGGAGGATGGTTTGGTACATGTTTATCCAAATAAAGAATCGAAGGAAGAACCGGATGAGGTAGTTATATTCTGGGATGGAAAATATCTCACTTTAAAGGAAGTCTTTGACAGCACTACAAGGCACGAACTCAATATTGATCTCTTGGATGTACATGCAGAAAAGAATACATTTCACCAATATGATAAGTCTAGTCTGAAGTATAACCCATGTGGACTGAAGGGAATGACATACATAAGACAAGTGTATCTTATATGCGAGTCGGATTTGGCCATGAAGTTTGGAAAGAAGAAAGGAAATATATTTTTCAGTGGGGGATCACATTTTGAAGAGCGGTCCCATCCCACATGCATACCAAAGCCATAACTAGAGGGCAAAGGAAGGATTCTAATTATTACGCATTTCAAAATGTTTTGAAAGGTCATGGGTTATCAAGGAATAGCTTTGTCTCCGTAAAGTGCGCCCTATCGACCACCCAAAGACCCATGCGGCATGAAGCCCTAAAAAATTCGCAGCATGTATACATATGCGTGTGGAGACTTTTCAATTAGGAGGGAAAGGGGCCAGATATAAATAGTCTTGCATAATGACGAATTCGGACTTCTCAGAGGTGAAACCGAAGTGCACGTCCGAAAGAAATATATTTGAGACTACGTGCTCCTTTTGCAATGCATATTTGATTGTAGGCTCGTGAGGGAAGGAGAAGCTTACCACGGAAGCAGGATACCAAAAAAATTTCACGAAAAGAGCATTAAGAAATCTTTCGTCGACATAGTATTGGCCCACTAACCCTTACCTTTCGAGGCAAAGAAATCATTTTATTTGTTGTAAATCCACCGAAATGATTAGCATCCTCTGCATACGCTGCTTCAATCACAGTCTCCACATCGCGCAAACCCAAGCGTTTTGATTCGTTAATTCACTGTATCGATGTAATTACAAGTCGAACCCATAGACTTTCACCTGCTGGAGGCCAGAATTTGTTTTGTATTAAGGTATAAGGAAAATCCCAGCAGTCGACCGTCGTGGAATATAAAAGGGAGTCGTGAGGCCGTGGACAACACGTACGCTGCCACCTCATAAACAATGTTCTAAGGGGTGCACTCTATGGCGGGAATCTAGACGAAGCATCGTCCATCGTTTTAGAATAAGTTTCAGACTTTTGTGAACCCTTGCAAGACTTCGGCGTAAATCTGGCGAAATCCACATGTCCAGGTTTTCAAAGGGCAACCAGGTTGGTACGCAAGAGATGTCAATACATACACAGGTGAAAGGTTGAGAGGCGTTGCTATATTGAGGGTATACGAGATCTGCAATGTCGTTGTCAATAGAAGCGAGCAGTCGATACATGAAGTCCCTCGCCGCACTCAAACACTGTAGAGAGTAGCTTTGTCACAACGCACGCGCCTTATTGACCGCCCGTAGAGTCATTTTTCATGAAGAACTGGCATGAAATGAATACATATGTGCTGCGATTGCGACCACTTTTGGATCTGATGCTCTTTGTGCATCCATGACCGTTGGAGGCCCATAAGAGAAGGAGGAGGCTTATTTCATCATCCAAAAACGTGACTGCATCAAGGATGCAATGGGTCGCTAGGTCGCGAAACTGGTAGAGCGAATGAGGATGCGACTGGGTTGGTGTTGCGACCCTGCGACCTGTTTGAGGTCGCATCTCACATTAACAGCCAATCGTGCGACCCCTCTGATTCACTGAGTTGCAAAACTATGAAGCAAATGAAAAATGCGACTTGGTGGTAGTTGCGACCCTGCGACCTGTTTGAGGTCGCATCTCACATTAAGAGCACAATCGTGTGACCCCTCCGAGTTGTTGAGTCGCAAAACTATGAAGCAAATGAAAAATGCGACTTGGTGGTAGTTGCGACACTGCGACCTGTAAATTTCATGCTCTGTGTGTACACACTGAGAGAGCCTTCCAACGGTGTCTGGGAAAGGAGCATGATAGGTGGCATCACCGTGCTTCCAAAAACATCAAAAGTGTCAACTTGTTGGCTCGTGGGAAGAATTTCAAGGGCGTCATACTTGCCTTGCCAAAGGTTCTTGATATAGGATTAAGAAGTCAATGTTTTGCTGCAAAATTTCAATACAGGGTCACGAGGAAGGGGCTGCAAGAAATCCTCTTGTTTCCTCGTGCTCAAGGAAGATTTAGCTAGGATCCCCAGATGGCACCTGCGTTGACTAATTAAAAGCCCAATTTTGAAATACGTTGCATCATAGTGGGAGCTTATTGCAATGTCAACCTTAGACCACTGTGGTCGTGGAAGAAGCGGTGTTTCATAAAATGTGTATCTGTAACATGATTGTAATTATTGCAAATGCATCGTCGGTTGTGTAACAAAATATAGTGGACAATGTAAAGATATACCTCCTCTATATGGTTGTTCGATTCTTCTTTGGAGCAAGTCATTTGGTGGACTTAACATGCAAATTATGTGCACTAAGCCCTCAATGAAGTGTGAGCAGCAGTTTCGTGTCTGAACCCGCATTTTATAAATTCATTTCTACATGGGGCGATGTTTAGAGGAGATGAAGGGGCATCATGTCTCATCAACTGAGCCACCCTTATGACGTAACAGCTACGAGAACAAGTTAAACTACAGATCCGCATTTGGCACTCAGCCCATCGTGATACCAATGGACATTACACTGAGTGAAGAGGCACAGGGAAAGCCTACGCAAGCCATTCGCTCTGATGACATAGTGGCACAACACTTGACCACACAGGGGTCTAAATTTATCATTTTCTCTCTTACAATTAATTAAATAAGCCTCTAGAATTATTATTATTCAATCATGAAGACATGTAACCTATGCTATGTGGTTGCAGGTGGAAGATTTGTTTGCACGAAGAGCCAGAGTCTTTCCCAGTAAGAAAAGAGGTCCTTTGCAGAGCGAGTGGGTTCTCACGAATTCCTAAGACACTCACTCTAAGCTCAGAGGCACCTGGTCACGAGACAGAGATGAAGGAAAATAAATATCGTTGTGAAACCCAGAGATCACCAAGAGAAGGTCGCAAACTCGTCCAAGGTCGCAGGTCGCGGATTTTCTCGAGGTCACAGGTCGCGGATTGCCCGAGGTCGCAGGTCGCGGATTGCCCAAGGTCGCAGGTCGCGAATTTTCTCGAGGTTGCAGGTTTCAGATTGCCGGAGGTCGCAGGTCGTGGATTGCCCGAGGTCATAGGTCGTGGATTGCCCGAGGTCGCAGGTCGCAAGTTTTCCTAGGGTCGTAGGTCGCGAATGGCCCAAGTCGCAAACCAACCAACAGTCGAGAAGACCAAGAGTCAAGGGGGCAACTTAAGGGTCATCTCAGCCTATATATGTACAACTTAGAGAAAGTATTGAAGGGGGACTTTTAGCTCGACAATGAAAGTAGTATGATAGAGGAATTGTTGCTAAAGAGCTAAAGGCACTCAACTCTTGGTATCAAGTAGAAAAAAGGGTAGCGAGGCTAGGGTTTTGCATCATGCTTTGAGATGAACAACCCATGTTCGTTTTAATGAGTTGTAAACATGTATTTGACGTTGCAGCAGCATTAATAATATATTCTCATTCCCAGCACTGATTCATGTGCTTGTTTGTGGTGATAGTACTAGCTGTCTAGTACTTCATTATGTTGTACGTTTTCTTTCATGCATGTCATCAGTTATGAACTATTTCTCAATGGTTGTATGTATGTCTGCTTTTGGATTAGTGTTTATTTTTCCTTGCCACGACGACATTCTATTGT
Source organism: Pinus albicaulis (assembly GCA_034641835.2). NCBI lineage: Eukaryota > Viridiplantae > Streptophyta > Pinopsida > Pinales > Pinaceae > Pinus > Pinus albicaulis. The sequence goes on from CM076574.1 coordinate 1,410,448,880, forward strand.
GAACTAATTTATAGTTAACTTCTGGCGTGTTTTCTTTCATATATGTTTGACTGGTTTTCGGCTAACTGATCCCAGTTACGGCATATCCCCCTTTTATTTTTGCTGCTTAGACTTGCTGGTATCTTTGTTTATGGTTCGTTAATCTTGGGCTGATTTTGCTTCGTTGATTGGTCATTTCACCTTCGCCTCTGCTCCATCATCTTCTCATCCGACAACCAAGAGTGGAAACAATTATGGCGGCAGTCGGGCCCACATACCGGATGGGGCTCCTATCCCAAACGGTGTGAGGTCTAATTGGGACCTTTCACCGGGGAGACCCCCCTTGTTGTCGGCAGTACATTTTTTCCCGTCAACAGTAGCTAAAGAAGTTAACATTCTAATTGTGTTTAATTTAACTACAGGGGCGAAGGTTTCCTCATAATATATGCATTCTTTCTACGAGTACCCCTTTGCAACCATCCTAGCTTTATCTTTATCTATACTCCATCTACTTTAAATTTAGGCTTATATAACCATTTGCAACCTATGGGTTGTTTGCCTTTAGGTAATTCAACTAGATCCTAGGTTTTTTTTCTAATTATTGACTCATATTCCTCTTCCATGGCTGCCCTCCATTCATCATATTGTCTAACTTCTTTATAATTTGAGGGTTCAACAACATTTAACATACTAGTTATAAGAGCATGATCCCTATATCTCGCTGAAAAATAAATTTTCCTACCTAATCTCCTGAGTGGTGGAGTGGCCTCCAATCTGTTCTGATCATCCCTTGGTGGACTTGGTTTAGCGACTGCATCAGTACCATCCACTTCTTCCTTTTTCTGCTATTGTTGCTTCTTCTCATGGTTTTTCCCTGTTTCATCATTCCCTTCTTCCATTAGCAAAGGAATTTCCCACTCTTTATTGCCTTTATCACAATTTCCATCATGAACCTTCTCATGGAATGCTACATCTCTACTCACAAACACTTTGTGAGTAGAAGGATTAAGCAACTTATATGCTTTAAACTTTGTACAGTACCCAACAAAAATGCATTTAATGGCCTTTGAATCCAGTTTCTTCATATACTCCTTTGGAACATGAGAAAAATATTTTGAACCAAAAACTATTAAATGATTAATTGCAGGCTTAAAACCTAATAAAGCTTCGAATGGAGTTTTAGAATCAAGGCTTTTTGTTGGACTCCTATTCTTCAAATATACTGCAATGTATATTGCTTCTTCCCAAAAACCATTAGACATATTCTTACCTTTTAACATGCTACGAGCACACTCCACAAGGGTTTTGTTCTTCCTCTCTGCAAATTCATTATGTTGAGGAGTGTGGGTTACTGTGAACTGTTGAACTATCCCATGGTCCTTGCAATATTTGATGAATCCACTCTGCTTGTATTCTCCCCCTTGATCTGAGCGGAGAATTTTGATGAACTTCCCTGTTTGCTTTTCCACCATGCTCATGAACTCTTTAAAATATTCAAAATTATGACTCTTATTTCCGAGAAAATATACTTAGGTAAATCTTGTGCAATCATTAGCAAATAATAAGAAATAATAGGCGCCTCCTAATGACCTTGTCTGCATCAGCCCACATAAATCAGTATGCACAAGCTCTAGTATATCTCTCTTCTTTCTATCTAAATTTATAGGAAACTCATCTATGTTCATCTTCCTAAGAGCACATGCTTCAAAATCAACATGAACATTCTTTAAAGCAGGGAGACCATTGACCATACCTCGTTTATGAAGTAGCAACGGGTCATTGAAATTAATATAATTGAATCTTTGATGCCATAAGTCTTCTAAAGTCATAACTGATGATGTCAATGCTTGGTGTGGCACACTACTTACATTCAACTTGTACAAACCTCCCACTCGAATCCCAGATGCAATTGGCTTCATATGATCTAGCAGATCTTTAATAACACAATAAGACTTAAAAAATTATACCTTAAGATTCTGATCTTTTATCATATACACAGAGATCAAATTCTTTTTTATTCCGGGTACATACATTACATTTTGTATATGTCTCATATTTCCATCAGGAAATACGACAGGAACATTACCATACCCTTTGAATTGGTACCCTTTGTCATCGCCAAGGTAGATTTTAGCACCACTGTTGGTTTCTTTAAAATTTTCAAACCACTGTCTGTTACCTGTCATGTGAGTGGAAGCTCCTGAATCCACAAACCAAGTATCCTCTTCATCATTCTCAGCAGAGAGAACATAATGAGACATAAACAGTCTGATGTCCTGATTCTGATCTTCATCATCAAAGTTTTCTGCATGCTTCTTATGTCTATGGCCAGATTCATCAAGCCTCTTCTTATGGAAATTCCTAGCAATATGACCAACTCTACCACAATAGAAACATTTGCTTCCTGAATTTCTTATGTTTGAAGACATACCTTAATATGGCATACTTTGAGGTGGCTTTCTTTGTGATGTACCTTTGTTTTTCTATCCTACACTTGCCTTCCCTTTGAAGGGCTTCTTCTTCGCCATTAAAGCAAAATCTGAACTCTGGGGTTTCAGAGTCATCCACCTTTCTTCCTCTTGAATCAGAATCCCTGTCATTTCTTCAAATTTGAGAGCTTTCTCTCTCGCATTCAAGCCTGTGATGAACATCTGATAGTCATCAGTCATACCATTCATGGTAATCGTGACAAGATCAATGTTTGACATTGTCTCCCCTATGTCGCCCAACTTATCTTGGAGGTCCTTGATCAGAGAGATGAACGCAGCTAATGATTCATTCTCTTCCATTTTAATGGATAGAATCTTGCTTTTCAAGATCAGTAGGCGATTTTTTCTTATGATCTCGTACAAATCCTTGAGAGTTGTCTAGATATCATTTGTTGATTTACATTCTCTGATGTGACGGATAATGCAGTATTTCACTAACAATTTCAACAACACTTTCACCTTTTTCTCCCTCTTCTCCCAATCCTGAATTGCTACAGTTGTTCCACCTCCTAATGATGTCGGCTTCAATTCGTCTCCATTTACAATCACCCATGCACTTTTCCCCTCAAGAAAATTCTGCAACTTGAATTTCCAATTGGAATAATTGGACCCATCGAGCTTATTGCTCTCGTTCAAGTATGCTTCTACCATTGTATTATTCATCTTGACAATTCAAAAAAAAAAATTCTACCTCCAGTAATTAAAATAAACATGGAAAGGCTATCTCCAAATCTCAAAAAAATGTGTTTTTATTAAAGTACAACCCCTTAAAAAATAATAACTCCTTTTAGATGGGCACCCCAAACCATAAATTTTTTCCTTTAAAAATTATTATAACCAGTTTAAAGGAGAAAAAAATTTGAACCATACCCTTTTCTCAACTATGCATCAATGCTCAATCATTGGATCTGGTGCAGTAGTTAGATGCACATGTTGTTCACATAGTAATCTGGTCTTAGCGATCTTTTCTAGCAAAAGTATGGTATTTTCAAGCAGCAACCAACATTGGGAAATATGGTCTTTTCCAACAGCAGACACCAAATTTGAACTCTGCTCTTCCTCATGCATTCACTGACAGAATGCTGAGGAGATCCTGCAAACAACAACAGCTCACCAAAGTAAGAATGAGTTTGTATCTAATGGCAGTCACATAAAAAAAAAGGAAACAGATCCACCCACGCTGCTCTCTTCTCCACGCAGCAGCACCCTTCAATCCAACAATTGACAAAAAAATCAGAAAACAAGAAACTCTTAAGGGTCATTATCCATGCAAAAAAATCAAGCATGCAGGCTCGAACCCTTCACATGACAGGTTGGTAGAAAACCCAGCCGCATTACCATGACTCTGACAAAACGTAGCGAACGCAGCAAACCCAGCAAATCCCAGGCAGTGTGTCGTGGATCTGCTCATAAACGCAGCAAAAATGCTCTTACAACAGCTCCTCGACGATGGTCTTTACGCCACCAGCAACAACAGGAATCCTTCTTAGCTGCACAATGCACATAGGCAACAGCAGACTATTCACCACGGTCAGCGGGACCTTCAACACGACACACCCTTCGGTAGTAGGAGAAATAGGATATCACCCATGATTACCCACACATCCACTCACGCAGAAGAACACTGGTCACGTAGCACTCTATTGCTCATGCCCTCTAGAGAGCAGATCCAAAAACTTCTCTTCCTTACGCATATGTGATCACCGACTAAATCCCCAATCCATGATTTGAGCTTTGCCTCTCGGCCATCCTCAAGCAAAAATGATAGCCCACGCACTTTGCTAGACACTGATCTGAATGCATGATAGACAAAAATTATACATAAATCCACCTAGCTTCCACCTGAAGCTCTGATACCATGATAAAAACTAGAAGAGACAATTTATATTCAATAAACTGAGCAGCTCATAAGTGAGGAGCTTCACCTGGAGATTGCATCTGCAGGATGCTCTACTAGTTCATCATTACATATCACGAATATATAGTTTACAAACAAATAGAGAAGTTAGAACAACCACCTAATAAATAGGAACTAAATCCTAATCTAAGGCACACATACAACTAATGAACCGAATCTCTCTTAAAATACATTTCTCCATTATCTTCAACAATAATTTCATTAGGTGATTTCCCTTTGGTCCCATGCTAAAAGACAACTTCCTTTTAAGCTTTCAAATCTTCAAATGACTGGACACAAACATCCTTCTATTCTATAACCAGATCGTCAATAGTTTTCCTCTCTGGGTCTAAAATTCCCTTACTAATCTTCATTATCTTTGGATTTCCTTGGGTTCCAAGGTTGACTTTCTCATACTCATCTAGTTTGACTGATTCTATTTTTCCTATATACCTATCATCCATGTCAAAATAATTTCTAATGGCACAAGTATTATAGGAATTATGTTGTCTTTGATCATTTCTGTGTAGAAATTTTGTTGTATATTTTCATTTGCTCATGAATTTTTAATCAAAATCACAAGACACAAGCCTCCTCTACTGCTCTATGGACATTAATTCAAAATTTAGAACAAAAATTTTAGACATGCACGAAGAAATAACACACATGCAACAAGCATTTTTATCTAGGGAAAGAAATATGCTAAAAAACCTAATGCCTCTTGTATTAATCAGATGAATAGAGATGTAACACAATTTTTTTTCTCAACTGAGCTCACCGTGCAAGCGCACAACCTATCTTTGTTCTCATTGAAGGCCTCTGAACCAGACTTAGTCAATTTCTGTTTGGGCTTGAGCTCCTCTTTCTTTGCCTTTTTCCTTGAGGAATTAGGCCTCTACTATTTAGGAAATGTGAAAAATCTAACAACGAGATTCAATCTGATCTTGTAATGTGATAAAACAAAATATTGAATCCTTCTACAATTTGCAAAAACAAAATTCGATTGCACAATCACATAACAAGTAAGAAAAAGAAATTATCAATCGCACATCACAAGATGTATATGGGGAAAGCAACTGCTCAAAACCCCGCTATTTTTATATTGAATAAAGTCAAGATCATGAAAAAATACAATGCTCTTTCCCATACTAAGAAACTCCTTGCACTTTGTTGATTGTCTCACTCTGATACTTCTCTAATCTAGCCTAAAATCTAAGCAAAATCAGTCCAATATTTAACCTCTTGCTTGCCTCTACCTACTAGCCTTTCTTGTGCATTCATGGTCTAATTTAGGCCCTATTAATTAGGAAAATCCCAATTAATTATTGTGCAATCCTTCCAAATATTCCCGATGACCTCATGCATGACCTATACAATTTTCTAATTATACAACTGAAAGTTATCTTCCCTTTAACCCCAATCCCAATCGGGCCTTCCTTAGAACTGACATGTAACAACTATTTATAGTGAATTATCAATTAACTGATTGATCACTAATTGTGAATTAAACCAGATTTAATTCACTGGACCTATCACTAACTCATCTCTTAGTTAGAACTAGTTAAATTGATTTTAACTTAGTTAATTGAGTTAACTAATTACAACTCACAAATAACTATAAATGGACCCCCTAAAATCATGGGAGAACTATACATGCCTCCTCTCTGACCCTCAACTTGAATTTACCAAGCTAACTAAGTCTTCATGACTCTGTTAACTAATACAAGTTGTCATGTGATGGAATTTTTCTTCCTAAATTAATTAAGGGAAAATTAAATCAGAATCCCCATGGTTCCATTTCTAGGTTCCATTTCTGGTTGTCATTTTCAATGTTTCTTGTTGCCAATTTCAACACTCCCTCTCAACAAGAAATGAATTCAATCTATCCCGATCCGGTACCTTTGGAATGTTTTGCATGCAACACTTCTCGCTAGTGTTGTTGCTCTAGCAACTTCTGAAATTGAATAGCCTCAAAAAAAATTTGAATCAATATGATGCATCTGTCATGGCCTGAAGATGGAGGGTGAATTTCACCAATGAAGTCTAAGCCCCATTGTTTAAATGGCATTTTAGTTGAAATGGGCTTTAAAGGCAGGGGTAACAGTTTTTTCTTACCCTCAAAAATTTGGCACTTGTGACAGGAAATCACAAATTTTTTGACATCAACAAACAAAGTAGGCCAGTAAAAACTAGCTTTCAGGATCTCATCTACAGTATTTTTCCAGTATAGATGTCCTCCACAGTCACCTGCATGAAATTCTTCAAGTATTTTGTTAGCTTCTTCCTTTAACAAAGAATTTAATAAAATCCCACTATGATCTCTTCAAAAAAGTACATTGTCTAAAATACAAAATCTTACTGCCTTTAGTTTTAGGAATCTGGCTTTGGTTCTTAACAATCCAAGAGGAGGTTGTAAGTTTAGTAATACAAATATGATATCTGTATACCAAGGTGAGTCTGAAAAGGCTTCACTGATCGTTGGAGTCGCCATCTCTTCCTGATCATCTACTTGGGCAATAAAATTTATGTCTAGGGCATTACAATTAGATTCAGCCATAAGTCTGGCTAATCCTTGACCTTTGATGAGCTTTGTGGGTTTTATCTCTATGTCATATTCTAAGATAGTGGCAATCCACTTACCTCTTCTTCCATCAGGACCATCTTGAGTAAGAATGTCTTTTACTACAGAATTTGGGACATAGGAAATGATGTGAGAGTAGAGAATATAAACTCTGAAGTCTTTAATGGCCTTTACCAAAGCTAAGGCTTGTTTCTCCATGGTGTTGTACTTCAAAGGGGCATCTCCAAGGGTCTTGCTAAATAAATCTATGGGCTATTCAAATCCCTGGTCATTTTTTGCAGTAAAACTGCAACAATGGTGTGTTCTGAAGCAAATGAAAAAACTATGAAATCCTTCTTAAAGTCAGGACTTATTAGGATTGGAGTTTTGGTTAAGGCCTGTTTGATGGAGTCAAATGATTGTTTGTCCTCAATAGTCCATTTAAGAACTGAATATTTTTTAAGCATGTTGTTTAGTTCTCTAATTATCTCAGCTAAATTGGATATGGATCTTCTTAAAAAATTAATCTTACCTAGAAAGGCTTGTAACTCTTTGATGTTTCTTGGTGGACTGATGTTAAGAATTGCTTCTATCCTAACAGGATCTATTCTGATTCCTTCTTTAGAAATTATGTGTCCAAGTAACTTACCTTCTTCTAATCCAAATAAACTTTTCTTAGGGTTTAAAGAGATGCCGAATTTCCTGCATTTAATAAAAACTTGTCTCAGATGATCCAAGTGTTCATTATCAGTTTTGGAAAACACAGTAATGTCATCTAAGTAAATCACTAAGAAATCATGTATTTCCTTTGCAAAAGCTATGTCCATAGCTCTTTGAAAGGTTGCCTCTGCATTCATTAGACCAAAAGGCATTTTTACATACATAAAAGTGCCCCAAGGAGTAGTAAATGTTGCTTTGGCTTGATCTTCTTTTTGGACTAAAATCTGGTTGTATCTTGAAAAACCATCTAAAAGTGAAATCCTAGAAGAGGCAACTACCCTTTGTAATATGTGATCCATTTTAGGTAAAGGGTAATTATCTTTTAAGGACACTTTGTTTAGAATCCTAAAGTCAACACATAATCTAATCTCTTGTTTTCTTTCTTGTTGGAACTAGGTTGGAAACCCAATCAGAATATCTGATTGGTGCAATTATCTGTGCATCATACATTCTTTTCACTTCCTTTTCTATCAAAGGCAATAAAACAGGGTTAATTCTTCTCAACTTTTGTTTCAAGGGCTTTTGATCTTCTTTTATTGGAATTTTTTGTTGAATTATGTTGGTATCATAGGATTTGAGATCCTTATAACTCTAAGAAAAAACATCTTGATATTCCTTTAAATGAGCAATATATTTTTCCTTTTCTTGTTGAGGTAAGGTTTTGGAAAGTTTGATTATTTTGGGTTTTAACTCTGTACCAATATTGTATTCTTCTATATCAGATCTAACTGGCTCCATTTTGGGTTTTCTAGCTACATCATTTGAGTCAAAAAGATCTTCTAAGGGAGTTAAACCTTTGGGTAAGAAATTATCCTTAAGATTCAATATGTCAGATTCATCATCAATAATTTCTTCAATCTCTACTTTCTCTAAGTTATCTATATCCGATTGACTAAATCTATTTGGTTTAGCAAACTTTACTTTATTTACATCTATGTTATTCAAATCAATTTCACAATCTAAATCTTGATCTATAGTACAATCTATGTCTATCTTACAGTTTTGAAATTCACCTTCATTGTTCATAAACTTGTAAATCTATTCATCTTGAGAAAAAAATAACCAATATTTGAGGTTGTCTAGAATTATTGGTCTATGCTTGACTTCAGCAGTATATCTGTGATTAGGTTGGAATGGTAAATTGCATGTACTAGCAAAGGTTGCTAGACAGTGAGCCTGTATATTTTGTTTTCTAGGTATAACAACAAATTTACATTCCAATAAATCATCAGTTAAATCTAGCACAGTTTCTCTGTATTGGCTTAATCTAGGATTGTAAACAGAATATACTCCATTTATTTGTTTTATGATCAACTCTGAATCTCCCATGATTAATATTCTTTTGCCTCCTAAGTTCCTAATAATTTGGAGTCCTAGAATGAGGGCTTCATACTAAGCCATATTATTGGTACATTTGAAATTGAGCCTGAAAGCATGGCCTTCTGAGTGATTAGTCTCCATGTTGGTTATCCAAACTCCTACTCCTGCTCCTAACTTATTTACTAAACCATCAAAATCTAAATGCCATAAAGATTCATGAAATATATTATCATTATTTGGTGTTTACTTTTTCTCTATTAGTTCAGTTTGGATTTCATTAGTTTCAGAGTTACATAAGATAAAAGAATCAAGGTCAGTTGGTGTAGAGTAAATTGGGTAATTTATAGATCTTTATGTACTACTGACCATGTACTTCATCAATGTTTCCCTATATAACTTCTTAGGATGACCAAAAACTAATATAGTAGCATAAGACATGTCCAATTGTAGAGATCCCTATAACTTTGCTCCCCATGAGCAAGATAGTAACATTCCATATTTAGGTGGGATATCAGCTACTACAATGTCCATTAATATACTCTTACCGGGATATTGAACTAGTGTTACACACAAATCTTTGATTAAACCCGGGCATTTAACTTTACTCAAATCAAATGAAAACAAATCTTTGTAGGGCCTTGTGATTTCGAAATTCAGAGTTTCCATTATGGCTTTGGGCATTAGATTATGGGAAGCTCCTGAATCTAGCATTGCGTTGTGTAAAATTTGATCATGAATGGTAAGACTAATATAAAATGGAGGAACTGCTCCATCTGCATGTTTTCCATTCACATCTGGGTCAAAAATCAACTTTGGTTGATCATCATTCAGATTTATGGAATCTTCTCCATCATTTATGTTTAATGTTTCAATTATGGTTGATTTATACAAGTCATGTTTTACCAATTCTGTCAGAGGAATTGGTATTTTTAGCTTTGCAATTTCATATTGTATGTTGAATGTAGGTTGTGATTTACTTATTTGAATCAATTCTTCTTTGGTAACTGTAGTTTGTGTTGGTTTGTCTTGTAATTGTAGATGGGAGTAATCACGCATGTTTTATGTGCGATATTGGTTTTCAGCCGTCAGATCTAGGGTTCGATTACGAACAGCCCAGATAGGTTAGGATGTTGCATCAGAATGAAGGAGTGGGACCGGGGTCAGGTTTAACTTTTATGAATATACATTTTAAACAAAGTTTAAAACTGCATTATATGGCCGAACGGAAAATATATAACGAATGTTTCAACCATATGTATAAGTGGGTGCGGGTTTAATATTATATAGTTTTTTCAATGTTGATAGTTGTTTAAAAACTATGGGGGCGGGATATTTGTTTTAACAGATGGGTTTAGACCAATGGGATAGTAGGGCGGGGTTTTATATTGTGCACATGGGGTATTAAACATTGGTCTAAACTTAAAATAGAGGGTTTGTGGGTTTATTTAAAATAAAGGGTTTTAATACTATATGGGAGGGTGTAGTTAGGGATTTAATACAATAATTTAGAAGTTAATATGTAAAAGGGATAATGTAATGAATGAAAATACATGTTTAACTCTAAGTAAAGTTCAAATAAGCATAGTTTATCTTGTTGTATTATTTTACATTTTAACTTAGGAAAAATGTATTTTTAGGGTTTATGAATGATTTTTGAAAGGGAATGAAGTTAGTTATTTAGGGTTTTACTTTCACTAAGTAAAAATAGGTTTTACTTAGGAAAAAGGGATTATGATTTATGAATGAAGGGTAAATGCTGATGAATGGGGGTTTATTGTGGAAATTCAATATTTTTAACCAATTAGTCATCGAGCCTTGAGTCTGGTCCCAACAAAAGTTAGAGAAATGCTCTAAGTCTTTTTGACTGATAGTTTAGAACACTGAATATTTGTAGGGGAGGGGAAATTAGTGATTTTTGCCTGATGATGCTTTTTTACATGATTGCTCAACTACCTCTACCTACCCATCTTTATTTCTAACATTTTTACTTCATTTTCATGGGTGCATTTAGGCTTGCAACCCTAAAAAAAATTTCTTTCAAAGCATAAAACTATCTAAGTCTACCTTATTTCATCTAAGGGCTCAGATTAAACTGTTGAGCTCCTCATTATTTTCTACCTATCTACTAATTTGTCAAGTTTAAATTGTTTGACATATCTTTATTCTCTATCTAAAACTTGAAATTGAAAGCATGAAAAGTTAAGATTAAACTATTTAACTGATCATGGATTATGGCGTTTATTGACACTCTACACATAATCATTTTTCTTGCAGTAAAATTAAAGTAGTGGCATTTGGACTTGCTCACTTTCAGGTCTTTATTTAATCTCTTTTTCTTTTGGGGTCTATATTTTTCTAAGTCCTTTGATCTTTCTTTTAGGACTTTTTACCCTCTTTTTGGTTTTTTTATTATTTTTTCATTTTTTAAAAATATGGGAAAACAACTTGCAGAAAGCAAGGAATCTACATATTTACAAGACTATCAAAGTCAATTCAAAATTTATGAACCCTATTATTATAGGACCCTAACAGGGTATAGGAAACAATTAAATTCCTTGGCTACCTTGCAATGAATAAAATTATGGGTGCTACCCAAATCAATAAACACTATTACCTTTTTCTTCTTGATATGTCCTTCTATCTTGAGAGTTTGAGGAGTGGTAATTCTTGCCAATGCATTACACGATATGTTCGGACTCATTTCTTCTTCTTCTAGGGTTGGTTGCTAGTGTATATCCTCTTGTTTTGAAGTTTCTTGTTCATTTTCTTCCTTCTCTTCACAATATATGTAAAATAATTTCTTCTCAGTACACTTATGACCTTTAGTGTATTTGCTATCATAACTGTAGCAAAGCCCTTTTGCTCTGTTTTCTTCCAATTGTTGTGGTGTCAACCTTGTAGGTTGTGGAAGTCTAGGAGTAGCAACACTTCCATCTTTATAGATGTGAGTGGTAGGCTTCCTTGTCGCCATAATTTTACATTCAATTTTTCTTACCAATTTGAATGCCTTCTCCAATGAATCAGGTTCCCAAACGTGAACTTCATGTTGGATGTTATCCTTTAAAGTCCCTATTTAGACATCAATCCTTTGTTCCTCTGGAATATCAGGTACCCTTATATTCAATTTTTGTAATTCCTCAATGTGCTCCACCACTGAACCCTTTTGTTTGAGATTTATCAACTGGATAAAGAAGGTGTTGCTCTTGGTATCCTCATAATGTGCTATCATTTCCTCCATAAAAATTGACCAAGTGACAATTTTTTTACGGGATCAAAGTCATCGATACCATACAAATGTATTTTTTTTCTAAATGTAAAGTTGCAATGCATACCTTTTGTGTGTTTTGCACATTATTGAGATCAAAATATTGCTCCATCTGTAGTATCCATGTTACGGGATCCTTGCCATCAAACTTCCTCATATCCATCTTTGGAATATGGTGGTTCTTCCATCCAACATTAGAGTTTACGAAATCACGATTAACATTTATTTTGTTCTCATCATGGGTTTCCTCTACTATATTTTCACCATTAGGAAACATTTCTTGTATCAACTTTGTCAAACCTTCCATGTCTGCTTTTAGATCATTCTTCATGTTTTCCATGTTGTCTTTCATTTTTTCTTCCATGTCATCCATCTTAGATTCCATGCCAGCTTCCATGCCCTCCATCTTAGCTTCCATGCCATCCATATTAGCTTCCATTCCTTTCTTCAAACCATCCTTCTTAGCTTCCACGTCTTTCTTCAAAACTTCCATTGCATTTTTTGTTGCCCTTTGCGAGAGTGAAATTTGGTGCACTTGCTCTTGTAATTTTGATATGTCATGTTGCAATTCTTCGTCTTCATGAGTCATAGTAGAGCCTTCTAAAGGCTTAATGGGTGTTGAATTCATTTTAGGGGGGATTTTAGAACCTAATACTGATATATATTCTACAATATGCCCTTAGAATCAATTCAAACTAATTTTTCACACAAGATGTATGCAATTCGAAAAGAAAAAAAAAATACACACATTTTTCTTGCTTTTGAGGAGCTCGATATTGAAACTGAGTTATCTCTGTGATTTCTAATCTTCAATATATGAAATTCAGCCCTGTAGTATCCCTCTGGAGTTTCTTTCAAATGCCACAGGTCTGACCTAATTTTGATTCTTCAAGGAAAATTTATGCCCAATCTCCCACAATGTCCTAATTATGGATTGGTTCAGTAGAGCGAACTTGTACGGCGTGCCACGTGTCCTTTTTTCCTCCTTCGGCTTTGAAACTGCTACGCAGGAAACTACAGTATGTGTACTTGTGGCCACTTCTTACATAATTCCAATCCGATGCTTAGAGAGTGAGTTATGACGATTTTCCCACGGTCACCTCTTTGAGATGCAATTCGGGAGCCTGAAAAAACCCTAACTTCCATAGATCATATCTCTAAAAATATTGTGAACCAAGATCTGAAATTATTGCACGTCGTTCCTCAGGATTTTGGCTTCACTCTATAAAAATTTAAAATTTTGAACCTTCATAGAAAAAATTTTATAGCGAAAATTCCACAATGTCATGTTTAGGTTAAATTCGAGAGCCTGAAAACAACCCTACCTTCCACAGATCATATCTCCAAAAATATTGCAAACCAAGATCTGAAAGTTTTACACGACATTCCTCAGGATTTCGGCTTCGATCTATAAAATTTTCAGCTTCTAAACCTTCGTAGAAAAAATTTATAGTGAAAATTCCACGATGACCTATTTGGAGCAGCGAAACCCTAAAATCCAAAGCTCTCATACCAAATGCTATGAAACCAGCTCCAAAAATAGAAGAAAAGAGAGATCCACGCCTTAGAAATAAGCCACTTCAAGGGGGAAACCTCCTTTACATTACTTAAATGAATAATTCTTGGATGATACAAAAGAAAAAACCTCCTTCTATATATGGGAGTCCATCGGGTCACAATATAATCCTAGCCGACCTAACAATAATAATGTAAGGGCACAATAATAAAAATATTGGGGTTACAGGGGTACAACAATAACAATAAGGGGGTTGCACTAAAAACAATAAGGGACAATACTAGTAATATAGGGACCTAACAGTTTATGAGGTAACAAAAAATTTTATAGGACTTGGTGAAGATATCAAAGAGGAAGTGGTTGTTTAAAAGGTTTTAAGGTCTCTCCCCAAGAGACTCAATGGACATGAGACACCTGAAAATCCTCACAATGGATCAACTGCTTGGTACCCTCATGACCTATGAGATGAGACTTGGAAAGGAGAAGACTGAACTAAAGGAGGTTTTGTTCAAGGTGTCTAAAAATAATAAAGAGCACAACGATCACCAAGGGTGTTCCATCTATGAATATAATCAACATATGTCTTATTTTGATAAAAAAATGAAGCAAGGTTCAAGTAAGTATAAGGGAAAACTACCCTTAAAATGCTTTTATTGTGGAAAAGTTGGGAATTTTTCTTCCAAATGTCCTTATAAAGAGAATCCTAAGAAGGATAAATTTCAAAAGTGTGTAGACAAAGGTCAGAAACATCAGAAGAAGAAACCCGCCAAGAAGAAGTGGCTCTACTCCAAAAGAGGACAGTTTTATACCAGAATCTAAAAGCAAGGATTCTTCAAAAGGAAAACCTAATGAATGTTGTCTTATGGCACTTGAAGTTGACTCAAAAACCAAAAATGACTCAGACAATGAGGAAGAAGAAGAAGGAGCAGTGGATCTTCAGGGGAGCTCATCAGTGCTCTTGATGAATTGAAGAAGGGCCTAAAGAAGAACAAGTAACTAAAAGAGCAATTTTTGTGAGTTGACTAAGGTATGTATAACTTTGATAATGAGGATTTTGTTTATCAAAGAAAAATATTGAATAAACCAGTAAAAGAAAAGACAACTTAGCACTTCAATTAGAAGAAAAACAAAAAGCATGTGAAAATCTAGAGGACGAGAAAATATTCTTGAAGCAAGAACTAAAACAGGAGGAGATGATTTCAAAAACATGCAAAGGAGAATTTGTGTCTCTAAAATTCATGTTAGAGGAAGCAAAAAGAAAGGAATGGGTTATAGATGACTTGATCCATGAATGGGAGGAGAATTTTGCATAGCTTAGAAGCAGAAATAGTATCCTTGAGAATAAACCTTAAGATGTCCACAACTGAGAAGACTTTGGACAGAAAATTTTTTGAAGGAATAGAAAATTTAGATGATATTGTTAGGTCCCCATATTACTAGTGTAGTCCCTTATTTTTATTAGTGTAGCCCCCTGATTGTTATTTTTGTACCCCTGCAACCCCCATATTGTTATTATTTTTCCCTTACATTACTATTGTTAGGTTGGCTAGGATTATATTGTGACCCCATGGACTCCTATATATAGAAGGAGGTTATGTCATTTTTATCATCCAATAATTGTTCATTTATGTAACGTATTGGAGGTTTCCCCCTCAAATTGGTTGATTTATAAGGCGTTGATCTCTCTTTTCTTCTATTTTTGGAGCTGGTTTCATAACATTTGGTATCAAAGCTTTGGATTCTAGGGTTTCGCTGCTCCAAACAGGTCATCATGGAATTTTTGCTATAACTTTTTTTCTAGGAAAGTTCCAAAGCTGAAATTTTTACAAAGCGAATCCAAAATCCTGAGGAACATCATGTACAAATTTCAGATCTTGGTTCGCAATATTTTCGGAGATATGATCTATGGAAGTTAGGGTTTTTTCAGGCTCCCGAATTTCACCTAAACAGGTCATCGTGGAATTTTCGCTATAACGTTTTTTCTACGAAGGTTCAGAAGCTAAAATTTTTACAAAGCAAAGCCGAAATCCTGAGGAAATTCCTATAAAAATTTTAGATATTGGTTCGGAATATTTTTGGAGATAGGATCTGTGGAAGTTAGGGTTTGTTCAGGCTTCTGAATTTCATCTCAAAGAGGAGTACAAGAGGTGGAATATATGGGTCATATTGTATCTCACGAGGGTGTTAAGGTAGACCCTAAAAAAATTAAAGCCATTAAGGAATGGAAATTCCCCACAACCATAAAGCAGTTGCGAGGATTTCTCGGGTTAACAGGGTATTATCGCAAGTTTGTTAAGAATTATGGGAGAATAGCAACACCTCTAACAACATTATTGAATAAATATGCATTTTCATGGACTCCTGAAACAACTAAGGCCTTTGAACATCTTAAAGAGGCAATGTGCCTAGCACCGGCCTTAGCTACACTAGACTTCACAAAAACCTTTATTGTGGAATGTGATGCTCAAGAAATGGAATTGGTGTTGTTTAAGGCAAGAAGAAGACCCATTGCTTTTGAAATTCGTCCAATCAAAGGAAACTATTTACAGAAAGCTATTTATGAGAAGGAAATGTTGGCAATACTACATGCACTAAATAAATGGTGATCTTACCTAATGGGAAGGCACTTCAAGGTAAAAATTGATCATGATAGTCTTAAACACTTTTTGGAACAAAGACTATCTTCAGAAGAGCAGCAAAAATGGGTCACAAAGATGTTGGGTTATGACTTTGATATCATATACAAAAAAGGGAACCTAAATTTTGTTGCAAATGCACTCTCAAGAAAGGATGAAGAGGTGGAAGCATTCTTTTGTGCAATTTCTATTATCCAACCAGATTGGATAACTGAAGCAAGGGATGAATGGAAGAAGGACGAAGAAGTGTGGACACTCATTCAAAATTTGCAGCAAGGTCCTAGTACATCTGATACATTTAGTTGGAAATGTGATTCCTTATGGTACAAAGATCACTTATATCTTTTGTAATAATTCCCAACTAAAACAAAATATTATTTTGGAATTGCACACTTCTCCTTTAGGAGGACACTCAGGATTTTTAAAAACTTACCACAAGGTGAAGAAATAATTTTTTTGGGATGGCCTTAAATCTGATATTCAAAAGTTTGTGGTAGAATGTTTGGTTTTCCAGCAAAATAAAGTTGAGACAGTTAAGACCCTGGGTCTTCTATAGCCTTTATCCATTCCAAGTAAATGTTGGGAGGATATTTCAATGGATTTTATCATAGGTTTACCTAAGTCCGAGGGAAAGAGTGTCATCATGGTGGTAGTTGATAGACTTACCAAGTATGCACACTTTTGTGCATTATCTCATCCATTTAAAGCAAGTACAGTTGCTACTACATTTATGGAAACAATTCAAAAGCTACATGGAAACCCAAAGATTATGGTAAGAGACAGAGATCCCATTTTTACTGTAAATTTTTGGACGGAATTATTTTCTTGTTTGGGTACTCAACTAGCTCATAGCTCATCTTATCATCCTCAATCTGATGGTCAAACTGAGATAGTGAACAAATGTTTAGAAGGTTATCTTCGTTGTTTTGTATCTGATAAACAAACACAATGGGTCAAGTGGTTACCTCTAGCTGAATGGTGGTATAACACTTCCTTTCATACTAAGCAAAAATGATCCCATTTATGGCACTTAATGGATATCATCCACCATCCATCACATCATATTTAAAATAAAATTCTAAGGTGAAAGCAGTGGAAGATCACATCGAGCATCAACAACAAGTTCTCCAACTCGTAAAGGATAACCTAAATTTAGCACAAAATCGAATGAAACAACAGGCAGATCAACATCGCAGCGAGAGAAGTTTTGATGTAGGAGACTAGGTATTTCTACGGCTACAACCATACAAAAAAATGTCCCTCAAGCAAGCTAAGAAGGATAATAAATTATCGCCAAAATACTATGGTACTTACAAGGTGTTACAAAAGATTGGTACTATGACATACAAATTGGAGCTTCTTGTTTCTTCGTGAGTGAATCCAGTTTTCCATGTTTCATGCTTAAAGAAGGTTATAGGTGACAAACTTCCAGTTTAAACAATATTGCTAGAACTTGATGAGGAAGGAAAAATCATATTGGAACCTGAAATAGTCACGGAAACAAGAACTCGACAGCTACGAAATCGATCAATTTCAGAGTATCTCATTAAGTGGAAGAACTTACCCACTAAAGATTCTACATGGGAGGATGAGAATTTTATACAAAAGCATCCAAAGCTACTCAAGCGTTGAGGACAACACTTTTTTGAAGGAGAGGAGCATGTTAGGTCCCCATATTACTAGTGTAATCCCTTATTCTTATTAGTGTAGTCCCTTATTCTTATTAGTGTAACCCCTTATTGTTATTGTTGTACCCCTGTAACCCCCATATTGTTATTATTGTTCCCTTACATTATTATTGTTAGGCCAGCTAGGATTATATTGTGACCCCGTGGACTCCTATATATAGAAGGAGGTTTTTTCATTTGTATCATCCAAGAACTGTTCATTTATGTAATATATTGGTGGTTTCCCCCTCAAAGTGGCTAATTTCTAAGGCGTTGATCTCTCTTTTCTTCTATTTTTGGAGCTGGTTTCATAACAGATATTTTAAGCATTGAAAGGTATCTAGCAAACAAAGCATGTATCGGGTACTCTGAATCACAAAAGGTCTCTAAAGGAAAGATCAGTTTTAGTTGTGTAGGATTTGAAGGCCCCAAAGCTTTGCAGATGTAATACAAGGGAGTGTCAGTAAAGATAAACCAAAGGCAAGTCAAAGGAGCTCTCAACATTAGAGCAAGAATACTAACTTTTCAAATATTCCTCTACACGAATATGTTAATAAGCCAACAAGAAAACAAAGGTACGAGAAACTAGCTCAAGATCGTAAAATGCCAAATATCAAGTTCCCATGATTATTTTATGGTCACTAATATAAATTTTATATCTTTGGATATAAAGTCGTTAATTGCATAATTGTTAAAGTTGAAAGAGATGAGAATTTCAAATATATAAATTATAAGAATTCTAGAGCTCAAAACTCATTCCCCGGGAATAGAAATCCTTTCTCTCCCCTGATGGATGAAATCGAACGCTTCAAGTGTAATAATTTTGGGCACAAGGCAAATGAGTGTATAAGCAGTTTTGAGTATACTTATAAACCACAGTACATTTGGCAGCCATATTTCCTTAAGGATAAGAAGAGTTGGAAGCTGAAGGTTGAGAAAAACATGGAATGTGGACTTTCTCTATTTACACATGATCAAGAAACTTAGGTGGTATGTAGATAGTGGTTGCTCCAAACGTATGACTGGGGATAAGAGTAAATTCATGGCTCTAAAAGAAAAGGAAAAAGGGAACAATGTCACCTTTGGAAATGATGCTCCAGCAAAAATGAAGGGAAAGGGTATAGTCAGTCTTGATGAAAATACCAAGGCTCAAAATGTATTGTATGTAGAAGGTCTCAAGCCCAATTTTCTCAGTGTGATTTAAATGTGTGATAATGGCTATAATGTGACTTTTTGATCCAAAGAATGTGAGATCCAAAAAGAAGAAGTTGGAAAGATAGTAGGAAAGGAAGTTGAAACTTACAACAATGTTTATGTGTTTGATGACTCTAGAGTAATTTTCTACCTAAGTAAAGAGAATCGAGCATAGTTAAGGCATAGAAGACTTGGTCATATAAATTTTGGCATCCTAATTAAAATTAGCAAAATAGAAGAAGTCATAGGATTTTCAAGGTTGTCAAAGCCTGATAGTTCTATCTGTAAGTCATGTCAGTTTGGCAAGCAGACAATAACTCAATTTAAAACAAAGGAATTTTCAACTTCTAAACCTTTGGAGCTAGTTCACACTAACATATGTGTCCCTACAAGGACAAACAAACCAAGAGGAGAAATGTAGTTTATTTTATTTATTAATGAAATTACCAAGTCCCCTTGGGTAATGTTGTTGAATAAAAAATCAGAAGCTCTGAAAAATTTCAAGATATTTAAAGCTCGGGTTGAGAATGATAAATATCTAAAGATCAAATGTTTAATATCAGATAGAGGTGGAGAATTCACTTCAAGATAGTTTGAAGAGTATTGTGAAGAACATGGCATAAGGAGGCAGTACTCAATGGCCATAACTCCACAACATAATGGAGTAGTGGAGAGAAAGAACAAAATTATTCAAGAGATGACCATACCTATTATGGATGAAACATAGGCTCCACACACCTTATGGGGAGAATAAGCACACATAAGTGAAACATTTCAAAGTATTCGAGAGCAAATGTTATATCAAAAAGGAATAATAAAAATCTTTAAAAATATGACTCTCAATCGTATGAGGTTATATTTCTTAGATACTTAGTTAAGATTAAATGCAGTGCTTCAACAAGAGTACAAAAATGGTTGACAATGGAATTGATATGGTAGTGGATGAAGTACTGCCATGTTCATTGCCATCTAGAGAAAGTGAGAATTCAAGTGTAGAAGAAGAAGATTTTTCCCCCAGAATCTCAAACCAAAAGGAATCAGAAGCAGAGGAAGAAGATGAAGAATAAGGTATCACACAGAATCCCAAATTCCTTCTACACCCATAAAGTAAAATTATTAGTAATCGTAGACTCTGTGTTCAAACTAGAAGGAAATTTCTAGGCAGTATAAGTTGTGCTAATCTTACTTGTTGTCACAAATCGAAACCAAAAGTCTCAATTAGGTAAGTGAAGACAAGTTCTGGTTGAAGGCAATGAATGAAGAATTGAACCAAATTGAGAAAAATGACACTTGGGAGCTTGTCCCTAGACCCAAAGATAAGAATGTGTTGGGTGTGGAGCCTGATTATCATCCTGATTTAGAGGTCATTGTTTTAGTCGGATGTATATCCCGAGAAGATTGTACACCCCTTCACGCGGAGGGGACTTGTCCCCCCCATGGGGGTTCGTGGGGGCCCATCCCCCCCCCAACTGGGGGCTCCAGGGGAAGCACCCCCAAAGCTAAAAATATATGTAAAATTTCCTTGTAAAATATTGTAATTCCTTAGTCAATCTAGGCCATTCATTCAACGGATGATCTGATGGTAGAAGTTATGTTTAATTTAGGGTTTTTCCCTAGAAGGAAACCCCTCTTTTGTATGAGGGAATTGTATTGCCACTGTGTGTATAATGAGCGAGAAATAGAAAGGAGGACTGTGTGAGAGAGTAGAGGATATTACAGCGGATCTATTATAGGTTGTGTCTCTTCATTTTTCTGGATATTAGAAAGGAAGGACTACTTGTTTCTCCGTGGACGTAGCCCAAGTTAGGTGAACCACATATATCTGTGTCTCTCTTGTTTTATATATTTTCTGTGTTTGTATTTCTGCGTATTTTTATGTGTTCCATTGCTCTGTAATATATAATTTTATAATAACTAGTATTAGAGTCAAAGGTATATTTGGATGATAAACTCACAAGAAAGAAGTGTTCCTCATTCGAGTGGGAGAAATGTCGAAAGATGGTAGGTTTAGGGTTGAGAAATTTAATGGCCAAAACTAACTGCTATGGAAGATGCACATGGAAGATTATCTATATCATAAATATCTATACATATCATTGAGTGGAAAAACAAGGAAGTTGTTGAGTATGATAGACGCAGAATGGGAGATTCTCGACAGAAAGGCACTTGGAAAAATATGGTTTTGCCTCGCGGTATCGGGAGCCTTTAATTTTTCGAAGGAAGTGATAACAAATGGTTTAATGACAACCTTGGCCAGACTATATGAAAATCCCTCGGCCTCAAATAAGGTATTTCTTATGAAAATTTTATTTAATATGAAAATTTTGGAAGGTGGATATGCTGCTGACCATTTAAATTAATTTAATATGCTTACCATTCAGTTAAGTTCTGTAGGGGTAAAATTTGATGATGAAGTTAGGGCTCTGTTATTTATATGCTCATTACCAGAAAGTTCAAATGGTTTAGTTATGGCCATTATTAACTTTGTCTCTGGATCTAGTACTTTAAAGTTTGATGATGTTGTTGGTGCCATCCTTAGCGAGGAAATGCGACGGAAAAGCTCTGGTGAGACATCAAGTAATTCTTTGAGTGCAGAGACTAGGGGAAGAAAAATGGAAAGAGGAAATATCCAGGATATCGTAGTAAGTCAAGGAAAGGCAAATCCAAGTCTAGATCATGGATAGTGTGATGGAAATGCGGGAAGAAAGGACACCTAATGAAAGAATGTAATTCTCGGAAGGGAAAAGAAAGAGATGCACATCAAGAAAAGAAACATGAAGTGAATGTGGCAGGTGATGTGTTGCAAGATGCTTTGATTCTTTCTTTAGAAAATGTTATTGATGCCTAGGTGGTATATTCAGGGGCCTGATTCCATGCCACACCTAATAAGAAACATTTTCATGACTATGTTCAAGGAGATTTTGGATAGGTTCGTCTAGGTGATGATAAACCCTGTAAAATCGTTGAAATGGGTAAAGTTCTTGTAAAACAGCAAAATGGAAAAAAATGGTTATTAAAGGAGGTAAGCATGTTCCATATCTAAATAAAAATCTGATTTCAACAGGGCAATTAGGCGGTGAAGGTTGTGTGACAAATTTTATAGATAAAACCTGGAAGGTCACTAAAGGAGCCCTGGTAATAACAAAAGGAGAAAAGGTAGGTACATTGTATTTATGAAATGGTATTTCTAATTGTGGTAATGCTTTAAAATACACAGGAGAAGATGCAGCATTATGGCATCATAGGCTTAAACACATGAGTGAGAAGGGGATGAAGATTCTTCACTCAAAAAAAAAAATTCCAGGTTTGAAGAATATTGATTTGGATTTATGTGAGAATTGAGTTTATGGAAAACATAAGAGAGTCATTTTTCTTAGAGTTGGGAAAGAAAATAAGAGCAAAAAATTAGAGCGTGTGCGTACATATGTATGGGGACCTGTTCAGGTATCATCTCTCGGTGGCTCTCGTATTATCTTACTTTTATGATGCAACTAGAAAAACTTGGATTTACTATATTCAGAATAAATTTGATGTATTTGATACTTTCAAGAAATGGAAAGCTTTGGTTGAGATTGAGACAAGAAAGAATTTGAAGTGTCTTAGATCAGAAAATGGAGGTGAATATTGCAACAAAGAGTTTGATAGGTACTATTTAGAGCATGGAATTCACAGAGAGAAGACAGTTCCAGGAACACCACAAGAAAATGGTGTGTCAAAAAAGATGAATCGGACAATCATGGACCGTGCAAGGTGCATGAGATTGCAATGATCCAAATTAATGCAGGAACAAAATGAAATACAAAAATACACATAAATGCAGAGATGCAGTAGAAATAAAACTTCATTTCATTAATAACAAATAACTGAAATATGCTTACAGACATAATGGAAATAAACTAGCTAGGGCGTTGGTAGCTTATCTTTGAGAAGATATGTGGTGGCTACAGGCCTCTACACTGTGTTACAATGAGGCTTGAAGGCCTATTTATTATTGAGAAACAATAGAAAACCCTAAATATCCAAATACCTAACCCTAGGAGATGAAACACCAAAACTATGGGCCCCGTTTGGGTAAATTGGTACATCAACTTCTCGGGGACGTAACTTTGGCATATGATCTTCGTTTGACACGCTCAATACCTCGTTAGAAAGATATATCCGAGGACTAAAAATTTTGAGTGATAAAAATCAAAAGACCTTCCATTTTTCTCCTGTTTTTCCCAAAAATGTCGTTTAGGGCCTCAAAACGGCTCTTGAAGTTCAGGACCTGAAAAACTGCTAAAAATAGTAAATTGTGCTATATTAAGGAAAATGAAAAAAAAAAAAAGGTGGGGGTCCAAGTGGAATAGGTGGGTGGCCACCAATATCCACCTAGATCATTCCTCCTCCCTTAGGAAGCAATGGTCCCCATAGCGTTGAGTTCCTCCATGAGATGAGGAAACTTTTGTTAAACTTGGTCCCTGGTGAGCCACTTGCCTTGGTGAAGGAGTTGGCCTACTTTGACAACTCAATATTGCAAGATCCTTTGTTATCAAGTGCACTTGATCTGTGTGTCCATGATCTGATTAGTTGGGGCTTGTTCCATGCAGTCTGGGTTTAACTCTATTGGTGTAAGTGTTCTGCCATGTCAGATGTGTCTAGTAAAGGCGGAAAGTAGGGCCGAAGGCGGTCCACATTGAACACAGGGTGAAAACCAAGGAATGGTGGAATACTGAGCTCAAAGGCAATGTCCCCTACAACCTTGGTGATGGTGTATGGCCCATATCAGAGTGGGCGAAGCTTGCTGTGGGGTCCAGTAAGGCGCTCCTTCTACAAATGTAGCCTCACTTTGTCGCCCACCTGGAAGTTGTGTGGCACCCGATGTTGATCATGTCATTGCTTGTACTTAGCATAGGATTTTTCCAATATTTCATGAACTTGTTGGAGGATGTGTTGAATGCGCTCAATGAAGTTGTTCACCTTGTCAGCCTCAGACTGGACATGAGTTGAATCTGCCCGAGTAGCCAGTAATGGAATGGCTACGTCAATGGGACATAGTGGCTGGAATCCAATGCCCACCTGAAATGGATTGTGGCTGGAATCCCAAGCCCACTTGAAAGGGGTTGTGGTTGGTTGAGCTATGACGAGCCCGATTATAGTTGTGTTTTACATAGGGTAGGCTCTCATCCCATGTGTGTGGATGCTTTGAGCTCTACATGCGTAGAATGTGTATGATCATCCGGTTGACGACCTCTTTTTGGCCTTTAGTTTGCAGATGGAAAGTTGTAGACTTGGTGAGCATGGTGTCCAGCATAGACCAGAGGCTGAACCAAAATGTACTGAGGAATCTGTTGTCCTGATATGAGATGACAAACTGTTGGATTCCAAAGTGTACCCACACTCATTCAAATATGAGTTTAGCAGTGGCCTCTGCTGTGATATCCTTCTTGTAGGCCGTCATAATGGCCATCTTAGAGAATCTGTCGACGACCACAAAAACACAGCCATTGACATGCTTAGTAGAAGGAAGGCCTGAAATGTAATCCATGGAGATGGATTCCCAAGGTCTATTAGGGGTAGGAAGTGGAGGCGTTGCTTCTTAATGGTCGGTTTGGAAATGGCGTAGGCAGTGCAGGACTTGATGTACTTCCCGATATGTTGTTGAAGGTTTGGCCAATAGAAATACTTTTTCAGTACTGCCACTGTTTTCTTGACCCTAAAATGCCCAGCGACCCGATTGTAGTGCGCTTCCAAAATCATCTTGGCACGCTCGCTTGAAGGAACACAAAGGTGTCCTAGGTGACATATCAGGGCATCTTGGAGGTGAAAATCTGGAACTTTCTTACCCTCCAAGAGCGTATTGCATGTGTGGTCGAATTATGGATTGCTTTAGTAGAGAAGCGGCCAATTGGAAGTCTCGTGCCTGCAAGAGTTGAGAGCAATAGTTAGCGCCACGATCGGTAGTCGACTGAGGCAGTTTGCAACATTATTGGTGCTGCCCTTCTTGAACTTGATGTTCAAATGAAATTGTTGTAGGTATGTGGACCACTTCTGATGGTGATCGTTTTGAAACTTTCCTTGTGTCTGTATGAACAGCAGGGGTCGATGGTGTGTGTGGATGACTGTTTCCTTTCCCAAAATGTAATGCTTCCATTGTCGGAAATCCTACACAATGGAATGCATCTCTTTGTCATAAGTGGGATACTTTCGAACTTTTTCAGAAATTGTCTCACTATGATATGCCGTTGGATGCCCCTGTTGAGTATGAATTTCCCCAATAGCATAGTCAGAGGCATCTGTCTCGATCTCAAATGGTTGTTGCAAGTATTGTAATGTGAGCACTAGTGCAGAGAAGAGGTGATACTTCAACTCTACGAACACCTTCTATTGAGAGTCAAACCAAAATAATTTTTATTTCGCCCCTCTCTTGGTGACTTGACTGAAGGGGCAAGTGATATGAGAGAACCCCAACACAAACTTGTGATAGAAATTGGTAAGACCCAAAAAGTTGCAGAGCTCTGTTAGAGTGGTTGGGGCTGGCCAATCCTGAATGACTTGGATCTTGGTTGGATCCACATGCACACCCTGCTCATCAATAATGTATCCCAGATACTGAACCTGGGTCATGCCAAAAGTGCACTTCTCCAAATTAGCACACAACTTGTGTTGTCGCAGTGTTTGGAGGACCTGTCGAATGTGGTGGAAGTGCTCTTCCCAAGGCTAGATGAAGATCGGTATGTCATCCAAGTACACCACTACAAATGAGTTGGTGAATGGTCACAAGATGGCGTCCATCAGCCTCATGAACATTGTGGCGGAATTCGTCAACCCGAAAGGAATGACCAGCCATTCGAAAAAGCCCTCCTTGGATTTGAAGGCAGTCTTCCACACATCAAATGGTTCGATTGGTACCTGGTGATACCCAGAATTCAAGTTGATATTACTGAAATATTTCTCCCACTTGAGTTGGTCCAGAAGGTCATCAATTCATAAGATCAGGTACCTATTCTGGAAAGTGATCTTGTTCGACACCTGATAGTCAATATAGAGTCTCCAAGTCCCATCCTTCTTCTGCACCAACACAATCGGGCTCCCACGGGGTGATGAACTTGGTCGGATGTGACCTTTCTACAACAGCTCCTGAATTTGCCTCTTAATTTCATCATTCTCCATAACAGAGCACCGATAGATTGGTCCATTGGGCAGAGACGCACCTGGGGTTAGATCGATGGATTACTTGACCTGACAGTGCAGAGGCACCCCTGCGGGGGAGGCGAAGATTTCCTCATACTCCTCAACTACCTTGTACATCTATTGTTTCCATGTGGAGGAGCCCTATCTGGAGGTCGTGGCCATAGTCTTGTTCTTTCCTTAAGGGCGGATCATCAGGAAAACAAATTTCCTGGTTTTTGAAATGAGCTTACTGCATTTTTTGCAGTAACCAAAGAGATGGCGGTAGGTGGTGCTACCTTCGGTATCATGTACAAATTATTGCCCAAAGTAAAAATAACAATACGAGGTCTTGACTCATACATAGCATGTCACTTCCACAAGTATGGTTGGCCTAATAATACATCAGAAACATCAAGAGGAGCAATGTCACATAATACCTCATTTGTGAAGGGCTTGATGCTGTAGGGAAGGCGACATTGTGGCTGACGAGGAGATCTCGTCCTTGGCGAAGCCACCTGTTGGTGTACAGTTATGGGTGTGATGTGGTTGGAAATCCCAACCGCTTCATGACCTCTGCTGAGATGAGGTTCTTTTGACTACTACTGTCGACAATGAACTGCAGCGGGGAACCCTTCACCCAGATCTCGGAATGGAAGAGGCACTCCCCCTCCTCTAGATCTTATGGTTCCTCCTTTTGGATCTTCATGGTGGCAACTGTGACGTTGGGCTCTGCATCGATAATTTTTTTCCCTTTTTCATTCCCCTTGTCAAATTTTGATTCAGAGTCGGAGCATGAATCCGATTCAGAAGCCTTCAACTTGGCCACTAGTGTCTGCTTAGCCCGACACTCATTTGTGTTGTGAGTGGAGCTCTTATGGAACTCACACCACTTTCCCATGTCCTTCTTTGGCTTCGCGATGTTGTTCTTTGCTTGCGACTTTGGTTGGTTTTCCTGGGCCACTCCGCCTTGGATTTGTCCTTTGTTTTGCGGTTTGGGGGAACCTTTTCCTTGCTTCTGATTCACAGATCCAAAGTCTCGCTTCTTTTGTTTGAACTTTTGCTCAGTCTTGACAACATACCCATATGTGGAACCAAGAGAGGAGATGTCGAGGAACTCCATTTCCTTCTGAATGTATATGTGTAGACAACTATAGTACTTCATCACCAAATTTTTCTCTGAATATTTTATACCCAACTTTTTGTGCAAGGTATGGAACATATTCATTCGCTCATGCACATCTTGTTCCCTTTTCTGTCGCAAGATAGTCCATTGTATGTATTTGTCCTCATAGCTCCCCACGGGACAATATTGTTCCTTGATGGTGTCTCGGAAAGAATTCCAAGTGGGTGTTGCTGAGAACATAGAGGGTTATGTTGTAGATATTGTTGTTTATCTAATAAACAGATGGCCTTCAAGTTCCTTGGATGGTGGTATTATAGAGGAGGCATGGAGAGGTAAAAGGGTAAACTAATCTTTTTTAAAGCCTTTTGGTTATGAAGCCTTTGTCCATATTAATGAAGAAAATAGAACAAAGCTTGAGGTAAAATCAAAGAAATGTACCTTTATTGGATATGGCATTAATGATTTTGGTTATCTCTTATATGATTATGAATATCACAAAATCATTAGGAGGAGAGATGTAATATTCAATGAAAAGGTCTTATATAAGAATCAAAAGCAGGAAAAGAAACAAGATAAAGAAAACAAAGGATACACAGTGCTTGAGGAGATTACAAAAAAAATAAAGGTGCCTAAAAATAATAATAATAATCAACATCCACAACAACAACAACCACCACAACTGCAACAGACACCTCAAACACCTGAAAGTGGTGTCAGAAGATCTACCAGGATAAGTAGAGCCCCTGAACTATACTCTCCTTCATTATATTATGTATTTTTAATTGATTCTGGTGAACTAAAATGCTATGAAGAAGCAATGTAGGTAGAAACTAGGAATAAGTGGGAGCTAACCATGAAATAAGAGATGGACTGCTTGGTACATAACTAGACTTGGGACTTATTCAGGTTGCATGCACGTAAAAAAACATTGCAGAATAAATGGGTTTACAGTTTGAAGGAAGAAGATGGAGGAAAAAAAAGGTACAAAGCTAGGCTTGTGGTGGTGTTTGCATAGAAGAAAGGTATTGACTTTGATGAAATATTTTCTCCTATTGTTAAGATGACTTCAATCTGAACTATTTCAAGTATTGTAGCAGCGAAAGATTTGCATCTTGAACAGTTATATGTAAAGATAGCCTTTCTCCATGGAGATTTGGAGGAATAGATATATATGCAGCAACCACAAGGATGTGAGGTCAAAGGTAAGGAAAAATTAGTGTGTAGGTTGAAGAAGAGCTTGTATGGATTAACACAGGATCTAAGGCAGTGGTATCTAAAATTTGACAGGTTTATGCATGAACAAGGTTATACTAGTTGTCACTCTGATCATTGTGTTTATCTCAAAAAGAAAAATGATGGCATCTATTGTAGTTTTTAACCCTGTACAGAAATTATCTCCAAACGAATCCTAAAAACAGAAAATAAACAATAGTGACAGAATAAAACCTAAAACAAATATACACAGATATTTCTCCTTGGATCCCAAATCGGGACTACCAACTTTATTTTTCATTATATTCCTTTTAGTGTTACAACACATATATATACATGTCGAAGCATTCATAAACCCCAATCCATTAACCCTAGATTAGAACATAACCGTAGTTCCCTTGACCAGATCTACAAAATACTAGGGGCCGAAAACCATCATGCCTCAAAACCATGTGCAAACCCATGAACAAAACCATGGGCAAGTCCACCCACCAAAAAATAGGGTCCAAAAAAAATTTCCCGGGGTGCTGCCCCAAACCCTGAATAGGGGGGGGTTGTCACCCCCCTGCTATGCCCGATGCAACATACAAGGGGAGCTATCACCCCCCCTGTGAACCCCCCCCGCCCACCACGTGTGTGACTAATCGTGGAAATAATATAACACATACCCAACAACTATATTATATTGTTATTGTATGTAGATGACATGCTTGTTGCAAGGTCTAACATGCAGGAAATATATGTGCTCAAAGTAAAATTGGAAAATTCATTTGCAATGAAGGATTTGGGAGCTACAAAACAAATCCTTGGTATGAGAATAACTAGAGACAGGAAAAATTACAAATTAACATTATCTTAGAATGAGTACATACAAAAGGTGTTGTAAATATTTAATATGCAGAATGAACTAGTTAGTACACCTTTGGCTAGCCATTTCAAACTTGGTAAGGAGATGTGCCCCAAGACCAAAGAAGAAATGGATTATATGCCTAAAGTTCCATATGCGTCAGAAGTTGGAAGCTTAATGTATGCAATGGTCTGCATAAGGCGATATTGCACATGCAGTGGGAGTTATAAGCAGGTACATGAACAATCTAGGAAAATAGCATTGGATGGTAGTGAAATGGATTCTCAGGTATTTGAGAGGTACCACAAATCAAGCATTATGATTTGGTGGTTAAAACATTGCTCTACAGGGATATGTTGATGCAGATATGGCAGGTGATAGAGATAACAGGAGGAACACTATAGGGTATGTATTTACTGTAGGTGGAACAACTTCTACTTGGGTTTCGAAAATGCAAAGTGTTAATGCACTTTCAACAACGGAAGCAGAATATGATGCTGCTATAGAGGCTTGTAAATAAATGATTTGGTTATAAATATTTATGGATGAATTGGGTAAGAAGTAGGAGATGGGCAGGTTATACAGTGACAACCAAAGTGTCATTCATCTTGCAAAGAACTCATCATTTCATTCCAAGACTAAACACATATAGCACAAGTACCATTTCATATTGCCAGTGTTGGAAGATGGACAATTGAAGTAGGAAAAGATACACACTAGCCAGAATCCTACAGATATGTCAACAAAATTTGTAAACAGGGAGAAATGGAGGTTCTACTCAGTTTCAATTGGTTTTCAAGTATGATGGTGAAGATGAGAAACAGCTAGGTCCAAAGTGGAGTCATTTTCCAGCAAATGAAGTAGCGGTGGAGTTTCTACAATCAGTCTCCAAGTGGGAGATTGTTAGGTATGGAGCCTGATTATCATCTTGATTTAGAGGTCATTGTTTCATCCGGATGTATACCCCAAGAAGACTACACACCCCTCCACCCGGGGGAGGGACTTGTCTCCCCCTCAATATTTCAGGGGCATCTCCCCTGAAGCTAAAAATAGATGTAAACTTTCCATATAAAATATTGTAATTTCTTAGTCAATCTAGGTTGTTCATTAGGCGAATTATCTGATGGTAGAAGTTATGTTTAATTTAGGGTTTTTTTCCCTAGAAGGAAATCTCTCTTTCATATGACGGAATTGTATTGCGGTTGTGTGTGGTTTGTGTATTTTGAGTGAGAAAGAGAAAGGGGGATTGTTTGAGAGAGTAGAGGATATTACAGCAGATCTGTTGTAGGTTGTGTCTCTTTATTTTGTTGAAGATTGCAAAAATAAACAGTGAAGGAGGCATCCTGAAACATCTTTCCTGATCCTAGTTGGAAAGTGATCACCTAAACTAGGTGGAGGCCACACAGGTGATTTTTGTCGCAAAGTCTATTTTTAGACATATGGAGCATATTCTATGAGTTGCGGGATGATATTTGTGGATGGTTGGTCAAGTTGGAAAAATAGATTGATTTCTATTTTTAGACATATTGGGCGGAATCTATTTTTAGATTGCCAGTCTAGAAATAGATATGTCGAATATTATTAGCTCTTAATAATATTTGGACTCTAAACATTATCTTATCCTCTTGGAGCACTTCAGTTTGATGCCTGGATGTGGCACATGTAGCTGACAGAAGGAAATACGCTTTTCCTAGGGTTTAAGTGAAGCTATTGCATGGTGACTTCAGTTAGAACTCATGTGACAGAGTTTGGTGTAGTTGATTAAGGAGTTAATGGAGTTGTGTTCAGTTTAACTCAGATAAACATAGTTGAGCTTTTTGTATCCAAGTTAACTAATAGATACAATTAATGAGAGTGGTGTGAATTAATTATTAATTAATTCACTAATTATAAACTCATTAATCAACTAAAGAATACATCAGTTAACTTCAGTGCATGGACAGTTTCAGTGGAGACCAGTGCAGAGATAGGTGAAAGAGCAGGTTAACTATTAGTTGTGACTATAAGTGATGCATGATTTTCATCCAACACTCAGTAGAGATGCCTTTAAAGACTGCGTGAGCAAGGCTGGGGTAATTCGAATTCATCAAGAGGCATTCTTCAGCAGGGATTGCGCAGTAGAGGCAAGCTAAGGGCTAGCAAAGATCGGTGCATGGGATTTGCAAGATCAAGCCTGTTTAGTGTGTAACAATTGGAGATAGTGCTGAGAGCTTGTGAGGAGTTTGTACTATGATTGTTACATGATCTCTATGACATATATAATATACATATAGTTGCGGGTTTTCAGCTTTAAGCTTTCCCATTACATACTGTGTTTATATGTGTGAATTTTTATGGCTTTAATGTGTGCATGCAATTGATTTTATTTCTGCATGTGATGATCAATGGTAGAAGAGATTCTGTATTATGCATGAAGCTAAAATAGTGTGTGATCAGGAGAATCTCGGTGGATAACATATCAGTTATTCAAATTTCTACATGGTATCGGAGCGATATTGATCATTGGAGCAATTGCAAAGCATTGAAGCGATTGAGTTTTAGGATAAACTCAGGAAAATAAAAATGGAGAAGAATGACACTATTCCGGTATACTTGAAAAAAAATTTCCACTGCAGGGATGAGCTTGGGAGTGTAGGAGTTAGTGTGGATGATGAAGGACAAGTCAATAAGGTTGGGATTCGGGCAAAGAATCTCTACAGACTTGAAGTAGATGGGATGTCTACGGAGCTTCCTACTGTTGGGAAGTGCACGAAAGCCATGCAATTGAAGCTTGAGAGGGAGAAGGATTTGCATGTAAGTAAGAGTGAACCTC
This sequence comes from Pinus albicaulis, assembly GCA_034641835.2. Classification (NCBI taxonomy): domain Eukaryota; kingdom Viridiplantae; phylum Streptophyta; class Pinopsida; order Pinales; family Pinaceae; genus Pinus; species Pinus albicaulis. The sequence goes on from CM076574.1 coordinate 1,410,481,269, forward strand.
GGGATGTGGAGAAGCCACAAGATGATCATGCAGTGGGAGAAACCACTCATGCAGATAAACTTCATGCTAGATGGGCAGAGGGAGTGCATGCAGCTATACCACCGGGTGAGAGGTGGGGCGACATGCATGAATAATCCCAAGGGGAGATTTCTGGGCAGGATTCATGAGATGGTGTGGATCTCATGAGTTGAACCTGGCTACGAGGTGCCCACAGCGCAACAGTAGCAGATCAGTTGGATTGATGCAGGCAGATCAAAGTGACAGTGTCGGATACTGGAGCGCGGATCAGAGTTGACAGCAAGTGTAGAGTGCATGGGTGCAAGAGTTCAACAGCGCAGTGGTTCCTGATGACATGTGCAGTTGGTACCAGCAGAAGTCGAAGACTTTGATGATAGATGCATCAGATTGATTGAGTTGTTTTGAGCCTATTCAGTTTCAGAGGAGTTGCAGAGCAGATGCATGGAGTTGCATGGCGCTTGTGAAGGTTGCAGGGCGAATGCATGGAGTTGCATGTCGCATGCAAAGACAGTCCTTTCTTGTTGAGAGGGAGTGTTGAATATTGCAACAAGAAATAGTGAAGGAGGCATCCTGAAACATCTTTCCTGATCCTAGTTGGAAAGTGATCACCTAAACTAGGTGGAGGCCACACAGGTGATTTTTGTCGCAAAGTCTATTTTTAGACTATGTCTATTTTTAGACATATGGAGCATATTCTATGAGTTGCAGGATGCTATTTGTGGATGGTTGGTCAAGTTGGAAAAATAGATGGATTTCTACTTTTAGACATATTGGGCGGAATCTATTTTTAGATTGCCAGTCTAAAAATAGATATGTCGAATATTATTAGCTCTTAATAATATTTGGACTCTAAACATTATCTTATTCTCTTGGAGCACTTCAGTTTGATGCATGGATGTGGCACATGCAGCTGACAGAAGGAAATACGCTTTTCCTAGGGTTTAAGTGAAGCTATTGCATGAAGACTTCAGTTAGAACTCATGTGACAGAGTTTGGTGGAGTTGATTGAGGAAGTTAGTGGAGTTGTATTCAGTTTAACTAATCTAAACATAGTTGAGCTTTTTGTATCCAAGTTAACTAATATATACAATTAGTGAGAGTGGTGTGAATTAATTATTAATTAATTCACTAATTATAAACTCATTAATCAACTAAAGAATACATCAGTTAAATTCAGTGCATGGACAGTTTCAGTGGAGATCAGTGCAGAGATAGGTGAAAGAGCAGGTTAACTATCAGTTGTGACTATAAGTGATGCATGATTTGCATCCAACACTCAGTAGAGATGCCTTTAAAGACTGCGTGAGCAAGGCTGGGTAATTCGAATTCATCAAGAGGCATTCTTCAGCAGGGATTGTGCAGTAGAAGCAAGCTAAGGGCTGGCAAAGATCGGTGCATGGGATTTGCAAGATCAAGCCTGTTTAGTGTGTAACAATTGGAGATAGTGATGAGAGCTTGTGAGGAGTTTGTACTATGATTGTTACATGATCTCTATGACATATATAATATACAGATAGTTGGGGGTTTTCAGCTTTAAGCTTTCCCATTACATACTGTGTTTATATGTGTGAATTTTTATGGCTTTAATGTGTGCATGCAATTGATTTTATTTCCGCATGTGATGATCAATGGTAGAAGAGATTCTGTATTATGCATGAAGCTAAAATAGTGTGTTATCAGGAGAATCTTAGTGGGTAACATATCATTTATTCAAATTTCTACATGGTATCGGAGCGATATTGATCATTGGAGCAATTGCAAAGCATTGAAGCGGTTGAGTTTTAGGATAAACTCGGGAAAATAAAAATGGAGAAGAATGACACTATTCCGGTATACTTGAAAAAGTTTTTCCATTGTAGGGATGAGCTTGGGAGTGTAGGAGTTAGTGTGGATGATGAAGGACAAGTCAATAAGGTTGGGATTCGGGCAAAGAATCTCTACAGACTTGAAGTAGATGGGATGTCTACGGAGCTTCCTATTGTTGGGAAGTGCACGAAAGCCATGCAATTGAAGCTTGAGAGGGAGAAGGATTTGCATGTAAGTAAGAGTGAACCTCGGGATGTGGAACAGCCACAAGATGAGGATCATGGAGTGGGAGAAACCACTCATGCAGAGAAATTTCATGCCAGATGGGCAGAGGGAGTGCATTCAGCTATACCACCAGGTGAGAGGTGGGGCGACATGCATGATTAATCCCAAGAGGAGATTTCTGGGCAGGATTCATGGAGATGGTGTGGATCTCATGAATTGAACCTAGCTACGAGGATCCCACAGAGCAGCAGTAGCATGATCAGTTGGATTTATGCAGGCAGATCAAAGTGACAGTGTCGGATATTGGAGCGCGGATCAGAGTTGACAGCAAGTGCAGAGTGCATGGGTGCAAGAGTTCAACAGCGCAGTGGTTCCTGATGACATGTGCAATTGGGCCCAGCAGAAGTCGGAGACTTTGATGATAGATGCATCATACTGATTGAGTTGTTTGGAGCCTATTCAGTTTCAGAGGAGTTGCAGAGCAGATGCATGGAGTTGCATGGCGCTTGTGAAGGTTGCAGGGCGAATGCATGGAGTTGCATGTCGCATGCAAAGGCATTTCCTTTCTTGTTGAGAGGGAGTGTTGAAGATTGCAACAAGAAACGATGAAGGAGGCTCCTGAAACATCTTTCTGATCCTAGTTGGAAAGTGATCACCTAAACTAGGTGGAGGCTACACAGTGGTTTTTTGTCGCAAAGTATATTTTTAGACTATGTCTATTTTTAGACATATGGATCATGGTCTATGAGTTGCAGGATGCTATTTATGGATGATTGGTCAATTTGGTAAAAATATATGGACCTATATTTTAGACATTGGGCAGAATCTATTTTTAGATTGCCGGTCTAAAAATAGAAGAGTCGAATATTATTAACCCTTAATAATATTTGGACTATAAACATTATCTTATCCTCTTGGAGCACTTCAGTTTGATGCTTGGATGTGGAACATGTAGCTGACAGAAAGAAATACGCTTTTCCTATGGGTTAGTTGAGCTATTGCATGGTTTACTTCAGTTAGAACTCATGTGGCAGAGTTTGGTGGAGTTGATGAGACAGTTGGTGGAGTTGTGTTCGGTTTAACTTAGTTGAACTAGTTGAGCTTTTTGTATCCAAGTTAACTAATAGATACAATTAGTGAGAGTGGTGTGAATTAATTATTAATTAATTCAATAATTATAAACTCATTAATCAACTAAAGAATACATCGGTTAAATTCGGTGCATGGACGGTTTCGGTGGAGATCGGTGCAGAGATAGGTGAAAGAGCAAGTGTGACTATCAGTTGTGACTATAAGTAATGCATGATTTGCATCTAACACTCAGTAGATATGCCTATAAAGACTGTGTGAGAAAGGTTGGGGTAATCACATTCTCATCAAGAGGCATTCTTCAGCAGGGATTGCGCAGTAGAGGCAGGCTAAAGGCTGGCAAAGATCGGTGCATGGGATTTGCAAGATCAAGCCTGATTAGTGTGTAGCAAGTGGAGATTATATTGAGAGCCTGTGAGGAGATTTGTATGAAGATTGTTACATGATCTCTATGACATATATAATATACGGATAGTTGGGGGTTTTCAGCTTTAAGCTTTCCCATTACATACTGTGTTCATATGTGTGAATTTTTATGGTTTTAATGTGTGCATGCAATTGATTTTATTTCCGCATGTGATGATCAATGGTAGAAAGGGTGTTTGTATTATGCATGAAGCTAAAATAGTGTGTGATCGAGAGAATCTCGGTGAGTAACATATCAGAGGTGGGTAACATATCATTTATTCAAATTTCTACATGGTATCGGAGCGATATTGATCATTGGAGCAATTGCAAAGCATTGAAGCGGTTGAGTTTTAGGATAAACTCACGAAAATAAAAATGGAGAAGAATGACACTATTCCGGTATACTTGAAAAAGTTTTTCCACTGCAAGGATGAGCTTGGGAGTGTAGGAGTTAGTGTGGATGATGAAAGACAAGTCAATAAGGTTTGGATTCGGGCAAATAATCTCTACAGACTTGAAGTAGATGGGATGTCTACGGAGCTTCCTACTGTTGGGAAGTGCACGAAAGCCATGCAATTGAAGCTTGATAGGGAGAAGGATTTGCATGTAAGTAAGAGTGAACCTCGGGATGTGGAACAGCCACAAGATGAGGATCATGGAGTGGGAGAAACCACTCATGCAGAGAAATTTCATGCCAGATGGGCAGAGGGAGTGCATGCAGCTATACCACCAGGTGAGAGGTGGGGCGACATGCATGATTAATCCCAAGAGGAGATTTCTGGGCAGGATTCATGGAGATGGTGTGGATCTCATGAATTGACCCTAGCTACGAGGATCCCACAGAGCAGCAGTAACATGATCAGTTGGATTGATGCAGGCAGATCAAAGTGACAGCGTCGGATATTGGAGCGCGGATCAGAGTTGACAGCAAGTGCAGAGTGCATGGGTGCAAGAGTTCAACAGCGCAGTGGTTCCTGATGACATGTGCAATTGGGCCCAGCAGAAGTCGAAGAATTTGATGATAGATGCATCAGACTGATTGAGTTGTTTGGAGCCTATTCAGTTTCAGAGGAGTTGCAGAGCAGATGCATGGAGTTGCATGGCACTTGTGAAGGTTGCAGGGCGAATGCATGGAGTTGCATGTCGCATGCAAAGACAGTCCTTTCTTGTTGAGAGGGAGTGTTGAAGATGGCAACAAGAAACAGTGAAGGAGGCATCCTGAAACATCTTTCCTGGTCCTAGTTGGAAAGTGATCACCTAAACTAGGTGGAGGCCACACAGGTGATTTTTGTCGCAAAGTCTATTTTTAGACTATGTCTATTTTTAGACATATGGAGCATATTCTATAAGTTGCGGGATGTTATTTATGGATGGTTGGTCAAGTTGGAAAAATATATGGATTTCTATTTTTAGACATATTGGGCGGAATCTATTTTTAGATTGCCAGTCTAAAAATAGATATGTCTAATATTATTAGCTCTTAATAATATTTGGACTCTAAACATTATCTTATTCTCTTGGAGCACTTCAGTTAAGTGCACAGATGTGGCACAGGAGCTGACAGAAGGAATTACGCTATTCCTGAGGGTTAAGTGAAGCTATTGCATGGATACTTCAGTTAGAACTCATGTGACAGAGTTTGGTGGAGTTGATTGAGGAAGTTAATGGAGTTGTGTTCAGTTTAACTAATCTAAACATAGTTGAGCTATTTGTATCTAGTTTAACTGATTGATACAATTAGTGAGAGTGGTATGAATTAATTATTAATTAATTCACTAATTATAAACTCATTAATAAAATAAAGAATACATCAGTTAACTTCAGTGCATGGAAAGTTTCAGTGGAGACCAGTGCAAAGATAGGTGAAAGGACAAGTGTGACTATCAGTTGTGACTATAAGTGATGCATGGTTTGCATCCAACACTCAGTAGAGATGCCTATAAAGATTGGCGTGAGCGCTGGGCCAGTAATCTCGACCATCAAGAGGCATCTTTCACAGGATCGCTAAAGAGGCAAGCTAAGGCTGGCAAAGATCGTGGTAGATGGATTTGCAAGATCAAGCCCGTTTTAGTGTAAAATAATTGGAGATAGTGCCGAGAGCTTGTGAGAGTTTGTAATATGATTGTTACTGGATCTCTAAGGATATATATAATATTAGCGATAGTTGGGGATTTTCAGCTTTCTAAGCTTCCCATTACATACCGTGTTTATACGTAGGAATTTTTAAGTAGTTTTTAATGTCTGCATGCAATTGATTTTATTTCCGCATGTGATGATCAATGGTAGAAGAGATTATGTATTATGCATGAAGCTAAAATAGTGTGTGATCAGGAGAATCTCGGTGGATAACATATCAGTTATTCAAATTTCTACATATTTTGGTGGATAATATAAAGGAAGGACTAGTTGTTTCTCCATGTACGTAGCCCAAGTTGGGTGAACCACATATATATGTGTCTCTCTTGTTTATATGTTTTTTTTGTTCGTATTTCCGCATATTTTTATGTGTTCCATTGCTCTGTAATATATAATTTTCTAGCAGAATGTTATATGCACCAAATGGGTCTTTAAAAAAAAGCTAAACGAGGAACCTAAAACAAAGCAAGACTAGTTTTCAAAGGGTATTCTTAGATAGAAGGGATAGATTTTGAAGATACCTTTGCACCTGTAGCAAGATTAGAATCTGTTGGCTCGAGGGGTCCTGACCCAGGTTCAGAGGTTAAGGTTTTCCAACAAACCCCTATACTATTGGCCCTTTCGGCAGTGACCTACTTGCACAGGCCAAAGTCTCACCCGAAGCAGTATTGGAGGGTGCTGGAACCAAGTTTCTGCACCCTGAGAGAGAGTAGGTAATTCAAGCAGATCTGCATTCACAGCCTATCAAGTTCGCACCAAACAGATCTATTCACAGGGTTGTTAACATTATAATTGCATCATACAAATCTAGTATTGTGCATAGATCTATTTAATAATCCTGCATCCACGTGCATATCAGCAATGATCAGCATACATTAACATAACGCATCATCAACAGATCACAGTTATACCATAACACAGACAGATTCGCAATATAAGTAGAAAACACAACAGTATTTGTAAAAGATCCCAACAGTCTGCATCAACAGTAATATATCAGATCAGATAACACATAAATACCTTAACCATATCCACATATATTAGTATCCAAAACCCAACACAATCTGACATAGCCTGTGCACACAGCCAACAAGGTCCACACACAGCAGGATTGAGGATCTCCGTGCACACAGCCAGCAGGAGTCCTTACCTAAACGACCCAACAACAGATCTAACAATTCGCACTTAGCATCCGACCTTAATCTTTTCTACCTTAAGACTCAAAAATGTTCATCTATTTATATTGACTTAGCCTATGCTTCCAATGGTCCTCTTGGTCTACCCTTGACCCATTACAATGAATTCGGGGCTTTGACCCACCCCAAAACCCCTGCGTTAGACTAAATAATATCAAAAATATACAAAATTCGTAGCTTTTAGGGGACCCTGTTCCAACAGTCCCCCAACACAATCTTGTGACTCGTCCCAAGTCACTGTGATGGTGGGGCATCCACCTACGCCTGCAACAGCTTGATTGCCTCAACCAGTAGGGGTAGCACACCTTCACTCTGAGCAGCAGCATTATGCGCAATATCCACCAACTTCTGTGAGGTCGGGCCTTCTGTTGCAGTAGTGGCACTCTCCAGAGTCTGGTTTAGTTGTTTGATAGTGACATCGATATCCTAAGAGAGCTTGAGGGTTTCATCAGCCCATGGCTTAATACGGTCACTGAGAGTCTTCTTCTTCTAGCGGAGTTCGTCGATATCATCCCGAAGGGCATGGCTAGTTCATAGTCGTGCCAAGCGTTGAGTAGGAATCAGAGTAGGCATCATAGGTCCTGGTTGATTTCGCATAGGATTAGGTCGTGCTGTACCTTGGTCCATAACTGCATGGTTGTATCTAGCAATTGGGCGCCCTGAGCAATCTGTACTATAATCACATTTGTAGCTGCAGTAACTAGTGCAGCTCACTAGGCCTACACCTTCGGTGGTGTCTCTGGCTGCAACTTGGCCTGCAAGTCTGTGATCTACTATTCCATCTGTGTTTTGACTACCTGGATCTCTGTTCTCAAGGCTTTTAATGTTGCGACCAGCCCCTCAATCCTGGCCTGGGGGGTAGTCGTGGCTGGTATTTCATCTGTAACATCCGCACAAAGTCTACTAATTAGATGCTCCAGCTCTGTCTACTGCGCGGTGTCAAGGGTGCATGCAGCCTGAGCCTGAGATACTTCAGCAACTTTTTCTTCAATCGTTTGCTCGACTGCACTGAGCTGATGGTGCACTTGGAAATCCCGATGCTGGATTTCCTCAAACAGTGCAGTGTGGAGCAGCTACAATGACTCATGAGGTAGCGGGCTAGATCCAACTGCACTCCTGCATAAGCATGGACTTGCGCACCTAGGTCAGGGGGACTCATTATGAGGGTTGCATCGGGTAGCAGATAGGGACAGCTTTCGGTTGTAACCACGACTGCGCTACTGGTTGTGGGCATCGACCTTGCCTAGGTCATGCTGGCCTACAAGGTATCTACCTGGAGTTGCAAAGCCTGGATCCCTGCCTGAAGTGTATCAACCGCGGCCTTCTGCTGCTCCTCGAGAGCTAGCCATTTTTCCTCTACCGCCAAGGTGACCGCATCTGCAATCTGCTCCAGATCATCTTCGGTTAGTGTAACTCATGTACCTCATTCCGGTCGGATGGCTCATTGTTTCTTGCATGACCCCTTGACAGGCTCACCTGTCTGCTTCGTGCCTCGGGGGGAATCAGTACCTCCCGTATCCAATACTTTTGTCCCCAAGTTCGGCTGCGAATCCATCTATGTTTCTACTTCTGCATCCCTCCCAATGGGTTTTTCCTGCTACGAATCCTTTTGTGAGCCGACGTTCCCTTCTTTTTCAGTGCCTTTGCTCGATCCGCCAGTTTCTTTGGTCATGGTGGAAGTGATTTTTGTAGCACTTGCGCCTGCAGTGCCCATCGTACTGGTTTTGAGCCTAATCTTCTACTACGGAGGCCATGTAGTGACTATGCAATCAATATCCTCGTTCGCAGCCATATATGGGAGCAAGACTCAGGATTTATCCTTGCATCCTCTGATTTGGACGTTGTGCATGGTGACCTGAAATGCCGCGATTCTCTTGTACTTGTCATACACTGCTGGAGACAAGCGCAGTCAGGAATTGATGGCTGCTTCCAAGCTGCTCTGGAAGAGGACCCAAAAGACTTGGTTGTCCTCGATGTGTTGCGCATCCTTAGAGTCCCACAAGTTCGTATAACGAGCCCCTTCGCACATGTCTTGGGTGAGCTCAGGGAGGACTGATTCCTCAGGTGCTTCCCAGGCAACCAACGCAATGAGAAGTAGCAACTAGGAATAACAAAAGGCTCGTCCCTGCTCCTGGGAGAAAAGTGGTTCAAGCAGGCAAATTTGGACCTGAGCTATTATCAACCTTTCTTGAAACCTAGATACCAAGCTGACTGCAAATCCATTTTTCCATTTTCACATTGACTGGAGAGATATGCGCCCTTAATGAGAGTCATCATGAAATATTTCACCTATGAGGGTAGGTTTTCTAGGCTTTATTCCTACCATATAAGACTACTCATGCACTTCACTAGGGTAAAGCTGCTACATTTTCCCTATTATCTTTATAGAAGTATTGAAAGATGTCTTACAATGTGCAAAAAATACATCCTTCACAACAAATGCAAAGTCTTTTTCACCATTCTCTTATCAAAACGATTGTGTTACATCAATTAGAGCAACAGGGTATTCCATGGGAGGTGTTCATTGCCCATGAAGTTTTCACAAACCCATAGCCTCATCATCAGCCAAATTTACCCACATCATCTCATCCACCTCCCTCTACTTCTCCATCACCCCCCACTGACCATGACTCATCATCTGCACATAAATCCTCCCCTCAAGAAAACCTCCCTTCCTCGCCTTCTCCTAAATCATCAGATCAAGAAGAGGACAGTGACAAAGAGGTCAGCAATGAAGAAGTGGCAGAGGATGATGAAGAAGAGGCAGAGGATGATGAAGAAGTGGCATAGGATGAAGAAGAGGCAGATGATGAGGAAGAGAACAGTGACAAAGAGGTCAAAAATGAAGAGAAGGAAGAGGGTAGTGATGAAGAGACAGATAAAGAGGCAGAGGCGGAAAATGATGAAGAGGCAAAGACAGAAAGTGATGAAGAGACAGAAAAATAATGAAGAAGAGACATAAAATGATGAAGAAGAGACATAAAATGATGAAGAAGAGACAGAAAATGAAGAAAAGACAGAAACAGATAATGAAGAAAAAGGCAGTGAGCAAGCCAATGATGAAGAGACAGATGATGAAGAAGAAAATAGTGATAAAGAAGATAGTGAACAAGACAACAAATAAGAAGACAGTCATGACCACAGACATGAAAATCATGAAAACAACGAAGAAAATGATGAGGTGAGCAGCGGTAAGGGTAGTGAAGATGAAAACATGGAGACAAATGAAAGCAGCCATGATCAAGACACTGAAATGACCACAATCACACCCCTTCCATTGACATATCAAAGAGGACAAGGGCTTGTGTTTGCTGCCTCTAAAAGGCAAGGGACCGTGCCATCCACCTCAGCTCAGAAGATTGACAAAGGCAAAAAAAAGGTAAAGGAAGAAGAAGAAGATCATGAGGTTGAGAGGGAGTTTGAAATCATTCAGGTGGACATTGATGAGGATAATGAAGCAAGGATCTCAAACTTGCTCATCCAGAACAAAAATTCCCTCTTTGAAGACCTCTAAGCAAATCTAGATAGGGCCAAGACTGTGAATGATGCCCTTGATATGGAAAATAGGCAGCTAGGAGTACAAATTTCCATTTATGAGGCTAGGGTGATCAGGGCCCGGAAAGAAGCCCAAAGGGCACAGGTAAAGTTGCAAGAGTTCATGGGCACCTATGAAGAAAGTGAGGATGAAGAAGGGAAGTTTAGGAGGAGACCTAGAACCATGTGGTTGAAGAAGGCATTGGCAAGACAAAGAGAACAAGAATCAGCCCTGGCAGAGAAACTCCCTCTACATGAGTTGTTGGCCATGGAGATAGCACATAATAGGGAGCCTTGGTTGGAAAGAGCAAACGCATACTTGGAGGAAAAATTGGAGAAGGCAAATAAAGACCGTGACCTCCAAAGGAAGATGACCAAACACTATGCACTTAGAAACCAAATTCCAAGGGCTAAGCTCAAAAGATCCCTTTCCAAAGTTCAAGCCCTCAAGGAGTCAAAAGGTCAAAGAAAGCTCAACCTTATTGCCGATGCTTCCATGCAAGCATCCCAAACATAACAAGGAAGACAAATGTGAATTTTGGGAACTTTTTGGGAATTTTGGTTTTTTGTTGATTTGGAGGGCCAAGGGGGTAGCACCCATGGTGCTACGCTTTTTCTCACGGCATCTTTAGGAGGAAAGGCTTACATTTTTGGAATCCTCAGCTCAATTATAGCATGCTCACCAAGTTTCGGGTCAGTTGGAGTTGTTTTGGTCCTCCAAAAGGGTCAAAAGCACCCTAATTTTCACCTTTCTGGCTAGTTTTCAGGACATGTGTTGCGCCTTTACAAGTTACAGGGGTACAATCAGAAAAAATAAGAAGAAGAAGGTAGTTTTGGAAATTAGACTCAACGGGCTTTCCAACGAACCATCACGGAGCCCTTTCCGACATCGGGAAGGCCTTCAAAACCTTGCTGCAAGTTGACCCAGTTTTCTTGCTCCTGTGCTACGCCCTTGGCATGGAAATTCATCCTAAAACTCAGTGTTGTGCCCTTATAGAGGAAAATTCAAAAATGTACACTTGGAAATTTTTTGGAGGCTTGGCAGAGCCCAAATGTCAATTTCTTTTCCAAAAATGCCCGAAAATATATTTTGTATTAGATATTTTGTGCCTTGGACCTTGCAAGTTCTCAAGGAAAAAAGTGACATTTATGATTAATTAATAGGCTTCTAGAGACTTAATTAGGGTTTAGTGCTCCAATGCATGATAAATAGAGCATGGAGGCTTCATTGTATATGTTGGATTTTTGCTGAGCATGCTATGAAATAGACTTGGAGTTTATTGGTGAAACTGGTTTTGGTGCCTTGTGATGGTGTTGGATTGTGCTTCCATGGATAAAGCTCACTCTTAGGATTCATTAAGCTTGTTTAAATGGTGATGTATTCCATATTTATGTTTTTTTTCTTCAGTTATTCATTGTGTTTATGGTTCATTTAGTTATAGAACAGAAATAGAGAATAGGATTTACCTTCTTGGTACCCTACTTCTGCCTGCTTTCTTAACTTCCATGTTTTCTTCTTCAAATTTTTGCTAAAGAAATCCTTAAATGCTCTTTCGTGTCACTAATATGTTATGTTAAAATGCTATATGTTTGCAAGTAAACTTTAGAGAATCTTTCACTACTCTCTTTGCTTACTTAACTGTTGTTTTTAAGTCTTGGTTAGCCTAGTTGATATTGAAGAATCCTTCATTGCTCTTCAAGATTTCATTATGCTATCATCTTAGAAGCTTTTACTTGTTTATTGGTTTGTTAAAGGATCCTTTATTTCCCATTTAACTCACTATTTTCACAACTCCATGTTACTTCACTCTCCCTTGACCTGATTAGATCCATTTTATCTTTCCAACTTGCCCTTTGAGCTATCCTTGATTCATTTTTATACATTTCAAGACTTTTGCAAACTCCATAACCCAATGGATTGATATTCCCCACTCTATTCACCTACTTAACAACTTGCCCAACCAACCAAACAAACAAACAAACCCTAAACTTAACAACTAGCCTAAAATTAAAACCTAAAAAGTAAACAAGTTCATATCCTTTGCAAAAAATAGAGAGAGCCCTCTTTGAGTCCAGGAAGGCTAGATCCTAGGACTCCAAAGACTGTTCTAATGTTACCCTTGTTCATTTTTTCTCACCAATCTAACAAATTATGGGGACCTAACAATATATTTCCAATGGTATGTTGAAGTTTAAATTTGGCCCTCAAGAGCGAAAGTTATGTCCAGTCAAAGTTAGAAGGCCGAAAGTCAACCTATAGACCTTTCCATGGGTCCTAGCTGTCCAGTCGGCTTATATTTGGCATAATGGTATTGGTCACTTTAAGATCAAGAGGGGTGGCACTAAGTCACATCACCCCAACAATTATCAAATTGGATTCTATTCATTGAGGAGGCCCCACCATGCCACATCACCCTGGAATAAATTTTCCTTAGAAGAAACCTCCTCGAAAGAAATATCCACGAAAAAAACTCATCAGATACTTCTCTGAGAGACACCTTGAGTTATCACCAAGATTTTCAAAAAGTAACAGAAATAACTGTGTCAAGTATTGTAACAAATTCCATCTGGACTTACAATTCTTTATAACTAATTTTACAAAAAGCAAGGCCCGAGAGTCTTGTTCCTTCGTACCTTGGACAACATGAACAAATCAAAACAAGATAGTTAGCATGATTGTACTGGTCGAAGGAGACACATGGATTGATGATGCCAGCATAGGGTGACAAGGAACCTAAGGGATGTGACACGTGGCCAGATTCAATATTTTTGGGTGGCCAAGTGGACCAAAAATTCAGAAGAAACTCCTTGTAAGTAACTCCTCGAAAGAAACTCCTCTGAAGAAATGACCTCAGAGATTATTGAAGGAGCACAATTGATTTTTCACTAGGAGAAATAAAAGTTGGGGGGTAGTGCTTAGCAACAAGATGTGGTTCTGTGCGGGCAGTGTGACCATAAGCACAGTAGAGTGATAGTGTTAGTTAAGCCCTCAAGCATTAGTACATGGAGGAACCTACCGGAGGTTCAATATTCGTGGATTTATGTGTGAAATGATCGGGCTCAAACCAAGTTCTGCAGTCTTGATTCAAAGCGCCTACAAGCTAAACTGGAAGCCTAAGACATGAAAAAAGTTAGTAATTATTTAAGATGCCTAACTTGAAGAAATATGGGAACTGGTTTAAAGGCTTGAACATGTTGGTAACTTTTATGTTGCACCATTGTATTTGGAAATTACGCCACATTTGACGAGTCACTAGAGTTAGAAAAGCATCTAATAAAACTTGCTATTGGAATTAATGGAAACAACATGGAATTGAGAAGAAAAGTAACAAGAACTAACAAACTTAGGAAATTAGTGGGGGGTCACCTACATTAATGAAAACCATGCCTGATCTTGGAATTAATGCATTAGTTCATTTAATGCACAAGGAGAACTATGTTGTGTAATTAAAAACTATTATGATATGCTATCAAATTTGGAGAGTCTTACAAAACAGTAATGAATATCATGCCTATTATTGTTGATTGTGTAAACAGAATTTGTACTTATGTTCTTAATTGAAGATTTGTGACTCTTAATGCAAGACATATTAACTAAATGACGAGTTGGCACAATACATCATTCTCTATGTAGTTGTGAAACAAAAAACCCAAGAAATAAAAAGTTGTGTGTTATTGTATTGATTGGGTTGGGAGTGAATTATGGAGTCTGGAGCAGAGCTAAAGATGCAAAGAAGAAGGAAATTGAGTGTGAGAGTGTGGTTTTTATTGAGTTCGATTGAACATGAAGAGAATGGTTGCCAAGAACCGTTAATCATACTAACTAACTGAGGACCGAGAGAAAATTTGAAGGTGCAGCGAAGAGGGTTGTTGAGAGTGTGGTTCCAGAGCAGAGAGGAAGGAGAGGTAAGATATAATAGACCAGGTTCTTTATGTTTTTTATATAATAGCAGTACACCACTTTTACTTATTTTTAAAACTATATGAAAAATAGAATAGTTGGCCGAAGCATGTTGCGGTCTGCATTTACAAGAGGTTAGTGCCTCTTGGCAAGTTGTGGCTTGTTGTTTTGAAGGGGGTTGGGGCCTCCTATGAGTGGGTGCTCACAAACAAACAATAACAAATATATTGGTGGTTTTTCATTTTTGGGTTTCCACATTAACTATTTTTGTTCATTTATGTATGATGCTCATATTAATGGTGTGTGTGTGTATGTGAATGATTTACTCTATTACTTACGTATTTAGTTGTGAATACTCACATGAATGAATGTTGAATGAAAAGATAAAATAAGAACTAGATGTAAAAATTGAAATTAGCACCAATTATTGGTTCACCACACCCCCCCCCCCCCCCCCCAGTAATTCCTTAAGTCTAACACAGTTGATATGTAAGCCCCCTTGGATTACAATTCAAAGAGACCATGCCCCTTGATCAACCCAAGAGCTAGAAACATAGTATTCCTGTGGAAAGAATAATGAGCATAACATACTAATGTAAATAAATAAACCTATATTTGTGAATGTCATTGATATGTCATGTGTTTTGAGGCAATAGTCAAAAGACCAATAACAAGCATGATGTAATTTCAAAAAAAAAAAAATTACTGAGTTCATTTTGAAGGTTAGTCGATGAATTTTAAAGATGTTACATATGGTATCAGAGCAACAGGTTTCACTGAATATGACCTATGAACTCAATCATTCTTTTATTTAACAAATAAATGCCTTTTTTGCATTAAAAAAAAGTGTGTGAGGAAGAGGAGAAGTAATGACACATGCGTAGGAAGGGATACGCAAAGGCGAAGACCAGATCTAGGTGCATTTGGGAGAACAAGCTATAGAAAATCCACATAGATTCAACTGATATTGTAATATGCTAAAACAAAATACTTAATCTATTCTACAAATTGCGGAAACCAATTACGATCGCACAATCACGTGAACAAGAAAGAAAAATAATTTCAATTGCACAACACAAAAATGTATCTAGGGAAAGCCTCAGCTAAAAACCATGTCATCTGTATATTGCATTCAGTCAAGAATATCAAATAATACAATTCTATTTCCCTTCATGAGAAACCTCTGCACTATCTTTGATTGTCTCGCCTTGATCGTGGAAAGTTTGGTCCAATACTTAACCAAAAACTTGCACTTGACTGACCAACCTAGCTTACGCATCCTTGAGGGAATTGAGCCCCTATTGTTACACAGTAATTTGTCACCGTCCCTACCATTCCCCGTCCCGCACAATGGAGGACCCATAACGTGACCTGTGAACACTGTCATGCACTGAAAACATCATCATTGCATCCCTCTGAGTATGAGCTTCATTTCCCCTTGAGACATCTCCTTGCAAAATCCATGAAAAACAGCTCTTTTTGCATTGGCGCGGGTAGACAGTTCAGTACTCGCGCCACTCAGGGAAATCCTGTAAAGAGGTCGCGCCACTTGGCGCTCTGTCATAGAGCAGCAATCGCGCCACCCATTTTAGGGACTGTTTTGTATATATGGATGGCGGAAGTTGAGTTCAAACAAACTCACAACCACTGCCTATCTTGAGTTGGGAGGTTTGGCTACGGGAGTTCTATGGAAGGGAAGTAGTTTTGCCACCTTCTATGGAACCTTCCTTGTTGTTTGATCTAGAAATTCACCCTCCTACTGCTAGATTCATCTCAGGTTAAAAGAATCCTTCCTTTCCCTTAAGGCCCATTCGAGCAAGGAGTTTTCAGATCGAGCGCTGGAATCCAGGTAGGTTCTTATCCCAAATCTTTCATTCGTAACTAGGAGCCTGCGTCATAGCATTGTTTGTTTGTTGCTAGACCCCTGCTGGGCTAGTAGGGATCGCCTCTGTCCGCAGAGGGGATTTACCTTCTCAACACCTATTAAATAGGAAATTCCCACTAATTGATTGTGTAATACATCCAAGGCATCTCGATGACCTCATGCATGACCTATACAATTTTATAATAGTACAACTGATAGTATTCTTCCCTTTACCTCCAATCTCAACTGGGCCTTCCTTAGAACTGACATGCAACAACTATTTATAGCAAATTATTAGTTATTTGATTGATCACTACAAGTGAATTAAATCAGATTTAATTAATTGGACCTCTCACTAGCTCATCCATAAGTTAAAACTAGTTAAACTAATTTTAACTCAAATAAATTGAGTTAACTAATTACAACTCAAAACAAACTCAACCAGGGCTCCTATAATGTAGGAGACACTCTACATGCCTCTAGTTTGACCCTCAATTCAAATTAACTTAGCTAACTAAGTCTTCCTGACTCAGTTAACTCGTACAAGCTGTCATGTGATGTGAAATTACAATTTACTTCTAATTTAATTAAGGGAAAATTAAACTAGAATCCCTTTTGATGCCATTTTCAATATTTCGTGTTGCCATTTTCAATACAAGCACCACTACCTACAATGGAATTGTTGAATGTAGTTAGAGATTTGAGCAGTGAGATAGTAGTCCTTTGTGCAAATAATGAAAAATTAGTAAACGCTAACGCTGAATATAAGAAACTCATTAAAAATATAATAGATAGATCAAATCCAAAAACTATGGAACTAGTAATGGAGGAGGAAGGCACATGAGAGACTTCCAAATGGAAGAATCCTAATGATATTGCTAAGAGTAAAGAAGATAAATATGACAATGAGTAAGAGTGCAATTTAGCTAAGTTGCCTTTGAATCAAGGAAAGAAAACAAAAAATAGAATTACAAGGGGAATCCAAGAAAATTAGACCCCCAAACTATGATTGGGGACCTGAAGAAGAAATAGAGGTATAATTGCTTAATATTAAACGGTATTTTCATGTCTATGATTACTCTAATAATTTAAAAGAAAAATTAGTTGTATACGAGTTACACAGAAACACGTCCTATGGTGGGAAGAAGTTAGAGTTGTGCATACTTTGGAAGATAAGAATATTAACTGAGATGAGTTTCAGGGATTCTTCAAAGAAAAATACTTAACAGAAAGATATTATGACAATAATGCCAAAGATTTCATGAATTGAAACTCAACCAAATGATGATGGGTGAATTGGTGAAAAAATTTACTCATCTTCTGAGATATGTACCATATATACGAGAAGAAAAGGCTAAGGTCTAATGCCTCATTAACTGCCTTCCTCTCTCCTTTAAAGAGAAAAATGAATACAATAGTCCCAAAATTATGGAGCCAACAGGCTAAACAAAGAAATGAAAATGTGAAATTCGTGGGCCAATAAAAAGAAAGATAGATTTACACACGGAGGAAAAGGAGTAAAATTTGGTTCTTTTGGGTATTTTGGTAAGGGAAACCAGAGTTATAATTTGTACAAAAAAATAATCAGACACCAAAAACAAGACTCAAATTGGATCTAAACAAATAGACTTGAAGAATAAAGGATTTAGTGGGAAGGAGAGGGAACCATTGAAGTGTTGGGGTTGCGAAGAGCCCCATCTTCTACGAAATTGTCCTCGTAACACAAAATCTATGCAAAATTTACATTATTCAAGAGGTTTCAAAAGTCAATGATGTGGCCAGGAACATTCCCCATAGTGACACAACATCGGAGGAATTCCAAGCAGAACATCAATCCACCATGGTGGAGATAGAAGGTAAAATTTCAAACCAACCTATTCTTTTTTATTGACCTTAGTGCCATTTGAGTTATATTAGTCCCTGGATCGTAGAAAAATGCAAATCAAACTCAGAAAAATAAAAACCTCTTGGCTGGTCTAGTTGGCTACCGACACAAAGAGGAAAGTAAGTAATTGTGTGAAGTAATGTCATATTGACAAATGGAAATAAAACCACTATGAATCTCAATATTTTGCCTTTAGGTTCCTATGAAATATTGGAGGGTATGGATTGGCTAGAGGGACATAGAGTGATTATTATTATTTTAGATAATACCATTACCTGCACCATGGATAATGGAGAAATACATATTGTAAAAGGCATACATCGACCCATTTTTGTTTGACAAATATTTTCCTTACAATTAAAAATGTGTGCTAGGAAAGGGTGCGAGCTATTTTCTATTCAGGTGGAATACCATTCACAAGAACGAAAATATATAACTTTGGATGATCTGGAAGTGATTCAGGATTACAAAGATTTGTTTCCAGGTGAGATTCCTAGATTGTCGCCTAAGATGGACATTGTTTTCTATATTGAGTTGATACCAAGGGTTGCACCATTATCTAAGTTACCTCACAAGATAAGTGTGCCAAACTTAATGGAGCTAAATATGTAGCTTCAAGAGTTATTAAACAAAGGGTATACCAGACCGAGTGTTTCACTATGGGGGCACCAATTTTAATTGTTAGAAAGAAGGATGGTATATTTTTATTATGGATTGATAACACACAACTAAATAAATTAACGTTTAAGAATAAGTATCCATTGCCTAGAATCAATGATTTATTTAACCAAGTGAGGGGGGCTATTGTTTTCTCTAAAATAGACTTAAGTTACAGATACCATCAGTTAAGGATTAAAGTTGAATATATTCCTAATAATACACTATGAATTTACAGTGTTTCCATTTGGACTTATGAATTTATCAACTACCTTTATGTGTTTGATGAATAGTGTCTTTAGTAAGTAACTGGATATTTTTTTGTTAATATGTATCAATGATATTCCAATCTACTCTAAGACACCGAAAGAACAAAAAAAACACCTAGAAATAGTGTTGCATACACGTCGGGAGCATCAATTGTACATTAAGATAAGCAAGTATGAATTTCATCAAGGAAAATTACAATACTTAATACATGTAATATTTAAGGATGGAATAGTTGTATATCCAAAAAACGTGAAAGTCATTCTTAATTGGAAAATTCCTAAGGATGTGGCAGAGGTTAGCATTTATGGGTATCATGGGATACAATCACATATTTATAGAGGAGTTTTCAAATTGGCTTACCCCATAACTTCTCTGCAAAAAAAGGGGGTTAAATTTGAATGGACCCAAAAATATTAGGAGAGTTTTAAACTGTTGAAGCATCTACTCACTATTGCACCTATGCTTAAAATAACAGATACTCATAAGGATTTTTTAGTATGTATTGATCCATGTTTGGAAGGCTTGGAAGGGGTACTAATTCATGAAGATTATGTGGTAGCCTATGAATCTTGGAAATTAAAGGATCATGAAACAAATTATGTAGTCTATCATTTGGAATTATATGCAATTATTCACGCACTAAAGATGTGGAGGCACTACTTAATCAGTAATAATTTTACTCTAATTATTAATTATTTGAGTTTAAAATATTTTGTTAGTCAACCTGGCATGAATGCTAGACAAGCCAGGTGGATGTCTTTCTTCAGTGAATATGAATTTGACATTAAGCATATAAAAGGGAAGGGCAATAAATTGGCTAACAAACTAAGTCAAAGTTTGAAACAAATTTTTAAGGTTACCATAAGTAGTGTGGAAACAAATTTCTTAGAACAAATAAAAACAATAGTTATAGAAGATATAATTTATAATCAAATCTAGGAAAATTTTAAGGATAAAAATGGTAATGTTGAAAGGTTAGAATATGAAACTAATGTAAATGGTTTGCTAACATTTAGGAACATAATATATGTCCCTGATGTAGCTAGACTTAAACATTTAATATTGGATGAACACCATAAAAGGCCCTTCTCAACTCACCCTGGTTACCATAAAATCATTTCAACGCTCAGAAAAGAGTTTTCCTAGCCTGATATGAAGAAGGAAGTAGCTGAGTACTTGCAAAAATTCCAAGAATCTCAAATAGTAAAGATAGAGAATTAACGTCAATTAGGATATCTGAAACCTCTACCTATACTGGAATGGAAGTGGGATGTCATTTCTGTTGGAAATACTGAGAGGGGGGTGAATCAATATTTCTTTTACAATTGTTACTTTAGTTTAGATCACTTATATCCAGAACCCAAAATTAACAATATAGAATAATTTCATTAATCAGAAATAACGAGGACTACAATCCTCTTCTTCACAATAAATTAAGTACAATAATTTTTAGGTCTGCAACCTTAGATGGAGACACGAATCTTTCAATCCACCACACTCCAACCTGTACTTTTCCAAGCACTAACTTAGACTTCATGAGGCTCCAACCCTTTCTTCCACAAGGATCCAAACATGTCTTCATGAGGACTCATATCCTCTAGGGCACCAACTTGATCTTTTTTAGGACACCTATCCTCTAGGGCTCCAACCCTATGCATCAATTCTTCAGGATAAGTTTAAAGGTTCTTTGATACTTATTCAATACCTTCTACGGGATTATATAATATAAAAATATGAAAATTATTATTAAGAAATAACATAGATAAATCTTAACTAAGGATATACTAAGTGATGAGAGGAATCTAACCTCTCGAGGTGGAAATTTTTTCTCAAGTTTTTTCACTCGAAACGAAGTTGGCATCTTGAGAGATTTGATCCCTCATGGTGCTTGGCAGATTCAAAGTTAAAATGCATTTTTAAATGCATAAATATATTCGACACCTTGTGTTATCACTTAGGGAAAACCCTAGTTGTAGGGGGAAACCTTAAGGTAACCTCAAACCACTTTTAGGTTAAAAGTTGGCCCTTCAACCTGGAGGTGGATCTCTTTGTAAAAATCAACTACTTGATGGTCACTGTAGTAGAAGGTTTTCTGCAATTGAGTTCAAGTGGCCATATTTAGGTTTATGGATGAATTGGTTGGATGATCTTCAAAACCTACCATTAGGCATGGATTCAAGCTATTAACCAAATGAGATCATAGATATAATGAGAAAATTACATAAAGCGTGGGAGTAACACTTCCTTTCACTGTTTGGGAGATTTCGAAGAAAGGTGGACTGGGAGAAAACAAAGTTTTATAAGATCTGAGAGCAATTATTTAATGAATGACAATTTAACAGAGGAACATCAAATGAAATCCAATCTCATCCAATCTCATAAACTAACATTTCAAACATGGAAGAAGCTATTAATAACAAATAAACACTGATAGGGAAATGAAACACATGAATTTTATACTAACTTCTCATCAAACAGTGCAAATACATTTAATATTTCTCAAACATATCCATACTACAAGTGTTTTTCAAAATGATTTCCAACCCTTCTTCATTTTACAGAAAAATGTCTTTATAGACATTACAAATTGCTAACAATCAAAGAGATCAAGCTTATCTCTCAAATACATGCATATAAAACTTTACAAACCTATCTGCATCTAAAGAATTTTTTTTTTTTTTTTTTTTTTTGGAGTCATTTCTAGAGATAAGGAACAACAAGTTGAATTTGATGAGGTGGCATCCAAGTCATCAACTGCCCATGAGCTTCCCTCACGAATTCTTGAAAAATAGGGTCGATTGATACCTTAGAAAATCCAAATTAGTGACACCTGTTATAAAAATGATAGAGGTTTTTATATATGGGTCAATTTTGGACAAACAACTCTTTCAGTTTCGTAAAATTCATTCTCATATGACCAGGATTTTATTTTGAAATCAATTACTAAAACGAGACTGTAAAATTTTGAAAAACAACCTTTCTAATATTTCAAACTATAACACATCTTAGAAAACCGAGAGAGGTTTTTCTAAATGGTCCCATTGTGGACAAAAAACTCCTTCATATTTGGAAAATATATTTCAATCTATTTGTAAACCTCTCCCGGATTTACTTCCTTTTACAGGATAAACGGTTTAAAAAACAGAGTTTTTTAACTGTCCATTTTTATAGAAAAACGTTGATAAGCATGTTGTCAGTGAATTCCTTCATAAAACATTATTGGAACATTAAAGGCAGTAGATGAAACCATTGCTAGTGAATTTATTCTGAAAATATAATCGAAATACTTAAAATGCAATCAGAAATTTTCCAGTAGGTTTCCTTCATGACCAATATGTGTGGTTTTCCGTTAAAAAAAAGCGTTGACAAGAACGTTGTCAACATTTTCCAGTAGGTTTAATTTACTAACCAGTATGCATAAATTTGTTCAAAATAACTGACACATTGTCGGGCTTTATAAAAAATGCTAACAAGGGCATTTTCATCTCTCCTAACTTTCATTTTGCATACAAAACTGGCATGCCTATTGTCAACAAAATGCAAAAACTGAGTTTTTGATTTAAACAAGTGGGAAAATATGGTTCTGACACACGGGCATATTAGTTGAGGGTACTGGCAGCCTCAAGTAACACATCCAACTTGTCTAATCTCTGCTTCTTGTTCTGTCTAGTCTCCATGGGCTTTGCTTTGGAAACCAGTTTATTACAAATTAAATGTTGACACTGCAACTGTCAACATTTTCTAAAAAAAATTAAAAGCAAAGTTTATTGTGATAAAACCCTGAAAAAACTCTGGACTAATCTGTGAGGTAGACTGTGATGGGCCTCTAAATTATATATAAATTAAGGCCCATCTAACCTTTCTTAGGCCCATCTACCTCTCTTATGCACATAAAAGGATATATTAAATCTCTCCTTCTGCACTTAATAATGTTTTCTTATGCTTTAATATTTTCTTTAGAAGGTTTAAAGGTAATTTCATATTTGTGCCTAATATTGTTATTTTTGTAGAATATTGTAAGAATATTGGGTAGATTACGCATATTTGGAGAAGGAGATGATTTAGGGACTTGCTCCCTGTCACTGGAAGATCAAGATTGGAGAATAAATTAGCACAATGTTAGGAAATTATGGAGAATCTTGGAGAGATTCAAGGGGGTTGTCCACCCTCCTTAACTATCAAAGGCAGCCAAGCAAACTAAAGACGAAGTGCAGTCAATATTTGTTGACTTGGAGTTAAGTGGATTGAATCACCTCAAAGATTCTCTCCAGCAATTCGAGTTCCAGAGGAAACCAAGCAACTCAAAGAGGAGAGCACTCAATCTATCTTTACTGGGAGTCAAGTGGACTCAGTCACCATTTTCAAGGGAGTTGTTGGTAACTTCCCTGTAGAATAAATAGAGCAGATCTAGATCTAGGAAGGAGTTAGTTAGTTAGCCAGTGGGTTGATTCTAGTCGATACAATTTTATTCTTCGATTCCATTCATAACTTTTGCTACAAGCTATTAGGCTTTTGCTTTTAAGACCTTCAGGATGTAATAAGACTGTATTCTTAATGCAATGAGTATTCAGATGACTTTCTATTGATCTAGTTCCAGAGAGATGGGCTCATGGGTTAGGGCCCAACTCATGTGCCTCAACTTCTCTATTGTTGTCATTCTTTCCTTTCTGCATATAGCTAGTTTTTCTTGTGCCATTTAAGTTAGATATGCTTCTGATAAGTTTCATTGTTGTTTAGTTTTTGTGCTATTGTAGTTTTTAATTGCTTATGCGTAGTGAAATAGAGGAAAAACTCCAAAAATTGTGGTCATCTCCCCCTCTCATCTCTGTCAATAGAGTTCGAGTAGGGCAGACCTTCCCACAGGCCAAAATTTCTTTCTGTTTGAATTTTTGGAAGAATTTGTATTACCAAGTCCAAGCCTTTCTTTCATTGTTTCATCCCGCATTTCTATTTGTTTCCCGTGCATGAATCCGCAGGTGTGTCTCACTTCTGAGCACTGCTCTTACGCCTCTGTTCCCCTCCTTTTCTTATCATCTTAACGTTGTACTTACCTTTTATTTTCCTAACGCAATTAATTCCTTCAAAGCCTTATTTCTCTATTTTTCTCTGTTCACGGCCGTCTTACCCTTTTTATGCAAAACGTGTGAAAAGCCATTCAAAACCACCAAAAACCTGACCTCCACCTTTGCTCCTCGAGTCTCCCGCCACCATACATCGCACTTCACAAATCGAAACATTTGGCTTTTACCTTTAACACTTACCGCTCGTTCCTTGCGATTGCGATATTGCAAAATCACAAACCGCACTTCGCATTGTTTACCTTTTACCTTTAATGCTTACTGCTCGTTTTTTGCGATTGTGATATTGCAAAATCGCACTTTGCACCATTTACCTTTTCTCCCTTAACACTTACCACTGGTTCCTGCGATTGCAATATTGCGAAATCACACCCCGATGTCGGTCCCACCGCCACATCGCCATCGCAAATCGCAATTCGCATCCTTTAGCTTTTACCCTTAACACTTACCGCTCATTCTTGCGATTGTGATATTGCGAAATCACAAATCGCAAATCACACAATTTAAATTTTCGTATAATGCTTACTGCTCATTCCGCCAATGCAATAACTCCACCACGTCACTCCTCGCACTTTGCACAACTTAGTTCATTCTTGTTAATCCTTACTACTATCCCTTTAAACTTGCGAAGTTGCGCTTGCGACATCATACATCGCAACTTTTGTCCTCCATCGCACTCCGCCATCGCATTTTTGAGTTCTGTCTGCTCCAAAGTCATTTCTCACGCTATCATAAAGTTTTATAAGGTTTTAACCCCCTCTTTCCACTTCCAAGCCTCGTTTCATGTGTTAAACTCCCCATTAACCTCATTTAGCCCTTTTCTTCCCTCAAAGCTGCAAATTCACTCTTTTTAATTAGTATTAAGTCATGGATAGCCTAGTTGCATGGATATAAGCATGGTAGATAGATCATAGGATGAGTAGAGTGCATTTAGCCGTTTGGCCAAGTTAAGTGTGGTTTAGGATTAGTTTCCTTTCTGTTATTTGTTTTCTGCAAATTAAATTAGTGTCCTTCCTGTCATTTCTTTTCAGTAATTTAATTTAGTTTCTTACAGTCATTTCCTTCCTGCACATTAAATTAGTTCCATTTCTGTCATTTCCTTTCTACAATTTAGGTTAGTTTCATTGAAGTGTGACAGACTTCACTGAGAACCCCTAGAAGTAGCACCCTTTCATAAAGCAAAAGAGGATGACATGAATAGAATGCATCTGCTATGTATATAGCATTGTCACCTCAAAGTTTGTATGAACCTCGGGTTGATGAAGTAAAGTAGGGCAGCCCCTGGGAGTTGCAGCACTCTTGGTGCAATACCTGGGCTCACCAAACTACTCACAAATTTTAGATTTAGACTAGAGTTGGGGTTAAGTAGGATTATCACTTTGTAGATGTATTGTTGATTTTGACCTTACTCGAGACCTGGTAGATTTCCTAAAGGCTTGGGCCATCCTTTAGGGGTTTCCTTTGCCCTTCTAGAATGCAGATGTGTTGAGGGAAATAGGGAACATTCTAGGCACTTTTGTCAGTCTTGAACAATTTTGGGAAGCAAATAAATATCACAGGTGGGCTTGGATTCAAATCGAGGTCAATCTGAAGGATAATATTACTACATAATTGAAATTGAATTTAGAAGGTCACATTTGGACCTAAAAAGCATATTATTGGAAGATTCCATTTCGTAGTTTCCTATGCCATGAGGTCGGACACATTCAGGAAAATTTTCATAGGGTTTATCCTGCTCCAACCTATTAAAAGAAGGTTAGAGGATTGACAACAAACATTAACATTTATCCTAAAGATTCTCCACCGAGGCATCCTTCTTTTGTTCCAAATTTGATTTCCTCTACATCGCTTCCTTGCTATGTAGGCACCTCTCTAGACAATGGAAATTCTATTGATAAGGCTTTTGATTCCCCTCCTCCCTGATCTTCTTTCTCTATTTATCTTTAAGCTCCTCCCTCTGGGCCTTCACCCCATTCCCTTACTAGATGAATTGAATACAATTCTTGATTTTGGTTAGGTGAACTTTGAATTATTATGTAATTTGAAACTTCTTGATATAAGTGCAACTCCCTTATTCTTAAAGAGGAGGAGCATTGGAGGCTTAAAAGCAGAGCAGTATGGTTCCAAGCAAGGGACAAAATCTCAATTTTTTTTCATTAGTATTCAAACAAAAGGAAGCATCTGAATACCATATGGGAAATCAAATATTCTAATGGTCGTTATTCATTCTCTCTCGAAGACAAGGTGGAGGAAGTAGATCACTTCTTTATTATTTTTTAAGGCTCCACAAGGATGCCATATTCAAAAGATTCTACAAGTAGTGTCCAAGTTTCCCTCTCTTGTCATAAAAGAAATGAATGCCTTCTTGTCTCAAAGGTTTACTGAAGTGAAGGTCCTAAATGCAATATGTTCTATACAAAAATTTAAAATCCTAGGTTCAAATGATTTTCAGATCAAATTCTATTTGTGATTCTATGATCTAATCGAAGTCATAAAAGAATCCAAGGATCAAGGAAAGGTTTTGGGTACATTTAAGACCACATTTTTGTGTCTTGTTCCTAAATCTTAAGATGGGACATCTTTTAGATACTATTATTTGATTACCCACTGTAATGTTATTTATAAACTAATTTCCAAGATCATCGCTAGGATATTGATGCCCATTTTAATTTCATTCATATTTGAAGAGAAATTTGGTTTTCTCCAAAACAAAAACATCCATGATGTGGTAGTAGTAGCTTTGAAGCTCTTGCATTCTGTAAAGGGTTCAAATTTAAATCATGTAATTCTCAAGTTATATCTCTCAAAGGCCTTTGATCGAGTGGATTTTCTTATACTTGTCCTTATTCAGATGGGCTTTGTAATCCTCATGCTCAATTGAATCATGGGATACATTCAATATGTTTCCTTTGCTATGCTTATCATTGAGGCTTCCTCTAGATTCTTCCGAGCTTCTTGAGGTCTCTGACAAGGATATCCACTTTCTCTCTTTTTATTTATTATGGTTGTTGAAGCTCTTAGTAGACTCATTGAGATTCACAATTCGTCAGGCTCCTTGAAAGGTATTAGAATATTTGACTTTGTTCAAGTTTATCACCTACTTTTTGTAAACAATGTTATGTGTTAGAGCTAGGGGAACCAAAGAGACATCATCTCCCTTAAGAGTGTCATTGATTTGTTATGTCTGAACATTGGGATGGTCATAAAATTCCAAAATTCATGCTATATTGATCAAGGAAATTCAGATCATAAAAATTTTAGCAAGAAAGTATTTCTTGTTTCCTTTGAAACAATGGTAGGATGGGCTTAAATACCTTGGTTTTTTCTTGAAGCCGAAAAAATATAGGAAATTAGTCCGGGGTTGGATGGTAAAGAAGGTAGAATCCACAATTTATATTTGGGATTTAAAATTCGTGTCTCGGGGTGGTTGCTTAGTGTTGATGAAATCCATGTTAGAAAGTATACCAACGTATTTAACTTCAATTGCTGTTTTTCCAAAAGGAATCCTTAATAATATTCATAAAATAAATTTTCGATTTTTAAGGTCGAGAGCTAGAATTCAAAATGGTACAACTCTGGTTAAGTGGTATTGTTTAGTCTTCTCCACAAATATAGGAGGTTTGGGCATAAAAATTATCTCTTTTTGTCAAAGCTCTAGCTAGTAGGAATCTATGAATATTCGTTCAAGGTAGTTCCCTTGGGAGCTAAATTATTTTGGATAAATACTTTCTTGGGATTTTTATTGCATAATGGTTTATACTTCCTTAGAAATCTACCAAAGGTTCAATATTTTGTAAGGCATTGGTGGGGGATTTCCACCTCATTGGTAAATGGGTGCTATGACTAGTCCAGAATGGTTGTAATACTAAAACAGGGAGATATCCCTAGTTTGGAGTGGTAAATGATTACCTCCTTTCTAAATCCCTCCTTCATGTGCTCATATAGGAAAATATTTTTTCTACTTGGTGGATGTTAAGGCCCAAAATCCAAAAATTAGACGCATAATTGGTTGGAAGTTAGATTTTTCTTTGGGTCTTGATGTTATGAAACCAACTCACAAAATAGAAGAAAAGATAGATAAACAACTTAGAAATCAACCTCTTCAAGGGGGAAACCTCCTTTACATTACATAAATGAACAATTATTGGATGATACAAATGACAACCTCATTTATATATACAGGAGTCCATGGGGTCACAATATAACCCTAGCCGACCTAATAATAATAATGTAGGGGCACAACGATAACAATAATGGGCTTTTATGGGGCACAATAATACCAATATGGGGATTACATGGTACAACAATAACAATAAGGGGGCTACACTAACAACAATAAGGGACTACACTAGTAATATAGGGACCTAACATGCCCCTCTCCTTCAAAAAAGTGTTATCCTCGACGCCTGAGTAGTTCTGGATGCTTTTGTATAAAATTCACATCTCCCCATGTGGAATCTTCAGTGGGTAAGTTCTTCCACTTGATGAGATACTCTGAAATTGATCGATTTCGTAGCTGTCGAGTTCTTGTTTCTGTGGCTACTTCAGGTTCCAATATGAATTTTCCTTCCTCATCAAGTTCTGGAAATATTGCTTGAACTAGAAGTTTGTCACCTATAATCTTCTTTAATCATGAAACATGGAAAACTGGGTGCACTCGGGAAGATCCAAGAAGCTCCAATTTGTATGCCATAGTACCAATATTTTGCAACACCTTGTAAGGACCATAATACTTTGGCGATAATTTATTATCCTTCTTATCTTTCTTGAGGGACATTTTTTTGTATGGTTGTAGCCGTAAAAATACCCAGTCCCTACATCAAAACTTCTCTTGCTGCGATGTTGATCTGCCTGTTGTTTCATTCGATTCTCTGCCAAATTTAGGTTATCGTTTAAGAGTTGGAGAAATTGTTGTTGATCCTTGATGTGATATTCCACTGCTTGAACCTTATAATTTTCTTTTAAATATTATGTGATGGACGGTGGATGATATCCATAAAGTGCCATAAATTGGGTCATTTTTGTTGCAATGTGGAAGGAAGTGTTATACCACCATTCAGCGGGAGGTAACCACTTGACCCATTGTGTTTGTTTATCAGATACAAAGCAATGAATATATCCTTCCAAAAATTTGTTCACTTCCTAGTTTTCCCTTCAGATTGAGGATGATAAGATGAGCTATGAGCTAGTTGAGTACCCAAACAAGAAAATAATTCTGTCCAAAAATTTCTACTGAAAATGGGATCTCTGTCTCTTACAATAATCTTTGGGTTTCCGTGTAGCTTTTGAATTGTTTCCATAAATTCAGTAGCAACTATACTCGCTTTAAATGGATGAGATATTGAACAAAAGCGTGCATACTTGGTAATTCTATCAACTACCACCATGAAGACACTATTTCCTTTGGACTTAGGTAAACTTGTGATAAAATCCATTGAAACCTCCTCCCAACATTGACTTGAAATGGATAAAGGTTGTAGCAGACCCGGGAACTTAATTGTCTCAACTTTATTTTACTGGAAAACCAAACATTCCACCACAAAATTTTGAATATCAGATTTAAGGCCATCCCAAAAGAATTCATCCTATGGTAAGTTTTTAAAAATCTCGAGTGTCCTCCTAAGGGAGAGGTGTGCAATTCCAAAAGAATCTTTTATTTTAGTTGGGAATTATTACAAAGATATAAGCAATATTTGTACCATAAGGAATCATTTTTCCAACTAAATGTATAAGATGTATTGGGATCTTGCTACAAATTTTGAATGAGTTTCCACACTGCTTCATCATTCTTCCATTCCTCCCTTGCTTCTGTTATCCAATCTAGTTGGATAATAGAAATGGCGCAAAGAAATGCTTCCACATCCTCATCCTTTCTTGAGAGTGCATCTACAACGACAGTTAGCTTCCGTTTTTGTTGATGATCTCAAAGTCATAACCCAACATCTTTGTGACCCATTTTTGTTGCTCTTCTGAAGATAGTCTTTGTTCCAAAAATTATTTAAGACTATCATGATCAATTTTTACCTTGAAGTGTCTTCCCATTAGGTAAGGTCACCATTTCTTTAGTGCATGTAGTATTGCCAACATTTCGTTCCCATAAATAGATTTTTGTAAATACTTTCCTTTGATTGGACGACTTTCAAAAGAAATGGGTCTTCCTTCTTGCATTAAAATAGCACCAATTCCATTTCCTGAGGTATCACATTCCACAATAAAGGTTTTTGTGAAGTTTGGCATAGCTAAGACCGGTGCTTGGCACATTGACACTTCCAGAGTCCATGAAAATGCATCTTTATTCAATAATGTTGTTAGAGGTGTTGCTATTCTCCCATAATTCTTAACAAACTTGCAATAATACACTGTTAACTCAAGAAATCATCACAATTTCTTTATGAGTGTGAGGAATTTCCATTCCTTAATGGCTTTAATTTTGTTAGGGTCTACCTTAACACCCTCCTGAGATACAATATGACCCACATATTCTATATCTTGTACTCTAAAGTAACATTTGGAAGTTTTTGCATATAATTTTTTCTCCTCTAATATTTTGAGCACCATGTCAACATGTTGAACATGATCCTTCCAAGACCTGTTGTAGATCATTATATCATCAAAAAATACTAATACATTTTTTCTAAGGAAGCATTTGAAAATGGAATTCATTAACCCTTGAAATGTTGAAGGTGCATTGGTAAGGCCAAAAGGCATGACCAAAAATTCATAATGACCCTCATGAGTTCTAAATGTTGATTTCGGAATGTCTTCAGTGTTCATTCTAATTTGATGATATGTTGAACGAATATCCAACTTGGTGAAATAAATTTATCCATGTAATTCATCCAATAATTCATCAATCACAGGAATGGGAAATTTATCTTTAATAGTGAGCTTATTGAGCTCCCTATAATCTGAACACATGCACCATGATCTATCCTTCTTGTGCACCAATATTACTGGAGCATCGAAAGAACTTTGATTAGGTTGAATTATACCAGCCTCTAGCATTTCTGCAATCATACATTCAATCTCGCTC
Organism: Pinus albicaulis; assembly: GCA_034641835.2. Classification (NCBI taxonomy): domain Eukaryota; kingdom Viridiplantae; phylum Streptophyta; class Pinopsida; order Pinales; family Pinaceae; genus Pinus; species Pinus albicaulis. The sequence continues at coordinate 1,410,512,369 of CM076574.1, forward strand.
TTTTGAGAATAAGGATATCTGGAAGGCCTGATGTTTGGAGGAACACTTCCTGAAATAAAATGAATAGCATGATCATGATCATGAATAGGTGGGAGTCTCAAACACCTTGGAATGATTGTCCAATAATTTTTAGAGATCTAGAGAAATAGATGATTTTGATGTTTGAACCTCTAGTGAGCATAATTGTGCAATAACACCTCGATGTTCTTTCTTCAGAAGCTTTGTCATGACATTAGAGATTATTATCTTTCCTAACTTCCCTGCGATACCCTGTAATTCAACTTCCTTTCCTTCCGAAAAAAAAATTCAAGAAAATTTCTTGAAAATTAAAAGCTACCATCCCCAAATATTGTAACCATTGTACTCCTAGTGCAACATTAGCACCACCCATTGGAATAGAGAGCATTAGACTATTCAATACATATTTTGCCATGGTTAACTTGACATTATCGCACTTTCCAGAGCAATTTATAGTTCCTCCATTTGCAACCATCACTTGACACTCTGGTGCTGGGTATAGGAAGCAATTCAATTCCTTGGCTACGTTACAATGAATAAAATTATGGGTACTACCCAAATCAATCGACACTATTACATTTTCTTCTTGATATGTCCTTCTATCTTGAGAGTTTGAGGAGTGGTAATTCCTGCCAATGCATTACATGATATGGTCAGATTGATTTCTTCTTCCTTTAGGGTTGGTTCCTGGTGTATATCCTCTTCTTTTGAAGTTTCTTGTTCCTTTTCTTCCTCCTCTTCACAATCTATGTAAAATAATTTCTTCTCAGCACATTTATGACCTTTAGTGTATTTTCTATCACAACTATAGTGAAGCCCTTTTGCTCTTTTTTATTCCAATTGTTGTGATGTCAACCTTGTAGGTTGTGGACGTCTAGGAGTAACAACACTTCCATCTTTATAGTTGTGAGTGGTAAGCTTCCTTGTCGCTATAATTTTGCTTTCAATTTTTCTTTCCAACTTGAATGCCTTCTCCAATGAATCAGGTTCCCAAAGGTGAACCTCATGTTGGATGTTATCCTTTAAATTCCTTATGAAGACATCAATCATGTGCTCCTCTGGAATATCATTTACCCTTATATTCATTTTTTGGAAGTCCTCAATGTGATCCACCATTGAACCCTTTTGTTTGAGATTTATCAATTGGCTAAAGAAGATGTTTCTCTTTGTATCCTCATAATGTGATATCATTTCCTCCGTAAAAATTGACCAAGTGACAATTTATTTACAAGATAAAAGCCATTGATATCATACAAATGTATTGGGTTCTAAATATAAAGTTTCAATGCGTACCCTTTGCGTGTTTTGCACATTCTGGAGATCAAAGTATTGCTCCTTTTTTAGTATCCATGTTACGGGATCCTTGCCATCAAACTTCCTCATATTGATCTTTGGAATATGGTGGGTCTTCAATCCAACATTAGAGTCTATGAAATTACGATTAACATTTATTTTTTTCTCATCACGAGTTTCATCTACTACATTTTCTCCATTAGGAAGCTTTTCTTGTAGCAAATTTGCCAAACCTTCCTTCAAACCTTCCATGTCTTTCTTCAAATCTTCCATGTTGCCTTCTATACCATCGATCTTAGCTTCCATGCCATTCTTCAAACCATCCATCTTAGCTTCCATGCCATTCATCTTAGCTTCCATGCATTTCTTCAAACCATCCATTTTAGTTTCCATTTCATTTTTGGTTGCTTTTTGCGAGAGCGATATTTGTTGCATGTGATCTTGTAATTTTGATATATCATGTTGTGCTTCTTCCTCTTCATGCGTCATAGTAGAGTTTTATGAGGGATTAACATGTGTGGAATTATTTTTGGGAGGCATTATAGAACCCAACACTGATATCTATGCTTCAATATGCCCTTGGAATCACTTCAAATTAATTTTTCAAACAAAAGCTATACAATTTTTAAAAAATGATACACACCTTTTTCTTGCTTTTGAGAAGCTCGATATTGAAACTGATGTATCTCTGTGATTTTGGATCCCCAATATTTGAGCTTTAGTCCTGAAGTATCCCTCTAAGTCTTCTTTCCAATGCCACATGTCAGACCTGATTTGGATTCTTCAAGAAAAAGTTATGCCCCATCTCCCATAATGACCTAATTATGGATTGGTTTAGTAGAGCGAACTTGTATGGCATTCCAAGTGTCATTGTTTCATCCTTAAGCTCTGAAATCGATACGCGAGAAACTACAGTCTGTGCACTTTTGTCCAATTCTTATAGAATTCCAATCCGATGTCCGAAACGAAAGTTATGACGATTTTTCCTTGTCCACTTATTTGAGATGAAATTCTAGAGCCTGCAAAAACCCTAACTCCCTCAGATAATATCTCCGCAAATATAGCTAACCAAGATCTAAAATTTTTATATGAAGTTCCTGAGGCTTTCCACTCAAATGGATTTTTTTTTGAACTACTGAAACTTCGTAGAAAACAAGTTATAGATAAAATTCCACGATGACCTGTTTGCAGAAGAAAACCCCAGAATCCAAAGCTTTGATACCAAATGTTATGAAACCATCTTATAAAATAGAAGAAAATATAGATAAATGACTTAAAAATTAGCCTCTTCGAGGGGGAAACCTCATTTACATTACATAAATGAATAATTCTTGGATGATACAAATGAAAAAACCTCCTTTCTATATATAGGAGTCCATGGGGTCACAATATAATCCTAGCCGACCTAACAATAATAATGTAAGGGAAAAAATCTTGTGCTTCAAGGATAATATTATATCAATAAACTAAACTTGTAACATTACCAAATTTTATGGATAAAATTCAATACATGCTCTGCGGAAAAAAGGGTTTCATGAGCTAATCGCAAGCTAGGGTTTCTGACCTTCTCTGAACCCTCTGGATCCACCGCCCATTGCTGCAAGGGATTAGGTGGCTCTCTGCAAGCATGGCCTCAGAGGGGGAAAACCCCCCTCCTCCCCCCCTCCTCCAATAGACGACGTCGAATTTGAAGTACTAGTCCGATCGCTGCAGAAGAAAACCAAAAACAGGAATGGCGGCTCCAAATTCGTCAAACGCATGGAGAATTCTCCAAAGGTTCAGCTGCCCTCTGCCTTATTCAGAAGGAAGTCAAAAAAATTCTTATAATGAGGATTGGTGGGGAAATTTATTGGAATGTGGCCATCCTCGACCTCAATGGAACAGTGGGTTGCAAAAAACTGGAGAACACTCACCAAAGGGGACATCTCAGTCTTCGGGGTAGGTAAGGGCTTCTTTTCCTTTATTTTTCAACTTATAGAAGACAAAGACTTAATATTCCAAAGCAGGCCTTACTTCTTCGGCCCAAGGGGACTTTACTTAAACATATAGACACTTGATTTTGATCCAGAGGACGACATCCCCACCTGCGTCCCGGTCTGGGTAAAACTTCCTCGCCTTCCCTTATCTTGCTGGGATGATGGCTGTTTAAGAGCCATCAGAAATAGCCTTGGGCAGTATGTGGACAGATCTGAACCAAAAGGCAAGATGTTCGCATGTGCCAGAATATGTATAGAAGTGGATTTGGAAAAAGGGTTACCATCGGAAATAGTCCTAGAAAATGGAGGATGGTCACATATTCAACAACTAGATTACGACCAGCTCCCTTTCAAGTGAAAACAATGCCATGAATATGGACATTTTGCCAGAGACTGCCCTAAATGAGAGCCCTAGGAGAGTCTAGAAACCCCAGATCAAGAACAATGGAAAACACAGAAGAAGAAGCCAACAAAGGAGACGACACAAACAAGGAAAAATCTAGCCGCTACAGGAGGGGAAGCAAGATCCTCTAAAAAAATCTTGTCCAAAAATAAGAGTAACTCGACCACCACACCCAAGGGAAACATGCAAAACCAAGCACCCAATCCAAAGGGAGGAAATAGCTTTGCAGTGTTGGGTCAGCTCGGAGACAAAGAAGGACAAAACGGGGAGGAAGACACCCCCCTCATTGCTCCAGATTCGCAACAGCAGGAAATGGAAGGAGTAGTGGAAGAATCGAGCGTAATGTCATGGTCCATGGTAGTATACCCAGATCAGCTCCCCACCAACGTTACCCTATTCCAAGAAATAGGTAAGCAAGGAGAGGGAAGCAAGAGAAGCAGAGATAGTCCTACAGTAACAAAGGAAAAAGACAGTTAATCAGAACTAGAATCTAGCTCAAAGAAGGGAAGAATGTCAAACAGAGAGGCATGAGAGAAGGCCACTGAAAGGGACAAAAATCTGGGACATCAACGACGAATCGACACCTTCAAGGGGTATTCGCCAGAAGAGATACAACACCGTAAGCACCTCCTAGAGGAAGCAGGCAGGGCCTTACAAAAACAAAGTCAATAATGAAGATCGTCTCTTGGAAATGCAGAGGCCTGGAAAGTCCGCAAAATGTCAAAAGTATGAAAGACATCATAATGGATCTCCATCCAGTCATTCTATGTATCCAAGAGATGAAACTCAACGAGCCAGAAATGCTCGAAATAGCCCCTCAAATCTGGAACCATGGCACAACAGTGGCAGTCACCTCTAGAGGAGCCTCTAGAGGAATATGCACAATTTGGGACAGTAGGATCTTTATCCTTTTAAGCCATGTCAAGTCTCAAAAATTCCTAGTGACACTCTTGGAGAATAAAGATACGAAAAAGAGGATAAATTTGTACAACATTTATACCCCAGTTCTGTACTAAAAAAAAAGGTCCATTTTTGGAACTATTTAAATGGAATCAAATCAACAGAGAACCATAGCAGCTCGATTCTAATGAGAGACTTCAATACCACCGGTAGAACAAGTGAAAAGAAGGGAGGGAACCTGGTGAGAGACCCGTTCAGAGAACATTTGAACGATTTAATCACTAATTGGGACCTAACAAACATCAAACCTAGATCGAAAAAGTTCACCTGGACCAATAGAAGAGCTGGTGCGACACACATAGCGACATGTCTAGATAGGATTCTAATACAAAGTGAATGGCTTCTGGACAATTATGATTACAAAGGGGAAGAGGTCAGTAATCCCATCTTGGATCACCATGTTCGCTTTCTGGAAATCATGGAAAAGGTGGATTGGGGACCAATCCCCTTCTGCTTCAATCAACACTGGATCCAAGAAAGCAAAGTACATCAAATAGTTACAGATGAATGGAGAAACTACATAGACGGATCCCCGACATATGTGTGGGAATAGAAGCTCAGAATAATCAAAAGGGCCTTGAAGCTCTGAGCAAAAAATGAATACATCTCCCCGGGGAGGCAGAGCACTCTCATTCAACAGGAGTATGAAGTGCTAACTCAAAAAATGGAAGAAGAGGAAGTGACCCAAGATCATCTAAACCGAGAGGACCTAGGGCGAGACCTCTACAACTAGAAAAGAAAGGAGGAGGAAGAGTGGAGGATTAAATCAAGGAGCTTATGGCTAAAGGTGGGGGATCAAAACACAAAATTCTTCCATAAGCAAGCCAAGGCCAGAGAAAATAAAAACAAGGTCCGTGAAATCACTGTTACACCATTTTTTGGTCATCTAACTTATTATCATTAGATGGACCCAAGTACACCATGTAAGACCAGTATTACCCTAAGTAAAACTACTTTCACTATGTTAAAACAGGAAACCCCAAAAGGAAATATTAAACAAACCCATATTTGTTTGATTTTCCTCATGGAATAATTAATTAAACCATAATTTAATTATTATTCCCAGTCATGTTTAACCCAAAATCAAAGGAATTAATTAGATAAACCTTTATTTATCTTATTATTTTCTAGGAATAATTATTTAAACCTTATTTAGACGATATTCCTTGTTAAATATGACCAAATCACCCACAAATAATTAAATAAATCACTATTTATTTAATTATCTTTCAACCACTTCCTTAAATAATTAAATAAATCATTATTTATTTGATTACCTTCTAACCGCTTCCTTAAAAAGATAAATAAATCATTTATTTATTTATTTTTGACAAATTAAGGGATTTGACCCAAGTCAAATACCTTTTCCTCCAACAAATATAATAAAATATTCCATAAAAAGTGGATCTAGATCTGGTTAACCCATGCACCAAGATCTAGAATGACCCAATATTTTGTTATAAATAGGAGGGTTTTTCCTACCATTCCTCACCTTTTGTTGCCTATTAGATCACTCCGGATCTATACACTTGGTCACATATCTCCATCATTTGCTCCCATTGAGCTCTACTCTTTGCATTGGGTTTTCTACATCAACTAGAGAGAGAAATCTTAGATCTGAAGTGCTGAGGACTTCCAAGAACCCATCCCACCGAGGGGAATTGGATACTCCTTCTGGTTTTCCTCACAGGTGCCCCATTAATACAAAAATTCTTTCAAAAATTGTTCTTGTCTTGTCTATTGGTATATGGAGTAAACCCTTGTTTTTACTGCTTAATGTCTTTCCATACATAGATCTGGTATTTTGCAGCTATTTTCTTGTCTAACTAATCGCAGATCTGAAGATATTGGCAGCCACTTTTGTTGTTAGGGCTATTAGTTATGCGTAGCTAAAGTGGTCCTTTTTCGTACACTTCGACAAAGGATTCATACTAACAATCACCACTGAGGAAAATATTAAAATCTCTCGGCCTGACCAACTGAAGCAGGCCACTCTCGATCAATTCCAAGATCTCTACACCGAAAGAGGAATGGATACGGAGGAAAGGCCTGGAGATCTGCTAGATAACATTCCCAATCTCATAACCCAGGGGGACAATGCAAAGCTAGAGGCTCCTATATAAGAGTCTGAAATAATAGAAGCCATATGGTTGATGGAACAGGACAAAGCCTCAGGGCCAGATGGCTTCACGGTTCACTTCTACAGAACTTTATGGACCTTGATCAAAAGAGAACTTCAACGGATGTTGAACTGGACCCTGCAGAAGGATAAGATAAGTGGAGGGACCAACTCCTCCTTTCTAGCCATGATCCCCAAAGAGTCCAAACCGGTAAGTTTCTCTCGATTCCGCCCCATTTCTCTTTGCAATGTCTCTTATAAAATCCTAACAAAAATCTTGGAAAACTGCTTAAAACCTCTTCTGGAAAAAATCATATCGCCAAATCAAGGTGGGTTCATCAAATGCAGACAAATTCTGGATAATATCGTTCTGGTCCAAGAAGCCACCCACTCCAGTAAAAATGCGGGAGTCAATGGTATGGCAATAAATCTTGATATCACCAACACCTTTGACAGAGTCAGACATACCTTCTTATTTCAAACAATGCAATATTTCGGGTTCAGTCAAACCTTCATTAGAAGAATCAAAGCTTGCATAAGCCAACCTTGGATAGCCCCTCTGTTGAATGGATGACCAGTGGAATTCCTCAAAGCCACTAGGGGGCTGAGGCAAGGGTGCCCGATCTCCCCTCTTTTGTACATCATAATGGCTGACTCCCTCAGCAAAACCTTAACTTTAGAGCTAAACACAGGAACTCTGGGAGGCATTCTTATAGCTAGGGGAGTCAAGCCTATCAATCACTTGCAATTTTCAGATGACACAATCCTATTAGGGGGTGCTTCCAAAACCATAGCCAGAAGATTCAAAGCCACCTTATCCAGATATATGGAGGCCTCTGGTGGGGAGGTCAACAAGCGAAAGAGCCAAATCTACAGGTGGAACTGCCTAGAATCAGTCATGGAAGATATTGCCACCATTCTGGAATTTCCCCGTGGTTTAAATTGGAAAGTCTTCACCTACCTAGGAATGCCTATTGTAGAAGAAAGAACCCCGAGATCTATCTGGGAAAAGTTCTTCGATAAAATAAAACATAAATTTGAAAATTGAGGCACAAAATGGTTAAACCCAGCAGGCAAGCTGGTCTTCATAAAATAAGTGTTATCTGCTTTTCCACTTTACCAATTCTCCGCTCTTCTAGCCCTTATTGGTGTGGTGAACCAAATCAACAAACTCATTCGAAAATTCCTATGGCAAGGTGGGAAAGGTAATGAGCACAAATTTCATATGGTAAATTGGCAAACGGTCCGAGCCCCAAAGGCTGAGGTAGGCCTTGATATAAGACATCCAGCTCTGTCCAACAAAGCTCTGGGAGAGAAACTTGTCTGGCAACTAATTGAAAACCCGAAGGGCTGGTGGCAATCGACGATCATCAAGAAATACCACCCACATACCCCCTCCAACAATCTCAATTCTCAAAACTGGTCCGGTAGAGGATCTCCGATTTGGAAGCTGTGTAAAGAAACAACTCCTCTCATCCTTTCAAAGATCGGTTGGTGCGCAGGCAACAACTGAGACATTAAGATATGGGAAGACTCCTCCATCCCAGGGGGTCCTCTTAGGCTTAGAGATGATCTCCAGCAACTATACAATTGGTACAGAACTCACCAGATTCACACTATAGCCGACCTTTCTGTTTGGCACGAAGATGGGAGATGGAAGGTTTGGAACCTTACTCGGCAACCTCTTCCCCCAAACCTTTGGGGTCAAAAAAGCACCCTTCTTGGTTAGCTTCAGGGTCTGGTACCAATTAATCAGGATGACCCCGAAACCCGTACCTGGAACGACAAGGACTCAGGCTACACAGCAAAAGCTGGATACCAAGCTCTTTGCTCCACTGGTCCTGCCACTCATGAGGCAAAGCTATGGAAAACAATGTGGTATACTGACAATCTCCCGAAGATTAACTTCTTCTGCTAGCAGCTCTCCCATAAAAAAATTATCACAGCAAAGAATCTAAGGAAAAGAGGCATCAATGGCCCTTCCAGATGCATGCTATGTAAAGCTGACGAAGAAACCATAGAGCACCTCTTATTTCACTGTGACTATACCCTGAAAACTTGGAAAACTACCTATTCAGAAATGAAACAGCTTAGGAGCATCCCTCAGACCTTTCAGGGAATGTTCAACTCCTAGAAAAGATCCTATTCGAGAAATCTCAGAACCAAAGCCCTGGTGAGGCGATTCTGGCAATCTCTCCCAAAATATTTGTGTTGGGAAATCTTGCTCAAAAGAAATAAAGCAATCTTCAAAAATAATCTCAATTCGGTAATCCACACCAGCAGCGCGACCCGCAATCTCCTCTCGGAAATGCTAGCCAGCAGGAAGATAAGGAAGCTTTGACGAAAAAGGAAATGAACTAGATCCTATTCAACGACTTGGCTCCCTCTATAAACCACAGTCAGAGGTGGCTGAAGCAAACATAGCATTGGAAGTTACGCAAGACCCAGGAAGAAATGACAACTTGGATCCACGAAACAACCTAACCGATTCTTTTCTTTGATGGCGACTCGAAAGGAAACCTCGGGATGGAAGGAGCGAGAGGGGTAATCATAAACCCTAATGAATTAATAAGGATTGACTTCTTGGGGCCTCGGTACCAAAACTAACAACCAGGCGGAATCTCTGGCGCTTTGGAAAGGCCTAGAACTGGCCATACAACATAACATACACACCCTCAATGTTATTAGAGACTCTTCCTAGGCTATAAGCAGCCTTCGGCATATTCAGAACATAAATGGTAGAAACACTTCTCCAATTTGGGAAAGAATAAAATAAAATCTTCCCCACTTTGAGTCTCTCACCACGTGGCATGTAAAAAGAGACCTAAATGGACAAGCAAATAACAAAGCAAATCAGGGTGCCCGCCTTCATCCAAAGCAAATTAAGATGGGGGCCAATTTGGAGACCCACCACCTTCCATAACTGTTTTGATGGGTGATCAAATCCCCACGTCAATGCGTCAAGGGTGTATTTGCAGGGGGGAGAAACAAAATCCTTGCAATTCAAATGGGAGAACAGGGAAGACGGATGACATGCTTCGCCTCCACTACAGCAGCAAGACACACGGTAGTACATAGCGACATGCGCCGGAAGAAGGGACGTATAATGGTAAGCACCCTCTGATAAGACGCCCCTCTCATCTGCAAATAAATGCACACACTAGTAGGAATTACTGCAACCTGCTTAACTCGCGCAATAGCAAGAATTGGGAAACAATGGATGCTGCGAAGGAGGAGAAGTACACCTCCCTGCGTAAGACGGAGCATGGGAATATGAAGAACCGCATCAGTCATCCAAGAGACACCAATGTGCTTATCATCACCATCAAAGTTGGTGTCAAAGGAAATTATGCCATTTCCATAGACAGAAACAGAGAACCGACGAGGAGCAAGGAGGCTGATAGCTCTGGGCTTGTGAGCATCCTAGCAATTGAAGGTCTGCACCCAGTCAAGGAAAAGGAGGTGGAGGCGAACATGAGTACAATTGTTGTCTCTGCAGAGGTGGGAAGTTACCTTTCTAGCCTAATGGAGAACCACAATTTGGACATCGACCCCTCCAACGATCCACCACCGGCCCCAAATGAGCTGCGTAGGAGACATGCCGCTCAGTTGGAACATCTACAAGTCAAACTGAATACCCTGCTCTTCAATCTGAGAGACAAAGACAAGGTCGTGGCTGAAGGGATGGAAATTCAGGACACTCGCATCAGAGAGCTGGAGAAGTAGGTGGTTTGGCTTCAAAGGGAGGTGGGGCTTCTACATTGGCAGCGGGACCAAGGCAGGAAAATGCCCACTACTCAGAATCTTCTTGGAACTCTTAGCGATTATTCCGGAACAGCAACAACGACTCAGCACGGTAGCAGTGATGGCACTCAGCGTGATCAGCATGGCAATCCCGGAGCTCAGCACAGTCCGACTGTCAAGCAGGAAAAGGACCCTGTCAACAATCTGGATCAAGGATTCAATTCCCCTTAGATTTGTTTTTAAATGCAATGTTTTAGTGCTTTAATCCTAGGAATTTTCTATAAGGAGTATAATGTTTTAAGGCCTACTAGAACTATTAAAGATAGCAGAAGTCAAATTTTTGCAAGAAAGTTTTGTATAACTGGTATAGATCCTACCAGAACATTCAAGTCAAAACAATATGCAGCTGGGCATGAAACCAACAAAATTTGAATTTTAATATAAACCAGTATCTGATTCTGTCAAAAATAATAATAATAATAATAATAATGTAAGGGCACAACAATAACAATAGTGGGATTTTATGAGGCACAATAATACCAATATGGGGACTACAGGGTACAACAATAACAATAAGGGGGCTACAATAACAACAATAAGGGACTACACTAGTAATATAGGGACCTAACACTTGATGGAGAATTAGTTGTTGAATGGGATCACTTTCTTGATCTTTTGGTTTCTAGCTTCATTAGTTTAAAATAAAATACTCTTGACTCTCTATCTTGGTCCAAAATCCTTATATTAGAGTACTTACTACCAAATTGGGATATAAACTTTGGTTTCAAGATAGCTTCGAGGGATATAAGCTATGGTGGTGGAAAAACAATTTCGAAGGTAAGTGCCCCTATTAAATTGAAGGTTACTTCCTGGTTGGAACTGAGTGATAACTCTTAACACATGATGTTCTTACTAAAGGGGGTTGGTATGGACCTAACATGTGTGCTATGTGTAAAGCTTAGTTTTAATTTGCTGGTCATTTATTTGTTAGTTGTAGTTTTGTTGCTCATACTATATTACATATCTGGAGGGAGTTCAAGCCCAAAGCAAGATGGGTGACTGTTAGTCTTGTTGATTGCCGCAAATATTGGATTTATGATAAAACAATAATATCTTTTTTTGGCTTGCCTTGCATTATAGTTGGATGTATCTAGCAAGCTCACAATTGAAGTCTCTTTCAAAGCATAGACCCCTCCTTTGGATCTTGTGTAGCTATAGTTATATACATTGCAAATGAATTAAAATTAGACATAAAATAAAAAATTTCGAGGTTGCCACATATACCTAAATTAGACTATGAAATCCCATGAGGTTATTTCGATGGGGCCAACCAAGGCTACCCAACTCGATGTGGAGTTGGTGTAATCTTTTACTTTAGTCACTCCTATTTCTTGTATTGTAGGTATGCCCATGGTAAGGGATCAAACAACAAGGATAAATTTATAGCCCTCTAGTTCCTATTAGAAACTATTTGCAAAAAAGATGTTAACATGATTCAAGTGTTGGGCGATTCAAAGTTAGTTATTGACTGGACAAATTGGAGAGCCTTTGTGAGAAACAATGGATTAGAGCCGATATTAAGAGACATTCACCAAGTTGTCAACATTTATGAATGGATCTCTTATTACCATATCCTTTGTGAGCTAAATGAAAAAGCAAACGCCTTGTCAAAGGAAGTGCTCTCCTCGCTTATAGGTTCTGTCAACCTCTATGAATTCAATGATGGAGCTGAGGTGGAATTCATGGAAACCATTCCATAATCTCTTTTTTGTTTTTTGGCCGATGTACTAGAATGAAAAATAATATTTTTCTGAGGTATTATGTGAAAGATGGTATGGGAAGCATGGGTTAGTAAAAGAGATACTGAGCCCTGACGTTGATTGCACTGAGAGGCACTTTATAGCTAAGTATGGCAACAATGTGTTGTAAAACATTGTGTAATGTAATGTTATGTTGACTCAATCAAATGATTTAAAATAAATTAAAATTAAAAAATAATAATTTGTTAAGATAAGATTTAGTCATTTGATGGGTTTATCGATGGTGGTTTACAAGCCCATAGTATTTGTTATGATGAAGCCTATTTAAAGGCTTGAGGAAATCCATGGAATGCAAAAGTACCAACTTAGATCCATCTTATCTTTGGACTTGATCACTTTTGGCATATTTAATAGATCCAAATTCAACATGGATCTAGACTGGTATGATATGTTTTGACTCTCATTAGTTGATTTGGTGAATGATCGAGAGATGCATATCTTCCCTTTTTTAAATAGATATGGTATTTTTCGTTGAAAAAGATATAATATATTTAATAAGTATTAAATTTTATAAGCATAGTGGACCTATAAATGTTTTGGCCTTTTTTAACTGGAATTAAATTCTACATTTTTGGGCATGCTTGTAATTCTCTTGTAATTTAAAATGCATTTTTGAATGCATAAATGGATTCAACGCCCTAAAAAAATTCTTGAAATACTTGAATTCTCCAGAACATAATTCAAACATACAATTTTAAAAAATCAATACCAATTTTCAAGCAAAATTAATTAGAAAAATACTTTAAAAAAAGCCAAAACATTTATTAATTAAACTATCATAATATTATATATCACACATAACATAACTATCATATTACATCATATATAACAATTGATAATTATATTTATATTATAACTATCCAGATCCATCTTAACTCCCAATCTACCAAGTGCCTAGAATGATCAAATCTCTTAAGATGTTGATTTCTTTTAGAGTGAAAAGAGATTTGATCCCTCTCAATGATTGGTAGATCCAGAGTTAAGATGGATCTAGGTTTGTTTAATTCCCCCTATAAATAGGCTATATTCCACATGAATTATCTCTCTGTCGTTTCCAGTGCTAAGAAGAAAATAAACATTGCAAAGATAGGAACTAACTCCCATGAGCTTAGAAGTGAAACTGGATGTTGGTCCATTATCAAAACACATTGGGAAGAAAGAAATTGTCAACTGTGTATTACAAAGAGGATTGAAGATAAAAAACACTTTCTCTTGGATTATCCGGCTCTTACTCGCATCTGTTCTCATTTCCAAAACATCAGCCACCCTACCAACCTTCTTCACTTATTCAGTTAGGAAAACTATAATGATATAAGAACACTTCTTTCCCTTCTATTTAATCATAGAAATAAAATATTAACAAGTCTCAATTATTCTGTTTCATTAGGTTTGATAAACCTCATTTATCTTAGTGGAAGTTAATCATCATCATTGTCATCACCATGGGGTCTCAATACCATGAGTCATTATTATTATTATTATTTTTAATTTTTCTATTTTTACTTACTTTTAATTTTAATTATTTTATTTTATTTTATTTTGACCTAGTTAATTTCCCCTTTAAATAGACTATATTTCACATGAATATCACATGTCATTTTAACTTTATTTTTATTATTATTTTAGGATTATTTTTATTTTATTTTGACCAAGTTAAAATGTTTACATTACATTAATCTATTCGGATGCAAATTTCCACATTTGTAATTCATCATGAGAGAATTAACAATTGTTCAAACTTTCAACAATTGTTAACATAGTTTTTCCAAAAAAAATTCTCTCATTATACATTACATTTCTTATTTAATTTATTTTTATTTTTAATTTTATTTACAAGTCATTACATTACGTGACATTACACTACATCATCTCTACCATACTGGGTGCTCCTCTTCACACAACTAATACATTATAATATCTATTATATTATATTATGTACCATATAATATATGTTCTACAATATATATGTTCTTAGTTATTAGGAAGGTTCTACCCTTACTAATATATTACAATATCTATTATAGTATATTATATTATGTACCAAGTATAATATATAATCTACAAATATATGTTTGAGAATATAGTGATCCATAATGATTTACTGGAAGATTTCACTCTTAATATATATGTTCTTAGTTATGGTGAGAATTAAAATAATACATTTTGAAGGTTTCATCGTTATTTAGACCAATCTAGATTTGTGATCTACAAGGTTTGTACTCTAAGAAATTTGATTTCTCGATACTTAGTAGATTGGAAATTAGGATAGATTTAGGCTAAAGAGCACATCTTGAGACAATTATATTTAATATTTAAAATTACTATATTAAAATTTATAATATTTTAAAATTGTTTTACTCTAGTTTAATAAGTTATATTTAATATTTTAAAAATATTTATCATATTTATAAATAATATTATCAATTTTTTTGTGTCCCAGAGGAGCCCAACAACCCGCGTGACACATAACTAGTAATAAACCCTAGGGTCTACGACTTGTCCTCTCCATAAAATAGGTAGCAATAGGGGATTTGTGACTTGGATCTCTCAATTTTCACAGATTTCACATTATTGTGATCATCAATTCAACTGCCCTAAAAACATATTATTAAAATTTTAATCTAAATAATATTTATATAATTTATTATTGAGAAATATAAAATATAAAATAATTATTTTTATTTTATAATTTCAAATTAATATTTATTATTCTTCTTCTTCATCATCATCATTATTATTACTATATATACACCCACACACACACACTATGTCTAACTTATAAAATGGTTTTCTTTCACTTGAAACCAAGGATACAATTTCAAATAATATTGTGATTTTTTGTTGTTTAAAATAAATTTTTGAATGCATAAACAAATTAAATTCCCTAAAAACCAAGAGTAGCAAAATTCTACATATTAAACAACTTAAATTCAAGTTTTAAAATTCCTTGCCAAATTTTAGTTAAAATTAACTAAGAAAAATGCAAAAAAATAAATCATTTTATCTATTGATTAAATTACACACACACATACACACATATAAGCTTGGCAAGACTATATCTTCATCATTTCCAATATATCACCCCACGCAGGGAATTGAACCAGTGACTTCACATCAAGGAGTGCCTTAACAGAGCACTCGATTACCGTCTATCCAAGACCCCGTGGACTACACTTATATATTATTATAAAATCCATTCAAAATAGGGAATTGAACCGGTGACTTCACATCAAGGAGTGCCTTAAGAGAGCACCCGATCACCATCTATCCAAGACCCCGTGGACTACACTTATATATTATTATAAAATCCATTCAAAATTTATATTAATACATATATCAAGGCATAAAGCTACATTAATATTTAAATATGGTTACAAAGTCAATCCACAAATAAGCCAAACCATTAAATATCTCATTCTTAATCTAAATTTATTGCTTTAAAAGTTATTGAAAACAATTTTTTCACAATGATGTCTTTTGATTTGTCTTTTTGTTTTTTGTTTTTTTTTTGGGTTTACAAAAGTACCTTTTAATTTGGTTTGTTTTTTATGCCGCATGAATGAATGATATTTTAACGTCCACAAGACTAAAAATAGTCTATGGGACTACCAACCTCCTTGTTTTTTACCTTCTGTAATTCAATCCTTTTCTTACTCAAATTGATGATGAGCTGACCCAACCTTCTGACAATTCCCTCACTGAAAAGACAATGCCACGAAATTGATGCTAACATATTGCAGTAATTGTCCCTAATGTCTCTGAAAGCGTCACATTCCAAAGTGAAATGCTTTTCTGATTCCACTGCCCCAAAAGTGAAAACAATACACACCCTTTCTTCCCAATCTTCTTTAGGTCTCTTCCACCGTCCCATTTCACACCGAAGTTGATGTGAGTTAGTTCTTAATTGAGCAATAAGAATCTTTGCTCTCCACGGAATGCTAGCTCCAATGTACTCTTTTTGTTGGAGATCACAAGTGGGGTTGAATTCCTGAACATAGTACTTTTTCTTTCTACCCAACTCTTTTCCCCATATACCCTTACGAAACTTCTCCAACGCAAAATTCTTTAACTCCTTGCTATTTGTGGGACATGCATTAAGGTAAATATTCCATTTTCGCATCCATTTGTTGTTTTGTCTCATCCATGATTTCTTTCTTTCACTCATGCCTTCATTGAAGATACCTTTTGGTCATCTACCTCCTCCCATTTGCTCAATTCTTTTTAGATACCTTATAAGACACACCATAGCAATTACTTCGATGTGAGATTCTCCCGTTTCACTCAACATTATCTCATAAGGAACCAAACTTTTTATTTGAACTTGCTCATGATCAAGCATTTTTGGATTTTCAATTTGTTTCCATTTTGAAATAGGGATGCTGCTAGCCCACAATTCACACCCATATAATATCACTGGACAAAATAGGAGTCCAAAAAGCACTTTAATCATGTTCCAATCCCATAACTCTACCTCTCTACATCTTTTTTGAAGTCCATATAATGCTTTCCACCCTCCTAAAATTATTTTCTTTCTGCAATCCTCCCAATTAAGCTTGATGTTGAAATCGATCTCGAGGTACTTGTATTCGTTTACTTCTTTAAGAATGTTGCCTTCAAATAAGAACATATGTTGGTTTTGCTTCCTTTTATTAGAGAAAATCATTATTTTGGTCTTACTGGTATTGACTTGCGTCCCCACTTCTTTACAAAAATGCTCAAGGGAATATAGGTGCATCTGCAATCCATGGGCCGATTTAGCAACCAGTACAAGATCATCAGTATATAGAAGAAGCTTTACACAAACTCCCCCAACCGAGCACCCCCACCTTACAAATTTAGCCACTCTTCCAATTTGTCAATATATAAACCAAAAAGGGTAGGGGATAAAGGGCAACCTTGCTTGACTCTGATGTCACTTCTAAAAATTTATGAAATGCCTGCTGAAGTTCTAATTTTGATTTTCACCTCTTCATAAATCCCATGGATAACAACTCTATATTGTAAAGGAATTTCAAGTTCTTCCATTCTACGCCACAACTTATCTCTAGGGACCGTGTCAAATGCCTTCTTGAAGTCAACAAAGCAGCAAAATACTTCTTCTTTGCCCCCCCAAACCTTTTCAACAATGTGTCTCAGCGTGATACCATGATCTACTGTAGAATGCTTAAGCCTAAAACCCACTTTCCCTTTTGCCCTCTTTTCTTTTACTTCTGCCCACTTATTTATTCTATTTTCTACCATGTCGCTGAAAAGCTTTGCAAACAAATGATTGATCATAATGGTTCTATAGTTGGAAGGATTATTAATGTCTCCACTTTTAAGAATGGGTATTGCTAGACTAGTTGTCCAATCCCTTGGGAATCCTTGTTGAATGACATTGTTGCATGATGTGTGGTGCCAAAATGTTCATTCCCCACTTTAGATATTCTGCTTGAAGTTCAACCAAGTCCTTTGCCTTCCCTGATTTCAACTTTTAAATTCCTGCCTCCACCTCTTGTACCGTGAAAAGCTTTGTACTTGTTTTGATCCTGGGAGGAGGCTCAACCTCTAATTATTTTTCATAGAGTTATATTGCATAGTCAAACCACTAATTGGTTGTAATATTATTTTCAAATTACTTCTTCCCGCGAAAAACGTTTTGGGTTATTCTTGCCTAGATATATCAAATTTTCTTGCCTTGTTTGCATGAACTCACATTTTTTTCTTTTTTAAAATCTGCTTATATAACTTTACATTCATCTTCCCCTCTCATTCCTTTTTCAAGGTTCTCCTTGCCATTTTGCATTCCTCATCGAACCACACATTCACAGGAAAATAATTTGATTTTGATTTACTATTTTGGTCTCTTTTGCACTTCTCAAGTGCACCCTGGATTATATTTGTTAACTCATCACTGTTGAGGCTTTGGGGACCAATTTTCTCCTTCTGAATTGATCTCTCCAACATTGTTTTGAAGATAGTGCAATTTTCTTGTGTTAGAATAATTTTTCCCCTTGATGCCGATTGTTGAGAACATTGGATTTTCATCCTATTATGTCTTTCTTCTAACCACGATAACTTTATATAAATTGGGTTATGATCTAATTTTAAGTCCCAAATATGCTCTCCAATCTTAACTTCATCTATCCTTTCTATTAAGCTTTGTGAACCAATAACATATTCAACGACACTCGCCCCATTGAATGTGTTGCAATTGAAGTTCATAGACTTTTTCCATCTATCTAGACCATTGCAGATAATTAAGTTGAAAGCACCACACAATGTGTGCAACTCCTCTCCAAAATGATTACTAACTTTGTCGTCTTCTGAACATCTCAACCATCGAGAATTCTCCTCTTCAATGAGCCAAATAGGATTGTGATCCTCTTTGCAAAAAAGAATACTAGCTTGTTGATTTGTTGTTCTAGCATTGAAATCTCTCACTAAAAGAACTTCTCTCCGTTGAGAATATGCGGCAATATCTTGCTTTAAAGCTGCATATGGATCTTTGTTGTCCAATCCCTAAATTTTGTTAGTTTTTGATACTTGAAGCGCAAAATAACATGTTGCAATTCTTATATCATTCTCATTCTATGTTATTTTGAACCATATATATTGTTTATTTGTATCTTCTTTCACTAACTGAATGTGACAACCTTCTTTTTATTTCACTAAAACCGGTATTCCTCCGTATCCTTTGCCATTTTCTGCTGCCTCGTTCCAAACTGCTAACTTCAAATAACCGTCAAACATAGGAGTTTTGCAACCATCATGTTCATGAGTTTCTGTGAGACAAATTATGTCTCTACCTTCTGCAATAGGCCCTATCCCAGGTCCCCTCCTCCAAAGGTAACCTCTACACTTCCAACAAACTAGACTTAGGTAGACCTGGGTAAGATTTTGTTACTACGCAGTTTGGCACTAAATGACATTGCTATTATATCAATCAAAGATGTCAATGATTTCGACTGAATAGGACGACTTAGTCGGACTTAGGATTTCGACAAATTCAACGAGATATAAAACAACACATTCTATTTACCATCATCTTAATAAAATTGAGACACTGAACTATAAAAGTAAGACACTGACTTATAGACAAGTAATCTATATCCATCTTAATTCTATATTTACCAAGCCCAGAGAGGGATTAAATCATCCATCTTAACTCCATATCTACCAAACAGTTGTGAGTGAGATTAAATCTCTTTTCATTTTAAAAGATCTTTGCATCTTAAAAGATTTGATCCCTCTTAGTAGATCAGAGTTTTGATAAATGTAGGCTACTTTAATTTCCCCTTTAAATAAACTCTATTCCACATAAACACCATAAGTTATGAGTGCCATACATTTTTTATTTTATTTTTATTATTATTTTATTATTTTATCGTTTTTTTTTTTTTTAATAAATTTATTTTGATAAAGTAAAATGTTTATATTGCATTATATTAATCTTTTATTTACTTTATGCCATACATTCTTTTATTTTTATTTCTTTATTTTATTTTGACGAAGTAAAATGTTTATATTGTATTATATTAATAATTTAATTTGATTTGATTTGATTTATATATATTTTTAAAATTTTATTTTTGTATAATTTGAGAGTCAAAATATTAAACATTAGGATTACAACATTTTATATAGCTTTTGGCAACAATTAGCATTGACAAGGTATGATCTTTTTGTTAGCATTGGTAACATATGATTTGCAACAAAATGAGTACATTGGAGCTAACATTCCATGTAGGGCCAACAAAAAGATTATATTGGAGCTCACATTAACATTCTGTGTCGGGCAAAGGTTCTTCTTGCTCAATTAAGAACCAACTCGCAGTAACTTCGGTGTGAAATAGGACGTTAGAAAAGGCCAAAAGAAGCTTGGGAAGAACGGGTGTGTACATTCTGCACGTCCAGCGCAATGGAATGTGAAAAACATTCCATTTTGGAATGTGATGAGTTTAAAGACATCACATAAAGTTATGGGAATATGTTAGCATCAGTTTCTAGGATTGTTGATAAGTTGGGTCAGGTCATCATCAATTTGAATAAGAAAATGACGCGATAAAACTCATAGTCCACTATTTTTAGTTAAAATATCATTTCATTATATGGGTTAATTGAAGTGGTGTTATTTCACAGAACTAGAAAAGTTGCAGGAGGAACATTTTTGAAGTGTCAAAGAACAGCCATGGACAACAAAAGTGTTCTGGTGATAGTATCTGCATCTCTGGCTATTTTGGTAGCAGTTATCTTCTCACCGGCTTTCAGAACATGTAAGGTTGTACTCTGAATTCATAACTGCATTTCACGCCTTACATGAATTTCAGTGCAATGAATGAATGTCAATTGCAGACATGCAGGGGAATGCGATAACGGCAGACTTAGTGGTAAAAAATGCTGTAATTTACACGAGCGACCCATCGTTTCCATGGGCAGAAGCCATTGCCATTCGCAATAATCGAATCCTTGCCGTTGGGAACTTTTCTTCTATGCAGGTTGGACTCAACTGTTTGTCAAAATCCTTCTCTTTTTTTTTCCTTTCATTCCTTCAGTTGGGGTTTTATCTTAGTATTTGTTTTAATATGTGCACGTTCCTCTTGATTTTTTTTCATATAGTATTGTTCCGTACCTAAACACTCATAGGTGAAGTTTCTCAATTCGCAATATGATTGCTTAAATAATGGGTTTCACATTATTATATTCACGATTCTTCAAAGCCCAGCCCATTCCATTATTTAGCTAAGTAATTATATTCTCCACGAAACTTCGCCTATAGGTGTTTAGGGACGTAACAAATATATAATCCACTGCGTAGATTCTGAACCTATTATTATAGTTCCATATTGCTGTGTATCATATATGAATGGTGCCTGTCAACATATGAATGCATGTAAGCTTTGGTTTTGGGTGATGACTAATATGAACCTAGTTAAAAGGATTAGAAACAGAGCCGTTGTGGTCATCTGCTGCATTTTGGGCATGCAGGAACTTGTTGGCCTACGCACCCAGTCTCTAGACCTCCATGGGAAGATTGTGGTTCCTGGCTTTATTGATTCGCATGTGCATTTCATCTCCGGTGGTTTGCAGGTATGTAGATTTCTCTGCAAGTGGGCAATCATCTTTCAGCCCTAGATTTGAAAATATATTTGTTCAATGGCGTAATTCGACTCTGCAGCAAGGAAAAATAATACTAAAACTTATCTGAATTTCAACTTCTTTGAAATATTGTGTGACATGCAAATTTTCCATGGAACATTAAATGAGTTTCTGCAAATCTCCATGACACCTTGACTAAGGAATTAAGTAGGAAAAATTAGATGTACACCAACAAATTAACAAACAACTCACAAAACTTACATTGCGAAACATGTAGATGGACATCCCTCAAAACTTTATGCAAAATTCATAGATAAACCCTTAGTCTAAAAATGCTCCAATACAAATACTTCCATTAAAATCCAAGGAGAGAAGTGCTCTCAGAATTTAATGATGAGTGAAAATGAGGGAGTGCATCTCTTTATATAGGTGATGCATCTTCCCTTTACCAAAAAATAATAATTCTTTATGTGTTTCCTTAAATATAGTCAAGAAAGCTAATTCTAACTAACTCCTAAAATCAAGTAATCTATCATATCATTAAAATTAAAGTGGTCAAGCCACATGTACAATGAAATATGAGTGAAATATTGAAGAGTGGGGTTGATTCTCCAAAGGACAACAATAATGGTCCATGGTGCCACGTCTGGGCTCCAAAGGATCCTTGAACGGTGCAAGTGCTCAATGATCCTCCATGGAAGATGGTGGTCCAATGGTGAAGTGATTTCAAAGTCAACAATTCTCAACGTTCCCATGCAAATGGTCCAAGCCCTCAATCAATGTGTAGTAATAATCTACATCAAGAAATGGTTCATTGTTCAAGCAACAACCTCAACGAAAGTGGGAGAAGTGTCCTTGAAGAATAATGAGGTGTCTTCCAGATGAAGAAGTCTTCAATTATATACCCCTCTAGTGCAACGATCTCATGATAGATGGAAGCTTACTCTCCAAGGGGACAAAATTAAGACAACAACCCCATAAAATATGCGAAGTAATGGTCCAATGTGAAATTTCCATGAATTGCAACAACTGGAAATTTATCTTCTAACTTACGCAATTTATTTGTCTTCTGTTGATTATTATCGACAAATATCGATAAACTCACACTGTAATTCTTCACAAATAAAAATGTTGCGGAAAATAAATTACTGGTACCGCGAAAATAATGCACACACACAATAATTTTGACACGCTATTTTTGGATTATTGTCCCTGGAAAAACCTCGAAGGGAAAACCAATGCAACAGATGTGGATTTTATTATTATTCAACAATTTGAGAAATTACAACTAGTTTCCGTAAAATGGCACACCTCCAACAAATATTGATCTCCACTGTCAAAATAAACTAGGGACTCACTGTCTCCCTCTACAACTGGATATGGCCTTTCCTAGCCAACTCACACTCCTTTGGCTATTCGCACTACATAGCTGGAATGCGCATTGCTAGCTTCAGAATAATTCACCCAACCTCTGGGAACCCTACCCTGCAATTCGTTTTGCCTCCAACACTGATCCTGGCCCACTCACTTTCCCTTTGGGTGATAGATCTGGCTCTGACACTTTGAAACAAGCTCCTATGCCCCTCGCACTGGCTAAATACGACCTCCTTCGTAGATAATTCAACCTCCCTTTCCTGTCTGTCGGACACTAGAAAATCTCCTCTGGAATCTTGCTCCCAAATCTCTACTGAAACCCTGCTCCTGAGTCTCTCCCTAGCTTCAATTGTGCCCTTGCTAAATCACTGCAATTGGGTAATCAAACTGCTCAACTCTGTGTCTTCCCCAAACCCCATCGACTTGCTCTTATAATATTTTGTTGGACAACCAACGACCATGATCACATCTCAATCGATGGCTGTGATCATCTTGATTCCATCAATCCACTTTTCCAAAAGTCTCTAGAGCAAAATCAAGCTCCCTCAATTAATTTGATTTAATTGACCAATTTTCCTAAGTTAGACTTAGGAAATATTTAATTATTGGCTAGTTAATCTAATTGAGGTTTTTCTAAGGCTTTTTTTGTCGAAACTCTGGGTTTTGGAGATCTTGTGTTCCTTAGCCTCGTAGACACCATAGAGACTAGAACACCTGTCCGCTGCTACCAAAAACTAACATCCAGCGCTTCCACACGGTGTCTCAAAACAAGGTCCATGCTGTGATCCCCTAGGCCAATTGCTAACTGGAATTCATGTAGTTTCTTGCTTGCGTTGTTATTTTTAGGTTTTGGAAGTTTATATTATTTTTGTGGTTTTCTTGAAATTTTTATGTGCATCCAACTTATACAATCCAAATGCAATGGTACCAAATATAAAAACATATGTATGCAAGACCAAATTAAATCTTTATTTCAAAGGACAGACTGAATACACATGCTTGACATAGTTCTTATTTGATGCCTTGATGTAACTTGAAGCTACCAACACATCTGGAATCAACACGGCCTCCTAGGCGTTATTCACCCTTCATTCAGTTATTGGATCACCCAACTGTTTGCAAAGAATTGGTATTTGACATCTGTCTCCTTGTTAACATGCTCAACGTTTTGGAAGGGCTGAATTTGCCTATATAAGGGTACTTGCAGTTGCTGTTGTCCTCGTTTAATGGCTACAACGACACTTCTAATCCCCCAACTGGCTCACGAATTGCCTGTAAACCCTCTTGATACTCCACGCAGGTCCTCCCAACTGAGTTATGGTTGCTATATGTTGATTGGGGCCACAATCTACTTTAAATTCACCTTGGTGCTTAATGTAACACGCCTTATGTCCAAGCTATCCCCTTCCTCATTAAGTAGTTCTCCTTATGCACTTATATAATCACAAACAACAACACGAGCCTCTTCCTAAAGCTCTCGGCTAACCACGGGTTATCCAATCCACACAACATTCCTCCAACAACAAACTCGACCTACTTGGGTACTCTGGCAACCTCGACAACAACTCAACACGACACAACCATCTCCCCTTCATCAACGTGGATCTCCTGTGCCCTCTAGCAGTCACGTACAACAACACAATCCCCCTTTTTTATGCTCTTGCAACCCGCGCTAGTAGATCTGCACTCTTGATGTCAACGCAACCTATTATTGTGGAATCTAGTAGGCCTTGGAGAGGGGCACCCTACAAGGCTAACACTAGACCAAGTGACAACAATGGGGTGATGGCCCACTATTACCACAACCAAAACCTGTTGCTCTTTATGGATTTTCATTGATGGGAGGAGTCCTGGTAGGTGTGAGAGTCTCCTAATAGATATTCTAGGGTTGGGGTATGAGATGACTCAATTAGGCTACCTACAAGAAAGACAATTTAGGCTCAAGGCCTCAATAGGAGGCAATTCGCTTTCTTGATAGAGACCTATTTGATGAGGCATAAGACCTAGGGCTCGTTTGGTATGTGGAGTGTTGGGATGGCCAAAGGTTAAGGCAAGGAGAAAGGGTTTCCAATTGTGATTTTCAACAAGACAAAGGTGCATGAAATCCTCAAACAAGCCCCTAAGTTGAAGCAAGAGTAGACTAGGGTTTTAGCCTAGGGTAAACAACTAGGGGAAATAAATTTATGGACAAGATTGAAGTGGATACCCTCCAAAAAAAGATAGGTTTTGTGGCAAATGCAGTTCTCTTGATTTTTAGGCTCTCCAATCCCACAAATGGACCTTGCCTAGGGATTCACACCAAGCCCTAGTTAGCAAGCTTGGCCTTAAAGGGGCCAAATTTAGAAAAGAAGAATTGATGGATAAAACTGAGATTGATCATCAACAAGGATGGTCAGTGCCTTATTCTTGGGCCGATGTAGTCTATGACCAAAATTTTGCTAAGGAGGAAGGATAGATGATGCCCTAACATAAAAACCCTAACAATTACCTATGCAATGAATCAAGGAGTTTAACAGGAGAGCTAATCAAAGTTCACCACTAGGATTATCATTCACATGTTATTCAATGATGCATGCAATAATGATATCTAGATACTTTTCAATAGATTTTCAACAAATTAGGGCACAATAACAAACCCTAGATTCAATATATTCCATACATTACACAAAGAAAATAATATTCAACATGAAGCTCACGTACAAGATAACATGCAAAGATTTCCATCCATTGATCCAAGACAATAGCTCCAAAGACAAACGATTTGCTCCAAATATCAATATGCATTCATTGACCCAATCTCTACCACAAGAAAAGGGGGTTGAAATTCTCCAAAGGGAGGCTGAAATCTCCAAGTTGTGATGATCCATGATACAAATGACTCCTCCTCTATTTATATGAGGAGGTCAAAGTCCTATTTTGGCCTACTAGCCTCTAAAATCACAAAAGAAAGTGCAAGAAACAAGCTAGGTCACAAGCTGAGCTAGTAGCCAATAAGAAAACATAAAATTTCTCCCACACTTATGAGCTGTGTTGTTGCAAAATCGCGAAGGTCTTATAGAGCGAAACCCTACAAGGCATAAACTAGACCAAGAAACAATAATGGGGTAGTGACTGACGACATGAATACTTGTTTTCTTATTTAAAATAATGTTAAGTACTCACTTAATCATTTAATTGTCAACCCCGTTGATGTTTTGAGGTGTTGGGGTAGCATCGGATGTGCTCTAGCTCCCAAACTTTGTGGAGGGACTAGAGTACATAAGATCTCCAAGACCCAGAAAGCGTTTGAAGAAATTCCATCAGGTTTAAGAGATATTTAATTAATTAATCTTTTTAATTAAGGACCCTAAGTCTAACTTAGGAAAATTAAAAGATTAAAGTTAATTAAATTAAACATGTGATGAGAATGACTTAAGTGACATAGATCAAGCAGCTTCTAATCTTAGCCGTCGATTAGAGATTAGATCACAACCGTTGGTTTTCCAACGAGAAAAGTATAAGAGAAGGGCTTGGGGTCAATTGGAGAACACACACACTGGCAAAGCATTGAAGCTAAGCTGAGATTCTAGGGCGTGGTTTGCTAAGAATTTCAGAAGTGTTTCAGCTTCAGTGAGGGGCAGTATTGGCGAGGGGGATGGTCTAGTCCCAGGCCAAGAGTACAACGAGGGCAGAGAAGGAGCAATCCAGAGCAGTGCAGAGGCAACAACTACGTAGCCCAGTCAAGAGCCCAACAAGGGCAGCGCAGAGGTAGCAGGAGCCAAGGAAGGCTGACACAGGCCCAGTTAGGGCAACACAAGGGTAGTGTAAACCCTTCTAGGGGTAGTATTGGCGAGGGGGATGGTCTAGTCCCAAGCCAAGAGTACAACGAGGGCAGAGAAGGAGCAATCCAGAGCAGTGCAGAGGCAGCAACTACGCAGGCCAGTCAGGAGCCCAACAGGGGCAGTATTGGCGAGGGGGATGGTCTAGTCCCAGGCCAAGAGTACAACAAGGGCAGAGAAGGAGCAAACCAGAACAGTGCAGACGCAGCAACTACGCAGGCCAATCAAGAGCCCAACAGGGGCAGCACAGAGGTAGCAGGAGCCAAGGAAGGGTGATGCAGGCCCAGTTAGGGCAACACAAGGGCAGCGTAACCCCTTCTAGGGTGACGCAAGCCCTTCCTTAGCAGTGTAGAGGCTAACGCAGGCAAGGAAGGATGGCGTAGAGGGCTTCAGAGCAACGCTGGTGTTTCTAGAGGTCGGAATGGGGTTGAGTTCTGTAAATCCCGTTTGAAGGTGTGAATTAGTCAGATTTTCTGTCTCCGGAATAGAGGTATTTCTGCCGTTTTTATTTCTCTGTCGGGTTAACCAGTTTGGTGCCCAGATCCATTGTACTTAGAATCTGCATAATAATAAAAACCCTCCAGAAACTAGCAGCGGCGGTTTTCCCGCATTGGGTTTTTCTGGGGACATTTGTCCAGAAAATCCTTGTGTGTCACTTTGTCTATGAGCATGTTATTCAGTATTTGATCTGTATGTGTAGGCTGTTAATTGTATTTACTTCGATGTTAATGTTGAATTTTTCAGATTAATAACTTATCTAAGTAGGAGAAGTAAATCAAGATTTAACAATAGGGTTTCTGTTTAGTAGATTCAAAAATTCTCACATGGTATCAGAGCGATTGCAAATCAAGCTGGATCTCCAACAAGATGGCTGAAGAAATCTATATTGCAGAAAGCAGCAGCTACAGCAGAGAAACCAGAGAGGGCAGCGCAGCACCAGAAGGACACAGAGGATGCAAGGGCCACGCAGGCGCTGACGCAGTCCCAGTTGGGTGAAGCAAAGTCTTCTAGAGGGACGTAGGAGCAGCCTGCGCTGCGCAGAGGCTGCGTTGAGCCTGTCTGCTCACGCAGAGGCCAGCTAGGGTGATGCAGTCCAGAAATTGATTGTTGTGCAGAGTGTCGTGAATCAGAAGCTGAGCTGCAGATCTTCAGCAGTTGCTGGTGGGGTGAAGATTCTGCCGGTGCAGAATTGAGCCTAAGCTAAGTAGAAAAAGAGCGGGACGAGAACAACTTCTCAGTAGATTTCATTGCCAAAGAAATCTGAAGATCGATCGTAGGGTGATCAAAGGGAGCTGATTCGTTGTGTTTGGCAGATTTCCAAGGAGGAAATCAATTGTCAGAGGGAGCAGAGGGTGCCTTTCTCGCCAAGGACCCTTGATCTGAGTCTCTAGCAGAGAGAGGAGGATCTGTTCTGACAAACTTCTGAGCATATGGCGCCACACGGACTGCACAATCAAGATAGGTTGGATGGCTTGTCCAACTTTGCTATCTAGAAGGCCAAAATCTTGGTAGTCCTGGAGGCATACAATTTGAGGGAGCATGAAGAGAAAGTCTAGGCTACACCAACCGATGCAAAACTCTTGGCAGAGCATAATGAAGTAGCGACGCATGCCAAGCACTTCATCATGGACGGGGTTAAAGACCATGTGGTACCACACATATCCGAGAAGATGACGACTCATGAGATGTGGGAAGCTTTAACCACATTGTATCAAGGGAAGTTTGTCCAGAGGAAGATGCTTTTGGAGAACTTGCCGAGGTTATTTATGATGTCCAAGGGAGAGGAAATCGATCCTTTCCTATTCTGACAATAGTGGATCCAGGATCAGCTGACTGGCATGGGGGTCAAGGTGGATGATGATGTCATGGTGAGGACTGCTCTCAATGCAGTCCCAGAGGACTGGGAAACAATTTTCCAAAGTATCTTAGGCAGAGTGGACCTTCCTAACTGGGACAATATGTGGGCTATCCTCCGACAAGAGGAGATTCGCCAATTGACCAAGAGGCAGTAAAACACCGGTTCGAGCAAGGTGAGGAAGGAGGAAGAGGAAGATGTAGCCCTGGCATCAAAGAAGCAACAAGGGAAAAATAAGTGTGATCTATCAAAGATCAAATGTTTCCAATGTGGCGAACTTGGACACTTCGCCAACAATTGTCCTCAAAGGAAGAAGGACAAGGAAGCTTCTAGTTCCAAGGCTGCTGTAGCAGACGATGGCTTCGACGATGACATAGCCATGAGCGCTCATGAACCACGGAAGTGGGGCGATATTGATCTGTAGAGCAACAACAGAGTGGTGGTGGGATCCTTGAGTAGCCCAACTCTTGGATCATATCCATGCTACGGGAGCCTTAAGACAGTAGCAAGGAATGATTGGAGCAGCGGGTGCAAAGATTACGGATGAAGCAGAGGTAGAAGATGACACGCTGGAGAGGGAGCAACGCAGTGCACATGCAACATCAGCGTAGATGCAACAACGTAGAGGAGGCTTGCTTACGTAGTGCAGTGCTGTAGCAACGTAGAGGCTTCAGGAGGACAACACAGTGCAGATGCAGCAACAACGTAGAGGGCAACAACGCAGAGGCAACGTAGAGGAGGTCTTCTTACGTAGTGCAAAGATGCAGCAACGCAGTGATTTCAGGAGGAGAGCGTAGACCAGCAGCCTATGAAGCTTCAATGATGAGGTGCAACCCGACTGACTTGTTTGTCATTAGGCAGGGGTTCTTCAGTTGCTTACTCCCAACAACTGATTTGCAGTGCTGCAGTTAGTAGTGGCAGTGCTATGGGCAACACGATGCAACAATTTGAGAAGGAGCTGCAGTACGGATGTAGCAGTGATGGTGGCAGAGTTATGGGCAGCAGTACAAAAGAGCAACAACAGCGTAGTGATGTAGGGAAGCAGGTCTAGCATCAACGCAGAGACCCACACCAGAGATCAGAGCAGTACTTCGGGGTGAAGTGTATTGCTAGAGCACATTCCTCGCTAAGAGGGAGTGTTGATATTTTGAGGTTTTGGGATAGCATCGAATGTGCTCTAGCTCCCAAACTTTGTGGAGGGACCAGAGTACATAAGATCTCCAAGACCCAGAAAGCGTTTGAAGAAATTCCATCAGGTTTAAGAGATATTTAATTAATTAATATTTTTAATTAAGGACCCTAAGTATAACTTAGGAAAATTAGAAGATTAAATTTAATTAAATTAAACATGCGATGAGAATGACTTAAGTGACGCGGATCAAGCAGCTTCTAATCTTAGCTGTCGATTAGAGATTAGATCATGTCTGTTGGTTTTCCAACGAGAAAAGTATAAGAGAAGGGCTTGGGATCAGTTGGAGAACACATACACTGGCAGAGCACTGAAGCTAAGCTGAGATTCTAGGGCGTGGTTTCCTAAGAATTTCAGAAGTGTTTCAGCTGCAGCGAGGGGCAGTATTGGCGAGGGGGATGGTCTAGTCCCAGGCAAGAGTACAACGAGGGCAGAGAAGGAGCAATCCAGAGCAGTGCAGAGGCAGCAGCTACGCAGGGGCAACAAGAGCCAAGGAAGGCTAACGGAGGTCCAGTTAGGGTAGCGTAGGGGCAACGTAACCCCTTCTAGGGTGACGCAGGCCTTCCTGAGCAGCGCAGAGGCTGACGCAGGCTAGGAAGGATGATGCAGAGGTCTTCAGAGCAGCGCTGGGGTTTCCAGAGGTCGGAAAGGGGCTGAGTTCTGTAAATCCCGTTTGAGGGTGTGAATCAGTCAGATATTCTGTCTCCGGAATAGAGGTATTGCTGCCGTTTTTATTTCTGTTAATTTTGGACAACTAGGTCCAAACTCCATGTTGTGATGCTCAGATGAAGATGCCAATATTTTTATTGGACTCCTCTTTCGGAGAGGTGCAAGATCAATCTAAATATCATCTTGATCCGATAAGCAGAACATTTATTTTGAATTAAATCCACTTATGTGCAAGGTCGGCCAAAATTGAAATGTAGGCTTGAAGCCCCAGCAGATGTGTCACACACCCTCACTGATGGATATATATAGGTCAACGTTGGAGGTCGTTTCACTCATCACACATTCTCTCTCATCATCTGATTGGTTTGATCACCTTGGAGGCTCTTCTTCTCTCACACGTGGGAAATTTCAGCAAAGGAAAATTTCTGTTTTGACCTAGGGTTTCAGTGCATATTTGACCAGTGTTGACTTTTGTCAACGCATGGTCAAACTGACCCTAATTTCTCTCAAAATTTCGATTTTTGAAGTCCGCATTTATTGGCACAGAAATCAAGGTTGACCATTGACTTTGACCGGGCTACATTGACTTTTTACTGCTGTTGTTTTGCATTGACCGTTGACTGGGACAGCGTTGACTTTCGTTGATTTTGGGTTGACTGGTATAGTTGTCCGAGAGGGTTGTGTGACACTTCTGGTTGGCTGATAGTATTGAGACTTTGCTGGTTGAAGCATCCTGTTGACCGCCGTAACGCACCACAACACATATAGTTTGTTGATCAAATTAAGTGTAATTTTTGGCTTGTCTTCTGTCGATCTACTGGTATGTTCTATCAACATTTTACTTTCTTGTTTATGTGATTGTTGTTTGATATTGGGGATAAAAGTAAGTTGCATCAAGCATAGAACATCTACGAAAATTTACATGGAATCAGAGTTGAGGTGAAGATAAAGCCAAAGTTTGTAGCAATCACCAAAGAAGAGAATGGGTACCTCAAACTACAATGGCTTCAAAGCTGATGACAAGTTGACTGGGAAGGAAGACTTCCATGCCTGGAAGATGACACTGGATCTTATGTTGGAAGACCAAGATGTCATGGACTATGTGCATGGTAAAATTCAAGAGCCTCCATTCACTGCACCTGCTGCCACCAAGTCAAAATATAAGAAGGGGGAAATCAAAGCAAAGCTTATGATCAGGGATTCAATTCATAAAAGTCTGGTTGCCTACATCTTTGAACTGGGTACATCCAAGTAGATGTATGACAAGTTGGTCAACATGTTCAAGGCCAACAATGCAAATCAAGTCCTTTTCTTCAAGAACCAACTGAAGAATCTGAAGAAAGGCAGGGATGAATCCGTTCAATCATATTTTCTAAAATTGATTGAAATCAGAAATAATCTTCTGGCCATTGGGGAAACAATAGCTGATCGAGAAATGGTTCTCACCGCACTTGGAGGTCTCTCCTCCGAATGGCATGTATTCAATACTACCATTCTCAATAACAATGTGATACCTGATTTTGACGAAGTACTATCGAGATGTGTTAAAATTGGACAACTAGGTCCAAACTCCATGTTGTGATGCTCAGATGAAGATACCAATATTTTTATTGGGTTCTTCTTTCGGAGAGGTGTAAGATCGATCTAAAATTGATCTTAATCCGATGAGCAGATCATTTATTTTTAATAATTTCAAATATGTGCAAGTCGGCCATAAGGTTTTACACCCCCAGCAAATGTGTCACACACCTCAGTGATTGATATAAATAGAGTCAACGTTGGAGGACATTTCACTCATCTCATCCTCACACATCATCTCTCCTCTTCTGATTGGTTCGAGCTCCTTGGAGGCAATTTTAGTTCACACGTGGGAAAGAAGGACGAAGAGGAAGTTGTTTGTACTTGGTGGTTTCCACGCAAGTTTGACCACGTTGACTTTGGTCAACCAGGGCATACCAGTGAGCTCATTTTTGGTGGAGACTGGATGGAAGGCCGTACATTTGGGTACACAAGAACCGGTGTCAAAGGTTGACTGCCGTGCTGAATTTTACTTGGTGTCATTGCCGTTGTTGTTACAAATGGCCGCCGTCATTGCTGTCAGTTGCCGCCGCCGCGTCGTTGTTGCCGGTGTTGCCGCGCAGCCAGCAGTGCGCGTCGCCGTTGTGCGCGCGACTTTTTCTGGGGTTGACTTTGAGTTGACCATGTGGCTGTTTTGAGGGTTGTTGTGACACATGCTGGGTTGGCTGACCAAGGAGACTTTGCTGGTTGAAGCATCCTGTTGACCGCCGTAACGCACCAACACATTTTTCTGTTTCTGGTTTGTCTTCTATAGATCCACTGGTATGCTCTATCATCATTTTACTTGATTGTCTATGTGATTGCTGTGGTGAAAAGTAAAGTTGCATCAAGCATAGAACATCTACATAAATTTACATGGTATCAGAGGTGGGTGAAGACAAGCCCAAATTTATAGCAATCACCGAAGAAGAAAATGGGTTCCACAAACTATGGCTTCAAGGAGGATGACAAGTTGACTGGGAAGGATGACTTCCATGCTTGGAAGATGATATTGGATCTTAAATTGGAAGACCAAGATGTCATGGACTATGTGCAGGGTAAAATCCAAGAACCTCCATCCACTGCTACTGTTGCTGCCAAAACAAAGTACAAGAAGGGGGAGATCAAAGCAAAGTTGATGATCAGGGAATCCATTCATAAAAGTTTGGTGGCCTACATCTCTGAGTTGGGCACATCCAAAGAGATGTATGATAAGCTGATCCAAATGTTCAAGGCCAACAATGCAAATCAAGTGCTATTCTTGAAGAATCAATTGAAGAATCTGAAGAAAGGCAGGGATGAGTTTGTCCAATCATACTTTCTAAAGCTGACCGAGATTAGGAATAATCTGTTGGCTATTGGGGAGACAATAGCTGATCGAGAGATGCTACTCACCGCACTTGGAGGGCTCCCATCCGAATGGCATGTGTTCAATACTACCAATCTCAATAATAATGTGATACCTGACTTTGACGAGGTACTGTCGAGATGCATTCAAGAAGAGACAAGAATGAAGGAGTATGAAAATGAAGGGAATGCTACCTACACTGCGCATTCTAGAAAGAAGAACTTTGGTGGTCCAAAGAACAAAGGAAGAGCAGGGGCACAAGGAAAGAAGGGCAAGTGTTACACTTGTCATAGGCCAGGTCACTATGCTAGAGAATGCCCTTTCAAGAAGGATTCTCCTGATGATGACAACAACAACAACCGGAGGGAAGGAAATCAAAGGAACAATAGGTTCCAGGGAAAGAGGAAGGCTCCCTTCGGCAGAAATGATCAACCTTTCAAAAGGTCAAGAAATTCCAGGTATGAGGAATCAAATGTTGTTGATAAAAGAAATGAATTCATTCTTGTATCTGCCCTCTTTGTTGCATCTCCACTCGACACTATGGATGTCTGGTTGATAGATAGTGGTGCCTCAAGGCACATCACTGGCTTCAAGGAAGCACTCTCTGATATGGTTGAGAAGGATACCAATCTGGAAATTATCCTTGGAGATAATGCCACATATCCCGGACAGGACTGTGACCCTCCACTTGTCTCAAGGTCAAGTCCTCCGCTTGCAGGATGTACTCTATGTACCTAATTTGAAGAAGAACTTTGTGTCTATATCGGCCATGGAAGACAAAAGTTTCAATGTGGCATTCACTGATGGAAAGGTGCACATGTGGAAGAAGAGCTTCAATGAAGCTATCACGTTTGGGTCTAGAATTGATACACTCTACCAGGTTGGAGGAAGTCCACTGGGAGCAATGACATGAGATGCTATCCGACAAACCAATAATGGCACTGAATATGAGACGAACGAGTTCAAGAACTTTTGCAGAGGAGCCAGCATCAAGAGGGAGACCACAATGTTTGTGGGCTACAACGAAACTTCGAAGGCCTATAGATTATATGTGCCAGGTCAAAGGGAAGTGGAGATATGCCACGATGTCACCTTTGACGAAGATACTTCCCTGAGGAAAGTAGTCAATCTTCCGAGATCTGAGGAAGATCATGAAGCAAGGCCTGGAAATCAAGAAGAACCGAAGGATGAAACAATGCCTGATGTTGAAGGACCGATGGACCCGATTGATCCACCTCCTTCATTGGGAAAGAGACCATCATGGCTCAGGGACACTCTCGAGGATGTTGAGGGACATGCAACCCAAAAGGGGGCATTCCGTGAAAGCAAGAAGCCGAGTAGATACCAAGGGTATCTAGCAGCCATGAGTACTATTGTACAATCCAAGCCTGGATCCTTTGAAGAAGCCGTAATGCATCAAGTCTGGAAGGATGCTATGCACGAAGAGTATGAGTCCATTATGAAGAATGATGTCTGGGAAGTGGTTCCAAGACCGAAGGACAAAGCAGTTGTCACCTCGAAATGGCTCTACAAGATCAAGCATGGATCTGATGGAAGAGTTGGAAAATTCAAGGTAAGATTCGTTGCTCGTGGCTTCTCTCAAAAGGAAGGCATAGATTATGATGACATATTTGCACCTGTGGCCCAATACACCACCATTCGATCTATTATAGCCCTTGCTACTACGCAAGGATGGAGTCTTCATCAGATGGATGTGAAGACCGCATTTCTGCATGGTGCGATAAAGGAAGAGGTATATGCGGAGCAACCTTTGGGGTTCGAAGTCCAGGATCAGGACACCCATGTCTGCAGGTTGAAGAAAGCCCTCTATGGGCTAAAGCAAGCACCCAGAGCTTGGTACGAGAGGATAGATAGCTACTTGATGAAGCTGGGCTTCACTCCAAGTAATGCTGATCTAAACCTTTACTTCTAGGTTGTCAAAGGGAAGCCTCTCATTCTGGTGCTGTATGTGGATGACCTCTTCTTGACAGGTGTTGACCCTCTCATCCATCAGTGCAAGAGGGAGCTCGCTGCTGAGTTCGAGATGAAGGGCCCTAGGACTGATGCACTATTTCCTAGGCCTGGAGGTCTGGTAGAGACCTGGCAAGATTTTCCTTTCTCAAGGAAAATACATAGTGAAGCTTCTGGAAAGATTTAGTATGGTGGACTGTAAGTCCGGGTCGACATCAATGAAGCTCAACTTTAAGAAGTTGAGTGGCAGTGTTGCTGGGCCCGTGCTAGCAAATCCTACTGAGTATCTTCAACTCGTAGGGGCCCTGATGTTCTTAGTGAACACCCATCCAGACGTATGTTGTGTAGTGAACACTTTGAGTCAACACATGGTTGATCATAACATTCACTGGGTTGGTGCCAAGAAACTCTTGAGATATCTCTGGGGGACGATAGACCATGGGCTGAGATACACTGCCGAGAGCATGACACTCCTTGGATATACTGATGCCGATTGGGCTGGCAGTGTGGTGGATCGCAAGAGCACATCTGGATGTTGCTTCGCACGTAGATCTGTTTCGGGCAAGAAATGAAAGTCGGTAGCCTTGAGCACCACTGAGGCTGAATACATTGCAGCATGTATGGCCTGTTGTGAAGTCACTTGGTTGCGAAAGCTCTTCAGTGAGCTGTTCGAGCATGTGCTAGATGCCACCGTTATCCTTTGTGATAACCTAAGGGGGATTTGTTTGTCATAGAATCCCGTGTTCCACAAACGATCCAAGCATGTTGATGGCTGGTACCACTTTATCCGGGATATGGTACAACGAAGCACCGTAAGGCTTGATCATATAAGAACTGATGAGCAGGTCGCATATATTCTCACAATGCCCTTGGGGAAGGTCTTGTTCCTAACCTTCCGTGAGAATCTTGGAATCGTGGAACGACCCTATTCTGAGGGTCCTGTTGGACGATGAGCTTTGGGAGCTCTGGGGGGGCCTTGGGGATAGTTCCTCGGAGCTATAAGCACACACGGGGCTAGGCTTACCGAACCTTGTGGTGCTTTTGCCCCACCTTTATGATATTTGAGTAGGTTCACCTCTCATGATTTGTGCCCCGTATGCATCCTACCCACTGAGTTCCGAACTCATGGGAAGTACCTCTCATTTGGCTAATGAGATGGGAAAAGCTAGAGACTAGTAGCAAATACTGATGGACGCATCAGAGATTGCTGTACTCTCTATCTAGGATGGCACGTGTCCAACCACTTGATCTGGGATAAATTCTAGTGAGGTTTTAGACCTCCAACTGACTTCGGGTTAGTGAGACTAACTTCGGGTTAGTATATATGACTCTCTTGAGTCCAAGTGAGGTTTCGGACCTCCTACTGACTTTGGGTTAGATAAACCAACTTCGAGTTGGTACGAGACTCTTTGTGAGTCCTATAGAGGTTTCGGACCTCTGGGCTGAATCTGTCAGCCGGGAATGATGTCTTTGTGACTGACCCATTACTGTTCTGAAATAAAGAGGCCAGCAAAGCAAGTTACGGCGGGATGACGCACGATGTTTGATTGCACAGGTGGATGGAGTTCTCCCTAGTTGAGAGGGAGTGTTAAAATTGGACAACTAGGTCCAAACTTGATGTTGTGATGCTCAAATGAAGATACTAATATTTTTATTGGGTTCCTCTTTCGGAGAGGTGTAAGATCGATCTAAAATTGATCTTAATCCGATGAGCAGACCATTTATTTTGAATTTATTTTTAATAATTTCAAATATGTGCAGGTCGGCCTTAAGGTTTTACACCCCCAGCAAATGTGTCACACACCTCAGCGATTGATATAAATAGAGTCAACGTTGGAGGACATTTCACTCATCTCATCCTCACACATCATCTCTCCTCTTCTGATTGGTTTGAGCTCCTTGGAGGCAGTTTTAGTTCACACGTGGGAAAGAAGGACGAAGAGGAAGTTGCTGTAGCTAGGGTTTCCGCGCAAGTTTGACCAACGTTGACTTTGGTCAACGCATGGTCCAAAGGAGCTGATTTTTGGTGGAGACTTCGATTTTGGAATGCTGTACATTTTGGCACAAGAACCGAGGTCAAAGGTTGATCGGCTGTGTTGACTTTTACTTGGTGTTGCTGCCGTTGGGGCAACGTTGACTTTTCTGGGGTTGACTTTGAGTTGACCATGTGGCTGTTTTGAGGGCTGTTGTGACACATGCTGGGTTGGCTGACCAAGGAGACTTTGCTAGTTGAAGCATCCTGTTGACTGCCGTAACGCACCACCACATTTTTCTGTTTCTGGTTTGTCTTTTATAGATCCACTGGTATGTTCTATCAGCATTTTACTTGATTGTTTATGTGATTGCTGTGGTGAAAGTAAAGTTGCATCAAGCATAGAACATCTACATAAATTTACAAGATGCGTACAAGAAGAGACAAGGATGAAGGAATATGAAAATGAATGAAATGTTGCCTTCACTGCTCGTGCTAAGAAGAAGAACAATGGTGGTCCGAGGAACAAAGGAAGAGAAGGGGCCCAAGGAAAGAAAGGTAAATGTTACACATGTCACAAGACCGACCACTATGCCCGAGAATGCCCTTTCAAGAAGGATTCTCCTGATGATGATGACAACAACAACCAGAGGAATGGCAATCAAAGGAACAACAGGTTCAAAGGGACGAGGAAGGCTCCCTTTGGTGGAAATGGGCAACCTTTCAAAAGGTCGAGAAATTCCAGGTATGAGGAATCTAATGTTGTTGATGATAAAAGAAATGAATTCATTCTTGTATCTGCCCTCTTTGCTGCATCTCCACCCAACATTATGGATGTCTGGTTGATAGATAGTGGTGCCTCAAGGCACATCACTGGGTTCAAGGAAGCACTTTCTGATATGGTTGAGAAGGATGGTAATCTGAAAATTATCCTTGGAGATAATGCCACATATCACGTGAAAGGGACAGGGACTGTGACCCTTCACTTATCTCAAGGTCAAGTCCTCTGCTTGCAAGATGTACTATATGTACCTGATTTGAAGAAGAACCATGTGTCTATTTTGGCCATGGAAAACAAAGGTTTCAATGTGGCATTTGTTGATGGGAAGGTGTGCATCTGGAGGAAGAGTTTCAAGGAAGCTATCATGATTGGGTTTAGAGTTGATACACTCTACCAGGTCGGAGGAAGTCCACTGGAAGCGATGACATGTGATACTATCCGACACACTGAACTATGGCACCGGAGGCTTGGACACCTTCACTACAAAGCCCTTCCTGAAGCAAGGAACGTGGTGATTGGGATGCCCGAGTTCACAAATAATCATGAAGGTGTATGTCAGGGCTGTGCTGAAGGAAAGCATACAAGGGGACCTTTCCCCTCAAGTGTCACAAAGACATCTGATGTCTTGCAATTGATACATTATGATCTGTCTGGTATGCTGCCCGTGACATCCTTGGGAGGATGTTCTTGTTATATGACTTTCATAGATGACTTCTCTTGCAAAACCTGGATATACTTCTTGAAGAAGAAGGTTGAGGCTTTCATGTGGTTCCGTACTTTCAAAGCCTTGGTGGAAAATCTAACAGGGAAGAAGATCAAGATATTGAGGACCGATAATGGCACTGAATATGAGACGAAAGAGTTCAAGAACTTTTGTAGAGAAGCTGGCATCAAGAGGGAGACCACAATCGTATACACTCCTGAGCAAAATGGCGTTGTTGAAAGAAAGAACAGGACCATTGTGGAAGCTGCCCGTGCCATGCTATGTGACCAAGGTCTTCCGAAGTTTCTGTGGGGAGAAGTTGCGAACACTACTGTGTACATACAAAACCGATGCCCACATTCCACTCTGGACTCCAAAACCGAAGGAGAAGAGGAGCAAACTGGATGCTTCTGGAAAGAAGGGAATGTTTGGGGGCTACAACGAAACTTCAAAGGCCTATAGAGTCTATGTGCCTGGTCAAAGGGAAGTGGAGATATGCCACGATGTTACCTTTGACGAAGATGCTTCCCTAAGGAAAGTAATCAATCTTCCGAAATCTGAGGAAGATCATGAAGCAAGGCCTAGAAATCAAGAAGAACCGAAGGATGAGACGATGCCCGATGTTGAAGGACAGATGGACCCTATTGATCCACCTCCTTCAATGAGGAAAATACCATCATGGCTTCGGGACACTCTTGAGGATGCCGAGAGACATATGGCCCCAAGGGGGACATTCCGTGAAAGAAAGAAGCCGAATAGATACCAAGGGTATCTAGCAGCCACGAGTACAATTGTACAATTTGAGCCTGGATCTTTTGAAGAAGCTGTAAAGCATCAAGTCTAGAAGGATGCTATGCACGAAGAATATGAGTCCATTATGAAGAATGATGTCTGGGATGTGGTTCCCAGACCGAAGGACCAAGTAGTTGTCACCTTGAAATGGCTCTATAAGATCAAGCATGGATCTGATGGTAGTGCTGAAAAGTTGAAGGCAAGATTCGTTGCCCTTTGCTTCTCTCAAAAGGAAGGCGTAGACTATGATGATATATTTGCACCTGTGGCTCGATATACCACCATCCGATCTATCATAGCCCTTGCTGCTATGCAAGGATGGAATCTTCATCAGATGGACGTGAAGACCGCATTTCTACATGGTGCGATAAAGGAAGAGGTGTATGTGGAGTAGCCTTTGGGGTTCGAAGTCCAGGATCGGGACACCCATGTTTGCAGGTTGAAGAAAGCCCTCTATGGGTTGAAGCAAGCACCCATAGCTTGGTATGAGAGGATAGATAGCTACCTGATGAAGCTGGGCTTCACTCGTAGTAAGGTTGATCCGAACCTTTACTTCAAGGTTGATAGAGAAAAGCCTCTCATTCTGGTGCTGTATGTGGACAACCTCTTCCTGACAGGTGCTGACCCTCTCATTCATCAGTGTAAGAGGGAGCTCGCTGCTAAGTTTGAAATGAAGGACCTAGGACTGATGCATTACTTCCTAGGCCTGGAGGTCTGGCATCGACCTGGCAAGATTTTCCTTTCTCAAGGAAAATATATTGTGAAGCTGCTGGAAAGATTTGGAATGGTGGACTGTAAGTCCGTGTCGACACCGATGGAGCTCAACTTTAAGAAGTTGAGTGGCAGCGCTGCTTGGCCCGTGCTAGTAAATCCTATTGAGTATTGTCAACTCGTAGGGGCCCTGATGTTATTAGTGAACACCCGTCCAGACGTATGTTTTGCAGTGAACACTTTGAGTCAACATATGGTTGAACCTCATCACATTCACTGGGTTGGTGCCAAGAATATGTTGAGATATCTTCGGGGCACGATAAACCATGGGCTGAGATACACTGCCGGGAATGTGACACTCCATGGATATATTGATGTTGATTGGGTTGGCAGTGTGGTGGATCGCAAGAGCACATCTGGATGCTGCTTCGCACTTGGTTCTGCTTCGATATCTTGGATAAGCAGGAAGTAGAAGTCGGTGGCTTTGAGCACCGCGGAGGCTGAATACATTGTAGCGAATATGGCTTGTTGTGAAGCAGTTTGGTTGCGAAAGCTTTTCAGTGAGCTGTTCGGGCATGTGCTAGATACCACTGTGATACTCTGTGATAACCAAAGTGGGATTCGGTTGTCCAAGAATCTCGTGTTCCACGATCGATCCAAGCATATTGATATCAGGTACCACTTTATCCGGGATATGTTACAGCGAGGCTTCGTAAAGCTCGATCATATAGGAACTGATGAGCAGGTTGCGGATATTTTCACAAAGCCCTTCCCTAACCTTCCGTGAGAATCTTGGTATCATGGAACGACCCTATCCTGAGGGTCCTGTTGGACGATGAGCTCTGGGAGCTCCAAGGGGCCTTGGGGATAGCTCCGGGGATAGCTCCGGGGATAGCTCCTTGGAGCTATAAGCACACACGGGGCTAGGCTTGCCGAACCTTGTGGTGCTTCTGCCCCATTGTTATGATGTTGAGTTGGTTCACCTCTCATGATCTGTGCCCCGTATGCATCCTACCCATTGAGTCCCGGACTCATGGGAAGTACCTCTCATTTGGCCAATGAGGTGGGAAAAGCTAGAGACCAGTAGCAAAGACCGATGGACGCATCGGAGATTGCCGTACTCTCTATGTCTAGGATGGCATGTGTCCAATCACTTGATCTGGGATCAAGTCTAGTGAAGTTTCAGACCTTCAACTGACTTCGGGTCAGGTAAACCAACTTCGGGTTGGTATGTGACTCTTTTGAGTCCTATAGAGGTTTCGGACCTCTTGGTTGAATTTGTCAGCCGGGAGTGATGTCTTTGTTACTCACCGTTTGTTCTGAAATAAAGAAGCCAACAAAGTAAGTTACGGTGGGATGACGCACAATGTTTGGATGGCACAGGGGGATGGAGTTCTCCCTAGTTGAAAGGGAGTGTTAATTTTGGACAACTAGGTCCAAACTCCATGTTGTCATGCTCAGATGAAGATGCCAATATTTTTACTAGACTCCTCTTTCGAAGAGGTGCAAAATCGATCTAAAGATCATCTTGATTCGATGAGTAGAATATTTATTTTGAATTAAATCCACTTATGTGCAAGGTCGGCCAGAATTGAAATGTAGGCTTGAAGCCCCAGCAGATGTGTCACACACCCTCACTGATGGAGATATATAGGTCAACGTTGGAGGTCATTTCACCTATCACATCATCACACATTCTCTGTCATCATTTGATTGGTTCGATCACCTTTGAGGCTCTTCTTCTCTCACACGTGGGAAATTTTAGCGAAGGAAAGTTTCTGTTTTGCCCTAGGGTTTCAGCGCAGATCTGACCAGCGTTGACTTTGGTCAATGCATGGTCAAACTGACCCTAATTTCTCTCAAAATTTCGATTTCTGAAGTCTGCATTTATTGGCACAGAAATCGAGGTTGACCGTTGACTTTGACTGGGCTGCGTTGACTTTTTACTGCTGCTATTTTGCGTTGACCGTTGACTGGGACAACGTTGACTTTCGTTGACTTTGGGTTGACTGGTATAGCTGTCCGAGAGGGTTGTGTGACACTTCTGGTTGGCTGACCATTTTGAGGCTTCGCTGGTTGAAGCATCCTGTTGACTGCCGTAACGCACCACAACACATATATTTTGCTGATCAAGTTAAGTGTAATTTTTGGCTTGTCTTTTGTCGATCTACTGGTATGTTCTATCAGCATTTTACTTTCTTGTTTATGTGATTGCTGTTTGATATTGGGGATAAAAGTAAAGTTGCATCAAGCATAGAACATCTACAAAAATTTACAATTTCTATGTTGGGTTAACCAGTTTGGTGCCCATATCTGTTGTACTTAGAATCTGCATAATAATAAAAACCCTCCAGAAGCTAGCAGCACCGGTTTTCCCGCTTTGGGTTTTTCTAGGGACATTTGTCCAGAAAATCCTTGTGTGTCACTTTGTCTATGAGCATGTTATTCAATATTTGATCTGTATTTGTAGGCTGTTAACTGTATTTACTTCAATGTTAATGCTGAATTTTTTAGATTAATAACTTATGTAAGTAGGAGAAGTAAATCAAAATTTAACAGTAGGGTTTCTGTTTAGTAAATTCAAAAATTCTCACAAACCCAGGGTCTACTAGACTTACGAGGCTCTCCGTGCCGTATACACAAGCATTGAAATTCCCACTAGTTCTACATGCAAGTGCAAGAAACCTATAGGTGATGTGAAATCTAAGCCAATCAAGGCCCAACTAAGTATCTTGGTCTAGCCATGAGGTCTTCTAAATACTAAAGTCTACATTCTGTTAATTTTCCATAGTGTTCTATGTAGTAATAATCACTTAAAACAATTTTTCACAATTTCATTCACCCCAACAAAGTTAAGCAATTATAGATAAAAAAATAAACAATAAATGCACAATAGAAGATAGCCAAGCACAATGAGACACAAAGATTTGGTCAAAGACCAGGGACAAACCCCACAAGGGGGAAAACCCTTAATCAATTCTTCTTCTTCTATTAGTCAATCAATGTTCAACATGAGATACATCAGTCCAATAGTGCATCCGATAACCAATCAAAGTGAAGTCTTTGACTATCTAGTTCAACCAATCCAAGACCAATCTAATGAGAGAGAAATAGTCAAATATGGTCAAAGATACCAGTCTACAATTTTTGGCTTGTGGAGTTACAGTCAAGAACAGTCAACGTGTGAGAATATTAGATCTACTAAACTAGCTATCTATCTAAGAAACCAACAACATATCATCATATAAATAAGAACAGAAAGAGAACAAGGAAAAAGAATACAACAGATATACGTGGTTCACCCAATTGGGCTACGTCCACGGGAAGATTCTCTTCTATTATCTCCAGAAATCTCCTGCAATCTTACAAAGAGAGCAACTACAAATAACCCGATACAAATAACAGTATGAACATAAAATGAGATGTGATGGTAATAAAATAGGCTCCCTTGAGATGTGGAGGAATTACTCTCACATATTGAATGTGGGATAATATAATTCTCCAAAATAACACCTCTTTATGTAATAAATGGGTACAAGAGTATACCATGCCATATTGAATATGGAATATAATGTGTTACTCTTTTACATAAGATTGTATTCAACTTCCGACATAATACAAAGACATTATTACCTTCCAAGGAATATAATATATTCCAACAGTCCTCCTTAATAATGGCTAGGAAGGGCCCATCCTAACACTACCTAACACTAAGGAAGGAAGGAGTCATTACTACTCCCCCTTGATGAAAAATTCCCTCATCCCAAGCAAAGAACGAAGATACACATACTTCGCTTTTGTTAAGGATTTGGTGAAGATATTGGCTGCCTGCTGCTTGGTAGGACAATACTCCAGAGAAATAATACCATCGGCGACAAGACCTCGAATATAATGAGCATCAAGGTCGAGATGCTTCATTTTGGAGTGATATACCAGATTGTAAGCACGCTGAATTGCACCCTGATTGTCACATTTCAACATGGTGGATGATTTCAGAACCAGACCAAGCTCGGTAAGAACATGCCATAAAGATAAAGAAAGAGTCTTCAACTTCTTGCTGGACCAAGAGATCGGACCTGAACCAAGTTGAAATATGTAACCAGCAGTTGACCGTCGATCAGAATTGTCACCTGCCCAATCAGAATCTTTATAACCAGAGAATAAAATTGTAGCATTGCTCGAATAAAATACACCATAATGCAATGTCCCCTGTAAATATCGCAGAATTCTCTTGGCTTCCTGCTAATGACTTTCACGAGGTTGCTGCATGAACCGAGAAATCATACTGACGACAAAAGAGAGATCTGGTCTACTGTGAGTTAAATATATTAAAATTCCAACGAGTTGATGATAAAGAGTAGCATCAACCAGTGGAGTGGTACACTCAATAGTTAACTTTACACCGGACTGAAATGGTGTAGGAGCAGGTTTACAATTACTCATATGGAAACGAGCCAATAGATCTGTCGCATACTTAGGCTGAGAGAGAAAAATACCATCGGCCATATGCTAGATCTGAAGACCCAAGAAATAGTGCAA
The DNA here is from genome assembly GCA_034641835.2 of Pinus albicaulis. Taxonomy (NCBI): domain Eukaryota; kingdom Viridiplantae; phylum Streptophyta; class Pinopsida; order Pinales; family Pinaceae; genus Pinus; species Pinus albicaulis. Next base: position 1,410,557,059 of record CM076574.1, read on the forward strand.
TGTATCGAGATTTGTCATCTCAAACTGCTTCTGAAGAGCAATTTTCATATCTTGAATTAATACAAGCTGACTGCCAGTGATAATTAGATCATCCACATATAAAACAATAATGAAGACATTATCACCAAAGTTCTTAACATACAGATTTGAATCAAATATACAACACTTAAAACCATTATTAAAGAAATATGCATCAATTTTATCATACCAAGCCCTAGAGGCTTGTTTGAGACCATATAAGGATTTGTGTAATTTGCATACTAAACTTGAGGATTTAGCAGAAATAAAACCAGGAGGCTGTTGCATATAAATTTCTTTAGTAAGATTGCCATTTAAAAAAGCACTTTTAACATCCATTTGATGAATTTCCCACTTAAAAGATGCAGCAAGCGATAAAATGGTTCTTATTGTTTTCATTTTAGCAATAGGAGAAAAAGTTTCATTATAATCAATACCTTCAAGTTGATTAAAGCCTTTGGCAACTAATCTAGCTTTATACTTTTCGATCTTTCCTTCTGCAGTGAACTTAGTTTTATAAACCCATTTACAACCAACTAAATTCTTTCCTAAAGAAAGAGGAACAAGAGACCAAGTCTTGTTTCTCAAAAGAGATTCATATTCAACAGACATAGCTTGTTCCCAATGAGGATTACCCTTAGCTTGAGCATAAGTAGCAGGATCATCTGTGGCCAAAACTTCGGTCATAAGAGCAAAGTTAGATCTAGTTCGACGAGTGTCGGAATGATTTCCGACCTCACTACTTGCAGATTCAAGGGTTTTCGGAGCCCAAACAGGAAGAATAGAAGGAACATGAGTCACTTCAGGAGCTTCATGAGTTTTAGGTGGAATACTTGCGGGAGAGGGAGAATCAAGATCAACAAGAGGCACATAACTGGAAAAAGGAGTAACAGGAATAGGAGTAACAGGTGGTATTGGTAAATTCAGGGTAACATGAGTTTCTACAGACTCAGGCGGGGAAGAGACTTCATGAAATTGAACATCCCTTCTGATTATGACACTTTGATTAGAAGGATCAAACAATTTGTAAGCCTTGGAATTCTCATCATAACCAATGAAGATACACTTGTGAGATTTGGGTTCTAACTTTTTCCGTTTTTCATTAGGAATATGAGCTCAACATTCACAACCAAACACCTTAAAATTACTAATATCTGGTTTCACTTTAAAGCAATTCTTTTCAGGATGGTTAGTTTTACCACAATGCTTACAAGGACCATACACTTTTTCTTCTTACTAGTTTCATGATGTGCATGAGAAGCATGACCATTATTATTAGTATGATTAGAAGTGTGTGAACAAGAACCTTTGGCATTATTAAAACTTTTCTTAGGATTTTTATTATGTGCCATAAGAGCTTTATTAGGTGAGACTTGTCCTGAAGCAATCATCCTTTCTTGCTCATTTATCAACCCTTTATAGAAATCATCAAAAGTAGGTTTCGTGGTACTTTGAGACAATTCAAGAGCCCTATTCTTAGTTTGGATGAACATGTCAAAACAAGATGGAAATTTTTGTTCTATAAGAATGATAAGAGCAGTGTCTGTCTTCTTGTAATCTTTACCACAATTATTTAACTTTTCATTTAAGGTTTTGAATTCAACAAGATATAATTCTACTCTATCAAAGTTAGTAGGATCTAGCTCATGAATCTTCTTTTCAAGGTAATAAGCAGAAACATCATCAGATTTATCAAATAAAGAAGCAAGAATTTCCCATACCTCAACCGGGCTGTCTTTTGCCTCAATACTTACCTGAAGACTATATGAAACCGTTTGACCAATGAACCCTCTTGCTTGATCAAACTTTTCTTCCCATTTAATCAAGGCTTGAGCATCTTTAGGTTTCTTGTGTTCAACATTAACCAACCTCCATAGATTCTTACTCCTGAGAACATCAATCATTTTCCTTTTCCATGCAAGATAGTTAGAACTGATAAGTTCAGGAACATAAGCCACTTCTGAAGTCATAATGATAGAAATTTTGACAATAAATATAAATCCAAATGCCAGAAATGACAAGAGAAAAAGTGGATAGAAAACTGTAAATTTTTGCAGTTCATTTGTCGTCACCAAAAACCTGAAAACACTACCAATCTTAAATCAGCGATAACTTTGCTTTCGGGACTCCGTTTGAGTTGATTTTTTTTTTTGAAATTGGGTAGCTTGGTGAGAGGAACCCAAATATCTACTCTTTCCTGGGAGATTCTGCACAAAAGGTAATAGATTTAACAAAAACGTCAGGTGGCAAAACAAAAAAACACTCAATAATGCTCCAAATGCTTATTATAACCAGTTTTTGGAAATGGCGCAGCCACTTTGCATCAATCTATGCGGCCGAAATTCTAATCTGAACCCTCAGTTTGCCAATCTTCTGACCTATAAAAAAACAAAAACTGCCGTAACTGAATATTGCAACCGGAAGATAGATCTCCTTCAGGAGGATTCAAAAAACATATAGATCTTATAGAAAAACAATCAAGAACCCCTTGAAAATCCAAAAAACATACAGATCTTATAGAAAAACAATCAAGAGCCCCTTGAAAAAAAAATCTGCAAAAAAACTACACAACAAAGTTAGGGTTATGAGAAAAAAAATCTCATATATGTAGAATCATGCCCAGATATGAAGAGAAGCCTAATGGCTACCAGATAGAAAACAAATCTACAGAAAAAATGAGTGCCTAGATAATAAAAATGAAGATACATGTTGATGGTTAAATTCAAAGATGTTAGATCATAGTAGTTAAATTCAAAGATGTTAGATCATAGTAACCATGGCTCTGATACCATGTGAGAATATTAGATCTACTAAACTAGCTATCTATCTAAGAAACCAGCAACATATCAACATATAAATAAGAACAGAAAGAGAACAAGGAAAAACAATACAACAGATATATGTGGTTCACCCAATTGGGCTACGTCCACGGGAAGATTGTCTTCTATTATCTCCAGAAATCTCCTCCAATCTTACAAAGAGAGCAACTACAAATAACCCGATACAAATAACAGTATGAGCACAAGATGAGATGTGATGGTAATTAAAAAGGCTCCCTTGACCCTATTATATACCCAGAGATGTGGAGGAATTACTCTCACATATTGAATGTGGGATAATATAATTCTCCAAAATAACACCTCTTTATGTAATAAATGGGTACAAGAGTATACTATGCCATAATGAATATGGGATATAATGTGTTACTCTTTTACATAAGATTGTATTCAACTTCCGACATAATACAAAGACATTATTACCTTCCAAGGAATATAACATATTCCAACACGACGGTCTGCAATAATCAGTCCAAGTCAATGGTTCAACCTGCTCTGAAAAGTTCGGTCAACCCATCAATTAATTTGGCCTTCCTTAGTCAAACTTGATCAAAACAAAGACAAAATTCTTCCAGTAATTCGGTCAAATTCCACAGTTAAGTCTGCGGTCAACCTTAGTCAAATTGCCTAGAATCATTTGGTCAAAATCTCCCTCGATTCGGCCTTCCAAGACAGTCAAGAATTTCAGACAAATCAATGAAATGTCTTAGTTAAAGCAGCAACAAAAGTCTCGGTCAAAGCACAGGTTTAACCTGCAGTCAACCTCAGTCAAATGAGCCCTGAATAGAGAAAGAATGTGGTCAACTTAGAGTCAAACCCTTTTGTAATTTTTGGCCTACAACCACAAAGAAAATCTCGGTCAAACTGAAGTAGAAATGCCCAAGTCAAAGGAGGTGAACGCAACCCAAAACAATCCAAAATAGAAAAGTCAACTTCAATAGAAATGATCTATCTCTCTCTCTTCCTTTGCACGTGTGGATGCCTCTTGCAATTTCAGATCAAATGTGACGAGTTTATGGATGCCAAATGAGGGTCAACACAAGGTCTATTTATGTGTGATTTTGGAGGGTTAATTTCACATGTGTGAGCCGTCTTGAAGACTTTGAGGTTGACTTGTCAGGGATAAAAAACATGACTATTTCTTCATCGTTTGTAAATGAAATTTCGCCCATAGCTACCCAATTTTCAACACTCCCTCTCAGCTAGGGAGGAATTTCCAATTGCACCATAAGTCTTGTCTAGGATGTACTTGTCTCAACATAAGAGAAGCTCATCTCATCTCATAGAAGAAGAATGATCCATAATCAGTGGTAAAAGGAGATCAATTTACCACAACCAAGTCCATGGTAGCCACAAATGACCTTGGTAAAGATCACACACACCCTACTAGTCTCCAGGTAAAGTCGAAGCATGTGATTCGACCAAGACCTAGAAGATCAATCTAGGCATCCAATATTAGTGATCCGAGATCCTAATCTGGCTGAGATCAATACACCTTAAATACTGATATCTAGGTCAGGCCCTAGAGAATCTGTTTAGGTCAAATATTCAGTACACTCACATTGATCTAGAGGACAGGAAAGCCTAGATTGAATGCCATCAAAGTGAGATAACTGAAGAAGTTCGTATCTTTGCTTTGATCATTTGCAAAATTTGTTAAAGTCAAATCTTGTCCTATGCAAGCTCTGTGGCTCAGATCGGTGGCATATGAATTCTATACTAACCAAGCCTTAAGGTATGTCCAAGCATTTGTTGTCACTCGTTGAATGCACTATGGAATTCGAAGAAAACTATTTTGTATTATGAAGCAGTCCATTAAGTTGTAGACATACTGTAGATGTCTCTTCAAACTTCAGTTTATAAGTCAAATGTTGTAATGGATTCTGAGACTCAAATGTATATCCTATATATAAGGACCAGCATTGCATGAAGGCTAACCATATCAATTTGTTTTCTTTTGGCACCCAAATTGCAATACTATCTTTATAATAAGGTATGGTCCTTGAGATTTATTGTATATTTATTGCATTGAGAACCATTATAGTTCTTTAAAACTATCTCATAAAGAATCCCTAAGTCCGAGGTTTGTTCAAGAGTTCTAAAGCCATGTCCAACTTCTGTGGCTTGCTTGTGGAAAAGTTCAAATTTTGGTAGAAGTAATGTGAGCATTCTCATGGCAAATATATCTTTTATAATGAAGGTCAACATGAGTGTTGAATATTGTAAAAGCATGATTATTGTTCTCTATACCAAGCTAAGTCAAGACAAAATAGAGATGTAGCCTGGTTAATGACATCAACTTTTATATGAAGTGTTAACCATGTACATGTCAATAGTTCTAGGAAGCAGAGTACACAACAATTGACAAATTTTTTTTTTGAGTCATTATCATCATTGTAATCCAAAATTCTGTAGTTATATTGTAAAAGTGATTCTAGTATGACTATAAATACATGTAACAACACCTAGGTAAGCCTTTGATTCTTAACAAAGGATTTCACTTTAGGGAGTTTTTTAAACTCCCTAAATTATTTGTGTTTCTAAACACAAATAATTAGCAGAGTTTTTCTCCCAGGTATCCCCCAAAGCTAAGGTAGGATCCCCTTATAAGGTCTTAGGTGATTCTTAGTGTTATCGATTCAATATATTTTTATTATACTAGATCATGTGGCTTGTGTTGCAGAATTTGGTTGAGTCTAAAGAGTTCATGTTTATTGTAAACTTCCCCTTCTATGGGTGTTTATTGTAAAATATTGATGTAAAAAATTGTTAATTTTAGTTAACCATGGTATGTTCTATGCTTAGAGCAATTTACTTCAATTTATCTCATTATCCCAATTCAATTTCTAGTTATGCAATCACATAAACATTGACAGTAAATGCTGATAGAACATAAATAAATCGACAAAAGACAAGCCAAGACAAGAGACACAGTAAGTTGGCAGATGCTAGGGAAAAACCCCAATGCGGGGAAACCCCTTTGATCAAATCTTCTTATTATTCTTCAAATTCAATAGAGAGAGTCAATGTTGGTCAAACCAACAAAATACCTCCCAATGGAGCTCGGTCAAGGCCAGTCAAAATCGGTCTCTTCTCATAGTCAAAGTCAACCCAAAACAGTCTGAATTACCTCAGTCAAACTCGGTCAACGCAAAATCAAACTTCTGTCAATGCAGTGGTCAACGCAGCAGTCAAACAACTCAGATTTCCTTGATTTCTGTGCCAGCAAATTCGGCCTCCCAAAATCGAAATCTGTCCCAAAAATCAAAGTCAAATGATGTGAGTTGACCCAAGGTCAACGCTGCAACAAAAACCCTTGAAACAGTCTGAAAACTTCAACTTCTCTTTCACACGTGCGGAGGAGAGAGAATGTCTCCTAAGGTTGTACGAACTAATCAGAAGGAGAGAGATGTGTGAGGAGATGATGATGAAATGAGGTTTGTGTCTCTCCTTTTTATATCCATCACCGAGGGTGTATGGCACACCTTTTGGGGCTTGTGAGCCTACATTACAAATCTAGCCGACCTTGACAAATTGCACATGAGTGGAAAAATAAATTCAAAATCCAACTTCTGTTCATCCAAACAAGATGATCTTTAGATCAATCTTGCACCTCTCTGAAAGAGTAATCCAAGAAAAATATCATCTCTATTATATGAGTAGTGCAACATGGAGTTTGGTGCTAGTTTCCAATTTTAACACTCATTCTCAACTAGGGAGAACTCCACCTGTCCATCCATCTGTCAACTTGTGCAATCTTGTCATCTAGTACTATCATGTACTATCATATATCATCCTGTCATCCTGCTGTCTCTGTACTTGTTAGGATATTCCGACACATAGGAAATAGTTAAGAATAACTTAGTCTAGTGTAGAGTTAGGTAAAGTGTGTTTCTTTACTATGTACATTTGTAACTTATAAACCGACGGTCACGATTTGTAGTGATTCGACGGTTCACTCTCTCCTCGGTATTAACGACACTTGTTCCGTGGCTTAATACCCCATTGGTTCATGATCTCTATTTAAAGAGCATGGAGGGTCATTTGTCCGTTAACCGTTTATGAGAGAAACATATGTAACTTTTCTTTTTATATTAATAAATTGCCTGAAGTGGCCGCGTTGGCTCAGGCCGTGGACTGTTTCCCTCTTCGAGGGTTTTAACCACGTGATAATACTGGTGTACTGATTTGTGATCTGTTTGTGAGCAGTGACCTTTGGTTTTTGATCTAAGGAACTTACCCTGTAAATTCCTACATGGTATCAGAGCTATTTTGAGGGCCGCATCCCTTGTTGATCCAAATCCGAAGCCGGTTTGACTGCATGTGACTGCTGTTTTCTAGATCTAGTATTTCTGAACATTTTCGGGCCTGGAGAACTGCTTTGTTGTGTCCAGAGCATCTGTTAGAGTGAGGAACACCTTTCGTTTCATGCGAAAAGGTTTCCGACTGCCCAAGTTATGATAGTTTAGACCTGGAGGTATAAAGTATCTGTTTTGCAGTTATATTTGTTAATACTTCTGCTTATTTCGGTTCCCTCTGTTTATTTTCAGTTTTTAGGTTTTATTTATTTTCCGATTCTATACCCTCTTCTTTGTCTATGCTCTTTGTTTTGCGCTGCGTGTGATCTCGGCAAATCAGAAACAAGAAAAAGGATTTTTTTGCTACGTATGCTCTTTCCCCGCATCCTTGTGCGAACTCGGGAAATCAGAAATAGTGAAACAAATAGATAGTTGTCGGTGTTATCGCTTGCTGCCTACACTACCTACTAGTTAGTGGGAAAAGCCTTCAACCCCACCAGGTGTGATTAGTGGCAAGGAACTCAGAGAAGGGGTTGTCACCTATTCCCAAGTCTCTCCGTTTTAAGCTATCTCCTAGGTTAGCTAAGGAGGGTGGTCCCTAAAGGAGAACTAAGTCAAAGATGTGAGGTTTCTAGGAGAATTGATTAGAAGGAATTACTTATCAAAGATGACTCAATTTCAAGATGTAAACAAGCATATAAGTATATGAGCAATATTCAATGATGTGTTCAAAATATAGACCAGTGCGTTAAAGTAAATGATAAATGCTTGCTCAAAAATGAAATCCAAGATACAATGACAATAATCCCACAAAGGAAGTGTTAGACCAAGATTAAGATATAAGCATCACTTGCAATAAATGAAAAAGTACTTGTAAGAAAGTGCTCAAGTAACAAAGGATAATGACATTAAATATTCATGAGCTAAATAACCACCAAAGTAACAAGTACATGAAATAGAAAAATTGCGAGTAAATTTGTGATGTGAAGGTGCTTTTGGTTTATTTTATTAGTAGAATTCTAAAACAATTTTCAATTTAACTCCTGTCCCCAGACCTCACCCTTGTCTAAAATCCAGGTCTCACGGTGAGGAGTCAATAGGGGTGGAGGGTCCCTAATGTCTATAAAACCAACTTAAGTTGGAGGTTAATTTTTGGAGATGCAAGTCTAATATGAAAAGTGAAATGCCTAAATGATATGAAAGTGAGTTTGCAAGTGCTATGTAAAAGATGGAGATGATTCAATTAAATATGCTTCATAGTTAGAACAATAACTCAAGTTGCCATAAATTGAAAGTGCTATGCTTCTTTACTTGTAGTATATTGTGAAACTTATCCAAATGAGAAATAGATCACAAAACATAAGTAAGTGATGGAAAATGAGATTGCAAATTAGGAAATTTAAAGGACTATGTGATCTAAGCAATTAATGAAATGAAAATATGAGTTATTCACATGCAACTAGATTAGATTAGCAAACGAAATGATAAATGCAAGTGATTTAGTTGAGAAAATTAAAAAAAAAAAACTAGGCAAAAGAAAGTTAACCACTCAAAAAGATTTCCTCCCTCTAAATGAGTAGGTGAGATACCATGGGAAAAACTTCCCAAGCTCCCTCAAGAAAAGTCAGCTCTTTATTAATGAAAGTGAGGCCCTTTTATAGAAATGAGGGGCTTGGGAAGAACTTAGAATATGCGTTTTAAATTTACTTTTTCCCAAAGTTACAAGTGTAAGATTTTAAATATTTACTTGTGAGATGTTTACAAAGTAAAGGCTTAAAGCCTTGAGGTGAATGGTGGTTACAATTCCTCAAAAGAATGAGGCTTTAGAAGTAGAGGTGAAGTGATAAGGCGAAACTTGGATTTGAGGTTCCAAATGGAAGAGTGTTCCTTAGCCTATGCTTTAGCTCCCTTTCTTCAAACCTAGATTGCTTCCAAGAACACCTATAGGCAAACAAGCAAAAGAGTTAGTATGCCAAAGAAATAGTGTTGAAATATGTGAGAGGAAATCACATGCATGCGAAGGAAAAAGTTAGAAACTCAATGCAAGTATAAAATACACTTTATATTACAAATTCCCTCACTAAGATCAGCTTGAAAGAGTTGATTTAGTGATTGAAAATTGGGATTTAAATCCAACAACTTAGCCTCAAATGCTAGATAAAATAGATATGTGCACGAATGAGAAAAGAAAATATATAATTTTTTAGAGATGGAATAGAAGAAAAGGGCTCATGAAACCCCCTTTTAGATAAATCTCTTGATGTCTTATGAGATTGTTGGCTTGAACAACTTGTGGGATCTTTGATATCCTTGGAGCTGACTTATTCCAACCGAAGAAGTTTTCACACTCCAATAGACTTGGTAACCTATCCTTTGAACACACAAATTTCTGCAAAATAATTGTTAGTGCAAAGAAACTTGGCATATAGAGGCCACGTTGAGATTGTCATTCCACCGAAAATAACAAGCTACAACAAGAGCACAAAATATACCAAGTCCAAAGGAGATCTGAGATAGCTACAAATCTCCCCTCTCTAGACAATAGTGCCTTCAGGCAAATGCAAAAAAAAGACCAACTAGATTTCAATGTGAAGTAAATAAATAACAACATCAAATGAAACAAGTATACCTCATCAACCAAAGAATGCACCACAAGAGAAGCTAGTAACCCCAAAGATTTTCCTTTATTCAGCTCAATAACAATTTCGGCATAGTAACAATAAACACAAGCTTCAAAAAACCATCGTTACAATGAGAGCCCAAGGCTCAATTTATATAAAAACTGGAGAAGATCTCAATGATGAACTTCATGACAAGTGGCTAGAGAGAGATGATTCCAATGTTCTAACAAATCTTCAACTGTGTGAAGTCAATCTCTAAACCAAATCAAGCTGCCCAAGTGTAATTTCAATTGGCTGTAGGTGGCAGCGAAAATGCAATTTGAGCTGCTGTAGGTGGGCAGCGTATTCCTTTTCTTTCATGTGCCAACTCTGTTCTGGACAGATGTGAAATCAAATAAGAGGAGGGGGAACACACTCCCACTAAATCTTCCAACAACTAACCCAAGAATGACACCTCTGTTAGTGCCAACAAGCTGCTATCAACTGCTGTACGTATCTCTTTGTGTGACTGTCATTGCGTATTAACTGAATTGAACTGTTGTTGGCTGTTATAGATGATGGCTGCTTGGTACGTGTAAAGTTTGGTGGAGACATATCTCCCCAAATATCTAAATCAAACCCCAAACAAATCAACCACATGTACGCTGATTTTTTTTCTTGCTACGTGGAGTTTCTTTGTGCTGGCTGCGTGGAACCTTCTTTAGTGGCATGTGCATAAATCTTCATAACTATGCGTATACCATGTAAGGTGGGTCCATTCCCCATTTACTTTATTAAAGCCTAAACTTTATAATATGCCATTCTCATTTGAATTAAATCATACTTGACTTTTGGCCATACGTAAGTTTCATGCAACCAACGTGGGACCAGCTTGACTTGGCACTTGGATCTTTGAATTTGACTTATGTGGTGGGCCCCACATTGCTGCTACATCACCCTTGGCTTCCCCTCTTACTTCCCATGTCAAATTTTGGCTTATTTGATTTTGGAAAAAAATAATTAGTTTTTCTAATTTATTCAATTCTTTTGAATCTTTTCTCATTTTTACCACTGACATTAGAAAAATCGTCTTTTGAGGGACTATAAGTCGTTTTTTTGACCCTCAAAGTTGGTCCTAGGATAATGCTAGGTCTTTGAGGATGAAGTTCGAGTGGTCACACGCCCCAGACATTTCCTAAGGCCACTTATTTACATCATTACATAGAAATTAATTAAAAAATCCCATTTTGCGAGAAATTTTTAATTATTAAAAAATTCTACTTAGACCTAGTCAAATTCCGCGAAATTTCAGAGATGACCTAGCATGGTAATATACATCGACTCTAGACACTAAGACGTGTTAGGGGCTCAACTTTCAAGCCGTCACCTCGGCTTTGGGGTAATGCAATGAGTGAAAAAACCTATAAAATTATTCGCCGCTAAAAAGAAGGAATAATTAACCAAGTGAAAAAAACACTCCAAGGTATACTCGATTGCTAATCTAGTCCCAACATCCTAGGCCTGTTACATGGCTTTATTCATCATGCTAGTGACATTTATACAATATCCCCGAAGGGCTGTGAATTCTGAAGACTGAAGAAGAAAATGATAAGAAGAAGAAGTAGAGTTTAAAAACTCTGTTGAACTGATGATATCTGATGGCACAAGTATCTTCTGGTTCATCCTTGGGCATGGAGTCTTCACATTATCATTAGGTGCCACTCTAGTGGTCAACAATTGGTAAGGCTAACTGAAAATCTAACATTTTGCCGTAAGGCTTGCATTTCGTTTTTTTTGCTCGGTTTTTGTGTTTTTTTGTGCAGGAAAAGGCACGCACACTGAACAATAAAAAAAAAAAAAAAAAAAACCCTTCCTCCTTTCAAGCATTTATAGAATCCTTTTACTATCTCACTTGGTGAGGAGTTAGTTTATGAGAATAGAGGTCTTGGGTTCAAGTCTCTCTCTCAAGCTTCTTTTTGTAAAAAGTTTTTGTTAAAGGGGCGGGATTTTTTTTTTTTAAGTTGAACTTCATCATCAAATTTCAAACCGTTCCCGTAACTATTCGACATCTACAACTCAGTTTTTTCAAAGGGCATAACTTCTTCATCCGGAAGCTGTTTCTCGAGCCATTTTTTTTGAAACGGCCTAATTTTTCGAGATCTTTCTATTGGAGCAGTGAGTTTCAGCTTTTCTCAGCTTCAATTTAAAAAAAAAAAAATGGAAAGTGTATGCCCGATTATTCTTAACAGCACCAATTATTTCCAATGGCTACCTCACATGGTAGATATACTTAGAAGTAAAGGGATTTATAGAATAGCTACAGGACAAGAAACTAAACCTTCCGATAATGATAAAGTCGATAATGGGAAAATAAACAAGATCAAGCACGAGGGTTGATAGGAATGTCCATTGCTCAAGATCTTCGATTTCATATCATTGACATTGACACCCCTTATGAAGCCCTGGACAAGCTAAATACTGTATTTGGCATTCAAAATCAAGTCAGAGCGCACCAACTTGAAAATGAGTTGCTTACTTTGGACCCCAATAATTTCTCCTCTATTGAGGATTTTTGTCCAAATTGAAGACCCTTAGAGTTCTTTTAGAAGGTTGTAAGGTCAAAAAGGAAGATGGTAGCCTCATCTACTGCATTCTTGCTAAGCTTGGCCCTGCATACTTTGTATTTGTTTCCGCCTTCCATTCGACTAGAGAAGCCATCATTTCTTCAAGAACCACGTACAAGAACCCATCTTTTGATGCCTTTTGCGATTCTTTGATAAGAGAACAAGAAAAACTCTTACACCTTGGTCTTATCACTTCTGGAAACGCTTCTAATAAAGCCTTAGCAGCCCAACAACAATCATATCAAAAGAATCCCAATAAGCAGTATCCTAAAAAGTATGGTTCGAAACCAAACAAGGGTCCTAAGCAATTTCAGCCGCAAACTGAAAAAACAACTCACCAAAATGATAAGGAAAATAAAAATAAAGGGAAGAAGACTGATAGACATTGCAACTTTTGCAATTGTGATGGCCATATAGAGTCCAAATGTTTTAAGAAGATGGAAGCCTTAGAAGCAGTAATGAAGAAGCACAACATCAATTTGGAGCACTCTTCACCTTCATCTTCAGGAATTGCACTTTCTGCCTGTGGTTGTCAAGCATCAAGATCTGGTTATGCATTAAATGTATCTTCCTCTTCTCATTCTCATGAGTGGCTCATTGATTCTGGAGCTTCTTATCACATGGTAAAAAATAAAGCCATGTTTTCTTCTTTAAATGATTGTAACACCAAATATATTTATGTTGCTGATGATAGATCTCTTAGTGTTGTAGGATCTGGAACCATTCATCTAGATAATGGTCAGTTTAATGATGTACTGTGTGTTCCTACCTTGTCATGCAACCTTCTATCTGTTTATCAAATAACTCATTCAGGTGAAGGGAAAATAGTAGAATTCTCACCTCATGATGTTGTAATCAAGGGGCTCAAAGATCTTAAACATATTTTAGCTACTGGCATTGCTGATGATTCCACAAGGTTGTATAAGTTTGACAACTTTGGGTCATCATGTCTTCCCTCTGTTTTTGTTGCTCATAATAATGATGTGAGCAAACTTTGGCATGAGCGATTTGGTCACTTAAACTATCGCTCTCTTCAAACTCTATGTAAGGAAAATATGGTGACGGGCCTTCCTATGGTATCTTGTCGAGATGGTGTTTGCTCCGAATGTGTACTCGGAAAACATCATCGGGATAGTTTTGACAAACGTGCCTCTTGGCATGCTTCAACCCCTTTGCAGCTTGTGCACAGTGATTTATGTGGTCCACTTCCTGTTGTTTCTTTCTCTGGTTGCAAGTACTTCTTAACTTTCATTGATGATTTTTCTAGATGCACTTGGGTATACTTCTTAAAACTCAAGAGTGAAGTTTTTAACATGTTCTTGGCCTTTAAGGCCTTTGTTGAGAAACAATCTGGACATCAAATTCTTAAGTTAAGATCAGAGAATGGAGGAGAATATGTTAACAACAAATTTATCAACTTCTGCACTGAACATGGCATTCAATTGCAACATACTGTTCCATATACTCCACAACAAAATGGTGTAGCTGAAAGGAAGAATCGCACCTTAAAAGAAATGGCTAATTGTATGCTTCAATCTAAAGGACTTGGCCTCAATTTTTGGGCAGAAGCCATTAACTGTGCAAATTACATAGTAAATCGCACTCCTACTAAGGTTTTAAAGAATATAACTCTAGAAGAAGCTTGGAGTTCAATCAAACCAGATGTAAGTCACTTTCGTGTTTTTGGAATTGATGCTTGGGCCCATATTCCAGATGCGAAACATAAAGCCTTAGAACCTAAGAGTGAAAAATGTATTTTTGTTGGATATTCTGAAGATGTCAAAGGATATAGACTTCTTCAACCAAAATCCAAAAATATAATCATTAGAAGAGATGTAAAATTTGATGAAAATATATTGGCTTGCGAGCCTAGTTCGGCGGGTGTGCCACCTTTGGCCTGCGAGTCTGATTCGGCATATGTGCCACCTCTCTCTCTCTCTTCTATTTTTAATAGCATTCCTTCTAGTTCAGATGATGACAGCGAGGATGACAATCCTCCTCCACCTCTTGAAATTGTTCCTTATACTCCATCGCTTCCAAGATGGGTCCGCTCTACTCGGGATGCAGCATGTTCTCTTGCAGGTGACCCTGCCGATTGACGACGTACACGTTCTCAGTTTGAAAGAGCCTCTTCCTTATTGGCTCAGGTTCCAGAAAAACTTGATCCAGAAACCTTTGAAGAAGCCTCCAGTCATCCAGATTGGGATGAAGCTATGAATGAAGAGTATCGTTCCTTATTGGCAAACGATACTTGGGATCTTGTTCCTCTTCCAAAAGGAAGAAAAATTGTTAGATGCAGATGGGTTTACAAAACCAAGTTTGGACCAGATGGAAAAGTGGATAAACATAAGGCTCGTCTTGTTGCTAAAGGATTTTCACAAGTTGAAGGCATTGACTATACTGAAACCTTCTCCCCTGTTGCCAAAATGAATTCTATCCACCTTGTTCTTTCCCTTGCCGCCTCCTTTAAATGGGAAGTCCATCAGATGGATGTTAAATCCGCCTTCTTACATGGAGATTTGCATGAAGAAATCTACATGGAACAACCCCCTGGCTTTATCCAAAAATACTCCAGCCTTGTTTGTCACCTTAGGAAGTCTCTCTATGGTCTCAAACAAGCTCCTCGGGCTTGGTATGCCAAAATGGATAGATTTCTCTTAGATAATGGCTTTTCTAGGTGTCATTCTGACAACACTATCTACACCAAGAAAGTGGGCAAGTCCTTCACCATCCTTGTTCTTTATGTTGATGATCTTATCCTTACTGGTAGTGATCCAAACCATATAAACCATGTGAAGTCTAGCCTCAAAAAGAAGTTTGAAATGACAAACTTAGGACACTTGCATTATTTCCTTGGTCTTCAAGTCTTGCAATCCAAGGAAGGCATTACCCTCTCTCAATCCAAGTATGTCTGTGATCTTCTACACCACTTTCACATGGAAGACTGTAAGCCAGCCCCTTCTCCCTTTCAGTCTGGAGTCAAGCTTTCAGTCACTTGTACTACCCCTGAAGTTGATGCTACCTTATATCATCAACTTGTTGGTAAACTTCTGTATCTAACCCATACCCGTCCTGACCTTTCCTTTGCCGTTGGTCTTGTCACTCGGTTTATGCACCAACCTCATGAAAGTCACTGGAAAGCAGCTAAAAGAATAATTCGATATATTTGAGGTACAGTTTAGTTCGGGATTCATTATAGTGCAGGAGCATCTCCATTGTTGATTGGTTTCACTGATTCTGATTGGGCTGGTGACGCTGATGATCGAAAGTCTACTGTAGGATATGTATTCACTCTTGGTTCAGGACCTATTACTTGGTCTTGTAAGAAACAAAGTGCCATCTCTCTTTCTTCCGCAGAAGCAGAGTATCGTGGTGCAGTTGGAGCCAGCAAGGAAGCTATGTGGCTTCGTCAGATCCTGTCTGAATTTGGTCTCCATCAACAACATCCAACTACACTTTGGTTTGATAATCAGAGTGCCATTCAGCTATGTAAAGATCCAGTTCAACATTAGCGTATGAAACACATTGAGCTCCACATACACTTCATCAGAAAGCTCATTCATGATCGTGTTCTTGAAGTGCAGCACTGTCCAACCAATGATCAGGTAGCCGATATCTTTACAAAGGCTCTCACAGAAGCAAAGTTTACCAAACTTCGATCCATGCTTGGAGTTCAGGAAAGTTGTCATTAAGGGGGGATAGGCTCTAATGCCTCCTTCCTTCTCCTATTGTGTCACTTTTGTAAATCCTTCAATCCTATCCCAATTTGTTCTTAAGGGGGGATGTTAGGATATTTCTACACATAGGAAATAGGCTCCTTTTGTGTCACCTTTGTAAATCCTTCAATCCTATTCAAAGTTGTTCTTAAGGGGGGATGTTAGGATATTCCGACACAGGAAATAGTTAAGAATAACTTAGTCTAGTGTAGAGTAAGGTAAAGTGTGTTTCTTTACCATGTACATGTGTAACTTATAATCTGATGGTCACGATTTGTAGTGATCCGACGGTTATCTCTCACCTCAGTATTAACGATACTTGATCTGTGACTTAATACCCGATTGGTCCATGATCTCTATTTAAAGAGCATGGAGGGTCATTTGTCCGGTAACTGTTTATGAGAGAAACATATGTAACTTTTCTTTTATATTAATAAATTGCCTGAAATGGCCGCATTGGCTCAGGGCGTGGACTGTTTCCCTCTTTGAGGGTTTTAACGACGTGATTATACTGGTGTACTGATTTGTGATCTTTTTGTGAGCGATGACCTTTGGTTCTTGATTTACGGAACTTACCCTGTAAATTTCTTCATTATAGTGCAACATCATTAGGAGAACTTCAAAATAGACTTCCAACCATCAAATGATATCTTCCACGTTATCATCTAGTCTTTCAACCTTCATCAAGTGCCATCATCAATTGTGGTTATTCATTTAGTGTATGACTCCATCTGTCATCAAGGGTTAAGGTCTAGATCATCAAGGCACATGCAACATTATAGCTAGTTCAAAGACTTCTTAGGACTTCTTCATTAGTGGTTTGACATCTTCATGGGTTGACCTCTTCATTGATGGCATCCTTGTCAAATAAGAGTCATGACATCGTCATCTGGTACTAGACATTTCAACAATATTGACATTTCGGTCAATACCATATTGACATCAATGACAACCTTGATTAACAATCTCCCCCTTTGTCATTGATGGGAATATTCTTTCCCTTCCACATTTTCTCCCCCTTTGACATCAATGGCAAACAGGGTGCTCAAGTACTCCCCCCTGTCAAGATGCTTCTTTTCTTCATAAATAGTAATTCTTCATAGGAATGTTACTCCTCCTGTCATGGTGCTCTTTATTTTGGCAATGTGGTCCATGATAGATTGTATTTCTTCATGTGATGAACCAACTCCCCCTGCCTACATAAACACCTCTAGCTCAAGAAAGATTGCTTGCTTTGTGGTCTAATGGAAGACATCTTCAACAATGGTCCATCGAATGGGAAGGGATTATGTTCTTCAATGGAGTTGCTTCCGACAGACAATCTATCAAAAGATGATTGTTCATGTATGACTCATCAAGGATTTCATAGGGCCCTTTCACGGATAGCTTCTGCAAGAAAGCTCAAGAATCACAGACTCCCCCTAAATGTATGCATGGGCTCATTTTGGCAGAGTTTCATTATCAATCACTTGGAATATCAAGGATGACTTCATCAAGTCAACAACATGTGTTGTTGGTTGGAGTGTTCAAAATATTTCTGGAGGCAATTTGCTTCCTTCTCCATACTTGTGTAACTTTCTTCTCTAGCTTGGTTGTCATAGTTTTAGCTTGTTTAGGGACCCAAGTCAAGTTACATTCATGAGCCATATGTCCAATTTTATGGCAATTGAAGCATTCCATTTTGCTCATAAATGAGGATGCATTCCATTCTTGAAAAGCTGCTTCTAGGAGATTGACGGGACCATTAAATTTGTCCTTGTGGTATGCCCTACAATCCTTTGCCATATGCCCAAAGTTTGTACAAGAATAGCAATAACCAAAAAATATACTTTGGTACCTGGGAGATGAAAAGTTCCTTGAAGTACTTCTGAAGTCTTTTTGCCTTGGAATTCTTTGATGATATTCATTTCCTTTTGTATTCTTGACATCATCTGTAAATCTCCTTGGAGTAGGGTTTCTTCTAATGTCATCTTTGTTGGTCAATAATTGTCATTGATGAAATATAGGCTTTCTTGATGAGCTCTCTTAATGGAAAATTGATAGATGCTGCACTATGACATATGAGGACATATATGTGCACTATCATATGATGGCATGATGATGACATAGAAGACACACCATGATGAAGAAACTCTAATGATCTCTTATTGTCCCAAGCACCTTCTGCACTAAAATTTCATGAACACTCACAAAGAAAAATAAATTTAGACACCTTGGAGGCATCCTTTCACAATGAATCCTAGACCATATTAAAGAGGATTTTTCCCTCTTTCCAATGAGCCTTTTCTTGCCCTGAAACTCCCAGCGGTTTGTGAGATATTGGATTTTTTAAGCTTAAGAAAATATATTTTTTTCCAGCCGACCTAAGCCCACTCATTCTAGTCGGCCTCACCACCAAAGAGACATGTCCGTTCACTTAAAAAAATCTGTATATATATAAGTCTATGCTCCTTCCTTTCATATGTCAACCAATATGAAAAACCAACGAAAAATAAACAAAAGGAAGTTCACATCTTGTGAACTAAGGAAGCTGAAAGCTTAAGGTTTTATTGTTTGGGTCAAATTCTACGGTGAATACTGAACAAGATATCGCAGACTAAGAAGAAGTGCAGACCAATAATCTTTTTATCAGACATGTGAGAACAACTCGGACAAGTGGAAAAATTGCGGACATATCTGTGGAGGAAGATTAAGGGTTTGACCTGTATTAAACTGTTGTTTAGTTCTGTGGTATTACGGATATATAGAAAACAGATCTGTGGTCCTCCATAAGTCCATGCATTCTTGTCAGCGCTCTATCTGACATTGAAGTCCTCATTTTGTTGTAACCTGGGGGTGCATATCCAGTCCCTGCAGCTATGATTTTTCTCACCATTTCTTTATAGTATGGTGAATGAGTGGCATTAAATGAAATTCCATTTGCCATAAAAAGTTTGCTATGACATCATCTGCTTCATCCCTATGCATGATATTGTACATCTTTTGAATGAATTCACTTACATTAGTCCTCCTAAAACTAGAACCCCTTTGAGTAGTCTCAATTTGGATGTGACTTTGTTCATTCATACATTGGGATGGTTAGGATATTCCGACACATAAGAAATAGTTAAATATAACTTGGTCTAGCGTAAAGTTAAACAAAGTGTGTTTCTTTAGTATGTACTTTTGTAACTTATAATCCGACGGTCACGATATTTAGTGATCCGACAATTCATTCTCTCCTCGGTATTACCGACACTTGATTTGTGGCTTAACACCTGATTGGTTCATGATCTCTATTTAAATAACATGGAGGGTCATTTGTCCAGTGACCGTTTATGAGAGAAACTTACGTAAATTTTCTTTCTTTATATTAATAAATTGCCTGAAGTGGCCGTGTTGGCTTAGGCCGTGAACTGTTTCTCTCTGCGAGGGTGTTAACCATGTCAAATACTGGTGTACTGATCTGTGATCTGTTTGTGAGCGGTGACCTTTGGTGTTTGATCTGAGGAACTTACTTTGTAAATTCCTACATGGTATCAGAGCCAGATTTGAGGGCCACATCCGTTGTTGATCCAAATCCGAAGTCGGTTTTGACTGCATGCGACTACCATTTTCCAGATTTACTGTTTCTGACCACTTTCGGGCTGGGAGAAATGCTCTGTTGTGTCTGAAGCTTCTGTTCCAGTGAGGAACCCCTTTTGTTTCATACGAAAAGGTTTTCGGTTACCCTAGCTATGCCATTTTAGATTTGGAGGTATAAAGTATTTTTTTGCAGACCAGAAGCAGAAAGACGAGATTTCTATCCTACGTATGCTCTTTCCCCGCGACTTTGTGCGATCTCTGGAAATAAAAAATAACGATCTTGTATTTTTTGTTTTTGTTTGCGTCATTTTTTTGCAGGAAAAAAAGCATGCACCCCAAATAGCAAAACAAAAAAAACCCTTCCTCCTTTCCAACAATTACTAAATATTTTAACTAGCTCACTTGGTCTTAAGTTACTTTATGAGAATAGAGGTCTTTGGGTTCAAGTCTCTTTGTCAAGTTACTTTTTCTAAAAAGCTTTTTGTCAAGTTCTTTTTTCTAAAAAGCTTTTTGTCAAGTTACTTTAAAAAAAAAGGCACATATGACTTACGTTTTAAAGTTACTTTATGTAATAGTGTTTTTCACCCATTATAAAAAGTGAGTCACTTACAGTCTAAAGTCACTTTATCTTTTATTTAAGTTACATTCTACTTGGTCATTAGTTAATAAAGTAACATTATAAAAGTGACTCTTACTTTTTTAAATAAGTGAATTTATTATATTAAGTTTGGAAAGGGGGGGAATTTAAAAAAAGGTACAACTTCATCATCAACTTTCAACCTATCACGTGACTACTTGGCATCTACTTCAACATTTATTCAAAAAGGCATAACTTCTTCATTCGAGAATCGTTTTCATAGCCCTTTTTTTTAACCGACGTAATTTTTCGAGATCTTTCCATTGGAGTAGTTAATTTCAACCTTTACAACTTCAGTTTTTAAAAATGGAAAGTGCATGCCCGGTTATTCTTAACAACACCAATTATTTGCAATGGCTATCCTACATGGTAGACTTACTTAGAGTAAAAGGATTTATATAATAGCCTCAGGACTAGAATCTAAACCCACCGATGAAGATAAAAATGCTAAATGGGAAAATAAACAAGATCAAGCACGAGGGTTGATCGGAATGTCCATTGCTCAAGATCTTAGATTTCATATCCAAGAAATTGACTCCTCTGATGAAGCTATTAAAAAGCTAAATACTGTTTTTGGCATTCAAAATGAAATCAGAGCCCACCAGCTTGAAAATGAGTTGCTTACTTTGAACCCCAATAATTTCTCCTCTATTGAAGATTTTTTGTCCAAATTCAAGGCCCTTAGACTTCTCCTAGAAGGTTGTAAGGTCAAAAAGGAAGATGGTAGTCTTATCTATTCCATTCTTACCAAGTTAGGCCCTGCATACTCTGTATTTGTTTCCACCTTCCATTCCACTAGAAAAACCCTCATTTCTCAAGGAACACCCTACAAGTCCCCCTCTTTTGATGTCTTTTGCGATTATTTGATAAGAGAACAAGAAAAACTCTTACACCTTGGTCTTATTAATACTAGAAACTCTTCTAAAAAAGCCTTATCAGCCCAACAACAACCAAATCCAAAGAATCCTAAGAAGCAACATCCTAAAACTAATGGTCCTATTGTCGCACAGATTGTTCAGGGCACCGCGACAACGGCTCAGACTGGGGGCTGTCACCTTTATCCCCAATCTCTCTCTTTAAGCTGTCTCCTTGCAGGCTAAGGGAGGTAGACCCTATTAGATAATGAAAGATAAATCCAGGAGACACAACTAAAACATCAAATACTTATGAAATGAACGAGATTCCACAGATCTAGATTAGATTTCACTTTAGAGACCAGTGCCTTATGGAGTCAAACAGAATCCCGTTATGCAATTATAAACCAGTAAGTGATGACTAACTGCTGCTTATTAAAACACGATTGATCAATGATATTCAATTGAAAAACACAACCATGAAACAGTAAGATGAAAATGCCAGATATCCGCAATATTTCCAGATTTATGACGCTTCAATTAACTTCGATCAGAAAATATTTCGAATTTACATAGTCATTCTTAAGATAAAATTTCGAAAAGCTCATTTGACCATAAAAGATATTTTGAGAATTTTTTATTATTTTTTGGATTTTGAAATATTTAATTTTTTATTTTTTTTATAATTTTTTATTCTAAAACAAAAATTCTAAATCTAAGCTAAACTAAAATTAAAACTAAAGTAAAACTAAATTAAAACTTAAACTAAAAAATGTAAATTTAAATCCTAACTTTAAATCTATGCTAAAACTAAAGTAAATCTAAAATTAAACTAAATCAAATTAGAACTAAAACTAAACTCTAAAACTACAACTAAAATCTACGGCCAACAATCTAAATCTAAAAGTGAGTAAAATTAAATCTAAGTCTAAATCTAAAGTTAATCTAAATCTAACATTTTAAAACTAAACAAATAAAACAAATTGAAAAACGGAAGCCGACTCACTTAAAAATAAAAATAAAAAAAAACGAAACCTAAATCTTAAAAGCTATACTATATACAAATTTAAAATCTAACAATAAAATAAACTAAACATCGAATCAAAATTTAAAACTAACGCTTACGACTATGCTAAACAAATGAATGATATAACGCTGTCACAAACAAATTCGATTCATGAAATATTTTAACGCGTTTTTTTTTTATGTGTGCATTGGTTTGCTGTTTTCGATTTGCAAGCTAGACGGACGTGTGCAGGAGCTCGAGGACGGCAGCAGCAAGCTTGGAAGATGGCGTGAAGAAAAGCTCGGACAGGCAGAAAATGATGCAAGTCAAGGCAGCGTGAAAGGAGTTTACAGATGCAGCGCGCGTTTGAAATTTCTGCCTTGCGTTTTCAGCGATTCGATGGGTCTTCAAGCAGAAAAATGGCAGCGTATAGGGTTCGATTGGCAAAGGAAATAGATGGCAGCGTGTAGGGTTCGATTGGCAAAGGAAATAGATGGCAGCGTGAGGGAAATGGAGACGTGAGGGCAAAGGGCAGAGATGAATAATGAATGAACAGCGATTGAACCCAACACATTTAAATCACCCAGCAACTTAAAAAAACTCTTCAATGTAAGCTCAGATTTATAACGCTCCTTTAAAAATAACGCCCAAATTTGCCCACAGTGGGGTTTCTGAGGCCAGATCTGCCTTAGATCCTAAAAAAATTTCCGATTTAACCTGCAGCCTGCAATAATCATTCAGATCCGAAATACACACCCAGAGAAAATTAAACCCTCACAGATAAATTACAAATTTACACTAATTTACAAATTTAAAAAACCCTCATGGTTAGATCTGAAATCCATTTAGCACAATTTTCAGAAGTTTAAAATTTAAGTGGGAGGCACAAGCCTTCGAAACCCTGCAAAATCACAAATATCGTAAGATAGACCCAGAATTTAACAAATAAAGAGCTTATCAGATTTATGCTTATTGAGAGTCGGCTGGTCCAACCGAAGACTTCCCAAGACGCCCAATCTTAAAAAAAATTTCCCTGCACACTTAGATCTGAACTTTAGACTGATAGAGATTTAAGAAAACAACATGAGACCCTTAGAAAAATCAGAATGTTATTTTATAAACCCAGAAAACTGCATAAGATACCTATATGCAGATTAATCCATGAAGGCCATCAACCATAAAATGCAAGAAACCAAGTAGCAAAGTTTAGAGACAATTCACCACATAGATCTGAGAAGGAACATCCAGATTTGTAACCCCAAAGTCTTTAGCTTTATTCCTCAAAAAGTTTACAAGAGCTTCTAAGAGCAAGTGCACGATTCTGAGATCGGATGATTCAAGAATGACAAAGACCTCTAAATTTATAGGACTAGATCTCTAACGGCTAGTTTGGATGATCCTCGTCAAAATAATCTCAACCGTCCAAAAGATTTAATTATCTTTTAATCCGGAGCGTTGAAATTAAATTTTTGGGGAAAAAACGAATTTATCATTTAATTCAATTTTAATTAACTCAAAAATACTATTTTTGAGTTAATTACCCCAAAATTTTGACTTTGACTTAACCACCAAGGTCCAAGGGTCCAATATTTCTTAAAATTCTCAATATTCCCTTGGTTTGGGGCTTTCAAAATCATTTTCCAAGGACCCACAAATTTTGCCTTTAAAGATTTAATCCTAACTTAGGACCCTAAATTAATTAAATTTCTGGTTTAGGATTTTATTAATTAATTGACCAGAAAATTTAATTAATTGACTAAGAGGGGATTATAATTATTTTTCCAACCCTCTTTTACATGAGATAATACATTTACGTACATGAAGGGGGAAAACCCATTCGCATAGACCCTCAAATAAATACCCAGTTCTGCGACTCAACATATGATCTAGTAGACCAAGTAGTTCAAACTACTTTTACAAGGACTCGATAGAACACTAGGACTCACTTAGCATGCTGATGACAAAATCCACCCTAGCTTTGGGGTGAGGCCGGAGGGAAAAACTCTGCCGATCACTTTCGTGAATCAGTGAGACAAAAAACCTCCTAGAATGGAAGTCATCAACAACATACTAGGCTTACCTAGGTTGTTACATACATGAACGGTCTTACTTAGATCATTTACATCATTACATGCAGAATGGGTTTACATCATTTATAAAAATTGTCGACTGATGATGGAATCTGAATGGCGCAACCACGTCGAACATGACGAATCCCATTCCAAAAAATGGGGGTGTACTGCTATGGGGTAGTTGACGAAGTGTGGTCAACATCTGGCTCTACTTGGGGACACGTTGCTTCGTTGAAGGAATGTGAGAATCCAGAATCTGCATCCAAGCAACACACAAGATTATATAAGTAGCGTCCATCCAAATATCATCATATAACATTAAGCTCATGAAAAATAGAAGCTCTTCTTTTATTTATTATTCTATTTAACATGAAAGGTAAATCTACTCTAACTGCAAAATGAAATGCTGAAATAACGAGGAGTAGGGTTAGAAATACAATACAGAGGATGCCCTGTGGCATCAGATGTGCTCAATATAGTGTATGCTAAGCATTTGCCTACTTTTAGGCAAGTCTGTTGGCTGCTTTTCAGATGTGCCATGGCCGATCTTGCATAATGTAGGACTCTGTTTTATCCGAATGTCAAGCTGCTCTTGACCATCAGACGAATCAAACCGCTTACTTTTTCCTTTCTTTTTCTTTCTCTTCGTCTGAGTGGGTTGTGATGTCAACAATGAGGCTATTGTAGATTTCTTGTCCTTATCTTGAAATTCCTTGTACAAAACCTTTGATGAACCTGGAGCGCAACCAATCTTATTTTGAATATACTCTGTTAAAGGTTACACATAAGCTTGGTCTTTTTCAACATCCTTTGTAGCCATAGTTAACTCTTCCTTAATGGGAAAAGTGACCTCCGTGTGATGAGATGGAAACTGCTTCAGCAAACTGGGAGGCTTATGTGAAGTTCGAGGAGGACATGGCCTTCAGGAGGTCACGGGAGTTAGAGTATCTAGATCAGCCAGACCCTCAGCAGCAGCTGAGTCAGTCGCAGGGATCCAGTGGGCAGGGATCAGGAGGATCCAGAGGTACATCGATTACGGTGTCAGGTCCGTCAGTGAGCAGTGGCTCGCAGAGTCAGAGGGGTGGTGCTTCGGGCAGCATGTAGAGTAGTCCGCAAAGCAGTTCACTAGGGAGTCCACTGATGGATAGTTCACACAGTACTTCAGCATCTACAGGTTCAGGTGCAGGTAGGAGGACAGCAGACAGACAGTCAGGAGTTCAAGTTCCTGATGATGAGGAGGAGGAGTTTCATTCTCCAGTGGGAGAAGTGTGCTCAGGGAAGAGGAAGCCCAAGTGGCTTCAGGATACCTTGAGAGAGGCCACATCTGTTGCTGGGCCTAAGAGGCTGGTCAGAGAGAGCATACCACCTAAGAGGTTTTGTAGCTATATGGCAATGGTTGCCAACATCCTTGACTCTGAGCCTTCTAGCTATGAGGAGGCAGCTAGCCAGCAGGTCTGGAGAGAGTCCATGCAGGAGGAGTATTCTTCTATAATAAAGAATGATGTTTGGGAGGTGGTGCCGAGGCCTGAGGGCAAATCCGTGGTTACTTCCAGATGGCTTTACAAGGTAAAGCATGCTGCAGATGGCAGCATTGAGAAATTCAAAGCGAGGTTTGTGGCTAGAGGGTTCTCCCAGGTAAAGGGAGTTGATTATGAGGAGACCTTCGCTCCCGTGGCTCGATATACTTCGATTCGCTCCATTATATCGATAGCAGCAGAGATGGGTTGGAAGATCCACCAGATGGATGTGAAGACCGCATTTCTCAATGGCTTCATACAAGAGGAGGTGTACATTGAGCAGCCACAGGGCTTTGAGGTGCATGGGAAGGAGTCCCATGTGTGCAGACTGAAGAAGGCCCTTTATGGCCTGAAGCAAGCTCCTAGAGCTTGGTACTCCAGGATAGATACATACTTGTAGGAGATGGGTTTCACAAAGAGTGATGCAGATCCGAAACTTTACTTTATTGTGATAGGTGAGGAGCCTCTCATTCTGGTGCTGTATGTGGATGACTTGGTCATTACGGGTGCAGAGAGACTCATAGAGCACTGCAAGAGAGATCTTGTGGCAGAGTTTGAGATGAAGGACATCGGCTTGATGCATTACTTTTTGGGTTTGGAGGTGTGGCAGGAGGAGGGGAATTTCTTCCTGGGGCAGGGGAAGTATATTGTGGACATCCTTGGCAGATTCCACATGGAGGATTGTAGACCCATGTTGACACCGATGATCACCAACTGGAAGAAGCTTCATGCTTCGGATTTCGAGTTGGTGGATCCCACATTGTACAGACAGCTGATTGGTTCCTTGATGTATTTGGTCAACACTAGGCCAGATATTTGTTTTGCAGTCAACACGATGAGTCAGTTTATGTGTGAGCCTAGGAAGGTTCATTGGGTGGCTGCAAAACACATTTTGCGGTACTTGCAGGGGACAGTGGATTATGGTCTGGACTACAGGCAGGGGGATGGAGTGAGATTGGCAGGTTACACTGATTCTGATTGGGCAGGTTGTGCTTCTGATAGGAAGAGCACTTCAGGGTGCTATTTTGGGTTGGGTTCAGCAATGGTGTCATGGTTCAGCCGAAAGCAGCAGTCAGTAGCATTGAGTTCAGCGGAAGCAGAGTACATGGCAGCCAGTCTAGCTAGTTGTGAGGCCATCTGGCTTCGCAAGATGTTGTTTGGCTTATTTGGTCAGCCGTTGAGACCTTCAGTGATTTACTGTGATAATCAGAGTTGCATTAAACTCACGGAGAATCTAGTATTTCATGACAGGTCAAAGCATATCGGGATCAAATATCATTTCATCAGAGACTATGTTCAGAAAGGAGCTGTGAAGCTTGAGTATATTCCCACCGATGAGCAGGTTGCAGATATTCTTACCAAAGCCTTACCACGGGGCAAGCATGTCTACTTCAGAGACAAGATGGGTGTGGTGAGGAACACCTTCCTCAGTAAGAGGGAGTGTTGAAATTTGGTACCGGAGGACAGGTGGTTCCCTAAGGCTTTGATCTTTGGCCCAGGGAAAAGTGTCCAAAAGAATTTAATTTTTCTCCTAAAGTGACTTTATAATTTTTATAAAGTCAAATCTAATTTAAAAGTGACTTTAAGTGATAAAGTTATTAAAGTCTAATTTTAAAGTGACTTTAATAAAGTCAATGTAAAATTAGAAAGGAAAAGTGACTTTGGAAATAAATGACTAAGTGGGTCTTTATTAAAGTGGGGTGAATTAAAAAATAGAAAGTGAGATTTAAATGAGCATTTAATCTTAGCCCTAGATCTAAAGCTTCTTCAGCCATTGGATTTAGGAATTTCCCAAAAGTCACTTAGGGTTAGGTTAAAGGAGAAAAAAGAGGAAA
The DNA here is from genome assembly GCA_034641835.2 of Pinus albicaulis. Taxonomy (NCBI): domain Eukaryota; kingdom Viridiplantae; phylum Streptophyta; class Pinopsida; order Pinales; family Pinaceae; genus Pinus; species Pinus albicaulis. Next base: position 1,410,584,637 of record CM076574.1, read on the forward strand.
AGGTCATTCATTCTTTCATGAGCAGGTTGAGAGAGGAGGAGAAAAAGCAAAGGAGAAATTTCTGAGCAGTGAGGAGAAGGAGGGCAGCTGATAGAGACTTCAGCAAAATCCATACAGCAGCAAAGAGGCATGGTTCCCAAGGCAGAATTCCGTACAGCAGGTGGTTGGCACATTTTTCGAGGGAGAGAGGCACACTTTTCGAGGAAGACCGTATAGCAGCTTCAGCATTAATTTCTGGGCAGATTCTGGGCACGAAAATCGAAGAGAGAGATTGCTGGTTGGTGGCACGAATTTCGAGAAATCCGTACAACAGTCGTACAACAACTTCGACACAAATTTCGAGGCAAAGGAGCACGAAAATCGAGGAGGGTTTGTTGTCATTTCCGTACAGTCCGTATAGCAGTACAGTGGTACAGCTGGGCACACATTTCGAGAAAGTCAGTTCAGCGTTTAATGCTGTAAAATTTCTGTTTTGAGTTTTTCCTGTTTGGCACGTTTTCCAAGGCGGAGTAGATGCACGGAAATCGAGATAAGTATATTTATTAAGTTGCTGGAATTTTTGCTATAATTTTTGCCTCACTGTAAAAAGCATTTTCAGAAAGAAGAAGGAGCTTTCAAACTGGTTTTCCCCAAGAGTTGTAGGGGGTTTTTCCAGGGTCACCTTGACCAAAAATCATGTGTTAAAATGTGTTGAATGACTGTTTGTGTCCGCTGATTTTTATTTTTGCATTTTCCAGCATTATGAAAAATTTCCAGAATTTGTGTTTTCAGCAAATATTTATTTTCCAGTTTGTTGAATGTAAGGTTATGGGAAAGGGCATTTAACTAATTGGAGAAATAAGGTGAAACTGAACACCGGGGTGGGAAAACAGAAATTTCTACATGGTATCGGAGCTTGGGTGCTGAAAGTGCAGTTTGGGACAACAAAAAAGAAAAATACAGTCTGCTGATTTTTCACTCAAAAAATTCCAGCGAGCTAATTTTTCACACACATAAATTTTATCTTTACTACAACAGTGCTATTTTCAGATTTTAGGACAACAAGGATGTCATTGGGATTGAGGGTGGAGGATAGGTTGGATGGGCATAGTAACTACAATGTTTGGAAGGAGAGAATGCAGAGTATCTTTGAGGAGGCAAAAGTCTGGGATGTCATGGTGCATACCGCATAGCACCCTATTGTTGTGCCCACTGATGCTGTTCAGTTGGCAGCGTATAATAAAAAGAATAACAAGGGTAAGAGACTGATTCTAGACGGAATCAAAGACCATTGCATTCCTCATGTGAGAGGAAAGAGAAATGCTCATGAGATGTGGACAACATTGACCAATCTCTACCAGAGTACCAATGAGAACAGGAAAATGGTCCTAAGGGAGAAGCTGAAGACCATTAAGATGGGTAAGACTGATAGTGCAGCTGGATATCTCACAAAGATTACTAATGTGAGAGATGAGTTGGCAGCAATTGGAGAGGTCATTCCATCCACTGAGTTGGTGCGGATTGCAGTGAATGACCTCCCTAGTTCATGGCTGAACTTTGCTGAAGGAGTTTGTGCGCGTGAGACCCTTCCCACATGGGAGAGGTTTTGGGATGATTGCATTCAGACAGAAATCAGGAAGGGTCAGCTTGGGGCAGCCAAGCCAGTTGAGCAGGATGAGGATGTAGCACTGTTGGCAGGAGGCAAGAGAGGCAAGGGAAAGAAGCAAGCTTTCACAAGTAGTGGTGGGGGCAAAGGCAAAGGTAAAGGTAAACAGGGTAATACGCAGAAAGACTATTCCAAGGTGAAGTGTTGGAATTGTCAGAAGATGGGACACTATGCAGTTGTGTGTCCGGAGAAGAAGAAGAAGGGGAAGAACCAGGACATGGCAGCATCAGCAGAGGTAGAGGACTTCACGGATCGCTTTGACCGGGAGTTTGGGTTCATTGCTTGTGAGTCCACTAGTGCAGGATCACCTGCCACGGAGGTTCATAGGGAGCATGCGTTTCCCTCGACTAGCAGAGCATCTTCGGGTATCTAGTATGTGGACAGTGGGGCTTCACGTCATATGACATGTGTTCGTGAGTACTTTAAGAGCTTTCAGAGAGTGGCATTAATATAGAGGTAGTACTCGGTGACGACAGAGTTGTTAGAGCAGTTGGTGTGGGGACACTGACATTTGATAGGGAACCCAAACCTCCCTTAAAGGTGTCAGATGTTCTATATGTGCCAGGGATGAGGAAGAACCTCATATCCATCTCAGCTTTGGAGGACAGAGGATATGAGATATTGTTCAGGAGAGGACAGGTGCTGATATATCCCAGGGGCGCTCCAGCTGATTCAGGTAGAGTGATAGGTTTACCTCAAAATTCCCCTAATGGGTAGGAACCTCATCAGACTTGATCCCAGATCAAGGTGTTGGACATGTGCCATCCTAGACATAGAGAGTATGGAAATCTCCGTCCATTGATCTTGCTATTGGTCTCTATCCACATTTCCCACCTCATTGGCCAAATGAGAGGTACTTCCCATGAGTCCAAAACTCCATCGATAGGATGCATGTGGGGCATAGATAAAAGAGAAGGTGAACCAACTCAAACATCATAACGGTGGGGCAGAAGCACAACAAGGTTCGACAAGCCTAGCCCTGTGTGTGCTTATAGCTCCAAGAAGCTATCTCCAAGCCCCCCGAAGCTCCCAGAGCTCATAGTCCAACTCAAGCAGGACCCTCACAATAGGGTCTTTCCACGATTCCAAGCTTCTCACGGAAGGTTAGGAACTTGACCTTCCCCAGGGGCTTCGTGAGAATATCTGCGACCTGCTCATCAGTTCTTATGTGATCGAGCCTTACGGCGCCTCACTGTACCATGTCCCGAACAAAGTGGTACTTAATATCAATATGCTTGGATCGATCATGGAACACGGGATTCTCAGAAAGACGAATCCCACTTTGGTTATCACAAAGGATAACGGTGGTATCTAACACATGTCCGAACAGGTCACTGAAGAGCTTTCTCAACCAAACAACTTCACAACAAGCCATACTCGCTGCAATGTATTCGGCCTCAACAGTGCTCAAAGCCACGACTTATGCTTCCTGCTCATCCAAGATATCGAAGCAGAACCCAAGGTGAAGCAACATCCAAATGTGCTCTTGTAATCCACCACATTGCCAGCCCAATCGACATCAGTATATCTATGGAGTATCAAACTCTCGATAGTGTATCTCGGCCAATGGTTGATTGTGCCTCGAACATATCTCAATAGATTCTTGGCACCAATCCAGTGAATGTGATGAGGGTCAACCATATGTTGACTCAAAGTGTTCACCGCAAAACATATGTCCGGACGGGAGTTCACTAAGAACATTAGGGCCCCTACGAGTTGTCGATACTCAGTGGGATTTCCCAGCTCGGGCCCAACAGCGCTTCCACACAACTTCTTAAAGTTGAGCTCCATCGGTGTCGACATAGACTTACAGTCCACCATACCAAATCTCTCCAGTAGCTTCACGACATATTTTCTTTGAGAAAGGAAAATCTCGCCTGGCCTTTGCCAGATCTCCAAGCCTAGGAAATAGTGCATCAGTCCTAGGTCTTTCATCTCAAACTCAGAAGCCAGCTCCCTTTTACATTGATGAATGAGAGGGTCAGCACATGTTAGGAAGAGATCGTCCACATAGAAAACTAGAATGAGAGGCCTTTCTCTATCAACCTTAAAATAAAGGTTTGGATCAACATTACTTCAAGTGAAGCTCAATTTCATCAAGTGGCTATCTATCCTCTCATACCAAGCCCTGGGGGCTTGCTTCAACCCATAGAGGGCTTTCTTCAACCTGCATACATAGGTGTCTCTATCTTGGACTTCGAACCCCAGAGGTTGCTCCACATAAACCTCTTCCGTTATTAAACCATGCAGTATTCACATCCATCTGATGGAGACTCCATCCTTGCGTTGCAACAAGGGCAATGATAGGTCGGATGGTGGTATAGTAGGCGACAAGTGCAAATATATCATCATAATCTATGCCTTCTTTTTGAGAGAAGCCTCGGGCAACAAATCTTGCCTTGTACTTTTCAGCACTTCCATCGGCTCCATGCTTGATCTTGAAGAGCCATTTCGAGGTGACAACAGATTTGTCCTCTGGTCTTGGGACCACTTCCCAGTTATCATTCTTCGTAATGGACTCATATTCTTTGTGCATAGCATCCCTTCCAAACTTGATGCTTTACGGCTTCTTCAAATGATCCAAACTTAGATTGTATAATTGTACTCATGGCTGCTAGGTACCCTTTGTACCTATTCGGCTTCTTGCTTTCACGGAATGTTCCTCTTGGGGCAACATGTCTCTCGGCATCTTGGAGAGTGTCCCTGAGCCATGAGGGTATCATCTTATTAGAAGGAGGTGGATCAATAGGATCCATCGGTCCTTCAACATCGGGCATAGGTTCATCCTTCGGTTCTTCTTGCCTTCCAGCTTCTTCTTCTTCTTTGTCTTCCTTTGAGCTAGGAAGATTTCTTACTTTCTTGAGGGCATCTTCATCGAAGGTGACATCGTGGCATATCTCCACTTCCCTTTGACCAGACACATAGTTTCTATATGCCTTCGAAGTTTCACTGTAGCCCACAAACATTCTCTTCTTTCTAGAATCATCCAACTTGCTTCTCTTTTCTTTCGGCACATGAAAGTAAACAGTTCTTCCAAAAACTCTAGAGTGGGAGACATCAGGCTTCTTACCAGAGAAGACTTCTTCGGGAGTTCTGGAGTCCAAAGCGGAATGCGGACATCTATTTTGAACATACATAACAGTGTTTGCAGCTTCTCCCCATAGAAACTTCGGAAGATGTTGGTCATATAGTTGTTGGAAATACTGAGAGGGGGGGTGAATCAGTATTTCTTTCCAATTGTTATTTTTACCAGTTAGATCACTTATATTTAGAACACAAAATGAACAATAATAATAAATACTTATATTAATTTCTTCATTCCAATAAATCAAGTACAATATATGTAGGGCTCCAACCCTAGATGAAGAAACCGATCTTCAATCTCCTAGGCTCCAACCTGTATTTTCCAAGCACCGACTTGGACTTTCAAGGCTCCAACAGTCAACCTTGTCAATTCTGAGGCACCAACCTCAAGGGCTCCAACCCTATATCTGGTTCAGGATCTGACTTGGTTTCTTGAGGACTCCTACCCTCTAGGGCTCCAACCCTATCTTCCAAGGCACCAACCTTGTCTCTATGAGTCTCCAACCTCTTGGGCACCAACCCTTACCTTCACTTCATTAAAATGTGTTTGGTCATTCTTCACGACTCCCAATGTCTTCTTCAACGAGCCCCGTCAATCTTCAGCAATGCCTCCTCCAAATTACTTCATCAATGACAACCTTGTCTTCTTAGAAGGTGTCACCACTGCTCATCATGTCACCCAAACAAAGATCTCCTAGTTACCTCATGATGGCTAATGCATCATGGTCTTCAACATTATCTTCAAGACCTTCAAGGTGTCTACAAAAGGCAGTCCAAGTTCTGCACCTGCTCTAAACCTCTTCAAGGGCTTCTTTAAGAACTTGTCAAGGAAATGTTCACAATGCTTTGCCCAACAAGCTCTTCAACGTGTGCTTCAAGATGTCTTCAAGAATAGCTCAAGACAACTCCAAATCTACTTCAAGATGTATATCAAATTTTCCACCAAGAAGTCTGCACCAAACTGTCCTCAAAACTTCTTCATAAAATGTCTTCAAAATACTACGATAGGATGTCTTTGATCTGCTTCAAAATGTTTTCAAAGATTTCCCAAGGTCCTCTCTTTGCTGTTCAAAAAGGTCTATATGTGATGATAATCGTACCAAAGAAAATAGAAGGTCTGTCCCACAGAAATAACCCGGTCTGAGTTGTTTGATCATTGTAGGTCCATATCACTGTGACACATCACAAAAAACGAGGTCCTGAAGTATTGCAGTGGACCATCAAAACAATCCGAGCTGCTGTGGTAGGAGTATACAGGTTTGAGTTTGATCACAGCTGCAAATCTGAGGGTATCAACTCAAATAAATCTTAAAAAAAACTTCCTCGGTGTCCCTAGTTCACAAGGTGTGAACTATGGTATATCTCTGTATTTCTTGACCAAATTAATGCTTAAAAAATGAGGACCGAAATGTATATTTATTGTGTTATAGCTAAGAAAATGAAGGGTTACGTCTCTGCAAATAGGCCGACATGAAGGACAAGGATAGGTCAGCTCATTGCTAAGGTTAATTTTTCTCAACTTAAAAATTCCATATCTCATGGCAAGTAAAGGCTCGTTGGAAAGAGGAAAAAATCCTCTTTCAAATTGTCTAGGTCCCATATTGAAAGGTTGCCTCTAAGGAGGTGAAAAACATTTTTCTTTGTGACTGCCTTTGAATTGTTTAGTGCAGAAGCTAATCAGGACAATATGGCTTCTCTTTGTTTGGCTTCTCCATTGTTTGGCTTCTTCATTGTCATAGGGTCATAATGTCATCATGATATGCTTCATCCATGTTATCTTGATATGTCATAATGTCATCACATACTAGTGTAGTGCAGTGATATGACATATGCTGCTTTATCATTAGGAAAGTTCCAAGATAGTAAGATAGTCTTCCAACCATCAAATGAGATCTTCCATGTCATCATTTAATCTTCCAACCATGTTATCATTCAAGGGTATGACATCATCACGTGTAGTTATCCATATGTCATCAAAGGTTAACGTCTAGATCATCAAATGCATGCAACATAAGGTCAAATACTTCTTAGGGCTTCCTTCATTAGCGGTTTGACTTCTTCGTGACTTGACATCTTCATTGATGGTATCCTAGTCAACCAAGACAAGAGTCATGGCATCATCTTCTGGAACGAGGCATCTCAAGAATATTGACATCTCAGTCAATGCCATATTGACTTCAATGACAACTTTGATTATCAATCTCCCCCTTTGTCATTGATGACAATATTCTTGCCTTTCCAACATTCTCTCCCCCTTTGACATCGATGGCAAATGGGGTGCCCAAGTACTCCCCCTATCAAGCTGCTTCTCTTCATCATATTTTCTTCATCAAGAATAGTTCTTCATAGGCATGTTTCTCTCATTGTCATGGTGCTCTTCAATGAACTTGCTCCCCCTAAGCCTTTGCATATCTTCATGTAAATGGTCAATCAAATCCCCCTGCCTGCATAACCTCCACTATCTCTTCTTTTTGCCTTTGACAAGAAAGATTGCATCCTTGTGATCAAGTGGAAGACATCTTCAACAATGGTACATTGGGTGAGTAATAGGTCATGTTCTTCAATGGAGATGATCTTTCAAGATTGTCCATGTGTGATTCATCAACGGTTTCATAGGACTCTTCTTGGATAGTTTCTGCAAGAATAGTCACGAGTCACCACCTCCCCCTAACAGTATGCATGGTCTCCTTTTTGGCAGTCTCATCATCAAATACTTGGAATATCAAGGATGACTTCATGAAGTCAACAACATGTGTTTGTTGGCTGGAGTGTTCAAGAGACTTTCAGACCCATTTTTCTTCCTTCTCCATACTTGTGTAACTTTCTTCTCTGGCTTGGTTGTCATGGTTTTTGGGACCCAAGTCAAGTTACACTCACATGCCATATGTCCAATGTTATGGCAATTGAAGCATTCCATCTTGTTCATAAATGAGTAGTCATGACTTCTTCTTGAGAAATTGCTTCTAGAAGATTGACGGGGACCATTATATTTGTCTTTGTGATATGCCCTACAATATTTTGCCATATGCCCAAAGTTTGTACAAGAATAGCAATAACCAAAAAATATACTTTGGTACCTCGGAGATGAAGACTTCTTTGATGTATTTCTGGAGTCCTTTTGCCTTGGGATTCTTTGATGATATTCATTGTCTTTTGTATTCTTGACATCATTTGCAAGTCTCCTTGGAGTAGGATTTCTTCCATTGTTGTCTTGAATCTTCTCCTTGCCTTTGCTGGAACTGGGAGCAACAACATTTCTTTCTGGCTTCCTCACATCCTTGTTTTTTGAAACATTATCATTTTTGCTTGAGGATTCACCTGCATAGCCAAGCCTTGATTTATAAAGGGGAGACCTTTGATGTCATCTAGGGTTTGGGAGCTTTTCAAGTTCTTATTCAACAAGTCAACCTCCTTTTTAAGAAAGACAATTTCTCCTTTCAACTTTTCACAATCTTCATCTTTCATAACTAGTTGCTTCTTCATTTCTTCCATCATCCTTATTGCTTCATGTGCTTCGATTTTAAGGGAGATGATATTTGATTTCATTATGAAGATTTCTTCATTTTCCTTTGCTAGACTACTCTCCATTTTTTCTTTCATTCTTGTAGCTTCACATGTTTCGGCCTTGAGAAGATTGATGTCTGATTTTAGTTTAAAGATTTCTTCATCCTTTTCTTTTAGTTGGCATATCATGGTGTTTCTCTCCTTTTCTGCTTCATCAACTTGTCCTTCTATGAATGACAAAGATTCCATCACCTTCTCATCTCCTTGTGCTTGTATCCTTGCATCTTCTAGTTGAGATCTAAGAGACGAGACCTCTTCCTTGTATTGACCAATCTCTGCTTCAAATTTGTTCAAGCTTGTAAGTCTTAGTTCAAGGTGGCTTGACAAAGTTTCTTCCTTTTTCTTTGCCTTATCCAATTGATTTGTCATGGATATGACTTCTTCATGATGCTTTCTTTTGTTTTGATGAAATTCCTCCTTAAGTTTGGCGAGCTTTTCATCTCTTTCCTGAACTTGAAGCTTGACAAGGTCAACTTCCTTCCTTGTCTTGTTTTGGTCACCAACTTGCGCTTTCTTCTTAAGTTCCTCATTTTCATTTTTCAACCTGTTAATCTCTTCCATGGAAGCCATAAGTTAATTCAGGAGATCTTCTTCAAAGTCTTCTTTGTTCTCTTCATCTTCTAGATCTTCTTTAGCATTGTTGTCATCTCTTTTATCTTCATCTTCCTTGATGGATTCTGGACTTATTTCTTGTTTCCCATCATCTTCTTGACTAGAGATCATTGTCAACGCTCCTTTTGAGTGAAGATCATGAAGTTTGTCCCATATGACTTTTGCTGACGAACATTTTTCAAAATTGGCCTTCATAGAATTTGGTAACCCATTCAAAATTTCCTTCATTGCTCTTGTATTGTACTCCTTGGATTCTTCGTCCATCGTGTCATCAGTAATCACTGATTTCCAAACTTCAATTCCTTGAGTCTTCAAGAAATTCCTCATTCTTGCCTCCCATATATCAAAATTTCCATTAAATAATGGAGCTTTGTTGACTTGGTTTACATCTGAATTCTTAACTGAGGAAGGGACATTTTGACATGCTTTGGAGCCTTTATTCCTTGGCTTTGCAATTTGTGTTCTAATGATCAACCTTCAATCTATTAGGCTTTGAATGAAGGTACTGGCTTTGATTCCAATTGTTGGAAATACTGAGAGGGGGGGTGAATCAATATTTCTTTCCAATTGTTATTTTTACCAGTTAGATCACTTATTTATAGAACACAAAATGAACAATAAGAATAAATACTTTTATTAATTTATTCTTTCCAATAAATCAAGTACAATATATGTAGGGCTCCAACCCTAGATGAAGACACCGATATTCAATCTCCCAGGCTCCAACCTGTATTTGCAAAGCACTGACTTGGACTTTCAAGGCTCCAACCTTGTCAATTCTGAGGCACCAACCTCAAGGGCTCCAACCCTGTATCTGGTTTAGGCTTCGACCTAGTTTCTTGAGGACTCCTATCCTCTATGGCTCCAACCCTATCTTCCAAGGCACCAACCTTGTCTCTATGAGGCTCCAAGCTCTTGGGCACCAATCCTCAGCTTCACTTCGTCAAATTGTGTTTGGTCATTCTTCACAACTCCCATTGTCTTCTTCAACGAGCCCTGTCAATCTTCAACAATGCCTCCTCCAAATCACTTCATTAATGACAACCTTGTCTTCTTAGAAGGTGTCACCACTGCTCATCATGTCACCCAAACAAATATCTCCACGTTACCTCATGATGGCTAATGCATCATAGTCTTCAACATTATCTTCAAGACCTTCAAGGTGTCTACAAAAGGCAGTCCAAGTTCTGCAGCTGCTTTAAGCCTCTTCAAGGGCTTCTTTAAGAACTTGTCAAGGTGCTTCAAAATGTTTTCAAAGATTTCCCAAGGTCCTCTCTTTGCTGTTCAAAATGGTCTATATGTGATGATATCCGAACCAAAGAAAATAGAAGGTCTGTCCTACAGAAATAACCTTGGTCTGAGTAGCTTGATCACTGTAGGTCCATATCACTGCGACACATCACAAAAAACGAGGTCCTGAAGTATTGCAGTGAGCCATCAAAACAATGCGAGCTGCTGTGATAGGAGTATACAGGTATGAGTTTGATCACAACTGTAAATCCGAGGGTATCAACTCAAATAAATCTTAAAAAAAACTTCCTCGGTGTCCCTAGTTCACAAGGTGTGAACTATGGTATATCTCTATATTTCTTGACCGAATTAATTCTTAAAAAATGAGGACCGAACTGTATATTTATAGTGTTATAGCTAAGAAAATGAAGAAGGGTCACCTCTCTGCAAATAGGCCGACATGAAGGACAAGGATAGGTCGGCTCACTGCTAAGGTTAATTTTTCTTAACTTAAAAATTCCATATCACATCAACTGCTGGGAGTTTCGGGGTAAGTAAAGGTTCGTTGGAAAGAGGAAAAAGTCCACTTTCAGATGGTCTAAGTCACATGTTGAAAGGTTGCCTCTAAGGAGGTGAAAAACATTTTTCTTTGTGACTGCCTTTGAATTGTTTAGTGTAGAAGCTAATCAGGACAATATGGCTTCTCTTTGTTTGGCTTCTCCATTGTTTGGCTTCTTCATTGTCATAGGGTCATAATGTCATCATGATATGCTTCATCCATGTTATCTTGATATGTCATAATTTCATCATGTACTAGTGTAGTGCAGTTATATGAGATAGGCAACTTCATCATTAGGAAAGTTCCAAGATAGTAAGATAGTCTTCCAACCATCAAATGAGATCTTCCATGTCATCATTTAATCTTCCAACCATGTTATCATTCAAGGGTATGACATCATCACGTGTAGTTCTCCATATGTCATCAACGGTTAACGTCTAGATCATCAAGTGCATGCAACATTAGATCAAATACTTCTTAGGGATTCCTTCATTAGTGGTTTGACTTCTTCGTGACTTGACATCTTCATTGATGGTATCCTAGTCAACCAAGACAAGAGTCATGGCATCATCATCTAGAACGAGGCATCTCAAGAATATTGACATCTCAGTCAATGCCATATTGACATCAATGACAACTTTGATTAGCAATAGCATGGCACAAACAACTTCGACAATAGTTCTGTTATTTTCTTTCAGCAACACCATTTTGCTCAGGAGTATACACAGTGGTGGTCTCCCTCTTAATGCCGGCTTCCCCACAAAAGTCATTGAATTCATTTGACTCATACTCGGTCCTCAAAATTTTGATTTTCTTCTCGGTTTTATTTTCCACCAAGGCCTTAAAGGTACAAAACCATTTGAATGCTTCATCTTTCTTCTTCAAGAAATATATCCAAGTCTTGCGGGAGAAGTCATCTATAAAAGTCATGTAATAGGAACATCCTCCCAAGGATGTTACGAGCAGCATACTAGATAAATCAGAATGTATTAATTGCAAGATATCAGATGTCTTTGTGACACTTGAGGGGAATGGTCCCCTTGTATGCTTCCCATCGACACAACCCCGACATATACCTCCATGATCATCTTTAAACTCGAGCATCCCTGTTACCGCCTTCCTTGCTTCGGGAAGGGCTTTGTAATGAAGGTGTGCAAACAACGGTGCCATAACTCGGTTTGAAGAGTTATATCACATGACATAGCCCCCGGTAGGTTAGGCGTCTTCAACTTCAAAAGCAAATATCTCTCAATCCAGGAGGCTTGTCGGGGCGTGCCACATACCACTGGAAACATCTCGATGAGAAGAATCCAATGACAAGGATCTCCAAGGAAAACTTAATGATTTTCCACTTCAAAACCTTTGGAAGGTTCAGTGTATGTCCATTGACTAGGGAACCCAAACCTGGAACTTAGGGTTTTCAACCATCAAACAATGCAACTTCCAACTTGATGTAATCCAGATAAATATAAGAAGCGTTCGTTAACTGTTTGACATCAATGACAGGTGTTTTAGTCAAAGTCAAACCCCAAGGTTGATATCAATGAAAACACCATCCAACAAAACCCCCAATCTCTCCATGTCATCAAATCATCCAGCTGCTGTTTCAAGTGCAAATCAGTCTCCAAATTATGTAAGAATCAGCTCATAATATGACAAATAAGGACAACATTCAATAATCCTCCACATGTCATGTTAAAAATATGTCCAAGTGTGTCAAATAGCCCCAACAATGCTTATGGAGGTGTGACCAATACCTCGATATATGTGTAGTGCCTCGAACAGTGTGAACTTCCTTGGGAAACTTGAAAGTGCCCAGAAGTTAGAATGCTACCAGACTATGAAAGAAGGCTATGGCATACCAAAAACTACTCTATTCATCAAAAAATTTACTAGAAGTACCCCTGCTGAAGGAAGGGTAGCAGGGTACACTCCTATCTAGAAAGTGGGCAGCAAGTCTTGGTGGTAGTATTCAGATGGATATTTCTTATGACACCATACCCACTTGTGAAGGTACTTACACAACTTTATACAGGGAGCTGCCTATGAGGTATCATGTTGGAGATCCCAAGGACTCGATGAATAAATTGGTTTGCAAGGTGATGTAAAAGAAGGTCATTAATTAACAAGATGGTGTAAAAGGAGGCCATTAATCAACAAGGTGATGTAAAACTGAAAATGGATTCCATTCTTCTTACCCTGATGCATAGCTTGCAAAACCTTTGGAGAATCCTCACACGTCTTTTATGTGGATGCTTCTAGGAGGAAGGCACTCCAACTCAAGGATATAGGTATGTCACTAAACTGATTACTCTCCAAAAATGGCAAGTAGACCATGTGTGTGCCCACCAAGCACTCTCATAAGCTGTAAAAATTGATCCAGTCCCTGAAATTTTGAATTGCTCAGAGTGGATTGAAACTTGGTATCGCTTTTGTATGCCATACTGGTATCCAAAAATCTAGTCAGCTGGCCAAAAATAACTGTGCGAAAACTAGACCAAATTTCAGAGTCTCAGAATCAGTAGAAATTCAAACCATATGCAAATTTATATACTATGTCCTAAAAAATGTGATTATCCTGTAAATTGGACCAAAAATGTGACTCTCCTATCACTTGTTTATAAAAATAAATTTCCTAAAAATAGGAGCCTCTCTGATTTGCCTCAAATACGAACCAAATGCCTTAAAATTTATCTAGAACTATGTTCAAATTCGGAAAAAGTTAACTTTTAAGAAACACAAAAATCAAGTCTGATGATTCCCTTTAAGGGTTTTCAGTCTCCCATACTTGCTCTAAATGTTGCAACAAATTTGCAAGTTAGGGCACGTACTGCTATGGAAAACCTATGTGACTGCTACCTATGATGTGTCCTCTTGATGTCCTTGTTTATAAATTACCTTCTCAAGAACCTGTCCTACCATCAATCCCTGAATAATAAAAAAAACCTATGGCCATGTGCCAAGTCTGAAAGGCGCTCGTGAATCTTCGATGCCAAATGACGGATCAACCAACTAGTATATCCTCTAATGTACAATGAACTTTGAAAAGAACTCCAATTGGATTTTCGAAAAATCCAATTTCGGTGCTAACAATGTTCATTAGTTATTTGCTCCTTTTTCTTTTCCTACATCAAAACTAGCGTGGTAGCAATTATGGGATTTTACTGGTCTTAAGTTATAAGCAATAGATTTGACTTGTACCAACTTGAAGAAGTTCATTACAGTATCTTTTTGGCTTTTTTTATTAATTTATTAATTGATGACTATTATCGATGAAATGCATGTATTATGTTGAGAATGATATTTTTGGATTTGAAGATACACATCCTAGGCTTACCCATAGGAGGCTTTGGTGTATGAACACAACAGATAGCGCAAGTGGATCTTCATGGTGTAAAAAGCAAAGTCGAGTTTATAGCAAAAGTCACACAAGCTGTGAATGGTAAGTTATGCTTATGTGGTATAGTGGTTCATTTTGTTTGGATGTTCACCCTTGTATATTTGTTAGATTTTTATATGTTTTCACATCTACTCTAAACATAAGCAAAGCTTGAGAAAATTAAATGATTTCTTGAAATTTTAAAAAACTAAAGAAACTAAATGCCATTTATGCTAAATATTAGACATCCTCACGGTTATCTTGACATGTATGTGTTGTAGAAATTTTGTTCCCAACCCCGGTTTTCAGTGTCTCCTTATTTCTCCCATAAAGTTAAATGCCCATCCCTATAGCCATACATTCAACAAGCTGGAAAAATAAATATTTTCTGAAAACACAAATTTTGGAAATTTCACAGCGCTGAAATGCAGAAATAAAACTCAAAAAAATAAATCAGCCACACACAGAATTTTGACATGCTGTTTTTTGGTCAAGATGACCCTAGAAAAACCCCCTAAAACTCTTGGGGAAAACCAGTTCGAAAACTCTTCTTTATTTCTGAATATAGCTTTTACAGTGAGACAGAAATTACAGCAAAAATTCCAGCAACTTAACAAATGTACTTATCTCGATTTTCGTGCTTATACACCGCCTTGGAAAACGTGCCGAACAGTAAACTAACAAAACAGAGATTTTACAGCATTTATAACAGCATTAAATGCTGGCTGCCTTTCTCGATTTCTGTGCCCAGCTGTACAGCCGTATTGCTGTATGGACAGTACAACACCACCTCCTCGATTTTTGTGCCTCCTGCCTTGAAAAATGTGTTGAAGCCGCTGTGTGGTTGCTGTACAGATTTCCTCGAAATCTGTGCCACCAAATAGCAGTACCTCTCCTCGATTTTTGTGCCCAGAATCTGCCCAGAAAACTGTGCTGAAGCTGTTGTATGGATTCCTAGAAAATTGTGCCTCCTTCCTCGAAAAATGTGCCTCACTCCTACTGTACGGATTTCTGCCTTGGGAACTGTGCCTCTTTGCTGTTGTACGGATTTGCTGAAGTCTCTAGCTACTACTCTCCTTCTCACTGCTTAGAAATTTCTCCTTTGCTTTCTCTCCTCCTCTCTCAATCTTCTCATGAAAGAATGAATGACCTTTTCCCTCCTTTTCCTCCTTTAACCTAACCCTAAGTGACTTTTGGGGAATCCCTAAATCCAATGGCTGAGATAGATTGAGATCTAGGGCTGAGATTAAATGCTCATTTAAATCTCACTTTTTATTTTTTAATTCACCCCACTTTAATAAAGACCCACTTAGTCATTTATTTCCAAAGTCACTTTTCCTTTCTAATTTTACATTGACTTTATTAATGTCACTTTAAAATTAGACTTTAGTAACTTTATCACTTAAAGTCACTTTTAAATTAGATTTGACTTTATAACTTTATAAAGTCACTTTAGGAGAAAAATTAATTCTTTTGGACACTTTTCCCTAGGCCAAAGATCAAAGCCTTAGGGAACCACCTGTCCTCCGGTACCAAATTTCAACACTCCCTCTTACCGAGGAAGGTGTTCCTCACCACACCCATCTTGTCTCTGAAGTAGACATGCTTGCCCCATGGTAAGGCTTTGGTAAGAATATCTACAACCTGCTCATCAGTGGGAATATACTCAAGCTTCATAGCTCCCTTCTGAACATAGTCTCTGATGAAATGATATTTGATCCCGATATGCTTTGACCTGTCATGAAATACTGGATTCTCCGTGAGTTTAATGCAACTCTGATTATCACAGTAAATCACTGAAGGTCCCAACGGTTGACCAAATAAGCCAAACATCTTGCAAAGCCATATGGCCTCACAACTAGCTAGAATGGCTGCCATGTACTTTGCTTTCGCTGAACTCAATGCTACTGATTGCTGCTTTTGGCTGAACCACGACACCACTACCGAACCCAACCCAAAACAACACCCTGAAGTGCTCTTCCTATCAGAAGCACAACCTGCCCAATCAGAATCAGCGTAACCTGCCAATCTCACTCCATCTCCCTGCCTATAATCCAGACCATAATCCACTGCCCCTTGCAAGTACCGCAAAATGTGTTTTGCAGCAACCCAGTGCACCCTCCTGGGTGCACACATGAACTGGCTCATCGTGTTGACTGCAAAACATATATCTGGTCCGGTGTTGACCAAATACATCAAGTAACCAATCAGCTGTCTATACAAAGTGGGATACACCAACTCGGAATCCGAAGCATGAAGCTTCTTCCAGTTGGTGATCATCGGTGTCGACATGGGTCTACAATCCTCCATTTGGAATCTGCCAAGGATGTCCACAATATACTTCCCCAGCCCTAGGAAGAAATGCCCTTCCTCCTGCCACACCTCCAAACCCAAAAAGTAATGTATCAAGCCAATGTCCTTCATCTCGAACTCCGACGCAAGATCTCTCTTGCAGCCCTCTATGAGTCTCTTTGCACCCATAATGACCAAGTCATCCACATATAGCACCAGAATGAGAGGCTTCTCACCTATCACAATAAAGTAAAGTTTCGGATCTGCATCACTCTTTGTGAAACCCATCTCCTGCAAGTATGTATCTATCCTGGAGTACCAAGCTCTAGGATCTTGCTTCAGGCCATAAAGGGCCTTCTTCAGTCTGCACACATGGGACAACTTCCCATGCACCTCAAAGCCCTGTGGCTGCTCAATGTACACCTCCTCCTGTATGAAGCCATTGAGAAATGCGGTCTTCACATCCATCTAGTGGATCTTCCAACCCATCTTCGCTGCTATCAATATAATGGAGTGAATCGAAGTATATCGAGCCACGAGAGCGAAGGTCTCCACATAATCTACTCCCTCTACCTGGGAGAACCCTCAAGCCACAAACCTTGCCTTGAATTTCTCAATGCTGCCATCTGCAGCATGCTTTACCTTGTAAATCCATCTGGAAGTAACCACGGATTTGCCCTCAGGCCTCAGCACCACCTCCCAAACATCATTCTTCATGATAGAAGAATACTCCTCCTGCATGGCCTTTCTCTAGACTCGCTGGCTAGCTGTCTCCTCATAGCTAGAAGGCTTAGAGTCAACGATGTTGGCAACCATTTCCATATAGCTATAGAACCTCTTAGGTGGTCTGTTCTCTTTGACCGGCCTCTTCGACCCAGCAATAGATGTGGCCTCTCTCAAGGTATCCTGAAGCCACATGGCTTCCTCTTCCCTGAGCACACTTCTCCCACCGAAGAATGAAACTCCTCATCCTCCTCAGGAGCCTGAACTCCTGACTGTCTATCTGTTTTCCTCCTTCCTGAACCTGAACCTGTAGGATGCTGAAGTACCGTGTGAACTATCCATCAGCGGACTCCCTAGTGAACTGCTCTGCGGACTGCTCTACATGCTGACCGAAGCACCACCCCTCTGACTCTGCGAGCCACTGCTCACTGACGGACCTGGCATCGTGATCAATGTACCTCCTGATCCCTACCCACTGGATCCCTGTGCCTGACTCAATTGCTCTTGAGGGTCTGGTCGATCCAGATACTCTAACTCCCGTGACCTCCTAAAAGGCCTGTCCTCCTCGAACTTCACATCCCGCCTGACAACAACTCTCCTCTGTGTAGGAATATAAATCCGAAAGGCTTTCGAGGTCTCACTGTAGCCCACAAAGATACCCTTCTCTGCGGTGGGCTCTAGCTTGGTCCTCTTCTCCTTGGGTACGTAGGAGTATGCAATACACCCAAAGATACGAAAATGACCAATATCAGGCTTCTTCCTAGAAAAAGCCTCGTCCGGAGTCACATGCCCCAAGGCACGATGTAGACTCCTATTCTGCAAATAAACAGCAGTGTTGCAGGCCTTTGCCCACAAAAACAATGGTAACCCTTGATCATGTAACATGGCTTTGGCAGCCCCAACGATGGATTAGTTCTTCCTCTCTGCAACCTCGTTCTGCTGGGGGTTGTAAGGAACTGTGAACTTCCTCCTGATGCCTGCCTCTGCACAATACTCAACAAACTCACCAAGGGTGTACTCCCCTCAATTGTTTGACCTCAGGGACTTGATCTTCTGACCTGTCTGAGTCTCCGCACGAGCTCTGAACTCCTGAAACCGCTTGAAGACTTCACTCTTGGTCTTCAAGAAATAAATCCAGGTCCTGGAATGATCATCAATGAATAAAACATAATACTCATCCACCCAAGGAAACATGAGACATCCAACTGCTCACATCGGTATGAATCAAATCAAGTATCCCAGCTGATTTGCTGTCACTGCTAGGAAAAGGGGATTTGGCAAACTTGCCCATAGCACATCCTTTGCATGTATCAATGTGATCATTACTGAAATCTGGCACACCTGTAGTGATCTCCCGCAATGTCCTAAAGGCTCCATGATACATGTGCCCCATCCTACGGTGCCAAATCTCGCACAGCACTGAATTGCTAGCTCTGTTGTTGGTACTACTGCTCAATGCCAAAAGGGGCTGAAATGAAAACTTGTACACCTTTGCATGGCGTACACCAATCATTCTAGCTGAATCAGCTGGAGCGCCCCTGGGATATATAAGCACCTGTCCTCTATTGAACAATATCTCATATCCTCTGTCCTCTAATGCTGAAACGGATATGAGGTTCTTCCTCATCCTTTACACATATAGAACATCTGACACCTTCAAGGGAGGTTTGGGTTCCCTATCAAATGTCAATGTCCCCACACTGACTGCTCAAACAATGCTGTCATCTCCAAGTACTACCTCTATATCAGTGCCACTATCTGAAATCTTTGAGAAGTACTCACAGACTCCTGTCATATGACGTGAAGCCCCACTGTCAACATCCCAGATACTTGAAGATGCTCCGCTAGTGGAGGGAAATGCACACTCCCTCTCAACCTCCGTGGCAGGTGATCCTGCACTAGTGGACTCACAAGCAATGAACCCAAACTCCCAGTCAAAGCTATCTGAAAAGTCCACTATCTCTGCTGATGCTGCCATGTTCTGGTTCTTCCCCTTCTTCTTCTTCTCTGGACAGACAACTGCATAGTGTCCCATCCTCTGACAATTCCAACACTTCACCTTGGAATAGTCCTTCAGCGTGTTCACCTGATTACCTTTACCTTTGCCTTCGCCCCCACCACTACTTGTGGAAGCTTGCTTCTTTCCCTTGCCTTTCTTTCCTCCTGCTAACAGTGCTACATCCTAATCCTGCTCAACTGGTTTGGCTGCCCCAAGCTGGCTCTTCCTAATTTCATTCTGTATGCAATCATCCCAGAACCTCTCCCAAGTGGGAAGGGTCTCACGTTCACAAATCCCATCAGCAAAGTTCAGCCATGAACTGAGAAGGCCATTCACTGCAATCTGCACCAACTCAGTGGGTGGAACGACCTCTCCAACTGCTGCCAACTCATCTCTCACATTAGTGATCTTTGTGAGATATGCAGTAGCACTATCAGTCTTAGCCATCTTAATGGCCTTCAACTTCTCCCTTAGGACCACTTTTCTGTTCTCATTGGTACTCTGGTAGAGATTGGTCAAGGCTGTCCACATCTCATGAGCAAATCTCTTTCCTCTCACATGAGGAACGACATGGCCTTTAATACCATCCATAATCAGTCTCTTGCCCTTGTTATTCTATTTATTAAAGTCTGCCAGTTGAACAGGGTCAGCAGGCACATTAATAGGGCGCTGTTGGGTATGCACCATTATACGCCAGACTTCTGCCTCCTCAAAGATGCTCTGCATTCTTTCCTTCCATACACTGTAGTTGCTATGCCCATCCAACCTATCCTCCACCCTTAAGCCCAAAGACATGCTTGCTTTCATAATAAACTGAAAATAACACTGCTGTAGTAAAGGTTCTGATTCTGTTTCAAAAATCAGCTTGCTGTAATTTTTCTTCTTGCTGTCCCAAACTGCACTTTTCAACAATCTAGCTTAGATACCATGTAGAAATTTTGTTCCCAACCCCGGTTTTCAGTTTCTCCTTATTTGTCCCATAAAGTTAAATACCCATTCCCATAGCCATACATTCAACAAGCTGGAAATTTTTTTTTTTTCTGAAAACACAAATTCTGGAAATTTCACAATGCTGAAATGCAGAAATAAAACTCAGAAAAATAAATCAGCCACACACAGAATTTTGACACGCTGATTTTTGGTCAAGATGACCCTGGAAAAACCCCCCACAACCTTTGGGGAAAACTAGTTCGAAAGCTTCTCTTTATTTCTGAATATAGCTTTTACAGTGAGACAAAAATTACAACAAAAATTCCAGCAACTTAACAAATGTACTTATCTTGATTTCCATGCTTATACACTGCCTTGGAAAACGTGCCGAACAATAAACTAACAAAACATAATTTTTACAGCAGTTATAACAACATTAAATGCTCGCTGCCTTTCTCGATTTCTGTGCCCAGCTGTACGGCCGTACTGCTGTACGAAATGTACAACACTGCCTCCTCGATTTCTGTGCCTCCTTCTGCCTTGAAAAATGTGTTGAAGTTGCTGTATAGTCGTTGTACAGATTTCCTCGAAATCTGTGCCACCAAACAGTAGTACCTCTCCTCGATTTTTGTGCCCAAAATCTGCCTAGAAAACTGTGCTGAAGCTACTGTACGGATTCCTAGAAAATTGTGCCTCACTCCTGCTGTATGGATTTCTGCCTTGGGAACTGTGTCTCTTTGTTGTTGTACGGATTTACTGAAGTCTCTAGCTGCTGCCCTCCTCCTTCTCACTGCTCAGAAATTTCTCTTTAGCTTTCTTTCCTCCTCTCTCATTCTGCTCATGAAAGAATGAATGATGATTTCTCTCCTTTTCCTCCTTTAACCTAACCCTAAGTGACTTTTAGGGAATCCTTAAATCCAATGGCTGAGATAGCTTTAGATCTAGGGCTGAGATTAAATGCTCTTTTAAATCTCACTTTCTATTTTTTAATTCACCCCACTTTAATAAAAACCCTCTTAGTCATTTATTTCCAAAGTCACTTTTCACTTTCTAATTTCACATTGACTTTATTAAAGTCACTTTAAGATTAGACTTAGTAACTTTATCACTTAAAGTCATTTTTAAATTAGATTTGACTTTATAACTTTATAAAGTCACTTTAGGAGAAAAATTAAATTCTTTTGGACACTTTTCCCTAGGCCAAAGATCAAAGCCTTAGGGAACCACCTGTCCTCCGGTAACCAAATTTCAACATGTGTTAATTTCCTACATCAACTTCCTTATTTAGATACTTTATTTATTAATGCAAGAGGTCACTTTCACGAAAAAAGGCCCGTTGAATAGTCAGTTGATAGTCATTGTAAAAGGGTCTTTTATTTGTTTTTTTTTACAAAGTCGGTTATTGTGATATCTATTCCAAAAAGAAAAGGAGCAAGCTCCCATTACAGGGAGGTTTTAAAGAGGAGCAAGCTTAAGGAGATAAGAGCGAGAGCGTAGTCCTGGTTACCTAAAGCTTTGTTTCCAAAATTTCCCAAATTTCCTACTACGTTTTTGGCATACTACCTTACAAGCTAAAAAAGCAGAGAAACACATTTACATAACATAATGGAAAAGGATTAATATATGCCGAGTGAAGATCCTTCTTTGTATTTTGAGATCTACTAGTTATCGTTGACTGAATGCTCTTGCTGTGACCTTTGTTTAATGCCTTGATGATTAGGCATTTGTAGATAGCAACTATTTCTTCCTTCTGTCCCTCAGGTTGCCTATTCAAGGCCAAATTCTCTGATCTTGCCTGAAACTTCAATTCTTGTATTGTCTCTCTTACTTTGTCAATCGTGTATTTGTTGGCTTTGCTCATGACGCATCTTTCATTTAGAGAGGTTCTTTCTATTGAGTTCATGTCCATTGCTGGTTGCGGAGGAGACTTTTGGTCGATTTGTTGATGGTGAGAGGTAGAGTGATGATCCCTCTGTGCATTGGAGACAAAGAGATTTGGTTGTGCTTCCAGATGCACTCTGATGACTAGGAGAAGGACTGTGCTGACACTGCATAGTTGCGTTGCTGATTGGAGGATCTCGCACCTCTTGAGGAGAACAACTCTAAATTCAACAATATCAAGGATAACAGTGAGGGAGACTTTGGAAAGAGATTTGCGGGGTTGCGCAGAGGGACAACTTAGCAGAGAGAGCAAGCAGGAAGAAAAAAACAAAGCCAAAATACAGAAAAGAGGGTGATGGATGAAGAAGGGACAAGAAGCGTTTGAATGAAGCACTGTTGGGCTCGAAGGAGAAGCTCGAGACAGTGCACACCTGCTGTTAGATGAGTGGGCGAGAGGATGGAGAGTTGAGAGCGTAAAGATGGAGAGAGGGATGGGTTCGAGGGAGGATGGAAGGGGCAGACAACGCAGAGAGAAAGGAGCGTTCGAGCTTGACAGGGAGCATAGTCTTGACAACGATCAAGCATGACAGGAAGAGGGAGATGGATCGAGCTCGATTTGGAGGAGCTTGCACTGATATGCTTAAAAACACAAAATCAGAGCGGACAAAGTTGATGGGAGAAGGATCGAGCCCGATAGAGAGGAATAAGCCAAGGTCGATGCTATTGAAAGGAGAGGAGATGAAAGAGTTGAGGGGGATTAAGTCACTGGCTCGACAAGACCTGTCGGGCTTGAGAATAGCGCTGCAGGAAGGACCATAATTATACCAAGTCTGAGAAGGATCATTGTTCAGGCTGGTGTCCCTGTTAATTTTTTTTGTCAAAATCCTATTGCTATTATGATGAAACTGTGGCAGGGGAGGGAAGCAGACCTTCCTAAGGTATTGGGGTGAAAGATACCTCATTTTGGATTCTTGTTTCTCCTTCAAGCCGAGCTACTGCCTGGTTGGCCTGGTGATCCGCACTGCTATTATTTTCCTGCAGTATGTGTTTGAAAGTGACACTGCCCAGATCTATCAGATTTTGCCTAATTCTGTTCACTATTCAGCCCATTGCTGCATTTGGAGGAGTTCTCAAGCTGAGCATGGCTTGAATAATTATAGCTGAGTCTCCCATGATTATTGGATTCTGTATTTTCCTTTTTTTGAGGATGATGGTGCCCATCAGTAAACCATATGCCTCGGCCCTGTTGTTGGAGGTTTTTCCTAATCCCCATTCATAGGTGACGGGATTGGTTCCACTCAGATCTAGGAGAATGCCCCCTGCTCCTACTTTGCCCAGATTGTTTTTTGATGCCCCGTCAAAGAGGAGGCAGTGCTTGTTTAGATTTTTCATCCACAAAATGAAATCATCCTTTTTTAATCTTATTTTCCAATTTTGAATGGGAGTTTTTATTTTGGGACTGCTTGTCCAGGTGCTTTTGTCTATTGCAAAGCTTATCCATATCCTCTGTTCTTGTTGGAGTTGGCTGCTATCAATTGCTCTCAAGCCTTTCATGTTTAAAAATTCCATTGTGAGCCCCCATGTCTTTGAAAGAACTCTGCCAACATTTGGAGATTGAATTTTGAAGATTTGTTGATTTTTGGATAACCAGATCTGCCAGTAGAGGAAGGATGGCAAGCTTTCCCAAATCTTTTAATGGTGTGCTTCTGCTTTAGAGAACAAGGATAAGTTTTTTTCCAATCTATGAATAAATTATTAAAGGTGCTTAAGAAATTTAGGTCGATTTCCAATGGGGTCGCTTGCAAGTTCCAACATTCTTTCGCAAGGGACAATCAAGGAAAAGGTGCCATATACTTTCTTCATCATTCAGGCACATGGGGCACCTTGAGGAACCCGAAAAGCCTTTCCTTTTGAGGTTGTGTGATGTAAGGACTTTACCTTTTACAAGAGTCCAGATAAATATTTTAACTTTGGGCAGACTTTTAACTTTCCATATTGACTTCCATGGTGCCCAATATTGATTATTTTCCTGTGCTTGTATGGTCATATACCCTAATTTGACCGAGTAATCTCCTCCACTCAGATCCCAATTGAAGGTGTCTTGGGCCTCCTGATTAGTTGGCGCCAGTGTGGAAAAAGTCGGCAAAAAGTCCCAACTTTATGAAAAAATCTCGAATTTTTCCCGGAGTCGACTTTTTTGTCCCTGAAAAAGTCGCGATTTTATCCTCGAAGTCCCGACTTTTTGCCGACTTTTTTGAAAAAATCGTGAGTGAGGTAGTTTCTTTAATAATTTTTTAATTTTTTTTGAAAAAATCAGGATTTTTTCCAAAAATGAATATTTTGTATTTTTTTAGTTTTGCCGACTTTTTCAAAAAACTCCCGACTTTATCGAGTTTTTCAACTTTTGGACCCTTGCCGATTTAATCCCAACTTCGACTTTTTCCACATTGGTTGGCGCTGCTCCCGTAAGTTGGATGACTAAGGAATCCCATTGACTTTTTAAGTTGTGAGGCAAGTTGGGTATGTGCCAATGCACCCAATTTCTGTTCTGCCAGCGAGAGATAGAGTGCAAGGTGATCAACCCCTTAGTGCTCATCTACCTTTTTAATTCATGGAGATCTATATAGGAGGAATTTGGAGAATTCCCCATTATTCTGTCTTCCCATAGTAGAACACTTATTCCGTTTCTAGGGAGCTTAGAGGTATGCTTTATGATGATGGGAAGGACTTTTTTAACAAGCTTCCAAACTTGCGAGCATGGTCTGGTTGGAAAACTTCCTTCTAGGAGAAGAGTTCGGTGCTGATTCATATATTTTGAGGCCAGGACTTGTTTTCACCAACTATCTTTCTCAGTGATAAGTCTTCAAACAATTTTTGCCCCAAGGGCTGCATTCATAATTCCAGGTAACCTAATAGATAGGCCTTCGTTTTCATAGGGAAGTGTTACCTGATCCCATTTTACCAAACTGAACTTTTTGGTTTCAGTCCTTCCGCCTTGCCACAAAAATCGTCTTATTATTCTCTATTTGTTTGTGGGTGCTAGCTGGAGCTAAGATTGCTGCATATTGGTAAATTAGCAAGATTGTGAGAATGAATGTGATTAGAATCACTCTACCCGCTAAATTTAGCCATTGCATTCCCCAACTTTGAATTTTTTTCCTCATTTTTTCAATTTGGGTACTCCATAGTTTTGCCTTCATATTTTCTTTTGAGATAGGGAGTCCTAGATAATGGAAATGGCTCCAATTTGCTTGTGATGGAATCTCTAAAATCTGAGATATTGTTTGTAGGGTGCGAGGGGGCACATTCCAGCCATAGATTCGACATTTTGCATTATTTAGTAGCCCACCTGAGGCTTCCATGAGTTTATCCAACACTTTTTTAAACCTTTTGGCGATAATGCATGATGCCCCACCCATCAACAGTGTGTCATCAAGAAACAAGGAGTGATTGATGCTTTTAACACCATGGGAGATGTGGAGGCCAATTAGTAATCTCTCTCTCCTGCTCTTCTCCAAAGACAGACTTAAAGAATCTGCCATTATTATATATAGAAATGGAGATAGTGGACAACCTTGCCTCAGCCCTCGGGAGCTCTGGAAAAATTCACTTGGTCTTCCATTTATCAGAGGAGCTATCCAAGGTCCCACAATGCATGCTCTGATGACTTCAATGATCTCATTTGAGAAACCAAATTTCTTGAGGACAACAGTTAGGTAGGTTAAGTTTACTCGATCAAATGCATTCGCCATGTCCAACATTATGATGATTCCTTTCTCTTTCTTCAACATACTTGAATGCAATGTTGATTTTTGTAGCATCAGAAAGTGTTCCAAGTCTCAAAATTTGTGAGGAGGCTTGGACATCAGTATTCCAAAGAACCCAGAAATCGTTTGTGGAAATTCCACTCGGTTCATGTCTTATTAAATTAATTAATTATTTTAATCGAGACCCTAAGTCTAGACTCTAAACTTAGCGAAATAAAATAATTAATGGGTATTAATAAGACAGAGTGTGAATCTTCTAGAAAACGAAGATCAAGTAAAGTTTTAATCTTAGCCATTGATTAGACTTCTAATCTGGGCCATTGATTCATCAATGAGAAAATTATAAAAGAAGGCTTGAGGGTCATTTGGAAAGCAAGCCGGGCACACACTCAATAACTCGAAGGAGATCGATTTTGAAGGAATAGAATTAGATTTCAGAGGGAGTGTTGGAGGGCAGAGTTGCAGAGGCAGAAGGAGAAGAAGGAGTCAACAATGACTGAGTACAAGGACAGAGGGACGTAGAGGGCCACAGAAGGCAGCGCAGAGCTGCAACGCAGTGTACCCATGCAGAGTGATGTAGTTCAGCGCAGGGACTGCGCAGAGAAGCACACAGAGAGACGCGGAGGGAGACAAAGGGTCTTTCGGGTGTCAGAAAATCTTCAGGAGGATCCGGGAATTTTGTCTCAGGGGTTTTCTAAATGTATCTGCCGGTGTATTCCTTGTAAAGATTCATTTGCTGAAGAATAATATATAAACCCTCATCTGCTGCACTGATTTTCCCACATTGGGTTGACAATTGTCCAAAAATAAGTGTGTAGATGTGATTGTTTCTTATTGATGCAGGAGCATCCTGTGTGATTTTCATTAAAATATTGTGTAAGGGGTGATGTCTTTTTAATTATTTTATAAATTATTATGTTCATTTTTTAAATTAAGAGAGAAAAATGTAAGTGTGAGAATTATTGTAAATATTCTTTTAATAAATTAAGGATATGAGTGCAGTTGAATTAGGTAGATAATCTAGGGATTAGGAATTCCTTAAACGGGACTTAGTTGAGTCCAAAAAGGGATAAATCTGTTTTAGATTTTGGTTGAGAATTGTGTGGAGGAAATCATGGATTGAAATAAATTCATAATTATGTATAAATAAGAGGATTGTGTGAGGATGAAAAACAGAGTGAGGAATACAGAGAGAGAGAAAAATGGTTTGAGAGTTTTTGTAAAGGGCCGAGAGCCGAAAGGCCATCCATTGTAATATTCGGCCAGATGTTTTAAATCTGCAATTTCTTCTTGTATTTTATATAAGCAGCTTGGTTATTGTTTGACTTTCTCTTTGTTTATATTTGGACTTGAATCTAAGTAGCTTTGTATGAGCTTTTTGAGTTAAGTTTTCACTAAAAGGTTGAAGAAGTTTGTTGTATATGCTAGGATCTGTTTTATAGCGGAATTCTAGCATCACTTATGCTTATGTTTCTTACAGTTCCTTTCTTTGCGTATATATTCGTGAATGTTGCAGTAGTATTTATTTCAAAATTTATTGATAGAATATTGTAAATAACTTATCGGAGTAATAAGTAGGAGAAATAAATCTATCACTGCAACTGTATATTTCTGGATTGAAATTTTCACATGCAAGGCTTTTTGGAGAATCAACACATTCTCAAGGATCTGTCTATTTGGCACAAAACCACCTTGGTTTTCCGATATAATTTCAGGAAGAAGTTTCTTTATTCAATTGGCTATGATCTTTGTGATTATTTTATAAGAAGAGTTGCACAATGAAATAGGCCAGAATTGATTGAAGGAGGAAGGCCTTGCATCTTTCGGAATTAGAGGCAAGTAGGATGAATTAGTGAATCCACCCAACTTTTTTTTCTTGAATGCATTCCTTATCATTCTAGTTAGGTCCTTCTTGATTATATTCCAATTTTGTCTGTAGAAAACAATTGAAAAACCATCAGGACCTGGTGCGTTGTCCGAGTTAAGACTCCAAACAACTTTTTCGATTTCATCTTCTTGAACTTCTTATATGAGCTCCATATTTTGATCAGCGCTTATCTTATTGGGAACATGTTGTAGAAAGGTCTCATAATCTTCATTTTCTCCACTTGCTTTTAGGAGGTTTTTAAAATGTTTATATGCTTCTTGTTTTAAAACATTTGGGCCTCTTATCTCCCTTCCCTCAATCTGAATACTGTCAATCTGATTTCTAGTCCTTCTGATTGTCATTGAGTTGTGGAAAAAGGATGTGTTTTTGTCCCCTGATTTTAACCATAGACTTCGAGATTTTAATCTCCACACCTCTTCTTCTATTCTATTTTCTCTATAAATTTCCCAATAGATAGCCTTTTCCTGGATTTGGCTTTCTTTGGTTTCTTCCTTAGTTTCCTTTGCCTCTTGAAGTACCTCCATTTTTTTGATTAAATCAGCCTTCCTTTTCTGTGATTTTTTGTCATTTTCCTTGGCCCAAAGTTTCAATTCCTTTCTCAAGTTTTTTAATTTTGTCTCCCACACAAAATAAGGAGAGCCACTGACTCTTTGAGACCACACTTCTGCAATTAATTTTTGCAGGTCCTCATTGTTGTTCCATGTTGGACAGTATCTAAAATTGATGGGACCTTGGTTTCCCAAAGTCCTAAGAGAGATAACCACCGGCTTGTGATCAGATGCTGTTGTACGAATAATCCTCGACACTGCTGAGCTGTAATTGGATAAAATAATGTCCTGAACGAGAATGCGGTCTAGTATTTCCTTTATTTTGGTGCTGCCTATTCTTTTGTTGTTCCATGTGTACTTGCCATTGTTGGGAGGGATGTCAAGAAGCTTATATGTTTCCATTATATTTTCTATTGCATCCCTTGATGGGTTTGTGTGGTTCAGGAGCCCCTATGACAGTGTTTTTGAGAATCCCCAAGGATCCATGATGTAGATGCCCCATCCTTCTGTGCCATAATTCATTCAGATCTCTGTCGTCTGTACTGCCAATCAGGGCCACCGGAGATTCAAGTTGGAGTTTATACAGCTTGTGACTCCTTACTCCGATTTGTGCCCTTTTTGCTCCATCTAGGGTGTTTGACATACACCTTATCTGTAATAAAGTATACGTCATAGCCCTTGTTTTGAATTTGAGACACTGAGAGTAAATTCATCCCCAACCCTGGTACATGCAGAACATTCATGGCTCGAATCTTGTTGCCATCTTCGGTATGAAAGGTTATGGTACCTCTCCCAATGGGGGTACATTTTGCTTTGTTTCCCATAGTTATCTGGAAATTCATCTGCTCTTCTTGGTAGCTTGAAAAACATTCTCGAACCCCTGTCATATGAGCAGATGCTCCACTGTCAATATACCAAACACTTGGAGGAGCTCTGCTTGTCACACAAGCAAGATCCTCCTCTAGTCTGGATGCCAACACTTTCATGCGTGTACTCTCTGCATTTCTGCGTGCTCTGGAGGACTGCATGAGTCCCTTTGACTGCGTGAACCCTTCTCAATGATGGATCTTTAGTCCATGGCAGATCCTCCCTTTCTGTTTTTAGCCCTTAGCTCGAATTCAATTTCTAGATTTTCCTTGCAGTCTTTGATGAGCCTAGATGATCCAATCAGAAACAGATCATCTACATATAGCACCAATATTAGAGGCTCATCTCCTACTCTTAGATAGTAGAGATTGCGATCTGCGTCACTCTTGACAAATCCCATCTTCTATAGGTAGTTGTAAATTCGACCATACCAAGCTCGAGGGGCTTACTTCAGTCCATACAAGGCTTTCTTAAGCTTATACACTAAGTCACCTGATACGGGGATACGGGGATACATGGATTCGCGAATCGGATTCGGGTACGGTGACCCTCGGAACAGGACACTCTGGGATACGAAACGTTATATATTATTTTATTAAAAATATATATATATATATTAATATATTAAAAATTAGATTTTTTTACACAAATTCATACAAATTCATTGATTCAAACATAGATTTAAGATCTTAGATACTCATACATGATACATTGATACATCATACAATTGTCAAATTTACTCAGAAAGACAAGATACTAAGATAGTAAGATACTGAAGTTTTTAAAGCCAAGATAGTATCACTATAACATCTATTCCTCCATTTTGAGACTAAAAACATAAAAGCTAAACCAAAAAACCATCTACTCCTCCGTGTGAAGTAGATGGAGTAGAATTTACATCAGTAAGTACCAATACAGTGTAAACTTGGGCATTCTCGCAAAACATAATTTATTTAAATTTACACAATTGTTTACATGCATGTGTTTTAGCAAACGATTTATGATATTTTGAGTTCTCAAAGAAAATATCACTGATAGAAAACATAGATTTATATTAGAATAGCATTTTTATTGTAAGCATCAGATTCTAAGAAACTTTCAGGAATGAAACATAAACAATCATCTAAAAATTAAAAAATACAGTTGAGATCATTTGTATGTAGCAGCGAATCCTTTGGGCATTTAAATTTTGAAGTACAAAAACTTCAATTAATAGAACACAACAAAATGTGGGCTGCTAATGTCAACCAAGGTCCAATATGCTTATTTTATTCAAAATTCTTCAAAACACTCACCACAAGTACCAAGAATGGCTTTAAAAACCACCAACAAGGGTTTTGCGGCTTGCTTGATCGCACTTTTTAGGGAGAGCGTATCCGACCGTACCCGATTCACGAGATACGGTTGTATTCGTACAGGGTACGGTCAGGATTCGCCATACCCTGTACGGATACGGCTGTATCCCGTGAATCGGGTACGAATCCGGTCGAATCGTATCGGATTTGCCGTATTCGGGATTCAGAGCCCCTGGGGGACAAATCCGGTTTCTTAGCTTATACACATGAGTTTTCTACTCATGCGTCTCAAAGACCTCTGGTTGTTGTATGTATACTTCCTCTTTTATCACCCCATTCAAGAACGCAGTCTTGACATCGATTTGGTGAATTTCCCATCCCATCTGCACTGCAAGGGATATGACGGATCTGATTGAAGTATACCGAGCTACTGGGGTGAAGGTTTCTTCAAAGTCAATCCCTTCTTTTTTAGCGCACCCCTTAGCTACAAACCTGGCTTTAAATTTTTCTCTACTGCCATCTGCAGCATATTTAATCTTGTAGATCCATCTCGAACCTACAATCGATCTGTCTTGAGGTCTGGGAACTATTTCCCAGACATCATTTGTCATGATGGAGCTGTACTCCACCATCTCATCTACCCACACCTGATGCTGAGCTGCCTCCTGATAAGTAGAGGGTTCTCCAACCTGTGCTACAAATGCCTGGTACCTGTCTGGTTGTTTGCGCTGCCTCTTCTCATGTCTAGGAGCTCTAACAAACTCTTCTGCATCCCTCAGGGTTTCTTGGAGTTCTCTGCTCGTCCTTCCACTGGTGGTGGGTGGATTTCCCTGCTCTCCTTCTTGCACTTCCTCGGAAAAACTATCCTTAGGATCCTTGTGCCTTGGAGAGGTACTAGAGCAATCTTCTGCAGGTGGTTGTGGCCGGACCAGTGGATCCACCTCAGTCTGCGTTGCTGAAGACATTTCCCAAGATTTCTTGAAGGCTCTTTCCTCCATGAACTTCACGTCTCGTCTCACTACTATCTTCCTACTCTCGAGGTTATAGATGCGGTAAGCCTTTGCATTCTCGCTATATCCCACAAGGTACCCTTTCTCTGTAGTCTGATCCAAATTCTTCCTCTTCTCATCGGGTACATGGCAATATGCTATGCTGCCAAATATCCTAAAGTGGCTCACTTGAGGCTTGCTGCCAGTGAACACGCTCTCAGGAGTAACCTTACCCAATGCACTATGAGGAACTCTATTCTGCACATATACGGCTATATTACAAGCCTCAGCCCACAGGAATTTGTGCATGTCTTGATCATACAACATTTCCCTTGTAGCTTCGACAATAGTCCTGTTTTTCCTCTCTGCGACTCCATTCTACTTCGGATTATATGGAGCAGTCCATTCTCTTTTGATGCCTTTCTTTGCGTAGAACCTTGTGAAGTCTTTGTCAATGTACTCTCCACCATTGTCTGATCGCAATGTCTTGATCTGTTGTGAAACCAACTCCAAAAATATAAGAAAAGAGATATCAGCGCCTTAGAAATAAGCCACTTCAAGGGGTCAACCTCCAATACATTACATGAATGAACAATTTTTGGATGATACAAATTACAAAACCTCTTTTCTATATATAGGAGTCCATGGGGCCATAATGTAATCCTAGTGGGGCCACAATATAATCCTAGCCGACCTAACAATAATAATTTAAGGGCACAATAATAACAATATGGGGGTTACAGGAATACAATAATAACAATAAGGGGGTTACACTAACAACAATAAGGGACTATACTAGTAATATAGGGACCTAACATGCCCCTCTCCTTCAAAAAAGTGTTGTCCTCAACGCTTGAGTAGCTCTGGGTGCTTCTGTATAAAATTCTCATCCTCCCATGTAGAATCTTCGGTGGGTAAGTTCTTCCACTTGATGAGATACTCTGAAATTGATCGATTCCGTAGTTGTCGAGTTCTTGTTTCCGTGACCGCTTCAGGTTCCAATATGATTTTTCCTTCCTCATCAAGTTCTGGCAATATTGTTTGAACTGGAAGATTTTCACTTATAACCTTCTTTAAGCATGAAACATGGAAAACTGGATGCACTCGTGAAGAAACAAGAAGCTCCAATTTGTATGCCATAGTACCAATCTTTTGCAGCACCTTGTAAGGACCATAGTACTTTGGCAATAATTTATTATCCTTCTTAGCTTGCTTGAGGGACATTTTTTTGTATGGTTGTAGCCGTAAAATACCAGTCTCCTACATCAAAACTTCTTTTTCTTTAACGATGTTGATTTGCACATTGTTTCATTCGATTTTGTGCCAAATTCGGGGTATCCTTTAAGAAGTTGGAGAACTTCTTGTTGATGCTCGATGTGATCTTCAGTAAAAATGGGATCTCTGTCGCTCACAATAACCCTTGGGTTTTCATGTAGCTTTTGAATTGTGTCCATAAATGTAGTAGCAACTGTACTTGCTTTAAATGGATGAGATAATGCACAAAAGTGTGCATACTTAGTAAGTCTATCAACTACCACCATGATGACACTCTTTCCTTCGGACTTAGGTAAACCTGTGATAAAATCCATTGAAATCTCCTCCCAACGTTGACTTGGAATGGATAAAGGTTGTAGAAGTCCCGGGGTCTTAATTGTTTCCACTTTATTCTACTGGCAAACCAAACATTCAGCCACAAAATTTTGAATATCAGATTAATTGTCTCAACTTTATTTCTTTGGCAAACCAAACATTACGCCACAAACTTTTGAATATCGAGATTTAAGGCCATCCCAAAAAAATCCTTTCTTCACCCTGTGGTAAGTTTTTAAAAATCCTGAGTGTCCTCCTAAAGGAGAAGTGTGCAATTCCAAAAGAATATTTTGTTTTAGTTGGGAATTCTTACAAAGATATAAGCGATCTTTGTACCATAAGGAATCATTTTTCCAACTAAATGTATCGGATGTACTAGGATCTTGCTGCAAATTTTGAATGAGTGTCCACACTTCTTCGTCCTTCCTCCATTCATCCCTTGCTTCGGTTATCCAATCTGGTTGGATAATAGAAATGGCACAAAGCAATGCTTCCACCTCTTCATTCTTTCTTGAGAGTGCATCTGCAACAACATTTAGCTTCCCTTTTTTTGTAGATTATTTCAAAGTCATAACCCAACATCTTTGTGACCCATTTTTGTTGCTCTTCTGAAGATAGTCTTTGTTCCAAAAAGTGTTTAAGACTATCATGATCAGTTTTTACCTTGAAGTGTCTTCCTATTAGGTAAGTTCGCCATTTCTTTAGTGCATGCAGTATTGCTAACATTTCCTTCTCATAAATAGGTTTCTGTAAATACTTCCCTTTGATTGGACGACTTTCAAAAGAAATGGGTCTTCCTTCCTGCATTAAAACTGCACCAATTCCATTTCCTGAGGCATCACATTCCACAATAAAGGTTTTTGTGAAGTCTGGCGTAGCTAAGACCGGTGCTAGGCACATTGCCTCTTTAAGATGTTCAAAGGCCTTAGTTGCTTCACGAGTCCATGAAAATGCATCTTTCTTCAATAAGGTTGTTAGAGGTGCTGCTATTCTCCCATAATTCTTAACAAACTTGTGATAATACCCTGTTAACCCAAGAAATCCTCGCAACTGCTTTATGGTTGTGGGGACTTTCCATTCCTTAATGGCTTTAATTTTGTTAGGGTCTACTTTAACACCCTCGTGAGATACAATATGACCCAGATATTCCACCTCTTGTACTCCAAAGAAACATTTGGATGTTTTTGCATATAATTGTTTCTCCTGCAATAGTTTGAGCACCTGTCAACATGTTTAACATGATCCTTCCAAGACCTGTTGTAGATTAGTATATCATCAAAAAATACTAGCACAAATTTTCTAAGGAAGGGTTTGAAAATGGAATTCATCAACCCTTTAAATGTAGAAGGTGCATTGGTAAGGCCAAAAGGCATGACCAAAAATTCATAATGACCCTCATGAGTTTGAAATGTTGTTTTCGGAATATCTTCGGTCTTCATTCTAATTTGATGATATCCTGAACGAAGATCCAACTTGGTAAAATAAATTGCTCCATGTAATTCATCCAATAATTCATCAATCACAGGAATGGGAAATTTATCTTTAATGGTGAGCTTATTGAGCTCTCTTTAATCCGGACACATTCGCCATGATCCATCCTTCTTGTGTACCAATACTACAGGAGCAGAGAAAGAACTTTGACTAGGTTGAATTATACCCGCCTCTAACATTTTTGCAATCATTCGTTCAATTTCGCTCTTTTGGACATAAGGATATCTATAAGGCCTGATGTTTGGAGGAGCACTTCCTGGAATCAAATGAATAGCATGATCATGGTCACGAATAGGTGGGAATCCTTTGGGAGTTTCAAACACCTTGGAATGATTGTCCAAGACTTTTTGGAGATCTGCAGAAATAGATGATTTTGATGTTGGAACTTCTAGTAAGCATAATTGTGCAATTACGTCTTGTTGTTCTTTCTTTATAGGCTTTGTCATGACATTAGAGCTTATTATCTTTCTCGGCTTCCCTACAATACCCCGTAATTTGACTTCCTTTCGTTCTGAAAAAAATTTCAAGAAAAGTTCTTGAAAATTAAAAGCTACCATCCCCAAAGATTGTAACCATTGTACTCCTAGTACAACATCAGCACCTCCCATAGGAATGGAAAGCATTGGACTATTCAATACATATTCCTCCATGGTTAGCTTGATATTATGGCATTTTCCAGAGCAATTTATAGTTCCTCCATTTGCAACCATCACTTGACATTCTGGTGCTGGGTATAGGAAACAATTCAATTCCTTGGCTACCTTACAATGAACAAAATTATGGGTGCTACCTGAATCAATCAACACTATTACCTTTTTCTTCTTGATATGTCCTTCTATATTGAGAGTTTGAGGAGTGGTAATTCCTACCAATGCATTACACGATATGGTCGGACTCATTTCTTTCTCTTCTAGGGCTGGTTCCTGGTGTATATCCTCTTCTTGTTCATTTTCTTCTTCCTCTTCACAATCTATGTAAAATAATTTCTTCTCAGCACACTTATGACCTTTAGTGTATTTGCTATCACAACTGTAGCAAAGCCCTTTTGCTCTTTTTTCTTCCAATTGTTGTGGTGTCAACCTTGTAGATTGTGGAAATCTAGGAGTAGCAACACTTCCCTCTTTATAGAAGTGAGTGGTAGGCTTCCTTGTCGCCATAATTTTACATTCAATTTTTCTTGCCAACCTGAATGCCTTCTCCAATGAATCGGGTTCCAAAATGCGAACTTCATGTTGGATGTTATCCTTTAAAGTACCTATGAAGAGATCAACCCTGTGTTCCTCTAGAATATCAGTTACCCTTATATTCAATTTTTGGAAGTCCTCAATGTGCTGCCCCACTAAACCCTTTTGTTTGAGATTTATCAATTGGGTAAAGAAGGTGTTGCTCTTTGTATCCTCATAATGTGCTATCATTTCCTCTGTAAAAATTGACCAAGTGACAATTTTTTTACGGGAGCAAAGCCATCGATACCATACAAATGTATTTTGTTCTAAATGTAAAGTTGCAATGCATACCTTTTGTGTGTTTTTCACATTATGGAGATCAAAATATTCCTCCATCTGTAGTATCCATGTTACAGGATCCTTTCCATCAAACTTCCTCATATCCATTTTTGGAATATGGTGGTTCTACCTGCCAGCATTAGAGTTTATGAAATCACGATTAACATTTATTTTTTTCTCATCATGAGGTTCTTCTACTATCTTTTCACCATTAGGAAACATTTCTTGTATCAGCTTTGTCAAACCTTCCATGTCTTCTTTTAGAACATTCTTCATGTTTTCCATTTTCTCATCGATCTTAGCTTCCATGTCATCCATCTTAGATTCCATGCCAGCCTCCATGCCATCTATCTTAGATTCCATGCCATCTATCTTAGATTCCACGCCTTTTTTCAAACCATCCATCTTAGTTTCCACGCCTTTCTTCAAAACTTCCATGTCATTTTTTGTTGCTCTTTGTGAGAGCGAAATTTGTTGCACTTGCTCTTGTAATTTTGATATGTCATGTTGCCATTCTTCGTCTTCATGAGTCATAGTAGAGCTTTCTAAAGGCTTAATGGGTGTTGAATTCTTTTTAGGGGCCATTTGAGAATCCAATACTGATATCTACAATATGCCCTTGGAATCAATTCAACTTGATTCTTCAAACAAGACTTATGTAATTCGGAAACAAAAAAATACACACCTTTTACTTGCTTTTGAGGAGCTCGATATTGAAATTGAATTATCTCTATATTTGCAGATCCTCAATATCGGAAAATTCGGCCCTGTTGGTGTCTCGTGTTTTGATAGTTTGGCAAATCAAAAGACAAGGCAACATCAGAACCAATCTTTAGAGTTACAGGATCTAGTCCTCCCGTTCTCAGAGAGGGATCTCTCAAATATTTGTTTGCAAAGGTTTATCTTGTGTGCTTTGAGTATTGGTTTTAGACTAGTTATTAAGTGCAGGTGTTTGTTTGTTTGTTTGGTTGAATGGAATTGATACAGCAGAACATGAAAGATCTAGGAAAGATATATAGGATAGAGAAATATCTGGTTCATTGGGCAATGGAGTCAAGAAAAGGTCATAACGAACTCATCAGCGGATATGGGATATCAAAGGGAAAATCTAACTTGGCCGCAGGATCCTTTTGTTTTAGGAGTGAGATGAACATTAATGATTTGGAAAGAGAGGTTTAATTCTCAACGAAGGGAATCCGAAAACATAATTCGAACAATAAAGAGCTTTTTGATAGACAGGGCTAACCATAAATTCTACAAATCACACCTTTAAGCAAATAATGATCTCAAAACAACTTTTAAAATGAAATCTAAGATTCGGGGAACACCCTATTTCCTCAAAGATTTTATTTCAAATGACTTAGAAAACATAAAAGATTCACTGATAATTGCAGTCATAGAAGAGGGAATGCCTAATACATCTATGATTACAACTATAAAATACCTTCAAAGCGGCTGAGCAAGGACAAGACGAATCGGAACGGACCTCCTTGATTCCTTGTAAACAAGAAACTTCAAAGGAGACTTCAATAACTTGATTTTTAAGTGAAAAGCGACGGAGACAATAGGAAAACCATAAAATCATCTTGGAACCAACTTATTCAAACTATTAAGGAAATAAATGAGCATGAGAAGACTAAAGAGAGAGATTAAAGACTCTAAAATACTTCTTGGCCAGAAAACATTAAACAGTGAAGGGTGAACAGGTCTAAGGTGCTTCCAAGAGTCATTTCTTAGCCTAAAACTTTCAACCTACTGTAGTAAGGAATCATGGAACAAAATGAAAACAGGGGAAACATTAAACAATTCATAATACTTCACCAACAGCCAAGCTCATGGATCCAATGATAGAGCCTTCTCAGGAACAAGCATGGGACAACATCATCAAGACCTCCAAAACTTCAATTTGTTCTTCAACTTCAAAGGACTATGTATTATTTGAAAGAGTTTCAGAATTACAACTTGTAATCAACAACAACCAACCAACAATTTCTCATCTTCTACAGAAGTATTTATAGGAAGATGAGGGGGTGAGATCTAACAAAATATCTTAAGGGCAATTAATACAGAGTGAAGACTTCTCGGCCTTTTTGAGAGGCTCGATGAAGGAATGTACAGGTGTTTCACTGTATTAATTGATTCATATTTATGAATTAAGCTCGGTGGGAGCCTATATTGACTTTGAGGCACTACGTTATGCGGGAGTAACTTCTGCAGATATTTTTGGCATTAAGTTTCTTTGCAGTAGTAACTCTCTGGCTGCGCTGGATGCGAATATTTGATTTCCTTCAATAAATTCAGCTTCCGTTTGAATGCTTTGAGGCAACAGGTGGCCCGGTGGTAGCTGGGAGGAATCAATTCGCCTCAAATACAACGGTGGAGGCCTTTGTGTCTGTTAAACATTTGTGATTTTCCCTTTAACTGTGTTTAATTTGGGGGATTAGGCTTTTGATAATCATTCTTAGCCATGATCCCCACAATTCTATCTTCAATCTTCATTCTGCTGTGCTGCGCTCTGTTCTTCAACACTGATACTCTTTCAACTGTGTTTTTAATAAAACAGTGTCTTGTCGATGTGCAGGGCCGCATAGGGCCTTTTACGTGTTATCAACGCTCAGGAAACATTGACAAATCGTTGAATTCAACCCTGTGAATGGTTCTTTTTAGTAGCTCGAAGGCGCAGGAAACGTCTTTCCCAGTCCTCGGCTTCCCCTCATTATTCAGTGGAAAACCATTAAAACACCTGCAAAACACAAAAAACAATTAAGAAATCCTGCGTTTTGGGTTTAAACTGCTTAGAAGGCGTGGAAGGAGCGCTGCCATTGGATCTGGACATGTGGATGGTCCAGATTTAAT
Source organism: Pinus albicaulis (assembly GCA_034641835.2). Taxonomy (NCBI): domain Eukaryota; kingdom Viridiplantae; phylum Streptophyta; class Pinopsida; order Pinales; family Pinaceae; genus Pinus; species Pinus albicaulis. The sequence continues at coordinate 1,410,623,331 of CM076574.1, forward strand.
CGGGGAATCGCAATTGGCGGGAGTAGAAAAGGGGTGCGATTGAAAAACTCCGATGTGATTGCGTGATCGGGAGGGTCAAAGCGATTGAGCGATGACCGTTGATCTGAGGATCAGATCAACGGTGGGAAATGAATCGGCGAGTTTTTAAACGACGGTAAGACTTGTGATCGGAGGGAATGAGGACCGTTGGATCTTGGAAGGAGGAAAGGAGATCAATGGTGGACAATCAATCGGGGATCGACAATTAGGGGTGGCAAGCGAATGGAGCGATTGAATCACTCCGATGCGATTTCGCGATCGGGAGGGGAGAGGCGATTACACGATAGCCATTGATCTAAGAACGAGATCAACGGTAGAGAATGGATCAGGGAAGTCGCAATCGGAGGGGCAAACAAAACGCATGCGATTTAAAACTTTGCGTTGCGATTGAGCGCAGGCTGTCGATCTTCAGATTAGATCGACGGTGGAGAGCAAATCGGGGGAGAAGCCAATCGACGGATCAAAAAAGTGGATGCGATTAAAAAACTCCGATGCGATGGAGCGCTGGCCGCTTGATCGGCCTTCGATCAACAGCGGAGATCTGTTCTGAGAAGAACCGGCGGAAAACCCTTTAAAATATATGAAAACTTAACTTTTTGAAATAAAACAAAGTTTTTATGGATCGGGGGCGGAAAATATATATATGAGGCGAACAGGCGCCCGATTGCGGGGCCTGTGGCTTTTATAAAATATGATATGCCCGGTGCGTAAAACTCAAAAGGGCCAATCGGAATCGGGCCATCAGGCCTGGTCTTTTTAATCTACCCATTTGTTTTCTCCGATTGCGATTCTGCAATCGGTCTTTTTGATCAACCCATTAGATTATTTCAACATGTGACTTAAAGTTTTTAAGTTAAAACTTTGGATAAGGGGGGTTTTTGGCCAAAGGGGCTAAAGCTTGTTCATAAAAATATGAATTTTTTATGGTTTTTTAATGTTTTCAAAGGAATTTGATGGTTTCGGTAAGGTTAAAAAGTGAGTTCTTAACCTTGTAAAGATGATTTTCATGAAGGGAGGAAAAGAAATCATGAAAACAAGGAAGTTTGTATGGAGAAAAAGGGGAGCAAATGAAGGTTAGTTTTGAGCGAGAGAAGGGGAAAATGATGGTCTTTCAGCAGTTTTTCCTCATGAAATTAGTAGAATTTCTGAGTACAAAATGAGAAACAACAAATGAAGATTTTGAATAGAGGCATGAGGCCTAAAAAAGTCTTCAAGAGCCAACAATTTTTAGTGATAAAATTTGTTCCTTGGAGGCTCAAAAGAGTCTTAGCTACCTTTTGGTATAACAAATATTATAGGTGGCTAACAGTGGCTCCACTTGGGGATGGTGCTTTCTTGAAGGCGTCAAGAACTTCAGACTTGCATTCTCTGGAAGGCTGACCTGTGCCTGATCCATTGGGCTGCCCTTCCTTTGGTGGGATGATCTTCTCTAAAAACATATTAGTAGCCATGAAAACAATGGTCCTTCATCAATACAAACTTCTACCTACCCAATCCTATTGATCTAGCATTTTTTTTTTTTTTTTCATTAGAGTTCACTTGGATTGGCAATACTCTATCCATAACATTTTATTCTTTTGAAAGCAAGAAATCTAATCTATTTCTACTCCTTATTTCTCCCTGAACTTAGATTAAACAGTTGAGTTCAGATGCTTCTCTACCTAATCTACCATCTGTTGGAATTAAAATGTCCAACAGATCTTTATTTTCTAAATTCTAAAACATAAATTTAAAAACAGTCAAGCCAAGATTGAGCTGTTTGACTTGCTGTGACCTATGGCATAAAAATGAGCCACACAGAGATATTTACTTTGCAGAAAATTAAATCAAAATGGAAGGCTTAAGATCTGAAAGTTTTTCATCATGGCCTCCTCTTTTTACAGCTCTGTTTTGACTCTTTTTTGCGCTGTTTCTTCCTTGTTTTCTGGTTCAGATTTTGGGTTGATTTGAATCAGAGTTACATCTTTTTTGACTTGGAAAAATAAAACAGATTTGAGTCATCTCTCTTAGGAAACTTAGGTTCAGATTTTGAACATGTTTGAACCTTAAATTTCTATCCTAAACTATCAACTAATAAGCCAAGATTAAACAGTTTGGCAAATCAAATTCACTACCCTATCAGCAGAAAATTTAAAACTAATTAGTCAAGGTTAGGCTGTTTGACTAACTAGAAGTGTGGTTTTCAGGAGTGGCATTTAAGCTTGCACACTTTCAGATTTGTGTTTCTCTTTTTTGGTATGGGGCTATACCTTTCTTGTTTTCATAATTTGCCCTCTTTTCTCTTTTTCATTGTTTTTGTATTTTTGATTTTTCTAACTTTGAATGCAATGGTTAGACTATGATATTTACAATGACAAAAATAAAATGCTTTAAAACTCAAGACTCTTGGCAGAAGTAATGCTTGAGCATCCTGCCATTGACAGGACCTCCATATAGATCTTCTCCATTTAATTCTTTTAAGAAAAATGCATTGTGACCCCTCTCAGCATGAATAATATAGGGCCCTTTCCACAAGTTCTCAAACTTGCCATGTTTTCCCTTCTCTTCTCTTCTTGAATCCCATTTAAGAACAACATTTCCAATTTGGAAATTGTTTGCCTTAGTCCTCTTATCAAATAGTTTCTTCATATTTTCTTGGACTAACTGCGATCTTTCATAGACTTCCTCTCTGGTCTACTGTAAATGGATTGTTTGGTTGATCCTTCTCTGCATATCGTTCTCTTCAATCTGCACTTCTTGAAGGAGTTTCATGACTGGAACTCCTAATGAGGTAGGAAAAACTGCATCCATGCCATAAACTAACTGATAGGGGGACATATTTATTGATTTCTTTGTAGTTAACCTATCAGCCCACAAGGCATGAACCAGCTTACTGTGCCATGATTTCTGATTTTGTTCCAACAGTTTTTTAATGATATTGATGAGGCTCTTGTTGGAAGATTCAGCTAATCCATTTCCTTGGGGATAATAAGCAGTGGAATGGCCCAAGGTTATGTGGTATTTGTAACAGAAATCAACCATCTTCTTAGATTTAAAAGCAACAACATTGTCTGTTATGATTTTTCTGGGACAACCGAATCTGGATAGGATATTGGTTTCAAGAAACTTGATAATGACAAAGTCATTAGAATTCCTGGAAGGTATAGCTTCTATCCACTTGGTAAAGAAGTCAGTGGCTGTGAGGATCCACTTATGTTGAGCTGAGGAGGATGGATGAATTTCCCCAATGAAGTCCAGCCCCCATTGTTGAACAGGTGCCTCAACTCTAATAGGATGTAAAGGTAAGGGAAGGAGTTTTCTCTTGCCATCAAAAATTTGACATTTATGGCAAGACATGACTAACTTCTGAGTGTCTGGGAAAAGGGTAGGCCAATAGTAACCAGATCTAAGAATTTTGTTTGTTGTGGCCTTCCAGTAGAGGTGTCCTCCACATTCTCCTTCATGCAACTCATGCATGATCTTTCCTGCATCATCTTCAAGTAAACATTTAAGCAAAATTCCAATAGCATTTTTCCAATATAATACTCCATCTAAGATACAAAAACTCAAAGCCTTTTGTTTCAAGAATCTAGCTTTAGTTTTAGACAAAGAAGGAGGGGCATTTAAATATAAAAGCACATAAATAATGTCAGCATACCAAGGAGAATTTAGAAATTTTTCTTCAATAAAAGGAGCAGTAGATTCTTCTATTTCTTCCAACACATCTACCATATTCATGTCTAGTGCTTGGAAGTTAGACTCGGCCATAAGTTTTGCTAATCCTTGCCCTTTAACTAGTTTGGTGGGCCTGATTTCTAAGTCATATTCAAGAATAGTTGCAATCCATTTTCCCCTTTTACCATCAGGGTCTTGACTCAGAATGTCCTTGACAACAGTATGTGGAACTAAATAAATTATATGAGAGTGTAAAATATAGACCCTAAAGTCTTTTAATGCTTTCACTAATGCTAAGGCTTGTTTCTCCATGATATTATATTTGAGAGGAGCATCTCTTAAGGCCCTACTAAAGAAAGATATTGGTTGTTCTTGTCCCAAATCATTCTTTTGAAGTAAAACTGCAGCTATTGTATGGTCAGATGCAAAAGAAAAGATGTAAAAATCTTTGGTGAAATCTGGGCTAATCAGGACTGGTGTTTAGGTAAGAGCTTGTTTGACCAGTTCGAATGATTGTTTAGTTGGTAAAGTCCATTTTACACCCACATCTTTTTTAAGCATGTTTGTAATGTTTTTTAATAGCTCAGCAAGGTTGGGGATAAACCTTCTCAAAAAATTAATCTTCCCAATGAAAGATTGTAATTCTTTGAGGCTTCTTGGATGGCTAATTTGCAATATGCCATTTATCCTTGTAGGGTCTATTTTGATTCCCTCTTCTGAAATTATATGGCCAAGAAGTTTACCTTCTTGGAGACCGAAGAGTGTCTTCTTGGGATTCAATGACAAGCCAAATTTCCTACACTTTTCAAAAACTTTTCTTAAATGAGTCAAATGTTCTTCATCAGTTTTTGAAAAGACAGTTATGTCATCAAGGTAAATAATTATGAAATAGCCAATATCTTCAAAAAAGGCTATGTCCATGGCGCTTTGGAAGGTGGCCCCTGCATTCATTAACCCGAAAGACATTTTGACATACATAAAGGTGCCCCAAGGTGTGGTAAAAGCAGTTTTGATTTGATCACTTGGGAACACTAACACCTGGTTATAACCTGAGAACCCATCTAAGAGTGATATCCTTTTAGACCCAACTACCTTCTGTAGTATATGGTCCATCTTGGGCAAAGGGTAGTTGTCTTTTAGGGATGCTCTGTTCAAGTTTCTTAAGTCGATACAGAGTCTGATCTCCCCTGTCTTTTTCCTAACAGAAACCAAGTTTGATACCCATTCTGAAAATCTAACTGGCACTATAATGCCAACATCAGGCATCTTTTCAATTTCGGCTCTAACTAAAGGTAATAAAAGTGGGTTTATTCTCCTTAGTTTTTGTTTGAAGGGCTTTTGATTTTCCTTTAGGGGAATCTTGTGCTGAATGATGCTGGTATCATAAGATTTCAGATCTGTGTATGCCCAGGCAAAAACGTCTTTAAATTCTTTAAACAGATCAATGTATCGAGATTTCATATGAGTTGAAAGAGTGCTGGACAATTTAATCATCTCGGGTTATGTAAGGGAGCCTATGTTGTGTTCTTCTACGTTTGTTTCTACAGGCTCCATTTTTGGTTCTTTGGCTACATCATTAAAGTCGAAAAGGTGTTCCAAAGGTGAGAGACCTCTTGGAATTGAACCGTTCTTACATTCTAAAACTTCCAGGTCTTTTTGGTCCACGTTGTCAATTAACTCTGCTTCAAACGGATTCTTATAATGATTTATATCAGCGGAGTGTGGTACTTCAACTTTTGGGATTTCTTCGATATATGTAAAGTTTTCATTATGGCTAGATTCCGATGTTGGTATGGTGAAATCGTTTTCTGACTTTAAGAAATCGTCTATGTGTTGGTCAGAATCAAATACTTGCCAGTGATCTTCGTTATCAGGCACAGCAGGCCTGTGTTTTACCTTCACGCTGAGTTGTTCGTTTATTTCGGGTATTTGACAGTTACTGGCATTGAAAGCGAGTTCATTTGCCAAATGATTAAACGCTCTAGGAATGAAAACAAGTTCGTATTTTTCAAAGGTTTTCAATAAATCGAGGGCAGCGTTCCGATATTCCTTAAGTCTTGGATTTTTGGCTGAGTATTCTCCTTTGATTTGTCTTATGATAAGTTCAGAATCTCCCAAGATTAATATCCTCTGGGCTTCTAACTGTTTAAGTAGTTGTAAGCCTAGGAGAAGTGCTTCATATTCAGCAATATTGTTAGTGCATGGGAAATCCAATTTATATGAAAAACTCTGATTCGTATTTTGAATCCACACACCTGCTCCTGCACTTGTTTTATTACAAGATCCATCAAAATTTAATGTCCAAAGTGTGCCATCCCTATTCTCATTCTCTTGTTGCTGTTGATCGTGCATGTTTTGAATTTGATTGAAGGGCAGGATTGATTGTTCTGGCGAACTGATTGGGTCTATGTTTTCCTTATCTTGCTGAGTGAGTTCATCTTCGTTACATAAGATAAAGGAATCTAAACTTGACTGAATAGAATAGATTGGAGAGTTGTTCAGTTTGTCTATATTGCTCACCATGTACTTCATGTGGGATTCCCTGTATAGTCTTCTGTTTTGATTGAAAACGGGGATGGTGGCGTAAGACATGTCCATTTGAAGGGCTCCCTGAAGTTTGGCTCCTCAAGATCTTGATAAGAGCATGCCATACTTAGGGGGAATGTCAGCTACAACTATATCCATTACTAGACTCTTAGCAGGGATTTGAGCTAAATTAACACATAAATCTTTGACTAAACCCAATCATTTGACTCTGCTTGAGTCAAAGGAATACAAATCTTTGTATGGCTTAGTAATTTCTAAGCCTAAGCTTTCCATCACTACTTTGGGCATTAGATTGTGTGAAGCTCCTGAGTCTAACATAGCATTGTGTAAAATTTTCTCATGTATGTTCAAGCTAACATAGAAGGGAGGAACAATCCCTTCTTGATATCTTCCTTCAACTTCTGGACCAAACAACAACTCAGGTTTGTCATCGGTCAAGTTTAAGGTGTCAGTATCACTTCCTAGGTTCAAAGCTTTCAAAACTTGGTTTTTGTACACCTCTTGGGTTACTAGTTCAGCTAGGGGGATGGTAATTTTTATCTTAGCAATCTCTCCCTCAAGGCTGAAAGAAATAATTGACTTGTTGATATTTACATCGACTCTTTCAATTGTATTCTTTTCAGCAACTTTGATTTGTTGAACCTTGTTTGGACTGGTAACTGGGACAGTTTTATTAGGACCACTAACTGAAGTGCTAGGGGTGCTCTGTTCAACATTTGGCTAGACACCTTTGTCTTTGTTCAAGTCTGGTTTCTTGGCCAAAATGTTGGTTTTCTCTGCTGTCTTTTTGGGCTGGTTTTCTGCGTTTTTCTTGACAACAGTGCTAACGTTCTTGTTTTTTGAATTATCTATTCTTCCCTTGCTCCTAAGATCATACTGTTTGTGAATCTCCATGATTGCATTTTCAAAACCCACTCTATAGTCATCATAATCTTCATATGTGTTTGTATTTTGATCGTAAGAGAAGAAATTTTGTTCTTCTTCAGTGAGGAAAACATCATCTCCATTGCCTGATCCAATCAAGTTCACATGAGATTCTCCCAACCTTTCTAACTCCCTATCTTCTTCATATTGATCTACATAGTTCTGTTGAAAGGGAGGTCTAATCTGTTGGTCACTTTCTTTTTGCTTATCTTGATTGCTGTCCCTTCTATAATTCTGATTTCTATTTCTGTTTTGGGAGTTGTTCTGATTGTCTCTCGGCTGTGTTCTCTCAAGTATGCTCATCCTTTTCATGATCTCTTCCAACATCTGTTCTGTCTTTGAGCTAGATGTGGAGGGTGTAGTGTCATCTTTATAAGTTACCCTCTTCTCTGACCTCAACCTGTTTCTTTTCTCAATTATGTTTGCTTCTACGCTTATAGCTCCTTTCTGCATGTCCTCTAAGGTTAAGTAATCCCTCTCCCTTAACTGATACATCATGTCAACATCAAGGCCTTCAGGATATCTTACTAAGGCCATGCCTTGAGGAGGTTTCATGTGAGGTGGAAGAGCATTGTAGATGCTATTAAACCTAGTGGAATAGTCAGGAATACTCTCTCCTTGATTTCTCTTGAGGCTGCTATATTCGGCTAGTATTTGGAGAGGATTCTTTTTGAGTTCCCATTTGTTGATAAATGTTTGGTGCAAGGCAGGGAGATCATTTATACTGTTAGGAGGCAAGTTTTTAAACCATTTCTTTACGTCTCCTCCTAAACTTTGAGCGAAGATCCTCATCTTTACAGTTTCTTCCTCTATCTCCATGTAATCAAATGCATCTTCCATCCTATCTACATGTTGTTGAGCTGTTGTAGACTCTTTTCTAGTGAAATGAAGAATTTTGGATTGGTAATCATTTGGTAAGGGAAGTAGAGGTTGGGGTAACACTAATGGGGCATACCATGTTGCCATGGCTGGAAATAAGGGTGGATTTGCAAGAGGTGGGTTCACACAAAATGGCTGAAACGGGGTGTTTGGGACAGTGGATGTGGGATGGACAGATGTGGATGTACCGGGGATAGACCTTTGAGCTGATCTTGGATGAGAGACATCTAAATTGAGAAGGAAATGTAAATCAGGTGGTGTGGCTTCTCTACTACCAGGCTATTCACTTTGTTCTGGGGATGAAAGTGAAGACTCAGAATCTATCTGAATTATATCACCAAGTGACCTAGTTCTAAAAGGATTTCTTAAGTTGACTTGTGACTGGTGTAGGGCTGCAAGATTTTTAGGGACTGAATTAGATCTCAAGAGTGATCTGAAAAAAGTTGAAAATTTTATCTTGGAAGACTTCCTAAGTATATTTTCAGGGTTGTCAACTTCTTCCGGTGGGTTTGGGTCTGGATGGGATCTAGTATTGGTCCTATGTGAAGCCAGACTGCTTTTCAAAAATGAGAGGGGTGGGGGACTTAGGGACTGTTTTTTTTTTTTTTTTTTGGAAGCTTCACCTCTCAGGATGTTTTGTCTAAAAATGGGATCAGGCTTCTAAACTTTCTTCGAGGCTGGTTAACACAGTCTTAAAGGGATTTGGGAACCTAGATTAGTAATAGGCCTACTGGGGCTAGTGGAGTCGCCAGGTGGAAACTTTTTAGCTTTTATGAAGGTAAAATATTGGATGGTTCCACCACCATGTTTATTATGAAGCCAAACTAAAATATTTTTGGGTTTTTCTGAGTTTTATGATCTTACAGGTTAAGAGAGTGTTCTAAGTCTGATTTAACACTTAGCTAGGGCGTCAAAACGTACAAAGTTTACTCTTATGGCTTGGTAACTGAAAACTTCAAGGTTTGATAAGGCTTTATGAGAATCCTAAGGGTTACTTAGTTTGTCACTGATTCAAAAGTCCTATCATGATTACCACTTGTTAGGTAGTGCTTGAAGGAGGTCACTTATGTTATTCTAGGTAGTGAGTATTTAATTTTGAAGATTTTACTCAACGTCCCACCATGATCGCCATTATGTTGGTGTCCCGTGTTTTGATAGTTTGGCAAATCAAAAGACAAGGCAACATCAGAACCAATCTTTAGAGTTACAGGATCTAGTCCTCCTGTTCTCAGAGAGGGATTTCTCAAATATTTGTTTGCAAAGGTTTATCTTGTGTGCTTTGAGTATTGGTTTTAGACTAGTTATTAAGTGCAGGTGTTTGTTTGTTTGTTTGGTTTAATGGAATTGATACAGCAGAACATGAAAGATCTAGGAAAGATATATAGGACAGAGAAATATCTGGTTCATTGGGCAATGGAGTCAAGAAAAGGTCAAAACGAACTCATTAGTGGATATGGGATATCAAAGGGCAGATCTAACTTGGCCACAGGATCCTTTTGTTTTAGGAGTGAGATGAACATTAATGATTTGGAAAGAGAGGTTTAATTCTCAATGAAGGGAATCCGAAAACATAATTCGAACAATAAAGAGCTTTTTGATAGACAGGGCTAACCATAAATTCTACAAATCATACCTTTAAGCAAATAATGATTTCAAAACAACTTTTAAAATGAAATCTAAGATTCAGGGAACACCCTATTTCCTCAAATATTTTATTTTAAAGGACTTAGAAACATAAAAGATTCACTGATAATTGCATTCATAGAAGAGGGAACGCCTAATACATCTATGATTACAACTATAAAGACCTTCAAAGTGACTGTTTGAGCAAGGACAAAGGGCAAGATCGGAACAAACCTCTTTGATTCACTGTAAACAAGAAACTTCAAAGGGAGACTTCAATAACAGTTTTTAAGTGGCAGCAGACAAGCAGGGAAAACCATAAATCATGCTGGAACCAACTTATTCGAACTATTAAGGAAATAAACGAGCATGAAGACTAAAGAGAGAGATTAAAGACACTAAAATACTTCAACAGCAGAAAACATTAAACAGTGAAGGGTGAACAGGTCTAAGGTGCTTCCAAGAGTCATTTCTTAGCCTAAAACTTTCAACCTACTGTAGTAAGGAATCATGGAACAAAATGAAAACAGGGGAAACATTAAACAATTCATAATACTTCACCAACAGCCAAGCTCATGGATCCAATGATAGAGCCTTCTCAGGAACAAGCATGGGACAACATCATCAAGACCTCCAAAACTTCAATTTGTTCTTCAACTTCAAAGGACTATGTATTATTTGAAAGAGTTTCAGAATTACAACTTGTAATCAACAACAACCAACCAACAATTTCTCATCTTCTACGAAGTATTTATGAGAAGATGAGGGGTGAGATCCTAACAAAATATCTTAGAGGCAATTAATACGGTAAGCTTCTCGGCCTTTGAGAGGCTCGATGAATGAATGTATAGGTGTTTCTTGTATTAATTGATTCATATTTATGAATTAAGCTCGGTGGGAGCCTATAATTGACTTTGAGGCACTACGTTATGCGGAAGTAACTTACGCGAGATATTTTTGGCATTAAGTTTCTTTGCGGTAGTAACTCTACGGTACAACGTGGAGGCCGAATATTTGATTTCCTTCAATAAATTCGGCCTCGTTTGAATGCTTTGAGGCAACAGGTGGCCCGGTGGTAGCTGGGAGGAATCAATTCGCCTCAAATACAACGGTGGAGGCCTTTGTGTCTGTTAAACATTTGTGATTTTCCCTTTAACTGTGTTTAATTTGGGGGATTAGGCTTTTGATAATCATTCTTAGCCATGATCCCCACAATTCTATCTTCAATCTTCATTCTGCTGTGCTGCGCTTTGTTCTTCAACACTGATACTCTTTCAACTGTGTTTTTAATAAAACAGTGTCTTGTCGATGTGCAGGGCTGCACAGGGCCTTTTACGTGTTATCAACGCTCAGGAAACATTGACAAATCGTTGAATTCAACCCTGTGAATGGTTCTTTTTAGTAGCTCGAAGGCGCAGGAAACGTCTTTCCCAGTCCTCGGCTTCCCCTCATTATTCAGAGGAAAACCATTAAAACACCTGCAAAACACAAAAAACAATTAAGAAATCTTGCGTTTTGGGTTTAAACTGCTTAGAAGGCATGGAAGGAGCGCCGCCATTGGATCTGGACACGTGGATGGTCCAGATTTAATCGGGGAATCGCAATTGGCGGGAGTAGAAAAGGGGTGCGATTGAAAAACTCCGATGCGATTGCGTGATCGGGAGGGTCAAAGCGATTGAGCAATCAACGATGGGAAATGAATCGGCGGGTTTTGAAACGGCAGTAAGACTTGTGATCGGAGGGAATGAGGACCGTTGGATCTTGGAAGGTGGAGAGGAGATCAACAGTGGACAATCAATCGGGGATCGGCAATCAGGGGTGGCAAGCGAATGGAGCGATTGAATCACTCCGATGCGATTTCGCGATCGGGAGGGGAGAGGCGATTACGCGATAGCCGTTGATCTAAGAACGAGATCAACGGTAGAGAATGGATCGGGGGAGTCGCAATCGGAGGGGCAAGCAAAACGCATGCGATTTAAAACTTTGCGTTGCGATTGAGCGCAGGCCGTCGATCTTCAGATTAGATCGATGGTGGAGAGCAAATCGGGGGAGAAGCCAATCGACGGATCAAAAAAGTGGATGCGATTAAAAAGCTCTGATGCGATGAAGCGCTGGCCGCTTGATCGGCCTTCGATCAACAGCGGAGATCTGTTCTGAGAAGAACCGGTGGAAAACCCTTTAAAATATATGAAAACTTAACTTTTTGAAATAAAACAAAGTTTTTATGGATCGGGGGTGGAAAATATATATATGAGGCGAACAGGCGCCCGACTGTGGGGCCTGTGGTTTTTATGAAATATGATATGCCCGGTGCGTAAAACTCAAAAGGGCCAATCGGAATCGGGCCATCAGGCCTGGTCTTTTTAATCTACCCATTTGTTTTCTCCGATCGGTCTTTTTGATCAACCCATTAGATTATTTCAACATGTGACTTAAAGTTTTTAAGTTAAAACTTTGGATAAGGGGGGTTTTTGGCCAAAGGGGCTAAAGCTTGTTCATAAAAACATGAATTTTTTATGGTTTTTTAATGTTTTCAAAGGAATTTGATGGTTTCAGTAAGGTTAAAAAGTGAGTTCTTAACCTTGTAAAGATGATTTTCATGAAGGGAGGAAAAGAAATCATGAAAACAAGGGAGTTTTTATGGAGAAAAAGGGGAGCAAATGAAGGTTAGTTTTGAGCAAGAGAAGGGGAAAATGGCGGTCTTTCAGCAGTTTTTCCTCATGAAATTAGCAGAATTTCTGAGTACAAAATGGGAAACAGCAAATGAAGATTTTGAACAGAGGCATGAGGCCTAAAAAAGTCTTCAAGAGCCAACAATTTTTAGTGATAAAATTTGTTCCTTGGAGGCTCAAAAGAGTCTTAGCCACCTTTTGGTATAACAAATATTATAGGTGGCTAATAGGCCCTATAGTAGTCCTTTGAAGCTTCTTTCAAATGCCACAGGTCTGACTTGATTTGGGCTCTTCAAGGCAAAGTTATGTCCAATCTCCCACAATGACTTAATTATGGACTGGTTTAGTAAAGCGAACTTGTACGACTTGCCACGTGTCACTGTTTGCTCCTTTGGCTCTGAAATTTATAAACAAGAAACTACAGCCTGTGTACTTCCAGTCACTTTTTACAGAATTCCAATCTGATGCTCAGAGAAAGAGTTATGAAGATTTTCCCACGATCACCTCTTTGAGATGAAATTCAGGAGCCTGAAAAAGACCTAACTTCTACAGATCATATCTCCGAAACTATTGTGAACCAAGCTCTGAAATTTTGCGACGATGTTCCTTAGGATTTCGGCTTTGCACTCTACAAATTTCAGCTTCTGAAACTTCGTAGAAAAAAAGTTATAGCAGAAATTCTGTGATGACCTTTTTAAGTGAAATTCAGGAGCTTGCAAAAAGCCCTAACTTCTACAGATCATATCTCCAAAAATATTGTGAAACAAGCTCTGAAATTTTGTGACGATGTTCCTCAAGATTTTGGCTTCGCACTCTAAAAATTTCTGCTTCTGAATCTTCATAGAAAAAAAGTTATAGTGAAAATGCCACAATGCCCTGTTTGGAGCAGCGAAACCCTAGAATCCAAAGCTTTGATACCAAATGTTTTGAAACCAGCTCCAAAAATAGAAGAAAAGAGATATCAATGCCTTAGAAATAAGCTACTTCGAGGGGGCAACCTCCAATACATTACATGAATGAACAATTCTTGGATGATACAAATTACAAAACCTCCTTTCTATATATAGGAGTCCATGGGGCCACAATGTAATCTTAGTGGGGCCATAATGTAATCCTAGCCGACCTAACAATAATAATTTAAGGGCACAATAATAACAATATGGGGGTTACAGGGGTACAATAATAACAATAAGGGGGTTACACTAACAACAATAAGGGACTATACTAGTAATATAGGGACCTAACATGATCCGCTTTCCTATCAGATTCTCCACAAGAGCTTTAAACTCCTTTAATCGATCGAAGACCTCGTATTTGGTCTTTTGAAAGTAGATCCATGTCTTTCTGGAATGGTCATCAATGAAGGTGAAAAAATACTTTGCACCACTAAAAGCATTCGTGGACATTGGTTAGCAGATGTCTGCGTGTGACAATCCCAGCACACTCTTGGCCCTATAGCTGCTTCTTTGATATGCAGCGTGTTGGTGTCCAAGTGTGAATGAATATTCAAATCCTTTCCCACATTAATTATCAATCTGGGTGCGTTGGTTATTGCAAGGCTAACGCGCACAGTATGTGCAGATACAATAGCATAATTCTGATATCAATCGTGGATTCAACAATTTAAGCAAAGCAACAATAACTGTAACAGCAATAAAAGAATGGCAGTGATAAATTGTAAAGCTTGCAATGCATTCACAACAATAAAGATATCAACAATTACATCTTACTCTCATGGCAATTACGAAATATGCAAAATAGAAAATAGAATTAGCACATAGAAAGAACGCAACACTTGATCAGGAGAGTGGGCACAACTCTTTGATCAGGGCTGCGATGTACTCACAAACTTACAAGAGTAACACGAAGGTAACTTGCATTAACTCAATGAAATGTTTTGTGGCAAATCTCCATTCCCTGCATAGCCAACCCTATCTGCGTTATCTCCCTATGCGTTCTATCCCCTTCTCTCTAATTTGTGCCCTTTTAAATATACAAACAACAAAGGGAAATAGACTGATTACAAAATCTCAATAAGCAAGATGAGATCTGAAAGATCTTTCCATCATGATTCAGTTGGCACAAGTCGAATTTGGCAATTACAATTGGGGCAATTTGGAAAACGGCCACAACAGAAAATCTGCAAATCTGTTCTTCGAAGAACCTTGCGTTTCTCTCAATCAAGACTGAATTTGGGAAAACTGCTCATAAGAAAACTAATTTGGCCCGTTCTGCACAATACCCATGTCTCAGATTTTCAGGATTCTTCTTCGTTTGCCCTAAATTTTCAACGCAAAACTGTCTCTTGTTATTCCAACGAATTTTTGAGTTGGAATATTTAATTATCAGCTGAAGATCAAATCTGCAATCTGGAAGGGCTAAAATAGTGAGTGATGTTATAACGAATTCATTAATAAACCATCATTGGCAAAATCATGCATAATAATCATTAATTTATTAAAATAAATGAGAACACGTATTATTTATCCAAAAGAGCATAAATAGTTATGAAATGGAACTATATAATAAATTATAATAAATAACGTGATAAAAGAATATTATAAATGGATGAAATGGATGTTAAGAAGTGATAATAATAATACAAATTAGTGGCCCAACATCTCCCCCAAACTTAACATGTTGCATGTCCTCATGCAGCCCAATGCCTCAGTATTAACCAAGTTGTAATACAATAATCAAAATGCTCACCCTAGTGCACATGATATTGATGGAACATAAGACTTCTTCTCCAATTGCTTCCTTAAAACAATTTTTCATGTATACTTTCAACCATGTGTATATGAAGTTGCGAAAAAGTATGATACAAGTAAAAGCAAACTTCATTACAAACTAGATTTTGCTGAAATTTTGTAAGAAAATTTATACTATATCAATGCTTCTCCAATCCGGAAATCAAATCAATGCAACGAACCGATTTCAATATATCAGCAAAATGGTTTTAGGTAATAATGCATGATTTTTTTGGAATTAACAAATTGGTTTATCTTGAAAATTTCTGGGTTTAATGATATATCTTTGTTGTCCAAAAATCAGTAGAATCCAGTTGATAGTTTTAAGAATATACACAAATCAATTTTAGGATTGTATACCTTAAATGAGGAAGAAATGAGAAATCATTCATCATGCATAGCAACCCTTCCCCAAAACTAGAGAATTAACATGCCCTCATGTTACGCTAGAAAACAAATTGAAGTGGTTGCTACAATCATGGTTGAAATCTTTGTTTGGTGTATAACAACATGGAATAAGGGAGATTTTGAGAATGAATAATGAGATTGATGGATGATAAAGAATATTAATGGCATGTTCATGATAATGAAAGTAACACTCTCCCAAACTGAAATATTTTCTCTGAAAAATGGGAAGTGGTAAAGAAGGGGAAATAATTGTTGAAAAATGTGAGTGAATTATGCTCAATGCTTTTTCATGACATTCTCCTAAACTTTTAATAAATCAAAACTTTATGCTATTTTACCTCAAGTTTTACCTCCGAAAAAAATGTGTAATGACATGTATGGATTGACATTTCTTGAAGCTGATGTAGGCTGAGTTGATGCTAAAAGTGATGCGGAAGGTGGAAGCCATGCAAGCTGAAAAAGTAATCAGAAAGTGTAGAAGGATTTTCTTCCATCAAACTGATTAGTTTCCCTGTCATCTATAAAAAAATCTCATGAGTATCCTTAATCAGTAATTCATCACCTCAATTACCTCATTACATATAAAAGTGACATAATCATATTGTGAATGGCATGGGATAATAATGGATAAGAAGGGAAAAGATGCATTCCCTATACCCATAAGCTTTGGTTGTTATGAGCACAAAAATTAAGAGAATTAGTTATCTCAATCTTTGCTTCTCAAGGTCTGTCCAATTACATGGGATTCAAAATCAGAGTCAAGGCTCTTACTGGTGTTGTTAAGATATGAATAAATGGTGATTGATTGGGCAAAAAAAAAAGATATGATACTTGTAGAATAAATGAATGATAGATT
This sequence comes from Pinus albicaulis, assembly GCA_034641835.2. Classification (NCBI taxonomy): domain Eukaryota; kingdom Viridiplantae; phylum Streptophyta; class Pinopsida; order Pinales; family Pinaceae; genus Pinus; species Pinus albicaulis. The sequence goes on from CM076574.1 coordinate 1,410,639,683, forward strand.
AGATGATACAAAATGTCAAATATCAAAATATCCTAAAAGTTTCATCCCTGACATGTAAAGTAAATATTTATAACTCAATAATAGATATAAACCATAACCACCATTATCTAAGAACTCATTAAATATTGCCTCATGAACCATGAGTTCTGGAAAACCTTGTATATGCAACAATCAACTTTATCGGAAATTGGCTTTGAGAAAACAAGGTAACCAAGTAGATTATAGTATTAAATTAACTTCTATAACATAGGCATAGCCACTGCTGCCAGCAGGCGTCCATAGCTTCGACAGGGATGTCTTTTTAACCCATTGAGATGCCAGTGTCCCATCTATTAGAAATAAGTACATAGTTACAAAAGTCTTTCAATTTACTTAGATGTCAACTGAAGATCATTGTTCTGGCGTGGCAACTAGTTAATAACAATGCCATTCATCGGAGTTAATAAAAGTGAAAAAGTCGGCTCGTGTTGAGACCTCTTGTCCTTTAGTTTTATGACTGAAGGCCATTACCGTGGCTTGGTGACTAGCAGTGGTAATGTCACTTTATTAGGACCTATGATCATGGTAGGTCGGCTCATGATGAGACCTCCTATCCTCTAGTTGACCATTTATGTTTAATATTCAACAATGGTTATTGTTAATCAATAAAGATTACTTAATAGATGGGGTGGTAGGTCAGCTCCTTAAGAGTTAGGGATGGCATAAAAATTTTAGTAACTATTTTCAACTTTGATATTTTTTCTTCTCAAAAAAATAATAACCTTAAAATGACTGTTGATAAATATATTTTTCATTGTTGAGATTGGGGTTGAGGAACAGTTCATTAGATAATGGCGGAAATATTTAAATACAATTCTGTGGTCATCATCATAAATTTTACAAGATCAGGGATTTGACCATTAGGAAAGTTGAAAGCTAACATGATAAAATCATCTTTGTGTAATTATTCCTTAAAAATAAGATTATGTTTATAGATAAACATCGATAAATTGACTACCCAATCATTATGTCAAAGAGGGCCTAGACCATTAAAAGTATTTCTCGTTCACCAAAGAGAAAAACAAATCAGAAAGACCTACATATGTTGAATCCAACGTGAAATTTGGCCAACAACAATAGTTGTGACTGAGGTAACAACAACCATGACTTAGGTAATAACAGGGAAAGGGGAAAAAGAACGATATTAGGAAGGTGACATGAAGGAGGATTAGTCACTTTACAAAATAATGAGGAATTAAGAGTGAATAATTCCTGACAAGACTTACCATAATAATCATCTTTAAATACCAGACCTTCCCCCCAACTAAAGTATGTCTTCCATCAGTCATAGTTAATCATGTCATAAGTAAAATACCAAATAAATCCACAGAGTCAGTCGAGGACGTACCTGGTGACTTACCTTGGTGGAGTAACAACACTGGAGGAGTAACAGCACCAAGTATTTAGAAAAATATCACCATGGAGTAACATCACCGGAGGAGTAACAACATTGGATACTTATAAAAATTTTCGGAGTAACAGCACCGGAGGAGTAACAGCACTGAAGGAGTAACAACAGTGACGGAGTCATAGCAGTGGCGGAGTCACAACACCAACGGAGTAACAACAGTGACGGAGTCGCAACACTGACGGAGTAACATCCAACACTTGAATTTTTTTTCGGAGTAATAGCAGTGACGGATTCACAGCACTGACGGAGTAACAACATCCAACACTTAGAAATTTTTTTCTGAGTAACAATAGTGACATATTCACAGCACCGATGGAGTAACAACATCCAACACTTAGAAAAAATTTCCGGAGTAACAGCAGTGACGGATTCACAACACTGACTAAGTAACATCAAGGAGTAGTAGCATCGCGGAGTAATAACATTGCAGAGTAGCAGCATCCGAGGAGTAATAGCATCCCGAGTAGCAGCATCCGAAGTAACAGCGTCCGAGGAGTAACAACAACCAAGGAGTAGCAGCATTCGAGGAGTAACAACATCAAGGAGTAGCAACATCGCGGAGTAACAACATCGCAAAGTAGCAGCATCCGAGGAGTAACAACATCCCGAGTAACAACATCCGGAGTAACAGCATCCGAGGAGTAACAGTAACCAAGGAGTAGCAGCATCGCAGAGTAACAACATCGCGGAGTAGCAACATCCAAGGAATAACAACATCCTGAGTAGCAACATCCGGAGTAACAACGTCCGAGAAGTAACAACAACCAAGGAGTAACAACATTACGGAGTAGCAGCATCCAAGGAGTAACAACATTACGGAGTAACAACATCCAAGGAGTAACAACATCACAAGTAGCAGCATCTGGAGTAACAGCATTACGGAGTAGCATCATTCAAGGAGTAACAACATCACGAGTAGCAACATCTGGAGTAACAACATCACGAAAATTGAGAACTCACTCCTTTTATTTTGAGAAAAAAAAAGAATGTGACTTTGAAGTAAATAATACCTGAAGCATAAAAACATAAGAGAAATCAGAAAATAAATGACTCTTTATTGAAAACCAATAAATAAATAAATAACTTAAGTTACAATGGTTAGGATTTTTGTTGCAGGAATTTTGTTTGTGAATGGTGAATGAATGGAAAAATGTGTTTTCGTAAATGACTTGGATCTTCAAATAGAAATGAATTCCCCATTTCTCATGTTATAAATCCGTTAATTGATGAAAAATATTCATGTTGTTTTCTCTGTGTGAGGACATTTATTTTAAAATGTTTATATTTCATTATCATTACCTTCAAGAATCACTTGTTCATAAATTGACCTCATTTATTCTCCCGGGACCTGCAAAAAAACGAGTGTCTACTTGCAATAAAACATGAAATCATGGAAGAAGAGAGGTGATCGGACTCTCCTAATTCAAGAAATATGCAAAAAAAACAAGTAGTTACTCTACAAAACAAATCCATGGGAAAAAAAAAATAACAAAGTAAAATTAATTTATTACCTGCGGGAGAGTGGTGGCCAACCATACTAACCAGCAGTGTTTCAATGATAACTTCTTTGTTTTTCTTCCGATTTGAGTGATTTCAAAGCCAAATGAAAGTGAATTCAGAGAGATGTCTCCAATAGAAACAGGTTTTAAAAATTCCATGTAATGGTATGTTAAATTTTCTTAGAACAACCTGCATAACAGAGTCATTTTCGATTTTCCATCTCAGACAAACAGTTGATATTTCAAGCATAACTTTATCATTTGATGACGAATTGAATTGATTCAAATTGGAGATTAAAGTAGATTCATTTATATATCTCCAATAGAAACATGTTTTTAAGGCAAGAATAATTGATGGGTTAAATACGCTAGTAAACAACTGGGAAAATAGAGTTTCAAGAGTGCTGATTTACGATAAGCAGTCAATATTTTGGTCATAACTTCCTCGTACGATATCGAAATAAAATGATTCAAATTGTGTTGTAAACTAGATTCATAGGAGAATATACCATAGAAACAGGTTTCCAAAATCTAGTCATTTAAGCCTCCAAAAATGGACTGTCCCAACTCTGTTCCTTAGCTGCCTACTAGACATCCTGTCATTGTTTTGGACATAACTTTTTTGTTTCAAATCCAAATTGAGTGATTCAAGTTGGGTTAGAAAGTAGACATAAAGGGCTATGTAGGACTGAAACAGGTCTTGAAAATATGCCCATTTGGTCCCTCAAAACATGACTGTTCTGACTGTTTTTCCAGAATTTTCATCAAGCCCGCAAGCCATAAGATATGATAATTAAGGAAATTTTCCAAGAATGTGATCAAAATGAAGATGAGTGTTTGTAGGAATTTTATTTTCAATATAATGCATCTACATACATAAATAAATTTGAATATTGATCACCGACGTTAATTTTCACAGTGTGTTGCAACAAAAACAACTATTTTTACATATAAAGAAAATTTTTTATTTATCTTTTCATTTATTTTATATTCTACACTACACTACTCTACTTTGAAAAATAAAATATACTTACATATAAGAGTACTTCTAGTGAATCCATTTTCGAAATAATGCCTCAAGAATGCACATAGTCGTATTTGAAAAATGTATGTTAATAAATACACGGGTATGAGTACCAACTTCCCTGTTAAGGATGGTGCCAAGAGTTGTTGAAGTGTGGAGTGATGTTGCAAACAAGCAACAGAGTGAAACCAGTCTTCGATATAGTTTTGCTTTCCCATATTTTTCGCATTCTGAAGTTCCGTGACTGAGTTCCAGATTATGTTGATGCTTTCTTCCTTGATCTCATCCTGTGAGTTTTGGGGGTCTTCCTCTGCCTTTTTGTTTAGATCTCTGTTCATAAAACTAGAGGAAGGAAAAACAAAAAATTCAAACAATTCTTAAAGCTCAGGACCTGGAGCAAGGTGAAACTTCCCTCCCTAGGATGAGAGATTGGGTGTTTCAACAGAAAGAAAGAAAGCAAGAAACCAAATCAAGAAATCTTAAGCTCAGGACCTAGAGCAGGGTAGCATTTCCCTCCCCAGGACGAGAGATTAGTGTTGAGATTTTGTGTATTTGGGGTAGCATCAGTTGTGCTCTAGGTCCCAAATTTTGAGGAAGGACTAGAGTTCACCTGATCTACAAGACCCAAAAATGGATTTAGGAAATTTCATCTGGTTTAGGAGATATTAAATTAATTAATTATTTTAATGTATTTCCTAAGTTAAAACTTAGGAAAATAAAATAATTAAAGTGAATTTAATTAAGCATGTGATGAAATTGTCTTAAGTCACACGGATTAATCTTTCTTTTAATCTTAGCCATTGATTAAAAATTAATCTTGGTAGTTGATTTGTCAACGAGAAAAGTATAAAAAGAAAGGCTTTTGGAATGTTGTAACACACACGGGCGAGCAACGAAGCTAGGCCGAGATTCTAGGTCGGGGTTGCTAAGAATTACGAAAAGTGTTTCGGTTGCGAGGAGAGGGAATTTAGACCAAGGGGATGATCGATCCGAGTGCAGAATACACAAGCGAGAGAAGAGACCGGCAAGGATGGCGTAGGGAAGCGGCGAGCGGCGGCGGGACAACGTGATTTTCAGGAAACCCTTCAGGGGTTACGCAGAGAGCCTTAGGGGCAGCGTAGTGACTGCGTCACCCATTCTGGGGTAATGCAGTCCCTTCCAGAGGTAACGCTGAGGGTTTGGAGGCCATCCAAGGCTAACGTTGAGCCTGCCAGGGGCTTCAGAGGCTGACGCAGTGTCTTTCAGGGGCAGCACTGGGGTTTCTAGGCCTAGATCTGGCTGAGTTCTGTAAATCCTGTTTGAGGGTGTGGATCAGTCAGTATTTTTGGTCTTAGATCAGCTAGAAGCTATAGATCTAGAGTTTTCTCTGTAGGTTTCACAGATCTGGAACCCAGAGTTGTGTATTCAGAAATATTCTTAATAATAGAGCCCTCCAGCAGCCAGAGACCGGTTTTCCCAACTTGGGTTTTTCCGGAGACAGTTTGTCCAGAAATAAATGTGTTACTTTGTCAATGTAAGCATGTACTTATTCTAGATCTGAATTAGTAGAGATCTGTTATGTGTTTTGCTTTGATGTTAACTTGAATTTATTGAGTTGATAACTTGTATAAGTAGGAGAAGCTTAACCGGATTAACATAAATAATTTCTGCATAAGAATAAGATTCGGAAATTTCTACATGGTATCAGAGGAATTGCAGATCTAGAAGGGTCACCAGTTGAAGAATCTGAAGGATCTAGCTGCAGAAAGCAGCTGGAAAGGCAACAAAAAAGTAGATCTGAAGGGACATCGCAATTTTCAGGAGCAGATTCATGCAGAGGGAAGGGTGACGCTGTCCAGCGCTGTGTCCTAGCAAACCCACGCAATTACTGCGCAGAGGCAACTCAGAAACAACGTTGGTTGGGTCTGAAGCCAACTAGTGTGATTTAGATCTGAATCTGCCAGATCCAGAAAAAGTCTGCAGAAAAGTTGCAGAAATTCAGAAGAGCTGGTGGGGTTCAACTTCTGAAGTTTTCATATTTTTAGCCTTAGCACAAGTGACAAAGTTTGGGAAGAGATCAACTTCTCAGAGAGTTTCTTGCCAAAGGAAACTTGCAGTTTGGTCAAAGGATCAAAGAAGAAGATGAATCATAGTTGATTTGGTAGATTTCCAAGGAGGGAAATCAAGTGTTAGAAGGAGCGGAGGGTACCCTGTTCGAAAAGGACCCTAGATCCAGATCTCTAGCATAGAGAAGATGAGCTCCAACACATTAAGAGCAGATGGCTCCTCATGGACTTCGTGATCAGGATAGGTTAGAGGGCCTCTCAAACTTTTTGGTATGGAAAGCTAGGATCCTGATTGTCCTTGAGGCATATGGTCTAAGAGACCATGCAGAGTAGACCCTGGCCACACCGACATATGCGGATCTCCTACGGAAGCATAGAGAAGCTGCTGGGCATGCCAAGCGGCTGATAATGGACAATATTAAGGACCATATTATACCACACATAGCTGAGAAGAAGACAACTAATGAGATGTGGAAGGCCTTGACTTCCCTATATGAGGGAAAATTAGTTCAAAGAAAGATGCTGTTGGAGGCCCAAATGAGGTCATTCATGATGACCAAGGGAGAAGACATCGAGCACTTCCTCTTCAGATTGCAGTCAATCAGGGATCAACTGACTGCAATAAGTGCAACCATAGATGATGCAGTGATGGTCAAGACTGCCCTCAATGCAGTCACGGATGAGTGGGAAACCTTTGTCCAAAGTATCTTGGGCAGAGCAGACCTCTCAGATTGGGACAGCTTGTGGTCAATCTTGCAGCAAGAAGAACTACGAAGGTTCACCAAGAAGCAGCACAACCTTGCATTGAGAAAGGTTAAGAAGGAAGAGGAGGAAGATGCAGCCATGGCATCGAAGAAGCAGTTGAAGAAGAAGAAGGATCTTCCTAAGATCAAGTGCTTCTAGTGTGGTGAAATGGGACATTTTGCCAGCCATTGTCCAGAAAAGAAGAAAGACAGGAAGCATCTTCTTCCAAAGCAGCGGTGGCAGATGATGGGTCAGGAGATGATGTAGCCATGAGCGCTAATGAACCACGAAAGTGGGGTGACATGGATCTGTAGAGGATCTACAGAATATAAGGCGGGATCCTTGAGCAGCTCATCTCTTGGATCACAAGCGAGCTACAACAGCCTTAAGACAGTAGCGGGACAAGTAGAGCAGTGGGTGCGTAGATCACAGATGAGGCAGAGGCAAAGGCAGATCTGAAGGATGGGAGGAGAAGCGCAGAGCAAAACAATAGTAGCGTAGAAGCAGTAGCAGCGCAGAGGTTGATGTGACTTCAGCAGCGCAGAGCAGTGCTGCTTACGCAGTGTAGAGCTGCAGCAACACAGAGAGCTTCATAGGGACAACGCAATACAACAACAACGTGATAGATTTCAGCACAAGGAGTTGATGCGACTTCAGCAGTGCAAAGGGAGTCTGATTACGCAGGCAGAGTTGTAGCTGTGCATCGTTCTTTAGATGCCGGCACAGATCTGTAGCCTATGGAGCTTCAGTGATGAGGATGTAGCCCATCAGACTTGTTTGTCAAAGATTGGGCAAGAGATTCAGTTGTTTCTCTCAACAACTGAAGTTGTAGTGCAGCAAATCAGCAGTGGCAGTGCTATGAGCAGCACAGATGCAACATATTGAGAGGGAGCTGTAGTACAGTGGTTGCAGTGGCAGTGGCAGAGTCATGAGCAGCAATACAGAATGGCAGTGGCAGTGCAGAGTTGAGTGGCAGGAGGCCAAACATCGATAGCATAGAACTAGTGCCCAAAATCATGTAATGCATAAGTGTGATGTATTGCTAGAGCACACCCTTGATGTTAAGAGGGAGTGTTGAGATTTTGTGTATTTGGGGTAGCATCAGTTGTGTTCTAGGTCCCAAATTTTGAGGAAGGACTAGAGTTACCCTAATCTACAAGACCCAAAAATGGATTTAGGAAATTTCATCTGGTTTAGGAAATATTAAACTAATTAATTATTTTAATGTATTTCCTAAGTTAAAACTTATGAAAATAAAATAATTAAAGTGAATATAATTAAACATGTGATGAAATTGTTTTAAGTCACACGGATCAAGCTTTCTTTTAATCTTAGCCATTGATTAAAGATTTAATCTTGGCCGTTGATTTGTCAATGAGAAAACTATAAATGAAAGGCTTGGGGTCATTTGTAACACACACAGAGGCAGATCATTGAAGCTAAGTTGAGATTCTAGGGAAGGGTTGCTAAGAATTCTCAGAAGTGTTTCAGTTGTAGAGAGGGCAATTTAGACCAAGGGGATGATCTGATCCCGGGGTCTAGAATACACAAGAAGCAGAGAAGAGACCAGCAAGGACAGCGCAGAGGAAGGCAGCAGTAGGAGCAAGGATAGCATGCTTTTCAGGAAACCCTTCAAGGGTTACGCAAAGACCCTTAGGGGTAGCGTAGTGACTGCGTCACCCATTCTGGGGTAACGCAGTCCCTTCTAGAGGCAACGTTGAGGGTTTGGAGGCCATCTAAGGCTGATGCTGAGCTTGTCAGGGGCTTCAGAGGTTGACGCAGTGTCTTTCAGGGGCAGCGCTGAGGTTTCTAGGCCTAGATTTGGCTAAGTTCTGTAAATCCCGTTTCAGGGTGTGGATCAGTCAATTTTTTTGGTCTTAGATCAGCTAGAAGCTGTAGATCTAGAGTTTTCTCTTTAGGGTTTTCCAGATATGGAACCTAGAATTGTGTATTCAGAAATATTCTTAATAATAGAGCCCTCCAGCAGCCAGAGACCGGTTTTCCCACCTTGGGTTTTTCCGGGGACAGTTTGTCCAGAAATAACTGTCACTTTGTCAATGTGTGCATGTGCTTATTCTAGATCTGAATTGGTAGAGATCTGTTATGTGTTTTGCTTTGATGTTAACTTGAATTTATTGAGTTGATAACTTGTATAAGTAGGAGAAGCTTAACCGGATTAACAAAAATAATTTTTGCATAAGGATTAAGATTCAGAAATTTCTACAATTAGGCCCTAAGAAATCAACAAAATAAAAGCAAAAAAAAACGACTAACGCTTAGGACCTAGAGCAGGGTAGCATTTCCCTCCCTAGGACGAGAGATGAGTTCCTAAGAAATCAATCAAAAAGAAGAAAAATAGAACAACTACGCTCAGGACCTAGAGTAGGGTAGCATTTCCCTCCCTAGGATGAGAGATTGGTTCCTAATAAATCAATCAAAAAGAAAAATAGAACAACTATGCTCAGGACCTAGAGCAGGGTAGCTTTTCGCTCCTTAGGATGAGAGGTTGATCCTTAGATCAATATGAATCGTGTTCTTGCACCTTTGTTAGCCTCCCCGACAATGGCGCCAAAATGTTGGTGTCCAAGTGTGAATGAATATTCAAACCCTTTCCCACATTAATTATCAATCTGGGTCCGTTGGTTATTGCAAGGCTAATGCGCACAATATGTGCAGATAAAATATCACAATTTTGATATCAATCGTGGATTCAACAATTTAAACAAAGAAACAATAACTGTAACAACAATAAAAGAATGGCAGTAATAAATTGCAAAGCTTGCAATGCATTCACAACAATAAAGATATCAACAATTACATCTACTCTCACGACAATTACGAAATGCAAAACAAAAAATAGAATTAACAACACACAGAAAGAATGCAGCACCTGATCAGAAGAGTGGGCCCAACTCTCTGATCAGGGACTCACAAACTTACAAGAGTAACACGAAGGTAACTTGCATTAACTCAATGAAATGTTCTGTTACAAATCTCCATTCCCTACATAGCCAACCCTATCTGCGTTGTCTCCCTATGCGTTCTATCCCCTTCTCTCTGATTTGTGTCCTTTTAAATATACAAACAACAAAGGGAAATACACTAATTACAAAATCTCAATAAGCAAGATGAGATCTGAAAGATCTTTCCATCATGATTTAGTTGGCACAAGTCGAATTTGGCAATTACAATTGGGGCAATTTGGAAAATGGTCACAACAGAAAATCTACAAATCTGTCCTTCGAAGAACCTTGCGTTTCTCTCAATCAAGACTGAATTTGGAAAAATTGCTCTCAAGAAAACTAATTTGGCCCGTTCTACACAAAACCCGTGTCTCGGATTTTCAGGATTCTTCGTTTGCCCGAAACGTTCAACGCAAAACTGTCTCTTGTTATTCCTGTTGAAATTTGGTTACCGGAGGACAGGTGGTTCCCTAAGGCTTTGATCTTTGGCCTAGGGAAAAGTGTCCAAAAGAATTTAATTTTTCTCCTAAAGTGACTTTATAAAGTTATAAAGTCAAATTTAATTTAAAAGTGACTTTAAGTGATAAAGTTACTAAAGTCTAATTTTAAAGTGACTTTAATAAAGTCAATGTGAAATTAGAAAGGGAAAAGTGACTTTGAAAATAAATGACTAAGTGGGTCTTTATTAAAGTGGGGTGAATTAAAAAATAGAAAGTGAGATTTAAATGAGCATTTAATCTCAGCCCTAGATCTAAAGCTATCTCAGCCATTGGATTTAAGGATTCCCCAAAAGTCACTTAGGGTTAGGTTAAAGGAGCAAAAGGAGGGAAAAGGTCATTCATTCTTTCATGAGCAGATTGAGAGAGGAGGAAGAGAGCTGGAGACATTTTTTTGGTTTGAGCTTGAGAAGGTGAAGGAAAGGTAGATTCAGCAGTCCATACAGTAGCAAGGGGCTGCACGTTTTTCGAGGCAGCAAGAGGCTGCACGAATTTCGAGGCAGCAAGGCTGTACAACAGCACAGATTTTGAGGCAGCAGTCCGTACAACAGTTTGCGGCACGTTTTTCGAGGAGAGGGACAACACATAAATCGAGGCAAAGGTACAACAGCTAAAGGCACGGATTCCAAGGTGGCTGTGCATAGTTTTCGAGGCAGCTAGCACGGATTTCGAGGAGGCAGCTTGCTGTATTTTTTTTCGTACAGTTCGTACAGTCCGTACGGCCATACAACTAAGTACTGGGCATGATTTCCAAGACTGTCATTTGCTGTAATAAATTTCTGTTTTGAGTTTTTTGTTGTTTTAGCATGTTTTCCAAGGCCAAGCACGGAAAACAAGATAAGTCTGTACTTTGTTCGCTGGAATTTTTCCTGTACATTTCACTTCTCTGTAAAAGCATTTTCCAGAAATAAGAAGAATCTTTCGAACTGGTTTTCTCCAAGAGTTGTAGGGGGTTTTTCCAGGGTCACATTGACCAAAAATCATCGTGTCAAAATTCTGTGTGGCTGATTTATTTTCTGAGTTTTTATTTCTGCATTTCAGCATTGTGAAAATTCCAGAATTAGTGTTTTCAGAAAATATTTATTTTTTCCAGCTTGTTGAATGTATGGCTATGGGAATGGACATTTAACTATATGGGAGAAATAAGGAGAAACTGAGAACCGGGGTTGGGAATCAAAATTTCTACATGGTATCAGAGCTATTTTGCTGAAAAAGACAGTTTGGGACAGCAAGAAGAAAAAATTATAGCAAACTGATTTTTCACACAGAAATTACGGCAAGCTGATTTTTTCACACAGAAAACATTACCTTTACTATAGCAGTGTTATTTTCAGCTTATTTAAGACAACAAGCATGTCTTTGGGCTTGAGGGTGGAGGATAGGTTGGATGGGCATAGTAACTACAGTGTTTGGAAGGAGAGAATGCAGAGCATCTTTGAGGAGGGAGAAGTCTGGGACATCATGGTGCATACTGCACAACACCCTGTTAATGTGCCTATTGATGTTGTTTAGTTGGCAACTTTTAATAAAAAGAATAACAAGGGTAAGACACTGATTCTAGATGGAATCAAAGACCATTGCATTCCCCATGTGAGAGGAAAGAGATATGCTCATGAGATGTGGACAACATTGACCAATCTCTACCAGAGCACCAATGAGAACAGAAAAATGGAGCTAAGGGAGAAGCTGAAGACCATTAAGATGGGTAAGACTGATAGTGCAGCTGGATATCTCACAAAGATTACTAATGTGAGAAATGCATTGACAACAGTTGGAGAGGTCATTCCAACGACTGAGTTGGTGCGGATTGCAGTGAATGTCTTTCCCAGTTCATGGCTGAACTTTGCTGATGGGGTTTGTGCACGTGAGACCCTTCCCTCTTGAGAGAGGTTCTGGGATGATTGCATACAGACAGAAATCAGAAAGAGCCAGCTTGGGGCAGCCAAACCAGTTGAGTAGGATGAGGATGTAGCACTGTTGGCAGGAGGCAAGAAAGGCAAGAGAAAGAAGCAAGCTTCCACAAGTGTTGGTGGGGGCAAAGGCAAAGGTAAAGGTAAACTGGGGAACACGCAGAAGGACTATTCCAAGGTGAAGTGTTGGAATTGTCAGAAGATGGGACACTATGCAGTTGTGTGTCCGGAGAAGAAGAAGAAGGGGAAGAACCAGAGCATGGCAGCATCAGCAGAGATAGAGGACTTTACGGATAGCTTTGACTTGGAGTTTGGGTTCATTGCTTGTGAGTCCACTAGTGCAGGATCACTTGCCACGGAGGTTGAGAGTGAGTGTGCATTTCCCTCCACTAGCGGAGCATTTTCAGGTATCTGGTATGTTGACAGTGGGGCTTCACGTCATATGACAAGAGTCCGTGAGTACTTTAAGAGCTTTCAGAGAGTGGCACTGATATAGAGGTAGTACTCGGAGATGACAACGTTGTTAGAGCAGTCGGTGTGGGGACATTGACATTTGATAGGGAACCCAAACCTCTCTTGAAGGTGTCAGATGTTCTATATGTGCCAGGGATGAGGAAGAACCTCATATCCGTCTCAGCATTGGAGGACAGAGGATATGAGATATTGTTCAGGAGAGAACAGGTGCTGATATATCCCAGGGGCGCTCCAGCTGATTCAGCTAGAGTGATAGGTGTATGCCATGCAAAGGTGTACAAGTTTGCATTTCAGCCCCTTTTGGCATTGAGTAGTAGTACCGGCAGCAGAGCTAGCATTTCAAAGCTGTGTGAGATTTGGCACCGCAGGATGGGGCACATGTATCATGGAACCTTGAGGACATTGTGGGAGATCACTATAGGTGTGCCAGATTTTAGTACTGATCATTTTGATAGAGGATATGCGATGGGCAAGTTTGCCAAATCCCCTTTTCCCAGCAGTGACAGTAGATCGACTGGGATACTTGATTTGATTCATTCCGTTGTGAGCGGTCGGATGTCTCATGTTTCCTTGAGCGGATATGAGTATTATGTATTATTCATTGATGATCACTCCAGGAGGACTTGGATTTATTTCTTGAAGACCAAGAGTGAGGTCTTCAAGTGGTTTCAGGAGTTCAGAGCTCTTTTGGAGACTCAGATAGGTTGGAAGATCAAATCCCCGAGGTCGAATAATGGAGGAGAGTACACCCTTTGTGAGTTTGTTGATTATTGTGTGGAGGCAGGCATTAGGAGGGAGTTCACAGTTCCTTACAACCCCCAGCAGAACGGGGTTGCGGAGAGGAACAATAGATCCATCGGAGGGGTTGCCAAAGCCATGCTACATGATCAGGGGTTACTATTGTTTTTGTGGGCAGAGGCCTGCAACACTGCTGTATATTTGCAGAACAGGAGTTCGCATCATGCCTTGGGGCATGTGACTCCAGAGGAGGCTTTTTCTGCGAAGAAGCCTTATGTTGGTCATCTTCGTATCTTTGGGTGTATTGCATACTCCTATGTACCCAAGGAGAAGAGGACCAAGCTAGAGCCCACCGCAGAGAAGGGTATCTTTGTGGGCTACAGTGAGACCTCGAAGGCCTTTCGGATTTATATTCCCGCACAGAGGAGAGTTGTTGTCAGGCGGGATGTGAAATTCGAGGAGGACAGGGCCTTCAGGAGGTCACAAGAGATAGAGTATCTGGATCAGCCAGACCCTCGGGAGCAGTTGAGTCAGGCACAGGGATCTAGTGGGCAGGGATCAGGAGGATCCAGAGGTACATCGATTACAGTGTCAGGTCCGTCAGTGACCAGTGGCTCGTAGAGTCAGAGGGTTGGTGCTTCAGGCAACATGCAGAGCAGTCCGCAGAGCAGTTCACTAGGGAGTCCACTGATGGACAGTTCACACGGTACTTCAGGGTCTACAGGTTTAGGTTCAGGCAGGAGGACGGTAGACAAACAGTCAGGGGTTCAGGCTCTTGATGATGAGGAGAAGGAGTTTCATTCTCCAGTGGGAGAAGTGTGCTCCGGGAAGAGGAAGCCCAAGTGGCTTCGGGATACCTTGAGAGAGGTCACATCTGTTGCTGGGCCTAAAAGGCCGGTCAGAGAGAGCAGACCACCTGATAGGTTCTGTAGCTATATGGCAATGGTTGCCAACATCATTGACTTGGAGCCTTCTAGCTATGAGGAGACAGCTAGCCAGCAAGTCTGGAGAGAGGCCATGCAGGAGGAGTATTCTTCTATCATGAAGAATGATGTTTGGGAGGTGGTGCCGAGGCCTGAGGGCGAATCTGTGGTTATTTCCAGATGGCTTTACAAGGTAAAGCATGCCGCAGATGGCAGCATTGAGAAATTCAAAGCAAGGTTTGTGGCTAGAGGGTTCTCCCAGGTAGAGGGAGTTGATTATGAGGAGACCTTCGCTCCCGTGGCTCGATATACTTCGATTTGCTCCATCATATCGATAGCAGCAGAGATGGGTTGGAAGATCCACCAGATGGATGTGAAGACCGCATTTCTCAATGGCTTCATACAGGAGGAGGTGTACATTGAGCAGCCACAGGGCTTTGAGGTGCATGGGAAGGAGTCCCATGTGTGCAGAATGAAGAAGGCCCTTTATGGCCTGAAGCAAGCTCCCAGAGCTTGGTACTCCAGGATAGATACATACTTGCAGGAGATGGGTTTCACAAAGAATGATGCAGATCCGAACCTTTACTTTATTGTGATAGGTGAGGAGCCTCTCATTCTGGTGTTGTATGTGGATGACTTGGTCATTACGGGTGCAGAGAGACTCATAGAGAACTGCAAGATAGATCTTGCATCAGAGTTCAAGATGAAGGACATTGGCTTGATGCATTACTTTTTGGGTTTGGAGGTGTGGCAAGAGGAGGGGCATTTCTTCCTGGGACAGGGGAAGTATATTGTGGACATCCTTGGTAGATTCCACATGGAGGATTGTAGACCCATGTCGACACCGATGATCACCAACTGGAAGAAGCTTCATGCTTCGGATTCCGAGTTGGTGGATCCCACATTGTACAGACAACTAATTGGTTCCTTGATGTATTTGGTCAACACTAGACCAGATATTTGTTTTGCAGTCAACACGATGAGTCAGTTTATGTGTGAGCCTAGGAAGGTTCACTGGGTGGCTACAAAACACATTTTGCGGTACTTGCAGGGGACAGTGGATTATGGTTTGGACTACAGGCAGGGGGATGGAGTGAGATTGGTAGGTTACACTGATTCTGATTGGGCAGGTTGTGCTTCTGATAGGAAGAGCACTTCAGGGCGCTGTTTTAGGTTGGGTTCGGCAGTGGTGTCATGGTTCAGCCGGAAGCAGCAGTCAGTAGCATTGAGTTCAGCGGAAGCAGAGTATATGGCAGCCAGTCTAGCTAGTTGTGAGGCCATCTGGCTTCGCAAGATGTTGTTTGGCTTATTTGGTCAGCCGTTGAGACCTTCAGTGATTTACTGTGATAATCATAGTTGCATTAAACTCACGGAGAATCCAGTATTTCATGACAGGTCAAAGCATATCGGGATCAAATATCATTTCATCAGAGACTATGTTCAGAAGGGAGCTGTGAAGCTTGAGTATATTCCCACTGATGAGCAGGTTGTAGATATTCTTACCAAAGCCTTACCACGGGGCAAGCATATCTACTTCAGAGACAAGATGGGTGTGGTGAGGAACACCTTCCTCGGTAAGAGGGAGTGTTGAAATTTGGTTATCGGAGGACAGGTGGTTCCCTAAGGCTTTGATCTTTGGCCTAGGAAAAAGTGTCCAAAGAATTTAATTTTTCTCTTAAAGTGACTTTATAAAGTTATAAAGTCAAATCTAATTTAAAAGTGACTTTAAGTGATAAAGTTACTAAAGTCTAATTTTAAAGTGATTTTAATAAAGTCAATGTGAAATTAGAAAGGAAAAGTGACTTTGTAAATAAATGACTAAGTGGGTCTTTATTAAAGTGGGGTGAATTAAAAAATAGAAAGTAAGATTCAAATGAGCATTTAATCTCAGCCCTAGATCTAAAGCTATCTCAGCCATAGGATTTAGGGATTCACCAAAAGTCACTTAGGGTTAGGTTAAAGGAGGAAAAAGGTCATTCATTCTTTCATGAGCAGATTGAGAGAGGAGGAGGAAGAGAGTTGGAGACATTTTTTTGGTTTGAGCTTGAGAAGGTGAAGGAGAGGCAGATTTAGCAATCTGTACAACAGCAAGGGTCTGCACGTTTTTTGAGGCAGCAAGAGGCTACACGAATTTCAAGGCAGCAAGGCCGTACAAAAGCATAGATTTCGAGGCAGCAGTCCGTACAACAGCTTGAGGCACATTTTTCGAGGAGAGGGACAACACAGAAATTGAGGCAAAGGTACAACAGCTAAAGGCATGAATTCCAAGGTGGCTGTGCACGGTTTTCGAGGCAACTAGCACGGATTTCGAGGAGGCAGCTTGCTATATTTTTTTCGTACAGTCCATACAACTAAGTACTGGGCACGATTTCCAAGACTGTCATTTGCTGTAATAAATTTTTGTTTTGAGTTTTTTGCTATTTTGGCATGTTTTCCAAGGCGGAGGCAAGCACGGAAAACAATATATGTCTGTACTTTGTTCGCTGGAATTTTTCCTGTACATTTCACTTCTCTGTAAAACCATTTTCCAGAAATAAGAAAAAGCTTTCGAACTGGTTTTCCCCAAGAGTTGTAGGGGGTTTTTGCAGGGTCACATTGACCAAAAATCAGCGTGTCAAAATTCTGTGTGTGGCTGATTTATTTTCTGAGTTTTTATTTCTGCATTTCAACATTGTGAAATTTCTAGAATTAGTGTTTTCAGAAAATATTTATTTTTTCCAGCGTGTTGAATGTATGGCTATGGGAATGGGCATTTAACTATATGGGAGAAATAAGGAGAAACTGAAAACCGGGGCTGGGAATCAAAATTTCTACAATTCCACCGAATTTCTGAGTTGGAATATTTAATTATCAGCTGTAGATCAAATCTGCAATCTGGAAGAGACCTTGAGAGCTAAAATAGTGAGTGATGTTATAACGAATTCATTAATAAACCATCATTGGCAAAATGATGCATAATAATCATTAATTTATTAAAATAAAGGAGAACACATTATTTATCCAAAAGAGCATAAATAGTTATGAAATGGAATTATATAATAAATTATGATAAATAATGTGATAAAAGAATATTAGAAATGGATGAAATAGATGTTAAGAAGTGATAATGATAATACAAATTAGTGGCCCAACACAACATTGGCATACCTTCCTAATACGCACCCTCTGCAAACATCGTCCTGCTTGGTGCTAAGTTTTGGAGCTCCCGTGACAGTGTTCTTGAGAATTCTCAAGGCTCCATGATGTAGATGCCCCATTCTTCTATGCCATAACTCATTAAAATCTCTCTCATCATTACTGCCTATCAGAGCCATTGGGGACTCGAGCTGTAACTTGTACAGTTTGTGGTTCCTGACTCCAATTTGTGCCTTCCTTTTCCAACTTGAGTGTTTGACTTAAACTTTGTTGCCTCTTCCAACAGGGGTATATTTTGCCTTATTTCCCATAGTGATTTGAAAATTCATCTTCTCCTCTTGGTAGTTTAAAAATCATTCTCGAACTCCCATCATATGAGTAGATGCTCCATTGTCAACATACCAGATCTCTGGAGAGGCCATGCTTGATACGCAAGCAAATTCCTCTTCTAGTCTTGTTGCCAGAACTAAAATGTCATGATCCCTCTGTTCCTCCATGCATTTCGAAGAACTGCGTGAACCCTTCCGAGTTGTTGCTGCATCAATGTTGGAAATTCATTCCATCGCAGAATCTCTTCTTCCGTTACTTCGTCTTTTGCTCTAATACCATGTGAAAATTCCAAATTTGAAATACTACTATAGTGATAGATTTATTTCGCCTACTTATTTATGATAAGTTATTTACGAATTTCTTTTGGTAAATTTTGAAATAAAAGCAACTGCAGTAATCACTTAACCAGAATCAAAGAATAGAACAAAACACATTTAACGTAATAGAAACAATCACATGTACACAGTTATTTTTGGACAAATGTCCCCGAAAAAACCCAATGTTAGAAAACCGGTGCAACAGATGAGGGTATGTATTATTCTTCAACAATGAAAATCTTTTACAAGAAATAGACAAGCAAACTTCTTAGAATACACCTGAGATAAATTCCCTGAATCCTCTTGGAGAATTTCTGACACACGGAAGACACCCTAGCTCCCTCTGCGTCACTTTGTGTGATCTTTTGCGTAGTCCCTGTGCTGGACTGCGTCACTCTGCGTGGGCACTTAGTGTTGCTGCTCAGCGCTGTCCTCTGTGGCCCTTTGAGTCCTCCTCTTGCCTTTCTCTGTCACTGCTGACTTCCCCTTCCTTCTTTTGCCTCTGCAACTCTGCCTTGCAACTCTTACCTCTGAAATCGAATTCTATTCCTTCAGAATCGATTTCCTTAGGGTAATGAGTGTGTGCCCGCCTTAATTTCCAAATGACCCTCAAGCCTTCTCTTATAATTTTCTCGTTGATGAATCAATGGTCTAGATTAGATCTCTAATCAATGGCTAGGATTAAAACATGACATGATCTTCGTTCTCTAGAAGATTCTCACTCTGTTTTATTAATACCCTTTAATTATTTTATTTCCTTGAATTTAGACTTAGGGTCCTCATTAAAATAATTAATTATTTTAATAAAACATGAACCGAGTGGAATTTCCACAAACGGTTTCTAGGTTCTTTGGAATACTGATATCCAAGCCTCCTCACAAAATTGGAGACTTGGAACATTTTCCAATGCTACAAAAATCATAACCTTTATGCTATGCTGCTTTCCTTCGAACCATCTCCCAAGGATCTTCCATCCTTCCACATGATTGGTAGCTCTGCATAAACTCTTCCGATAAACATATATACAAGAACTTTTAAATCAAAAGTTACCTCAATGATAATTTTTCACCATGACATCTTCCTATAGGCTTCGACATCCTCTTTTCAGATTGACACATCTCCTAAGATATGTATTGTCAAGTGTGAAAATTTCTAAATATTACTTTATGCAGAAAACCTACTGTTAGATTTGGTTATACTTCTCCTACTTAATCAAGTTATTAATGCTGAAAATTCAGATTAACATTGAAGTAAACATAATAGTTCTTCACCAATTCAGAGCTAAGCAAAAAATACATGCACATAGACAAAGTGACACACAAGATTTTCTGGACAACTGTCCCCGGAAAAACCCAATGCGGGAAAACTAGTCTTCTGGCTGCTGGAGGGTTTAAACTTTATATTATTAAGAAGATTTTGAATATAGAAAATCTGGGCACCTTACAGGTTAACTCGACAGAGAAAATAAGATCTGCAGCTATACCTGCTGTTCTGGAGACTGAAGACTGGACTGATTCACACCCTCAAATGAGATTTACAGAACTCAACACTTTTTTGCCTCTAGAAACCCCAATGTTGCTCTGAAGCTGCCTGCGTCAGCCCTACTAGCCTCTACGTGCCCCTGCACTGCTCAGGAGAGGCTGTGTAACCCTAGACTGGTTGACGCAGTCCCTACGCTGCCTTGGATGGCCTCTGCGTAACCTTGATGGGCCCCTGAAGCCTCAACGCTGCCCTTTCTCGGCTTGCGTAGCAGTTGAAACCCTCTGCGTTGCGCAGCTGCTGCGTAGCCTTTGCTTCTTCTGCGCTGCTCTTGGTTGTTGCTTTTCTGCCTCTTGCTGATTCTTGGCTCTGGGATCAAATCATCCCCTTAGCCAATACTACCCTGGCTGTCGCTGAAACACTTCTGGAAATTCTAAGCAAACCCGCCCTAGAATTCCAGCTTAGTCTCAGTGCTCTGCCTCCATGTGTGTTCTCCAAATGACCCCACGCCTTTCCTTTATAATTTCTCGTTGGGAAACCAACAACCATGATCTAATCTTGAATCGATGGCTAAGATTAAAAGAAAGCTTGATCCGTATGACTTAAGTCATTTCCATCACATGTTTGAATTAATTACCTTTAATATTTTAATTTCCTAAGTTAGACTTAGGATCCTTAATTAAAAACATTAATTAATTAATTATATCCCAAACTGGATGGAATTTGCCAAATCCCTTTTTGGGTCTTGGAGATCTCATGTACTCTAGTCCCTCCACAAATTTTGGGAGCTAGAGCACATCCGGTGCTACCCCAACACTTAAAAAACTCAACATCAAGGGTCTTCTTATTTACCATACTTCTATCAGAGTTGACATATCTTCTTAGGAGATCTCCCAGTCACATCTTCTTGGCTTCCAGATGATAACCACCTCTTCACATGGTTGCACTTCATGGTCTCTTCCTTTCTTTCTCCATACAACTTCATCCCCAGGAACTTCCAGTATCCAGTTCCTTGATTGCATACAACCACCTCATTTGTTAGTGACAACTTGTGCACCAGAAGAGATCTTCCTTCCATAGATCATAGAAGTTCATCACTCGCAACCATATGACATGATTTCACAACATCCAGTGTCAGCATATAAATATATATACCTCGTACCTTTTCCCTTTGAGTGATCCTGTAGCAATTTTACTAGAATGAAGAACTTCATTCCCTTGACCCGCTTCATCAATATGTCATCATATCTTAACCCCATAATTCTGTAGGATAGAATTCTTGATGAAACCTTTCTTCTTTCTTTCTAACCATTGAATCCATAGAGAACTCCATTAGAAAAATGTTAGCACCTGTTTCCATATTGATTATTGAATGATGACCTTTGATCTTGATGACTGCCTTTCATCAATGTTGTTTATCGGTGAGGTTTCCAGGAGCTCCTTCTTCAAGTGCTCCTCCCATGCTTCTATCGTGATGCTTTTAATATACATTGCTTTCTCTCATATTAACATAAATCACATAAGAGAAAGATGATCTCGGTCATAATAGAGATCTTTCACTTCTTCTTTCTCTTTGTATCAGGTTCTTCCCTTATATCTGTGACATGGACTTCTTCCTTTTTCCTCTTGTCCTTTCTAGATTTAGGACAATCCATTTTATAATTCCCAAGTTCATTACATCCAAAGCACAGTGCTTTGTCCATATTTCTTTTTTTATTCTGAGGACCAAATTTTCCAAATCTTCCTTTCTTCCTGGACATGGCTGCAAAGGCTTGATTCCCTTTACTTGATCCTATATCAGCTTTAGCTTTCAATCTTGTTTCTTTTATTTTACTTAGAGACCATAGATCGTGGAATGGTGTTGCTTCTTTCTTCCCGTATAAGCTTGAAGTGAAGTTTCCTCATTCTTCCGGTAGAGCATTCGATACCACTATAGTCATCTTACTATTAGACATTACTTCTCCCAATTCTTGCAGTTGGTCTCTTATTTCAGAAATCCTCATAAAATATGAAGTGATTCCTTCCTCTCTTGACAATTTCATTTTGTATAGTTTTTGTCTCAGAGAGATTGCTCCTCCTGAAGTACTGACAGAGAATAGCTCCACCAGTTTCTCATATATTTCTTTTACAGTTTTCAGTATTGATACATAGGGTAGATACATAGGGTATGAGTGAGTCCTTAATGGATTCTATGAGAATCCTCTGGGCTCTGATTTCTCCTTTCATGTACTTGGCATGAGCTGGAGCATCTTCTTTTGAGGGTTGAATTGTAGATCCTTCGATGTAGCCCATAGCTTCGTCTTCAATTAGATTCAAATCTGTCCTCTTCTTCCATGCACTAAAGTTTGATGACCCAACCAATTTGTTGCTTTCTTGGCAATAAGTCATTTTGATAGATTTTCATAAGGTCATAGATACTTACTTGAGTAGAGTAATTTCCTCCTTCTAGCAGCTTCCTTGATGATGATGAAGATGAAGTCTGGAACTTCCTCTTAGATTGAATTCTCCAATGTAGGTGTTCTTGGATCCTTGATGATAAAGGATGTCTCCAAAAAGATGATGTCTCTTTTAACAATGTCTTGAATATAAATCTTTGATGGCAAAGATTTTCTTGATGAGTGGATCCTTTGAATGAGATTGAAGATCTTTCTTGAAATGGCTTGAGAATCTTCCTTGCAAACTGATTTGACTTTTCAACGTGTTAGTGTCAATATGTTCAGTGATCAAATATGCTCTTTCAGTTTACTTTTTAGTAGTCCTAGGTCAAAATTTGGTCTTTTAAAAAAGTTTTCAAAATAAATTTTGATCACTGAAGGAATCCATGTCAGAAATTCTGCTCCCCTCATCCCATCCATGGCCATAATCACCTCAAAGGTCATCCCATTGATTTTCATTTAGAAGTCTTAGGTCATTCACTCCATCTCATCTAGGTTTGTTGTCTAGGTGTCATTGTTTTGCCTTTGAAGAGTCCAATTTGTCATCAAACAAGGCAAACAATCCTTCATTTCCATAATATAAGTCTTCTAAAGGGAGTTAACATACTTAGGAGAATAAAGTAGACAAGTTGTCTTATTTCAAAATTTGTTTCAATATCAAAGGATTTCAAAAAGGCAAATTTGTCTTCATAGTTATTGTTTTCACTAAAGGACAAAAAGTCATTTCAAAAGCTTATTAAAGGCAAAAAGAGGCTCATTCAACTCATTCTTCTCTTTTCATGAGTGTGGTAGAGCTCCTCTCTTACCTCCATTTGACTCCATAGTGGTCGAGGGTTTGCAGAAGATTGACAAATTTGCTCCCAAGAGGCTTCTGTTACGCATGTGCAGGCTGGTGATACACATTTGGAGGCTGCTGTTATGCATCTGGCAAGGTTGTTACACATCTGTGGATTGTGTTATGCATCTGGCAGAGCTGCTACGCATTGGGTTTTTCGTATCCAAATCTCTCAAATAAGCTGAAGGATCATGGCACAGAGTTTCTAAAGCCTATACATCAGTAAGTGGACATTCTAACATTCTCTCAAAGTCATTTACAAGGCAACTCATTGATTCTTTTGCTTACCTCCTCTCCCACTACATTCTCTTGTTTTTCCTATCATGGAGTGAGTTCACTACACTAAACCCTAACCCTCTCATCTAACACTATCATACGCCTCCCACATACATTATACTATCATTCCTCACCATCCATACCCTTCCTAAGAATCATTTCTACCAAACCCTAATTTCTTGCCAATTTTTTAGTGTTAAACTGAGAAATTCCTGTGTTTCCCTCATTTGACCACTTTTATCACATCCACTTCACCTAATTTCACTCATATCATGGAGCCTGTTGTCGCACAGATTGTCTAGGCACCGCGACAATGGCTCAGATCGGGGGTTGTCACCTTGATCCCCAATCTCTCTATCTAAGCTGTCTCCTTGCAAGCTAAGGGAGGTAGACCCTGAAGAAAGAGAACCGGTTGAAAAACAACCAATTCAGGAGACACAATTAAATGACCAGATACTTGTTAAGATTAACGAGATTATATAGATTTAAATAGTCTTGAAGATTAAAACCAGTGCCTTGTGGAGTCAAAATATCCTGTTATGAAATTAAAGTCAAGTATCTGATATGTAACTGCAGCTATAAAAAAAAATATTCACCACAATGATATTCAATAAAACGCACCACAACTATGCATTAAAAATCTTTGAAACCACAACAATGTTATCATGAGATGACCATCAAATTTAAATGCCAGATCTTTGCAATATTTCCAAATCTATTATGTTCCAAGTAATCCTAATCCAGAAATTAACAAAAATTTCCTATAGTCAAACTTTAGATAAAAATTTAAAACTCATCTTGACTATGGAATAATAATTTTTTTTTTTTTTGGAGAATTTTCTAAAGTTGAAAATTTTAAACCTTTTGGGCCTCCTTTTTTATTTTTTATATTTCTTTTTTAAATTTTATTTTATTTTATTTATTTGAAGTTTTAAAATCTCTAAAAATAAAACAAAAAGAAAGTCAAACTAAAAAAAATAAATTAAAATCTAAACTAACTAATCAAAAATCTAAAAAATCTAAAGTTAGATGTTTTATTTGTTTTGATTTTTAAGTTTCTAAAGCTTAAATAAAATGAAATCCCAAAAAAAACAAATAAATTTAACTAAACTACTAAAAAAAATCGAAAGGTTAGGAATTAATACTACGAATAAAAGTTTTAAATTTAAATCTAAAATTTAATCAAAACTAAAACTAAAAGAAAAAAAAATCTAAAACTAACATTGAAAACTAAAAGAAATCTAAAGTCTAAATCTAAACTAAATGAAAATCGAAAAAACTAAAAAAATCTAAAATTAAACTAAAATCGAAGACTTAATTAAAACAAAAATCTAAACAAATGAAACGCATATATGTGAATTTGTTTTGTTGTTTGTGTGCAGGTCGACGACAAAGGGGGAGACGGCGTGAGGAAGCAAGAAGGCTGCGGAGATGGAGAATGCGGATGGGTTTGACGGAAACCGCAAGCAAAAGGGAGATGGACGACGGCAAGAATAACACGCAGAGGTCGAGGCGAGCAGCCGCAGATGGGAAGGCAGCGTGGAGGAGAAGGAGCCGTCTACGGATAGCCTGGAGAAAAATCCGTACGAAGCCGTATGGACGTACGGACGGGAAGTTGAACAACAGAGAAAGAAAAGGAATGCGATGAGGAAAGAAGGGAGCAGCTGGCAAGGGAAGCAGATGAGAGGAGCAGGCAGCGAATAAAATAATGCACAAGAATGAGGGCAGCAGAGAAGATATGGCAGCCAACGAAAAATGAAAGGCTAGTTGATGCAGAGCGTACAGATGGAAGCCAGCAGTGCATGGACAACAGACAGAGAGCGATAAAATTTACAGGCACTCAAACTTCAAATAATTTTCTTCAGCGAGCAATAGAATTTCGCCAGTATCACTCAGATTTTCAAAATGTTGATTTAGATGCACCTGAGATTCACACCTTTGCAGCAAAACTATGCCCAGATTTGCAATCCAAAACAGTCTGAAGCCAGATCTGAAAATTTTTCTGAGAAATCTCCCAATAGAACCTGCACAGAACAAGAAACTAGAAACCAACAAACCCAGTAAAACAATATATGTACACAGTAAAAAGCTAACACTACAAAATTCTGGTGAAAATAAAAATGAGTGGGATTTAGAATGCTAATGTACAGAACAGAGGCCCTCTTGGCCAGATTTAAAACAGTTCAGCACAATTTAGAAAATAAAAATTTAAGAGAGAGGCACAAGCCCAATAAAGAACCCTGCAAAAAGCGGAATTTAAGATAAGCTCAGGGAATTAGATCCGGAGGGCTCTTCATATCTTATCTCCTGGGAGTCAGCTGGTCCAAACTAGGACTTCCCCAAACGCCCAGTTTTAAATCCGGAAGATTTCTGCAAACTTAAAGTTAAACTGTCAAATTAATAGAGAAAAAGTGATAAAACATAAAATTTTCATGAGCTAGAGATAACAGTTAGCTCGATCCAATTAATATTTTTACCCTAGATCCAGTAGCCTAGGCAAGATGCTTGTACCCAAATTACTCTACAAGAGCCATTAATCAACAATCCATTAGAATAATCACTAGCAGAATATTAAGAACAAGTTTACCATAAAATGCTGAAGAGGAACACCACCATCAAGATAAAACCCCAAAGTCTTTGTTTGTATTATTCCAGAAAATATTACAGGAGAGCTTCAAGAGCGAGCACACGATCCAGGGATCGGATGATTGAAAGACTAACAAATACCTCTAACTTATAAGATAAAATCTCCAACGGCTAATTCGGTTGATCCATGTGAAAGTAATCTCGACCGTCGAAAAGATTTGATCATCTTTTAATCTGGACCGTCGAAATTATAATTTTGAGGAAAAACGAATTTATCATTTAATTTCATTTTAATTAACTCAAAAATACTATTTTTGAGTTAATTACCTCAAAATTTTGACTTTGACTTAACCACCTAGGCCCAAGGGTCCAAAATTTCTTGAAATTCTCAATATTCCCTTGGCCTGGGACCTTTAAAAATTCATTTTTTAAGGACCAACGAATTTTGCCTTTGAAGAAATTTAACTCACCTAGGACTTAAAATTAATTAAATTTCTGGCTTAGGATTTTTAATTAATTTGGCCAGAAAATTTAATTAATTGATTGAGAGAGGATTTAATTATTTTTTCCAACCCTCTTTACATAAGATAAATACATTTAGACACATGGAGGGGGAATACCCATTCGTATAGACCCTAAAAAAGCTACCCAATTCTGCGACTCAAAACATGATCTAGTAGACCAAGTAGCTTGTAATAAAATAATCTAGCCAATTAGCTAGGATTATTCTCAAACTACTTTTACAAAGACTCGATAGAAAACACTAGGACTCACTTAGCATCTTGATGACAAAATCCACCCTAGCTTTGGGGTGAAGCTGGAGGGGAAAACTCTGCCGATCACTTGTGTCGAGAAACACAAATGAATCAGTGAGACAAAAAACCTCCTAGGATAGAAATTATCACCAAAATACTAGGCTTACCTAGGTTGTTACATACATGGTGGTCTTACTTAGATCATTTACATATAAACATGCAAAATGGGTTTACATCATTTATAAAACTGGCGACTGATGATGAAATCTGAATGGCGTGAACACCTCGAACGTGATGGGTCCCATTGGAAAAAATGGGGGTGTACTGCTATGGGGTCGTTGACAAAGTGTGGTCAACATCTGGCTCTACTTGGGGACACGTTGCTTCATCGGAGGAATGTGAGAATCCAGAATCTGTATCCAAGCAACACACAAAATTACATAAGTAGTGTCCATCCAAATATCATCATATAACATTAAGCACATGAAAAATAGAAGCTCTTCTATCATTTATTATTCTACTTAACATGAAAAGTAAATCAACTCGAACTACAAAATGAAATGCTGAAATAACAAGCTGTAGGGTTAGAGATACAATACAAAGCATGCCCTGTGGCATCAGATGTGTTCAATATAGTGCACGCTAAGCATTTGTCTGCTTTCAAGCAAGTCTGTAGGTTACTTTTCAGATGTGCCATGTCCGATTCTGCATAATGTAGGACTCTGTCTTATCCGAATATCAAGCTGCTCTCGGCGATCAGACGAATCAAACCGCTTACTTCTTTTCTGCTTTTTTCTCTTCTTCTTAGTGGGCTGTGATGTCAGTAATGAGACTACTGTAGATCTCTTGTCCTTATCTTGAAAATGCTTGTACAAAACATCTGATGAACCTGGAGTGTGACCAATCTTATTCTGAATATACTCTGTCAATGGTGACACATAAGCTTGGTCTTTCTTAACGTCCTTTGTAACTATAGTTAATTTTTCCTTAGTGGGAAAAGTGACCTCCGTGTGATGAGATGGAAATTGCTTTAGCAAACTGGGAGGCCTATGATCTGTTGACAAATCTGACTTGGGTTGGAAATTTTGCATGTGTGATCTTTCCATTTTTTCCAACTTATTTTGAATATCAGTCATTTGATTAGAATGCCTAACATTAACAACAGTAATTTCCTTTGCATGACTCTCTTCAATAGTCAACAAATTGTGTTGAAGAGACATCTGATTAGAATGATTAACTTCCATCATCTTTAACCTGTTTTCCATGACATTTATTTCTTGTGCATGACTTGTTTCAATGGCATTTATCCTAATTTGAAGATTGATCTGGTTAGCTTCCATGTTTTGAATCATTTTATCATTATCTGCTTTCATGGCCATGAAGATATTTTGCATATAGTTCATCTCCTTCTCATGATTTGCTTCCACGATTGTCATTTCCTTGACATGTTTTTCTTCTAAGGCCAATAACCTGCTTTGCATAGAACCAATTTCGCTGGCGTGATCCGCTATTATTTTTTCTTGATTAAGTTCCATATTCTTAATGATTTGAGCCTGGTTGGCCTCCATATTCTTGATTACCTAAGCTTGATTTCTCTGTATATCCTTAACCATCTGAATCAATTCGTTAACAAGATGCTTATTGTTGTCAACACTGATTTGACAACTTGTTTCTGCTTCACCACTATCATGGATTTGTGCTGTCGTGGTACAAGTGGATTCATCCTGAGAACCATCTAGAAATCTCCTGCTCATAGTTGAGTTCTCTACAAGATCAATTTCATTATTTTGCATAATACTGGGAGCACAAGGCGAGTCAGCTTGTTTTATATATTTATCTTTAAAAGCATTGATTATATGTTGTAAACAATAAAAATACTCCTAAGGACAATTTCGAAACCAATCGATAGCATCACCTTTTAAGGAATAGCCAAAGATACGTATCTTGACATCTTCATGATTATATTGTGAAGGACGACAATATTTATTTATTATAAAAGTGACTGTCTTTAGATGCTTTAGAGCAATAGCTGCATTACCACCTGAGAAAAAAGACAATTTAGGAATGGCCTCTTCTGGCATGTCATGAAAAGTGTCATCCATGATGACCTGCTTAAAGGTTAAGTGGATGTTAGAGAAAGAGATCCGTGTTCAAGAATAGTCAAAAGGTCCTCAAGAGGCGAGCTTCTTAGCAGGAACTCTTGTAAGAAATGAAAGAATTGGAGTCGCCACTTGAACATGAAACTAATTCTAAAACTAGAGAAATAATCGAGAGTAGCAGATGGATATCAAGGGGGGATTCTTGTCTAGGAGTAAATAGATGAATAAGTGGAGTCGCCACCCAAACAAGAAGCCAACCGAAATGTCCAGGTGCTAAAGGTGTAAATGATGAAATGATTAGTGATATGACGAAAGATATGATGATGAAATGACGCTAGAAAATGCTATGCCGTGCGACGAGCTAATGAATGGCGAGGAAAGATTTAAAAGATTAGAAAATGTCGTTAAGACCAAGGACATAAAAAATCTATCCCCGGCAACGGTGCCAAAAAATGTTGTCACACAGATTGTCTAGGCACCGCGACAACGGCTCAGATCAGGGGCTGTCACCTTGATCCCCAATCTCTCTATCTAAGCTATCTCCTTGCAAGCTAAGGGAGGTAGACCCTGAAGAAAGAGAACCGGTTGAAAAGCAACCAATTCAGGAGACACAATTAAATGACCAGATACTTGTTAAGATTAATGAGATTATATAGATTTAAATAGTCTTGAAGATTAAAACCAGTGCCTTATGGAGTCAAAATATCCCATTATGAAATTAAAGTCAAGTATCTGATATGTAATTGCTACTATAAAAAAAAATATTCACCACAATGATATTCAATAAAACGCACCACAGCTATGCATTCAAATACTTTGAAACCACAGCGATGTTATCATGAGATGACCATCAAATTTAAATGCTAGATCTTTGCAATATTTCCGAATCTATTATGTTCCAAGTAATCCCAATCTAGAAATTAACAAAAATTTCATATAGTCAAACTATAGATAAAAATTTAAAGCTCATCTTGACTATGGAATAATTTTTTTTTTTTTTTTTTTTTTGAGAATTTTCTAAAGTTGAAAATTTTAAACCTTTTGGGCCTTTTTTTTATTATATATATATATATATATATATATATATATTTTTAAATATTTTTTATATTTTTTTATTTTAAGTTTTAAAATCTCTAAAAATAAAACAAAAAGAAAGTCAAACTAAAAAAAATAAATTAAAATCTAAACTAACTAATCAAAAATCTAAAAAATCTAAAGTTAGATGTTTTATTTGTTTTGATTTTTAAGTTTCTAAAGCTTAAATAAAATGAAATCCAAAAAAAAACAAATAAATTTAACTAAACTACTAAAAAAAATCGAAAGGTTAGGAATTAATACTAAGAATAAAAGTTTTAAATTTAAATCTAAAATTTAATCAAAACTAAAACTAAAAGAAAAAAAAATATAAAACTAACTTTCAAAACTAAAAGAAATCTAAAGTCTAAATCTAAACTAAAAGCAAATCGAAAAAACTAAAAAAATCTAAAATTAAACTAAAATCGAAGACTTAATTAAAACTAAAATCTAAAAAAATGAAACGCATATATGTGAATTTGTTTTGTTGTTTGTGTGCATTCGTTTTGTTTGCGTGCAGGTCGACGGCAAAGGAGGAGGCGGCGTGAGGAAGCAAGAAGGCTGCGGAGATGGAGAATGCGGATGGGTTTGACGGAAGCCGCAAGCAAAAGGGAGATGGACAACGGCAGGAATAGCACGCAAAGGTCGAGGGGAGAAGCCGCAGATGGGAAGGCAGCGTGGAGGAGAAGGAGCCGACTGCGGATAGCGTGGAGAAAAATCCGTACGAAGCCGTATGGACGTATGGACGGGAAGTTGAACAGCAGAGAAAGAAAAGGATGGCGATGAGGAAAGAAGGGAGAAACTGGCAAGGGAAGCAGATGAGAGGAGCAGGCAGCAAATAAAATAACGCACAGGAATGAGGGCAGCAGAGAAGATATGGCAGCCAACGAAAAATGAAAGGCTAGTTGATGCAGAGCTTACGGATGGAAGCCAGCAGTGCATGGACAATAGACAGACAGCGATAAAATTTACAGGCACTCAAACTTCAAATATTTTGCTTCAGCTAGCAATAGAATTTCGCCAGTATCACTCAGATTTTCAAAATGTTGATTTAGATGCACCTGAGATTCACACCTTTTCAGCAAAACTATGCCCAGATCTGCAATCCAAAACAGTCTGAAGCCAGATCTAAAATTTTTTCTGAGAAATCTCCCAATAGAATCTGCACAGAACAAGAAACTAGAAACCGGCAAACCCAGTAAAACAATATATGTACACAGTAAAAAGCTAACACTACAAAATTTTGGTGAAAATAAAAATGAGCGGGATTTACACTGCTAATGTACAGAACAGAGGCCCTCTTGGTCAGATTTAAAACAGTTCAGCGCAATTTAGAAAATAAAAATTTAAGAGAGAGGCACAAGCCCAATAAAGAACCTTGCAAAAAGCGGAATTTAAGATAAGCCCAGGGAATTAGATCCGGAGGGCTATTCATATCTTATCTCCTGGGAGTCAGCTGGTCCAAACTAGGACTTCTCCAAATGCTCAGTTTTAAATCTGGAAGATTTCTGCAAACTTAAAGTTAAACTGTCAAATTAATAGAGAAAAAGTGATAAAACATAAAATTTTCATGAGCTAGAGATAACAGTTAGCTCGATCCAAATAATATTTTTACCCTAGATCCAATAGCCTGAGCAAGATGCCTGTACCCAAAATTACTCTACAAGAGCCATTAATCAACAATCCATTAGAATAATCACCAGCAAAATATTAAGAACAAGTTTACCATAAAACGCTGAAGAGGAACACCACCATCAAGATAAAACCCCAAAGTCTTCGTTTGTATTATTCCAGAAAATATTACAGGAGAGCTTCAAGAGCGAGCGCATGATCCAGAGATCGGATGATTGAAAGACTAACAAATACCTCTAACTTATAAGATAAAATCTCCAACGGCTAGTTCGGTTGATCCATGTCAAAGTAATCTCAACCGTCGAAAATATTTGATCATCTTTTAATCTGGACCGTCGAAATTATAAATTTGAGGAAAAGCGAATTTATCATTTAATTCCATTTTAATTAACTCAAAAATAATATTTTTGAGTTAATTACCTCAAAATTTTGACTTTGACTTAACCACAAAGGCTCAAGGGTCCAAAACTTCTTGAAATTTTCAATATTCCCTTGGCCTGGGACCTTTAAAAATTCATTTTTTAAGGACCAACGAATTTTTCCTTTGAAGAATTTTAACTCACCTAGGACTTAAAATTAATTAAATTTTTGGCTTAGGATTTTTAATTAATTTGGCCAGAAAATTTAATTAATTGATTGATAGAGGATTTAATTATTTTTTCCAACCCTCTTTACATAAGATAAATACATTTAGACACATGGAGGGAGAATAGCCATTCATATAGACCCTAAAAAAGCTACCCAATTCTGCGACTCAAAACATGATCTAGTAGACCAAGTAGCTTGTAATAAAATAATGTAGCCAATTAGCTAGGATTATTCCCAAACTACTTTTACAAAGAATCGATAGAAAACACTAAGACTCACTTAGCATCTTGATGACAAAATCCACCCTAGCTTTGGGGTGAGGTTGGAGGGGAAAACTCTGCCGATCACTTGTGTCGAAAAACACAAGCAAATCAATGAGACAAAAAACCTCCTAGGATAGAAATCGTTACCAAAATACTAGGCTTACCTAGGTTGTTACATACATGGTGGTCTTACTTAGATCATTTACATCATAAATATGTAGAATGGGTTTACATCATTCATAAAACTGTCGACTGATGATGGAATCTGAAATGGCGTGAACACGTCGAACATGATGAATCCTATTTGAAAAAATGGGGGTGTACTGCTATGGGGTCGTTGACAAAGTGTGGTCAACAGAGCCAATATACAAGCCTACCTCCTGAATTTATTTCAGAATTTTCCTTGGCTTCAAAACCCGTCATCTCACCCTCTAAGCCTACCCCATCCCTATACTTTGTTTCTCCAAATTGCACTACACATACCCATTTCATCTACGCACTAGGGTTTCATCTTTTCACTGATAGACATTATGGAGAGTGAGAAGAAAATTCTCAAGGGTGGGCGCCACATAAGGTTTGAGCCATCCAGCTTGCAGGGGATCAATGCTTCACAATTCGTCAAAAGGTCATTTGCCAGGGTTTACATTGCACACAGGGACAGGTGTAATATTCCCAATTAGCCTTGCTAATTGGAATATTGCATTTTTGCTTTATTTTGCCGCTTTAGATAGAAATAATAAATAAAGTGAGAAATAAGAGGGGTCACCTCACTTTAGTCACCTCACTTTATAATAAAGTGTTCCTTTTCCTAGTAGATTGACGTTGTAACTTAGAGAGGGGGGCTTGGGGGTCCACGTGGATATGATGGGGGAGGCATCAGGCTAACCCAAGGTAAACTGCGCAGATCCAGGGAGAGTTAAGTTTTGGAGGGAGTTTGATGTTATAAATGGAGAGGCTCTCACCTCATTTGATCATTCATGATTTGATATTCTTATTGATAGCTGGACTTTGTCTGCTTCAGCACGCCGGTTGTTTAGTCGGTCTGCAGCACTGTTTAGTGCACGAGTGTCTCCGGTCGGAGATCTCACCCTTAGCCTCGGGGGACTTCGAGTGCCGGCCCTGGTAAGGTTTTCTGGTTTCACCCTTAGCTTCGGGGGACTTCGAGTGCCCGCCCTAGTAAGGTTTTTCTGAGTTCCATCTATCAGTTCCAGTAGCAGAGCAGCAGCAGTTTCTGAAGCATATTTGAGGAGGAAAAAGCCCTCTTGTGGCTGCGCAGAGCAAGAGAAGGAAGGACGTTGATTCTTGAAGGAGAAGGACGCTGTCTCATCTGGAGAGAGGACGCTGATCCTTGCAGGAGAGGAAGGACGCTGTCCAAGGAGGACGCAGTTCAGGATTGGCAGAGAAAACGCTGTTTTGGGAGGCAGAAGGACGCTGTCTAGCCCTAGAGTGAGGACGTTGTCCATTTCTGAAGGTAAGAGTTGCAGATCTGAAGGCTTATTGTTAGATCCAGCTTTGGGAAGGATAGATCTTGCAGATCTAGTCCTGTATGTGGCAGATCTAGTCATGTATGTTGCAGATCTGGGGGTTTTGCACTAGATCCGGCTTGGAGAGTTGCAGAATACGAAGAAATATTGGCAGAGATCTAGTCAGTCCCGAAGGGTTAACATCGAGATCCGGCCCTAGAGCGCTGGGTACGAAGAGACATTTAATCGGATCCGAGTATAGATACGAAAGGTTTGGTGGCGAGATCGATAGGGAGGAGGCAGTCTGGTTTGGAGGCTTGGTCTGTCGAATCGAGTGTTCGGGGGCTTGAGATCCCACTTGGTAGGACGATACGGAGCGAGACTTAAGGAGAGAGCAGGCTCAACGGCGTTTTCTAGCCTTCAGCGTTTTCTAGCCTTCGGTGGCTGATCTATTAATGCGGAGGGTTTCTGCTTGTTTGTCACTAGCGAGAGACGAGCGTTTTCTGTGTGGAGGGTTTGCGGTCTCCAGCCCCAGCCTGGCGCGATTCATCTTCGGCTTGCGGAAGCGACTAGGGCCCATCAGTTGCGTATTTGTGCATTTGAGAGGTCTCCACTTGCCTAGGGCAAGGATAGGTGCACTATCTGATTTATTGTACTCCTCTCTATGTACTTTCTGATTAATAAAATGGCTCAGTTTCTGGTATTCCATGTGTTATGATTCCAAGATCTGCCCGCATTATATTTCCTATATCCGTATTGAAAAATGTATTTATTATTACTGTTAGTCCCCATTTGGGGATATTAAAGGTATCAAAGCATACCGTCACTGGTCTATGACATCGAAAAGAAATCATACAGAGCAACAGCGCTTGCAATTCCAACGCTTGGAAAAAGGGCCAAAATAAAAAGGGTCAAATTTTGAAGTTTGGAATTAGGAAAACGTTTTCTCGGGTTTTTCTCGGGTTTTGGGCGAGGATCACTTTCCCAAATTCCCGGAATTTTTCGAATAGTTTTCAAGAGATAAATTTGAGGTCGGTTAAGCCACAGATGTGAGCAGTCACTCAGGTAGCTTCGGGAGGAGCTCGTAGAGATATAGTGCGTAAAGAGTCAGGCAGGATGATGGCGAGGAGACGAGAGCATTGTGTCGCGGGATCCAAATGGAGGCCAAGCTGCAAGGTTTTGCAGAAGACATGTGTCTGCGTGATGTGAGGAAGATTGCGTAAGGGACGCGAAGGAACCCCCTAAGGTTTTTCGTAGGGGAAGGATCGAACGTCTAGTTGCATACCGCATGCTATTCCCATTGTGACAAACAACAGAAGGCCGCATTCCATGGACATGCGACCTACCATGCCTACTTTCCGATAGAGGAAGAGGAGCGAACGAAACTGTAGAGGTGAATCCACCAACATACACTGCTTATGTGGATTGGCTGTATATGGGACAAGAATTCATGAAGGTTTCCCCTTTCAATCAATATATCCGCTTTCGTATGTGGCGGCAAGACTTATGAGCAGGAGCTGACATAAGGACGTGCTCCCACCGGGATAGTCTCGCCAGTGGCACCATTTACCGACATTCGATTGTCATCCAGCGCTCGTGAAGAGCTTGGTGGACAAGTTGGATACCTCTTTCAAATTTTCGATCGAAGATTTGAGAGGAAAACCATTAAAATGGTTGCCTCACTGGAGGATGAGGACACACAGATCGCAGGAGGTGTCTGAGGATACACCTAGCGTGACAAAGACTTTCAACACAGAGTCTCCTGACCGTGCCGCTGACATCGTAATGGAGAGACATGGAGCCTACCCGTAGAGCCATCCAAAGGAGGGGTGGATGACTGAGCCGTGGTCCGAGTCTTCTACAAGACACAAATGATGGGTGAGGGTCGAGATGTATCCACCTCGATGAGGTAACTGCCAGGCACGAAGATATTGATGATGGTCGGCAGATGCCAGTGATCATCATTTCGACTGACCTTCGAGTTCGAGGGAGAAGGGCCGCGCCGTGACGGAGACCATTTTGCTGCAGATCGTGAGAGCCGGAGGGGCAGAGAGTGACTCACCAAGCCTGCTGCCAAGTTGGTCCACATTGGGGAACAACCGGATTCCCCCGATGGTACAACCCGAGATACACAGCACCTATCATTCTCCGTCGTATGTATGGATGGACTAGTTGGGAAGTCAAGGTCATCTTCCCATTGAAGAGAGAGAGGCAGTAGCCACCTAGTCAGTCCCGCATGTTGACTCGATATTGGCATGAGACTCGCCGTAGCGTTGCACGTGATACAAAGCAGCCCACTTGTTGAGGTTGGATGGCTTAGAGGTTTTGAGTTGGTGCTCTATGGAGCAAAAGCATGGAGGAAGGGGAGGTCTCAAGGAGAGATCCTACCCGAGATGTAATCAATGTTACCTGGTGCAATGACTTTCTTCCCCTTCACAAGAGCAAATAGAAGATGGTGGACATCTTCTGCTGGGATAACATCTCCCTCATGCTTGTGTTGGACATCCCTTGAGCCATACACATCATGATGGGAGGTTTTTGCCTACCACCTATTTGATTCGATAGGGTCTCATTGATCCTGAGAAGTTTATACTTCAAAATCCCATGCAAAAGCAAAATCAGAAATTTGATTTGGGAGGATGGTAACCTCATGGGAGGAGTACCAGAGGATGAGGAGAAGGAGGCATCCACAAGTGATTGAGTGATGGGGATGATGAGCAAGGAGCTAGGAGGCTACTTGCAGATCTATGACACCAGCAATAGGAGGCTTGGTTTGCTACTGGTTACTCTTGAAAGAGTTTTGGCCATCACTTGGCAAACACTCTTCCTAAGAGTAGGAGGATGGGGAAAAGATGGATGGATACTTGCATCATTGAGCATAGAGTATGGATGCATGGTGTTGATGTGTTTACTCATATCATTCATTGTGTCTTCATCACATGAGTTGTTTGAAGGAGGCAGTGGAGAGGCAACACAATGCCTTGTTGCTTGGGTTGTTCCTAGAGTATGGGCACAGATTTGTCCTCACACTTTGTATGATGTCAGTAGAGAAGGAGATGGCACAATCTCCATGGTCTTGATCGGGAAGCACTTCCACCTTGGGAGGTATTCCATATTTATTGGTAAAAGATTATTAGAGAGGAGTCTTCACAAGGAGCATGTCAAAGAACGAAGTCTTGTACTGATTGTGAACTCATTTGCAGAGCTCACGCCGTTGTCACCTTGGAGCAGAATATTTATGAGGGAGTATGCAGCCATAGATATGGTGGATCTATAACCCATAGGTCCCGTGATCACTTCATATTTGTTGCACTTACAAGAAGTAATGATGATAGAGACATCTATGGCCTATTCTTCTTGACTGGGTTTCAAGCATAAGGAGGATTATCTTTGCATCACATGAGACCTTCTGGCATTTCCTTCATTTTGCCGTCGATCATGTCTTCATTTATTGATATATATCGTATTTGTATGAGAGGCTTGATTGTGTGAGGGAGACACATGAGCCGGATGTATCCATGAGTGGGAAAATTTCACAATTTCTCGCACTACATGTTCTAATGGGAGCATGGAGGAGGCATGGCCACCACTACTATGTATGCGTCTTTGATGTGGGCCATGAGATTGATACTTGCCATGCGTTGCCTGGACCTATGTTGTTGTCATATCTCACCATTTGCTATCCATTAGTAGATGTGTTGGATCTTGTACATCGCTTGGCCATGTGATTCTCCCCGAGGCTGCAGTGATGAGACTCGCACGTGGTTTGTTTTGGCTGTGCCTGTTCTTCATCGATGGAGGAACCTTCTATGGTGGATTGTTTTTCATACTTTGCCATTCGAGGGCAATGATTCTTGGTGTACTCCCCAGATCAAGATAGACTCTACACTTGTCATGAGTGGAGAGAAGGACAAACATGAGGTAAGCTATGATGCTGCCAAGTTCATATTTTCAAATTTGTTCATTAATGTATTTGAGGTGGAAGGAGATTTTTGGGAGTTGCCTTGTTGCGTGCTCATTTGGTCTCGATGATTGCTTGGAGATGGAGGATCCACAGAGGGAGATATTCCTCATTATATTTTCTGACTCCATGCCTTGAGTTGGGAGAGATGATGAGTCATGCACAACATGGGACAACTTACACAACCCATAGATGCAGAGGTAAGAAGGTCATGGTCTTCTACTATAGCTAGGAGGCAGCTGGGAGCAACTGGAGCTGGGGCTTGTACCATTATTAGCCACGCAGATGGATCCGGAGGACTATTGATTGGTCAGTACCAGAGAGGTCAGCTTTGGGATCCCACAGACATCCCTTCATGTCGTATAGATGCAGAGACAGAGAGGTTTCATGGGGGACCCCAGGCACATTTTGCAGTATCGGCAGGGAGCATCAGCTAGAGAGTAGGCTTGTTCAAGCATTGCTTGAGAACAAGCAATTTTTGCCGGATGGGGATGCCACTTGGGAGAGCGAGCAGACTTTACAGCATCCATCACTTCAGTTGCTTGAGGACAAGCAACGTTTTGCCGGGGGAGACTGTAATATTCCCAATTAGCCTTGCTAATTGGAATATTGCATTTTTGCTTAATTTTGCCGCTTTAGATAGAAATAATAAATAAAGTGAGAAATAAGAGGGGTCACCTCACTTTAGTCACCTCACTTTATAATAAAGTGTTCCTTTTCCTAGTAGATTGACGTTGTAACTTAGAGAGGGGGCCTTGGGGGTCCACGTGGATATGATGGGGAAGGCACCAGGCTAACCCAAGGTAAACTGCGCAGATCCAGGGAGAGTTAAGTTTTGGAGGGAGTTTGATGTTATAAAAGGAGAGGCTCTCACCTCATTTGATCATTCATGATTTGATATTCTTATTGATAGCTAAACTTTGTCTGCTTCAGCACGCCGGTTGTTTAGTCGGTCTGCAGCACTGTTTAGTGCACGAGTGTCTCCGGTCGGAGATCTCACCCTTAGCCTCGGGGGACTTCGAGTGCCGGCCCTGGTAAGGTTTTCTGGGTTCACCCTTAGCTTCGGGGGACTTCGAGTGCCCGCCCTAGTAAGGTTTTTCTGAGTTCCATCTTTCAGTTCCAGCAGCAGAGCAGCAGCAGTTTCTGAAGCATATCCGAGGAGGAGAAAGCCCTCTTGTGGCTGCGCAGAGCAAGAGAAGGAAGGACGCTGATTCTTGAAGGAGAAGGACGTTGTCTCATCTGGAGAGAGGACGCTGATCCTTGCAGGAGAGGAAGGACGCTGTCCAAGGAGGACGCAGTTCAGGATTGGCAGAGAAAACGCTATTTTGGGAGGCAGAAGGACGCTGTCTAGCCCTAGAGTGAGGACGCTGTCCATTTCTGAAGGTAAGGGTTGCAGATCTGAAGGCTTATTGTTAGATCCAGCCTTGGGAAGGATAGATCTTGCAGATCTAGTCCTGTATGTGGCAGATCTAGTCTTGCATGTTGCAGATCTGAAGGTTTAGCCCTAGATCCAGCTTGGAGAGTTGCAGATCTGAGGAAATATTGGCAGATCTAGTCCAGATCTGAAGGGTTAACATCAGATCCAGCCCTAGAGGCTGTAGATCTGAAGAGATATTGTCAGATCCAGTATAGATCTGAAGGTTTGGTGGCAGATCTGATAGGGGAGGACGCAGATCAGGAAGGGAAGGACGCAGATCTGGTTTGGAGGCTTCAGATCTGTCAGATCTGAGTGTTCAGGAGCAGATCCACTTGGTAGGACGATGATCTGATGAGCAGACTTGGGAGAGAGCGGACTCAACGGCGTTTCCTAGCATTCGGTGGGCCGATCTGTTGTGCGGAGGGGTTTCTGTGACATCCCGCCGCGAGAGACGGCGTTTTCTGTGTGGAGGGGTTTGCGGTCTACGGCCCCGGCTCCGAGCGCGGTTCATCTTCGAATTGCGGGCGGCTAGGACGGCGGCTCCTTGTTGCGGCCATTTGACGGTGAGAGGGTCTCCACTTGCCTAGGGCAAGGATAGGTGCACTTGCTCTGATTTATTGTACTCCTCTCTATGTATTTTCTGATCAATAAAATGGCATAGTTTCTGGTATTCCATGTGTTATGATTCAGTGATCTGGTTCAGTATTATATGTCCTATATCTGTATTGGTGTATTTCTGTATTGGTGTATTGCTGTTTATTCTTGATTAGTCCCCATTTGGGGATATTACGAACAGAGTTTGGCTTCAAAATCAGTTTTTGAAGAAATGGAGATGAATTTGTCAAAAGTGAAAGAGGTTTTTGTCAATCATAGGCCAAAGAACAAAAACCTCCTTTAGTTTATGCACAGGTGTTATGATTTGAGAGAAATGCCAAAAATACAATTGCTTTAGGCCATTTTCTGCATTTGTGAACAGGTTGTCTTCAAGTCAATTTTTCAGGGATTTGGAGAAGGGGTTTGCAATGCTTGATGACTTCATTTTGTAGCAAACATCCAAAGCTTTCCAACCATACCACTTGTAGCCCCAAAATCGTCTTGTAAGACCTCCAAATCACCTCTCAAATTGGTGTTACGCATCTGGAAAAGGTCTATTACGCATCTGGAAAATTCTGTTATGCATCTGGAGTAACCTTGGGAGAATCAACTTTTGGAGGCCTTCCCATGGGTCATTTTTCAAAATTCAAGATGTTCTGAAAACTAGACACACAGGGCTAGTTGACCTATCTTCCAGATTTGGATTTGGAGTCCTAAAAGTCCCTCAAAATCAGCTACAAAAAAGTGTTATGCATCTATCAAAAAGTGTTACACATTTGCATCAGGACACTTGTCAAACCCAAAAAAAGTCAGAATTTCGAGGTTTTGTTGTCATATGAGTTGGCATTAGAGTAATTGTGTTGGGTTTTGCCTCTTATCATTAAGGAACATGTAATTCAATGTGGGGGACACACACTCCTAGTTCATAGCTGAATTTTAGGGAATGGTTTCTAACCTCCCTAGAATATAGGAAGTGACAAATATCATGTAATTATGATGCATTTTGGATGGCATTTCGACCCTATAAGGTGTCGTTGGTCATATTTTCTATAAGTAGATCCACTTTAGTTCTTTCTTGGGTTGGATAGTCTTATTTTGCAGTGGAGCTATTGTATAGCCTTTTGGAATGAAATCAAAGACAGTCTTGCAGAACATGTGTTGAGAATCCTGTGGTATGCATTGGAGCATTTTTTCTTTCTCTATATGTTTATCTAATCATGTAGAATGATATGTTTTCCTCTTTCAGATACATGCTTCCATGTGTTTATCTTGTAAGTTTATAAGTAGAAATCATGTCTGTTCATGCTCTGTCGTAGACAGGTTTACATGATATTTCTATGTTCTTCTAAATGAATGAATTCACCTCAGTGCTCATTTAGTCTTTCTATCATTTCATCCTATACTCAATGACCAATTAAACATGCTTTCAAGATACCTACCTGGCCTCACACATCCTACCTACCTGGCCTCACACATTCTCTGCAAATTGACTTTGAAATTCGGACCTAAAAACCCTAGACCTAGCCTTCTCACTGGCATTCCTGTCTAGCACTCAAAAGTCAAAACATTAAACAAAAATCCTATTTACTGAGCTTACATACCTAGCCTAAGATCAATAGATATTCAGTCATTCCATTGACTCCAAAGTGAGAATGAGAGAGCCCTCTCTAGTCCTGGTAGGGCTAGCTACCTGACCTAAAGCCTGGTCTGTGGTTACCTTCCTTCAATCCCACTCTCAGCCTTGGGAAGTTGGGGGGAGTGATAAGTTCGGTGTGGAAAAAGTCGGGAAAAAAATCGCGACTTTTTCAAAAAAAATCTGATTTTTTGCGAGGGGCGAAAAAAATCGGCCGATTTTTTCCCGATTTTTTGAAAGTTGAAAAAGTCGGGATTTAATCGTTATAATCCCGATTTTTTCCCGACTTTTTCCAAAAAATCGTGAGGGAGGTAATTTTTTTTTTTTTTTTTTTTGAAAAAATCGGGATTTTTTCAAAAAAATCGGGATTTTTTCCAAAAAATCGGGATTTTTTCCAAAAAGTCGGGATTTTTTCAAAATATGAATAATTTTGTATTTTTTTAATTTTGCCGACTTTTTCGAAAAATTCCCGACTTTGCCGACTTTTTCAACTTTTTTACCCTTGCCGATTTAATCCCGACTCCGACTTTTTCCACATTGGTGATAACACAACACAAACTTTGACCTTGAATTTGATTCTTGCTTCCTTGAGTGCCTTCTTGCTAAGTAGCCCTTGTCTTTAGCACCTTAGCTCTGATACCATATTGAGAATTTGGTAGGGCAGTGATTAATTCAAATTTTCTACTTGATAATTACTTGTGAGCTTACTTCTTTTACTCATGTCTTTTCTTCTTAGCTTATTATATTTGTCATCAAGTTAATTATCAAAAGCACAAGTGACACAAATTTAGGCTCTTCAAGCCAGGGCCAAAACCTCTCCCTCTTGGAGAGGTAAACCCACAAGAAATTCTTCTGATAGACTTTCAGATGACATGTACCATGACCATGACATAGACCCTTGACCTTTATATGCC
Organism: Pinus albicaulis; assembly: GCA_034641835.2. NCBI lineage: Eukaryota > Viridiplantae > Streptophyta > Pinopsida > Pinales > Pinaceae > Pinus > Pinus albicaulis. Next base: position 1,410,681,736 of record CM076574.1, read on the forward strand.
TCTAAGACCTTGTCAATGCTCCTTCAATGACTCCTTTCCTGCACCTTCCTGCACCGATCTGCACCGTTCAGCACCAGCCTTAGAGAGCTTGGTTTTTCCTTTACTTTGGATCCTTCTAGACTTCTTCATACCCAAGATAGTGGTACATGTGATTGTACCTTGGATCCTTCCTTCTACGCACTGTTTCTTGTTGCAGCCTCGTATTCTGATCACAACCCTTTCCACACACTTTATTACAGACCTATTTAGCACTTTGATCACAGCCCTTCTTTGCACTTTATTACAGTACTTCTCTGTACTTCACCACAGCCCTATTTCAACACTTTAACACAGTAATATATCCGAAGTCATACCTGCAATTCTGTTCGCAAATCTTCACATGTATATGTCTCCCTTTTCCGCACTTTCTTCTTGTATATAACCCTGTTACTTGTTCTGTAATCCACAATCTTTTTGCCACTTAAACCTTATCGAAAAACTCAGAGAAGGTCGAGGTTCTGTCTTTCTTTTTCTGCGCAGTATATGGGGTATATATAGTTGACCCTGACTGCTATTAAGCCGACCTGTCACAGGGTTATAGAGCCGACCTGTTATATGGTTATAGAGGCGACTTGTAGGGCTTATCTTCCAGCATTAGGGAGGTTGACTTGAGGGCTGGCTTGAGCCATTTCTTTTCGGTTAAATGACAAGGTCTTGAGGCATATTCCTTTGACTAGACTCTTCATATACATGACTCTTAAATACATTTATAACCAGAAGACAAATCCTAATAAACATCAAGAAGAAGTCTATTGACCTATAATAAAACCTTGCTCATGAAACCCATAAGGCAAGCATACCAAAAATATATTTTATTATCTTTGTCTTCTTTACATAAATATATAATTACATAGTCAATATGAAGACTGATCCTAGTTACACTTTCCAACACCACTAACAACACCTTTAGTGTATACAATTAAAATATGCTGAAAATAACTCTCTTTTATGGGAGTCCTCGGAATGTGACAGAACCAAGAAGGAACTTTGCGGAACTGCTCCTGATGGCAAAATACAGTAAGCGAATTCCATTGGGCCCCATAAAACTCCTCCAAAACCCTCTGGGTCCTCTGATGATGTAATCTCTCTCCTATAAACTAGTTGCCACCAACCCTGGAAGTCAATCCTGACTGCATCATAAGGGAAACTGAAAATGGGAACATTAAATATCTTCACAGTTTGAGATTTTTATTTGGGTTAAAATTATTTTCTGGGTATAATATTTGTGAGAAAAATAGATCATATCTAGTGTTAAAAGTTCAAAATCTTGAATGAGTAAATGAAGAGACTTGACTCTAACTTGCCTTGTTCCTCCATGGCATCCTTTCTGTACTCTGCTTCAACTTGCTGCTACAGGAATGAGACAAAACATACCCAAAGGAGACTGCTGACAATAGAGTGCCATCCAGGATCTGAAGTAGTTCCTTGCTATCTGATTCCCAATTATAACCATTAACCGTCAGAGGTCGACCCAAAACTGTCATTTGGCAGAAGAGCCAGAATCTCATTCATGTCAAGCCCCTTTTCCATCTTCTCCTCTATTCCTTGAAAATTAGCGTAGTGAAAATGCTGATCCTGAGCAAACAAAATGTTGTTTAACCGTGCAACTCAGCCATGGAGTAACTCCTCAGGACAGATTGCAGGGCAACAAACAACATTTCTATGTTGGCCTAGGTTTGCACTTTTTGCAAGGATTTGAGAAAAACAACTTTCATTTTTATTCAGTTATTCTGAGTTATATGGATCAAGATTCAAAACTTATTTATGAACTTCTGGTATACATTGTTCATAGGATTATATGTGTGTGTGTATGTTTGGAATGCAAACATAAATAATTTTCATGTTCTAATGTTTTGTTGGTCTTGATGCTTCAGGTATGGAAAAAGGAGATTGGGTGCTTGGTGGGGGTTGGAACAATGACAATTGGGGTGGAGAATTGCCGCAAGCTTCATGGATTGATAATATCACCCATGACCATCCTGTAAGGCCTTAACATCTATATTAGCTTCCTTAAGGTATGCATTATTGTAGTGTTTAAGAATTCTGTAGTCATGCTATCTATTCATAGGTGTGGTTGTCAAGGATGGATGGTCATATGGGGCTGGCCAACTCACTCGCACTAGCAAAGGCAGGAATATATGGTGGATCACACAACGTTGTTGGGGGAGCCATTATCCAAAGGAATGGAGGTAAGATATCTTGCATTTGGAATTTCTGGTTCTATATTTACCATGATTATCAAGAGGAGAAATTGATCTTTTTTTTTAATATTATATTTCCCTCTTTCAACTTTCTATTGATTCTGTTCTCAAAAGGAAAGGAATCATACTTTAAAGCTTATACTATGAAAATGGATTATGTTGTTAGAATCTGGTGCAGAATTCACTTCTATGTGGCATATTCGTGCATAATTACATATTGCACTATTTCTCTATTGTTTGCTTGCTTTTGCATCATTAGTTGCTTAGAAATCACAAATACAGACATGCTAACTAAAAGATATCAAAATTTATTGCAGTACTTTCTAACTTATGTTTTCCTTGCCAAGCTCCTACTGGACTGTTGGTAGATGCTGCGATGCAGTTGCTCCTCCCTCACATTCCTGAGGCTACGGTTCAAAAAAGAAGGGATGCCATGATAAGGGCAAGTAAACTTGGATTGTCAAGAGGTGTTACTACAGTGGTTGACTTTGGGAGATATTTCCCTGGGACATCAACAAGGCATGTCTGGGATGACTTTTCTGGTATGTTCCTTTTCCACTTTTTAAGTTGATTTCTTTCTTCTCATAAGTCTATTTGTTTCTTGGAAGAATTCTGTTCTTATTATAATAAGCTGAAAAAGTGGTTGATTTATTATAGTGAATGAATTTTCTATGACATGGAGGATGTTTGGTTTTACACACAATGGTTGGTGATTGTACAGAGGTCTACAAGTGGGCAGATGAAACTGGTCATATGCTTCTCCGAGTTTGCCTATTTTTCCCTCTGGAGACTTGGCCTCTGGTAGCGGTACGTAACATGACTTTCTCAATAAGTTTCACTAAAATACTAAGTATATGTCTCCAATAGAAATTATTTTAATTTATCTGAAAAGCTTGAGTTTTGAAATGATTAAACTTGATATAACCAAATTCGAACAAGTTTGAAGTATCATATTGGAATGGTCTAGGATTAATTTGTAAATTTATCTTGTTCACCTTTCTCCAACATGAGCCTGCAGGTCTGTAAAATTTAGTTACTATTTATCCATTGGAGCTTGGTGAAGAGGCACTCTTCCCTACTTTCTATATCCGATTATATATCTTGTTTAATTTGGGGCACATTAGTTAATGGCTAGTCCATGAACCTCATCAAAATGCAGCTAGGTGTAGGTTTAAGCTTCCTTTTCTGTTCACGCTAGGAAAAATAATAACAGTAAGGTTTAGATCTGGAAATAATTATTTAAAGTTTATATATACATATATTTGTGATGTGCATTTTTGTTATGTTGAAATTGTTGATTTATGGTAGCATCGGATGTGCTCTAGCCTTGTAACTTTGTATATAGGCTAGGACACATGTATTCCATAAAACCCAGAAATGGTTTTGGAAAATTCCACTTAGAGATGGTTTAATTAAATTAATTAATCGTTTTTTATTGTTTTCCTAAGTCTAAACTTAGGGAAACTGATTAATTAAAGGATATTAATTAAACTAAGTATGAATCTTCTAGATAAAGTCATGGATCACCTCCAAGTTAATCTTAGCCCTTGATTATGTTTTAATCTTGGCCGTTGAAGGGTCAATGGAAGAATATAGGAAGGAGGGTGAGGGGCCCATGGAAAACACATTTGAGCACATTGAGCATTTGGCCTTTTTGAGTTTGTGTGAGGAGACATAGATTTTGGTCAGAATCGAATCACTAGGGCAGGGTTTGCTAAGTGATTTTGATTCAGTGATCAGATTCGGAGAGGGGCAGATTCAGAAACTGGTCAGGAGCACCAGGAGTGCATTTCAGAGAGAGGCAGCAGTGACGCAGAGAGAGGTAGCGCAGTTTTCTGAAGTGGTGACACAGTGCTTGAAGGGAATCACGCAGAAATGACGCAGTGCATTCCAGAGTCAGTCCGAAGATAGCTAGAGGCTGGGGTTTCTGAGCCAGGAGGGCCAAAACTCAGTCTCAGATAAGCTTGATCAGTTGCAGAGACAGGTGACGCAGTTTCTCAGGCTTGCCCACGCAGGGTTACGCAGTTCCAACATAGGCACTCACGCAGAGGCAGAGAGGGGCTTCACCAGCGCTGTTTAGATCAGCTGGGGACTTGCAGAGCGAGGTATATCTCACGATTACATTTGCTGTCTAGATTTCTCTGAAGGGTGAGTCGGATATTGGCACCCTAGTTGTACTCAAGATTTTGCTGCTTAATAATATAAAACCCTCAGATTTGCTGCACCGGTTTTCCCGAGTTGGGTTTTTCCGGGGACTTAGTCCAAAAATAACTGTGTCAAATGTGGATGTTTTTCATTATATTTTGTTCAAATTGTTTCAGTACTTAGATTTATTCCGCAACATTATTTGTGTAGATTACTTCAGAAATTACTTCAATATTTCACTGTAATGAAATAATTATGAAACATAACAGGAGAAGTAATTCAGATTTGTTGCAGTAGGAATCTAGATTTAGGATTTTTCACATGGTATCAGAGCTTATTGAAGCTGAAGTGCAAGAGAAACAAGAGTGAAGCAGCAGATCAGCGCTGAAGAGACTGGGATCTGCGTAGGAAGCAGCAGACCCTCCTAGAAATTACGTTGTTTAGGTCAGGAGGGCAATCCAGCACAGAAAAGGCTCCCTCTAAGAGAGCTGCCAGAGGGGTAAGCTTTTTCAGTTGTAGAAGGGGCAGCGTAGCAGACCAGGGTAGCTGAAGGACGCAATTGCAGCACAACAGTGAGTGCTAGTGCATAAGCGTTAGAAAATTTCTGAAAAACGCAGATTGGGGATTTCTTGACCTCAGAGAGTTTCTTACTCAAAGAAGCTCAGTTTCAACCCAGAAGTTTCAGTAGCGTTTGTTTTAGCCCTGTCGGACAATCTGTTTTAATTCTATTTTATGTCTGTTTTTTCTTTACTCGATGCTACCGAAAGTTCCGGTAACTTCTCCTGTTTAAAAATAAAATAAAAAAAGCGCATCCACTTTTGAGTTAGCCACGTGTTCCCATCATCAACTAAGATTTAAATCTTTTAATCATGAGCCATGTCACGTGATAGGAAAGGTTATATGTTTGAGTAATGTCGAGTTAAGTTGTGGTCATACGTGGAAGGGTTAGGTGTCAATCCGCAGTTATGAAGAACCAACTGTTGTTTGTCCTGTTTGTCAGCCTGAGTCATTGTGTCCACATGTCAAGGTACGTATTTAGTGTCAAGATTAATTGTGGGTCTACGATTTAATGTGGTGACCGTTTGGTTAATCACGCATGAACGCTGCCGGAATTTTAGGCCTGTCATAAGAATACGATGGAGGTGACTGCCAACTCCAACTCCATTCAACTCCAGCCACCTGTTGCAGAGAATCTGAAACCAAGCTGGCAACTAAAAGGTATCAGGAGGTGTGGTATACGGTCTTGATATTTCCCATTATGAAAAGATCTTATGCATGGAAAGATGAACTGACATATCATTTTAAATCACCGAAAGAAAGGGAAAGCAAATAGTTTTCGAATTCAGTTGTTGTTGAATGAGCAGTTAGAGTGAGCAGCTTGAGGAGGAGACTCAGTTTTCAGACAGTTTGCATTGAGGATTCAACAACACCTGTTAAGTAAGTCCTAATCTTGACACCTATTAGACTATAGTAGACAACCTTCTTTATTGCTGAAGATGACTAAAAAAGGAGGAAAACTTGAGCGTATTGAACCTCAGGGGGCTGATTTAATAGATGCCAATCCGAATGTGAGAAGGTTTTTTGTATAGTCTGGATGGTATCCATTTTGTTCAAGGTTAGGAAGCTCTCATATAGGAGTAGCTAAGGAATTTTCCTCTCATTCGATGGACAAGAAGCAAATGTTTATGGCTTCAGATTGCAGGTATCAACAGAATCCATTGCTAAAGCTTTCCACCTCCCACAGGAAGGAGAGAAATGGTTCAAAAGCCAAGTTATCACTGGAGGAGACCTCAACAACTTCAAGTCTGCACATAATTTTTCAAGTATCTTGCTGTGCATTTTTGAAAAGGAAACAAAGCGTTACTAGAAATTCCGGTAGCATTACAATTTTTGCGCAGTTACAGGCTTTTACTGGAAGTTCTGGTAACATCCGTTTTAAATGATTTTTGACAGCTGTCAGCAGAATTTTCAAGCTAGTCCAAGGATGATAAGGACTCCTAATGATATGGACATGTCAAGTGATGGTTGATAAGTGATTTTGATGTTGCTAAATAACATGTTTAATGAAGCTACATGGGTTTTAAAGAACCAAGATGATGGAGAGACAAATCAGTAGAAAAGCAAGCAGGTTGCGAGCACACTCAGCGTCACAATTCGAATTGTCTTCTTTCTTCCTATCTACATCTGTCCTGTTAGTTATATTTTGACGGGATATGTTTTCAATAAGCTATAACTCCTATGTAATAAGAGGAAGAGTGGATTCTTCTTTTTAGGAGAAATGGAGTTGGTGCCTCTCTCTCTATAAATATCATTTGTAAATACCATTTCAGGGTTGGATTTTGGTTGACTTGTAGACTTTATCATAATAAAGAAAACTCCTTTTGTACTTCATGCTGTAGGACTTTGTGTTTCAAGGACTATCTAATGTATGGTGTGTTTCTCTTATTGTTTTATTCATCTGATTTATGAGTTGCAACAACTAGCAAACTATGAGTAAGAGAACTGTTAGAGGATCTAATAGCTAATTATCTACTGTTTAGTCTTCTGCAAATCATCTATATGTTGTGTAGAGCATGCTAGTGAAGGTTTCATGAAGGATTTATGAGATTCTTTATGCATGTATTCTTCTTTCTAAATGTTGTGTAGCTGTGTTAGATTGAGTACCAACTATTTGTCACCTTTCATCTGTCACAATCTTCTCCCCTATACTACAAATTTATCCAAACAATTTATACTTGCCACAACTTGCCAAATGCATGAAGGTCTAAAAGAGTTGAAATCATTTCAAACTCTTTAAGAAGCCATCCCACCATTCAAAATCTCTTACTTTGAAAGGAACTATGATGTGTAAGGCTTACTCCTTTGCAGTCAAAGAGTGACTCCTTGTGCTAACATTGTTGACTCTGCACTGTGCCACTCTGCATTGCTGTCAACTCTGCACTGCGCTCCTCGACATCTGACTGCTACTAGTCTCTGCAACTGTCACTCTGGCATCTGACTGCATCTACTGCCACTGCTCCATCCTGCTACTGACTATTGTGGGCCCCTGTAGCCAGGTAATGATCCAAGAAGTGGACTCCTCAAGGACCCTGCCCAAACCTGTAGCTCTCTGGGGCAACAACTCCAAGTCACCCCACCCACTCCTGGAGGTATGTGGGCAATCATCGCGAAGGCGTCCTGCAACCTGGAGGACAACCTATCTGTCTTAGCATGAGTTGCTGCCTGGTCCTGCTTCTCCTGCTTTTCTTTCTTTCTGAGAGGACACTGGGTATTGTAGTGGCCAAATTCGCCACACCTGAAGCACTTGACCTTAGATAGGTCTTTCTTCTTCTGCCCCCCCTATCCTTGACTAGGACCCTTTGATGCGAGGGCCACATTCTCCTCCTCCTTCACCACCTTCGATCCGCTGCTACTGCTACCACTGATGGAGCTCGTCTCTGTTGAGATTTTGTGTATTTGGGGTAGCATCAGTTGTGCTCTAGCTCCCAAATTTTGTGGAGGGACTAGAGTACACTTGATCTACAAGACCCATAAATGGATTTGAGAAATTTCAGTTGGTGTTCAAGTTATTCAAATAATTAATTATTTTTAATGGATTTCCCAAGTCTAAGTTAGGAAAATAAAATATTTAAAGTGAATTAATTAACACATGTGCTGAAATTCTCCTAAGTCACATGGATCAAGCAGTCTTTTAATCTCAGCTGTTGATGGATGATTTAATCTCAGCCGTTGAAGGGTTCAATGAAAAAGTATAAGAGAAAGGCTTGAGGGTCAGTTGAAGACACACAATTTTGGTAGAACTGAGGAATAGATTTGGAATTCTAGGGCGAGTTTGCTAAGAAATTCCGAAGGAATTTCCTGCAATGAGGGGTAGTATTGGCCAAGGGAATGTTTTGATTCCAGGGCCAAGAGACAACAAGAAGCAAGAGGAGCATCTCAAGGTCAATGCAGAGGGACTTCAGGGCCACGCAGTCCAACAGGGGCAGCACAGAGGCAGCTAGGGTCACGCAGGGCTGATGCTGGCCTAGCAGAGGCAGCGCAGGGGTAGCGTAGACCCTCCAAGGGTGACACAGGCCCTCCTAGAGCCACGCAGAGGTTGACGCAGGCCCTCTAGGGTAACGCTGGGGTTTTTGAAGTAGCACTGAGGGTTTCTAGGGTCAGATCCGGGCTGAGTCTTGTAAATCCAGTTTGAGGGTGTGGATCAGTCATATATTTGGCACTAGATCTTCAGGTTAGTTGCAAATCTGATATCTTTTATTCTCTGTCGGGTTTTCCAAGTGTGGAACCTAGATTTGCTGTACTCAGAACTACTTAATAATAAACCCTCATATATGCTGAACCGGTTTTTTCGCTTTGGGTTTTTCCGGGAACTTATGTCCAAAAATCCATGTGTCACTTTGTTGCATGAGTGTATTATTCAGTAAAGGATCTGCATGTGCAGGCTGTAGTTGTGTTTATTTTCGGTATTTTCTAAATCTAATTTCTGGAAATAACTTGGATTAATTAATTCAAGTAGGATAAAATAGACCAATACACTGCAGTAGAATTTTCACATGGTATCAGAGCGATAGCAGATCAAGCTGAATCTCTAGCAATCAATTGAAGAAATATTTTTTCTGTAGGGTGGTAGAAGAAGCAGCAGATCCGGAAAGGGCATCTTGACAGCAAGGGAAAGTAGATCCAGGAGACAATGCTGAAGCTGCAAAAGGCCTCTAGGCTTACGCAGACCCTTCCTAGGGCAACATAAGGACTACATCACCTAGTTTGGGGTTACGCAGTCCACTTCTGAGCAGCGCTGGGCCAGCCAGGAGGATGCTGTCCAGTCACTTCTCTTGTTGCAGAAGAATTCAGCCAAGTTCTGGAAGTAGTGCTTCAGATCTTCAGCAATACTGGTGGGGTAGAGATTCTGCAGGTGCAGAATTGTGCCTAGCTAAGGCAACAAAGGCGGGAGGAAGACAATCATTCAGCAGATTTGAGCCAAACAGATCTGAGATCCGATCAGGAGGATCGAAGAATACTGTCCGTTTGAGTTTTGGTGGAAGATTTCCAGGAGGGAAGTCAGTTTTCAGTAAGAAGCAACTACTAGAGGGTTTCTAGTCACTAAGAAACCCAAATGCAGAGGGAGAAGTATTGTTTTTTTCAGATCTGAGCAAAGATGGCTCGATATGGATTGAGGGATCAAGACAGATTGGACGACATGTCCAACTTTGTTATCTGGAAGGCCAGAATCCTCTCAGTTCTAAATAGGTATGGTCTCAAAGATCATGTAGAGAAAACACTTGCTATACCAACCGATGCAGACCCACTCAAGAAGTATGAAGAAAATAAAGCGCGGACGAAGCGTTTGAACTTTGATCATAGACGGAGTCAAGGACGACGTGATTCCTCATATTGTCGGTAAGAATACAACACATGACATGTGGTCAGCCTTGGAGGTGATGTACCAAGGAGGCTCGGTGCAAAGAAGAACGCTTCTTGAGAATTAGATGCGTATGTTCCAAATGATGAAGGGTGAAGAGATAGATCCATTCCTCTTTAGACTTAAGCTATCTGAGACCAACTGATTGGCATGGGTGCTAATCCAGATGAAGGACTCCTAGTGAGGACGACCCTGAATGTTGTCTCTGAAGATTGGGAAATGTTTGTCCAGAGCATTCTGGGAAGGGCAATGTTACCATCATGGGCAGATATGTGGGCTATTCTTCGCCAAGAGGAGATTAGGAGGATCACCAAGAAACAGTCTATCGGTGGAGGAAGCGGATCGGCCAAAGTGAAGAAGGAAGAGGAGGATGCAACCCTTGCATCAAGGGAAAAGAAGCAAGGGAAGAAGAAGAAGGACCTCTCCAAGGTCCGGTGCTTTAACTATGATGATCTTAGTCATTTCGCCAACAGTTGTCCTAAGAAGAAGGACAAAGGAACTTTTGATTCCAATGCTGTAGCAACAAATGAAGATGGCTCTGATGATGATGCAACCATGAGTGCTCATGCACCTCGAGAGAAGAGGTGGGGTGACATGGATATATAGAGTATCCATAGACTGAATGGCGGGATCCTTGGGTCAGCCCTACGAGCTACGGGAGCCTTAAGACGATAGTAGGATGAGTCGGGAGATGGTTGCAAATGGCCACATTGAAGCAAAAGAGGGAGCTGAAGAGCTGCAGAGGGAGCAGCGTAATGCAGAGGCAGCAACAACATGGAGGCAGCAGCACAGAGAGGCTGATGGGACTTCAACAACGCAGAGAAGTTGGCCTCACGCAGTGCAGTATTGCAGCATGACAGTTTCTCCAAGAGGACAGCGTGAATCAACATTTAGAGAGCTTTAGTGATGGAGGGAAACTTGACTTGTTTGTCAAACAGTTGGGTAGAGTCTTTCAATTGCTTACTTCTCAAAAACTGAGTTGCAGTGCAGCAGTTAGCAGTGGCAGTGCTATGGGTAGCATGATGCAACAATTTGAGAGGGAGTTGCAGTACAGATGTGGCAGTGTCAGTGGCAGTGGCATGGGCAGCAGTACAAAGAGCAGCAGTGCAATAGATGGAGGGCAGCAGGCCAAGCATCAACAACACGGATGCAATACTCAAGATCTTGTGATACATGGTGTGATGTATTGCTAGAGCACACTCCTGATGCTAAGAGGGAGTGTTGAGATTTTGTGTATTTGGGGTAGCATCAGTTGTGCTCTAGCTCCCAAATTTTGTGGAAGGACTAGAGTACACTTGATCTACAAGACCCAGAAATGGATTTGAGAAATTTCAGTTGGTGTTCAAGTTATTCAAATAATTAATTATTTTTGATGGATTTCTTAAGTCTAACTTAGGAAAATAAAATAATTAAAGTGAATTAATTAACACATGTGCTGAAATTGTCTTAAGTCACATGGATCAAACAATCTTTTAATCTCAACCGTTGATGGATGATTTAATCTCGGGCGTTGAAGGGTTCAACGAAAAAGTATAAGAGAAAAGCTTGAGGGTCAATTGAAGACACACAATTTTGGTAGAACTGAGGAATAGATCTGGAATTCTAGGGCGGGTTTGCTAAGAATTTTTGGAGGAATTTCCTGCAGTGAGGGGTAGTATTGGCCAAGGGAATGTTTTGATTCCAGGGCCAAGAGATAGCAAGAGGCAAGAGGAGCAACTCAAGGTCAGCTCAGAGGGACTTCAGGGCCACGCAGTCCAACAGGGGTAGCGCAGAGGCAACTAGGGCCACGCAGGGCTAACGCTGGCCTAGCAGAGGCAGCGCAGGGGCAACGTAGACCCTCCAAGGGTGACGCAGGCCCTCCTAGAGCCACGCAGAGGCTGATGCAGACCCTCTAGGGCAACGCTGGGGTTTCTGAAGCAGCGCTGAGGGTTTCTAGGGTCATATCGGGGCTGAGTCATGTAAATCCCGTTTGAAGGTGTGGATCAGTCAGATATTTGGCACTAGATCTTTAGGTTAGCTGCAGATCTGATATATTTTATTCTCTGTCGAGTTTTCCAAGTGTGGAACCCAGATTTGCTGTACTCAGAACTACTTAATAATAACCCTCATATCTGCTGAACCGGTTTTCCTGCTTTGGGTTTTTTTGGGGAATTATGTCCCAAAATCCATGTGTCACTTTGTTGCATAAGTGTATTATTCAATAAATGATCTGCATGTGTAGGCTGTAGTTGTGTTTATTTTCGGTATTTTTTGAATCTAATTTCTGGAAATAACTTGGATTAATTAAATCAAGTAGGAGAAAATAGACCAATACACTGCAGTAGAATTTTCACAGTCTCAACTCCTCTCGTTGCAAATTGACCCACATCCCATCCCATCTTGGCAAGGTATCTCTGCCCAAAATACTCTGGACAAACACTTGCCAATCCTCAGAGACACTATTTAGTGCCAATCGTACAAGCTCTGTGGGTTGAGGCGCTGCCTAACAACTACAAGCTAGTCTCATACCTCCTGAATCCTGGTGAGGAAGGGATCTATGCCTTCCCCTTTCTGCATCTTAATGCATTTTAGCTTCTCCTCTAGGAACATCTTCTGCTGCTCAAAAGTACCCTGGTATAACGTGGAGAGAGCATCCCACATCTCTTTGGCAGTATCTTTTCCAGCTATGTGTTAGACTATATGGTCTCGGACTCCATCCAGGATAAACTTCTTCGCCCATGCCATCTCCTTCATATATTCTTTTAGTTGATCTGCATCTTAAGGAATTGCCATCACATTATCAATGTAGGCTTTCAGGTTATATTCATCTAGAAGGAAGGATATCCTAGCCTTCCGGATGACGTAGTTGGATGATCCATCCAACCTATCCTGATTTCTAAGCCCTGCAGTGGCCATCTCGAAAACTGTCAAAAACTCCATCTTTCCCTTTGCTTGGCTGTTGCTCTGCTACTCACACTCCCTTATGGAATGTGTGGATATGCTAGCTGCTATTGCCAATATGCCTGGAAAAATTGAACTTCTGAGACTCGAAGTTCCTTGAGAGAAATTTTCCCTTTGTTATGTGTGAACTTTTCTCTTCCACTAGACGCTGGTTTTGCTCTAGCAAACTGCTGCAAAAGCCTCTGCGTCCAACCAAGGAATTTGCTTAGCGAAAATCTGAGCTACAACTGCTCCCTTTGATTGTCAGAATCACTAATTTGGGCAACTCTATTTTTCTACCACCTTGCAACCGAAAATTGAACTGTTGCCCCAACAATTTGGTCTGCTTATCAATGAACTACGCTGCCTCTAAAAATTTCGGCCTACTGCTCCCTCTGAGCATAAAAAATTCTCCTCCGCTTCCAAGCTTCCTGGATGATCACTTACACTCTGATACCATGTGAAAATTTCATCTATGACAATAACTGGAAATTATTCTCCTATTTTTTAATTTTTATTTAACAATTTATTTGCAGTTTGCTACGACAAATATCAAATAATTCACACTATGATTTTCACAAATAAAATGCAGAAGAAAATAGCACTGGAAACTAAGAAAATACTAGCACACAGATAAAAATATGACTCTGCTATATTTGGACAAATGTTCCCGGGAAAACCCAACTTGGGAAAATTGGTGCAACAGTGAGGCTTTTTATTATTATGGAGCAGTGAAAATCTGAGTACAATCTATGGATTCCCAACTAGAAATCCAATCAACAAGTATCTGACATAAATAATTACAGAGAAAAATTCTCTTACATCACAAGCAATCCTGACACAGGCTTGTATAGAAAACTGGTGTTCTAAACCCCATTGTAAGCCTTTCTGCTCTGCCTCTCACACGTGTGGCTTGAATCTGCCTCTGAGCAAGCCGTCTAGCCTGCCTCTGCTGCTGTAAGTGACTCTCTGTCCTCGTGGAATATTTTCCCGACGTCTAGAAACTAAATTGACCTCCTCCTCAGCTAAATCGAACTGCTTTGCTTTAGCTACTGTGCAGTCCTTGCACTGCTTCAGTTTGGATCACTTCTGCCACTTGCTGCTACGTCTCCAAATCTGCAAAACTTCCTTCGACGCACTATCCTTGCCCCTCAGTCACTGCTTTGATCTCTGGCTCTCCGGCAACTGACTACTGCTACTCTAGAAATCGATCTGCCAAGGATATCGAACTTCTGGTGTTTTGGCGTGTTTTCCATCACCACATCGATCACTTCTTATGTCTTCCTGTTGGGACTCCAACGACCAAGATTAAATCTTAATCAATGGCTCATATAATTTCTGGATCGATCTATGTGAGTTTCTTGAGAATTCTCACCTTGAATTATTTAATTATAACTAATTAGCCATATTCCCTAAGTTTAGACTTAGGAAATATTTAATAATCGGCTAATAATCTAATTAAGCCATATCTAGGTGGAATTTCCAGAAATGATTTCTGGGTTTTGTAGATCTTATTTATTCTAGCCTCTCCACCAAATTTCATGGCTAGAACACATTCGATGCTACAAAAACTAACAAAAATCCCCCGCTATCTCAGAAACAACAAGCTTAGGGTCCCAACACAGGGGAAGAACCACAAAATCCAATTTGTCTCAGATAAGCTGGAAGGTAGAGAGAAGGAAACAACGACCAAAACTCTGGAGTTTGGAGAATAAAATTGTTACCAAGGAAACCATAGATTAAATCTCAGAAGTACCCTGACCACAAATCATACCTTTGACTAGATGTTCAAAAAACATGTCCCGGAAGGAGGGATAGTCCTCGCTTGGAAAGAGCATCGACATCGATGTTTTGTTCTTTGTATACATGCTGAAATGAGACTTTAGAGGAGGCCTTTAAATCCCAAATTTGTTGCATCCAATTACGAAGTGTAGGGACCTCCAACACATTTTGCCCTTGGATCCAGTGAATCATTGATAGCGAGTCCCCAAAGATCATGATCTTCTTAATGCCGAGCCACAAGGTACATTGTAGAGCTCCCCATAATGCAATCATTTTGGCCCGACAGTTGTCCCAAAAACCCCCAAACCAACAAAAATGATATTGCAAGGAGGGGTCAATCTGAAGAAGGTGGCACTAATGCCGCAAAATTTAGCAGGCCAGGTGCAAAGCCTCACCAGGCGAGTGCAAACCTTACAACAACAAAGAGAAAGGGTTGCCACTGTCACCTCAACAAACTTTCTACTGCTCTATAGTGGATTTAAATCACAACGGAGGCTTCTCTAAGTCACCTAACATATACTGTAATACTTGGGCTCAAGGTGATGAGTTAAAGGTCAAATGTTGGATATAGTATTGGCAAGGCCTAAGATGGCCTAGGTTGTCTATGCTATTGTTCAAGTACTCTAAGCCTAGACCACTAAATAGGCTGCTATAAATTAGGGCTTGGATGATCTGACATAATATGGCATTCAATGTCATACAACAACCTTAGAAATGTTCTAAGTGTTGATGTGAGTGGTAGCTTTAGAAGGTCTTTTGAATAGGCTTAGTGTCCTAGCATGTGGAAGACATTACTTGCCTCTTCTAGGTGCTTACTTGGTGGTATAAGTGATTTATGTCTTCTTTCCTAAGTATAACTTAGGAAAAGTACAATAATTAAAGTAAATTATTTATTGTGGACTAGTGAGTCATTTCTAAGGATAAATAATCTAATTACTTAAGTGAGTTAGAAATAATCTCAATCGTTGATCTCCAAGATGGTTCTAGAAAGGGAGATTGGGGTTAGGGATTTTGGACTCAATGAAGATTATAAAGGGAGCCTAGCGAGGAGGTGAAGACACGATGTGTTTGAAAGAGCCTTCATTCAGAGAAAGCATTTTTCTCTAAGTGCGAGTGGCTCTGTGGATTAGGAGCGCAAAGAAGGAGAACTGTGAGTTGATTGGGGCAAATCCAAGAGGGATGAGTAGGAGGAGATTGCGGGGCTGAGTTGCAGGAGGGAGATTGATTTTATTTGGAGGAGGCCAAGTTTTCCCTTGTGTGCATAAGTGGCATGCAAGGAGGGATGTGTTGGCTACGCTTTGTGAGGGGTCTTTCCAGCAGAGGAAGATGTTTTTGGAGGAGAAGATTCAGACTACCAGGATGCAGAAGGGAGAGCGCATTGATCCGTTCCTGTCTAGACTTCAGGAGAACCAAAATCTACTGGCAGCTGTGGGATCAGCTCCTCAGGCCACAGACTGGCCCTCAATTTTGTGTCTGAAGACTATCAGGTCTTTGTCCAGAGCATCTTGGGTAGAGAGAAGTTATTGGACTGGGAAGCAATGTGGGCAGCTCTTCAGCAAGAAGAGATGAGGAGAGATCTACTCAAGTGCAAACTTGATGGTAGCTGCAACAGTGGGTTGAAGCCCATGGAGGAGGAGGAAAATGCAGCCCTTGCATCAAAGGGGTGTTGAGATTTTGGGTAGCATCGGATGTGCTCTAGCTCCGAAACTTTGTGGAGGGGCTAGAACACATGAGATCTCCAAGATCCAAAAATCATTTGGAGAAATTCCACTCGGTGTAAAATTTATTCAAATAATTAAATATTTTAATGGGGACCCTAAGTCTAACTTAGGGAAATTGAAAAATTAAAGTGAATTAATTTACACGTGGTGAGAATGTTCTAAGTGACGTGGATCAAGCTTTCTCTAATCTTAGCCGTTGATTAGAGATTAGATCACGACTATTGATATCACAACGAGAAAAGTATTAAAGGAAGGCTTGGGGTCAGTTGGAGAATGCACACATTGCAGTAGCACTTGAGCTAAATCAAAATTCTGGGCCGCAGTTTGTTGAGAATTTTCGAGTGAGCTTGCAGTGCTGGAGAGGGGCATATCGACGAGGGATTACACTGGTGACACTGGTCGGGGGGCGAGAGTATACATCGAGAGGAGGCAAATTCGTACCCGGGCGGCGCGAGGCTAGCGAGGAGGGACGTGGCCAGCCCAGGGCGATGCGGGGGAACGCGCGAGGGCGACGCGAGCCATGGGTGACGCGGAGACGCGGCGAGGCCTTTCGTCGTGCGAGGGACGCTTGTGTTGCGTAGAGGCGACCTTTGGGTAGGAGAATCCGTGTTCCGCCGTCGATCCAAGCATATTGATATCGGTACCACTTTATCGGGATATTGTAGAAATTTATAGTTTCCCACCCCAGTTTTCAGTTTTCACCTTATTACTCCAAAATAATTAAATGCCCTTTCCCATATCCATACATTTAATAAACTGGAAAATAAATTTGCTGAAAACACAAATTCTGGAAATTTTTCAGAATGCTGAAAATGCAGAAATAAAATAACAGCAGTAACAAACAGTCATTCAACACATCATAACTCGGTATTTTTGGTCAAGGTGACCCTGGAAAAACCCCCTACAACTCTTGGGGAAAACCAGTTCGAAAGCTCCTTCTTATTTCTGGAAAAATGCTTTTTACAGTGATAGAAATATTCAACAAAATAAATAATCAGCAAACAGACTTTTACAACTTATCTCTTTTTCCGTGCTTAACCACCGCCTCGGAAAACGCACAAACAGCAAAACAGGAACAACAATAAATGCTGTACGGATTTCTCGATTTGCGTGCCCAGAAATCTGCAATAAATGCAGCTGTACGGCCACCTTGAAATCTGTGCCAAAACAACAATAAATGCTGCTGTACGGACCTCGAAAAACGTGCCAAAAATGCTGCAAAACTCAGCTGTACGGAACAACCACTAGCTGCCTCGATTTCTGTGCCAAATACTGCTGTACGGCCCTGCTGTACGGCCTTGCTGTACGGCCTCCCTGCCTAGGAAACCGTGCAAAAAAATCAGCCTGCTGTTTGCTAAATCTGCTGCACTTGTCTGCTGAAATGTCTTGCTGAAACGCTGCCTTGGAATGTGTGCCAAGCTGCTGCCTCCTTCTCCTCACTGCCCAGAAATCTCCCTTGCTCTCTTTCTCTCCTTCTCCCAATCTGCTCATGAAAGAATGAATGACCTTTTCCTCCTTTTCCTCCTTTAACCTAACCCTAAGTGACTTTTGGGGAATCCCTAAATCCAATGGCTGAGATAGATTGAGATCTAGGGCTGAGATTAAATGCTCATTTAAATCTCACTTTTCATTTTTAATTCACCCCACTTTAATAAAGACCCACTTAGTCTTTTATTTCCAAAGTCACTTTTTCCTTTCTAATTTTATATTGACTTTATTTAAAGTCACTTTAACTTTAGTAACTTTATCACATAAAGTCACTTTAAAATTAGATTTGACTTTATAACTTTATAAAGTCACTTTAGTAACTTTATCACTTAAGTCACTTTTAAATTAGATTTAACTTTATAAAAAATTATAAAGTTACTTTAGGAGAAAAATTAAATTCTTTTGGACACTTTTCCCTAGGCCAAAGATCGAAGCCTTAGGGAACCACCTGTCCTCCGGTACCAAATTTCAACGGATATGGTACGAGGCGGTATGAGCTCGATCATATAGGAACTGATGAGCAGGTCACGGATATTCTCACAATGCCCTTGGGGAAGGTCATGTTCCTAACCTTCCATGAGAATCTTGGAATCATGGAACGACCCTATTCTGAGGGTCTTGTTGGACGATGAGCTCTGGGAGCTCTTGGGGGCTTTGGGGATAGCTTCTCGGAGCTATAAGCACACACGGGGCTAGGCTTGTCGAACCTTGTGGTGCTTCTACCCCACCATTATGATGTTGAGTTGGTTTGCCTCTCATGATCTGTGCCCCGTATGCATCCTACCCGTTGAGTCCCGGGCTCATGGGAAGTACCCCTCATTTGGCCAGTGAGGTGGGAAAAGCTAGAGACTAGTACCAAATACTGATGGATGCATTAGAGATCGTCGTACTCTCTATCTACGATGACACATGTCCAACCATTTGATCTGGGATCAAGTCTAGTAAGGTTTCGAACCTCCTACTGAGTTCGGGTCAGATAAACCAACTTCGGGTTGGTATGAGACTCTTTGTGAGTCCTATAGAGGTTTCAGACCTCTGGGCTGAATCTGTCAGCCGGGAATGATGTCTTTGTGACTGACCCACATCTGTTTTGAAATAAAGAGCCAACAAAGCAAGTTACGATGGGATGATGCACGCTGTTGGATTGCATAGGCGGATGGAGTTCTCCCTAGTTGAGAGGGAGTGTTAATTTCGGACAACTAGGTCCAAACTCCATGTTATGATGCTCAGATGAAGATACCAAAATTTTTATTGGGTTCCTCTCTTGGAGAGGTGCAAGATCGATCTAAAGATCATCTTGATCTGATGAGCAGAAAATTTATTTTGAATTTATTTTTAATCTATTCAAAATATGTGCGGGTCGGCTTTAAGGTTTTGTACCCTAGCAGATGTGTCACACACCCTCACTGATGGATATAAATAAGGTAAACGTTGGAGGACATTCCACTCATCTCATCCTCATAGATTCTCTCTTCTCATCTGATTGGTTCGATCACTTGGAGTCTCTTCTCTCTCCACACATGGGAAATCTGGCAGCAACAATTTCTAGTTTTTGGTCTAGGGTTTCTGCAAAAACTGCAGCTAAGTTTGACCAGCATTGACTTTGGTCAACACAAGGTCAAATCGACCCGAAACTCTCCCTAAACTTTGATTTCCCTAATCCACATTTTTTGGAGTTATTCTCGAGACAAAACATTGACTTTGACTTTTCAGTGTTGATCTAGCTGTTGCTGCTGTTTGCGTTGACCGTTGACTGACAATGTTGACTTTTTTGGGGTTGACTTTTGAGTTGACCATTTAGCTATCCTGAGGGTTGTGTGACATTGCTGGTTAGCTGACCAAATCGAGACTTTGCTGGTTGAAGTATCCTGTTGACCGCCGTAACGCACCATCACTCTTATCTGTTTCTGGTTTGTCTTCTGTCGATCTACTAGTATGTTCTATCAGCATTTTAATTTATTGTTTATGTGATTGTTGTCTAAATATTGAAGAGAAAGTAAAGTTGCATCAAGCATAGAACATCTACAAAAATTTACACCCTTTCAACTAGAGGGCACTCCCTCAGTAAGTCTGCTACCCAAGATCACTACAATAGCAGCTTGGATTTAAACACAATGGCCAGATACGTAAATGAACATAGTTGGATTTAAGAAGGATGGTTGGACAAGCTTTAAAAAGAAACCATTGGGCAATGGAGTCAAAATGGGAATACAGTTACAAAAAATTTTCATTCATGGAAGCTGAGGCACATGAGTTCTAATAAAACAATTATGACAACAAACAAGATACATAAAGGAAGTTGGAGCATAATAATCTATGAATTCCAAGTAATTATGTAAGAGTAAGCTGAGGTAACATTAAAAAGACAAAGAACACAAATGCATAAGAACTCAAATAGAATCTCAGGTCTGAAACAAAAGTCTTCTACAACTGTCTATTAACTGAGAAAAAGATTACAATTGGGCAATGGAATCAAAATGGGGAATACAATTACACAAAAGTATTCATTCATGGAAGCTAAGGCACATGAGTTCTTATATAACAATTCTGACAACAAACTAGATACATAAAGGATGTTGGAGCATAATAATCTATGAATTCCAAGTAATTATATAAGAGTAAGCTGAGATAACATTCATAAGATAAAGGAGACAAAGATATAAGAAACTCAATCAGAATCTCAGGTCTGAACAAAGACTTCTGCAACTGTCTATTAACTGAGTAGAAAAAAGATTACAATAGTAGCTTTGGTCATTACATCCATCCACGCACCTTTAACTCTAAAACTTCTCTATTTATAGGGTGAAAACCCTTTTGCATAGGTCTACCACCTGGGCTAGACTCTCGAAACTGATGTAGAGTTCTAATCCCAAAAGGAATTCATTACATGAAAGAAATTAGAGATAATTCCGTTGGAAAGATTTTGTGACGTAAAATGACTCTATCACTATTAATTTCATTCAACAAACTTTAAATAACCCATATTAATGATGCTTATCGAACTAAACAACTTTGTCTAAGGTGGCATCAACCATGATCAGGTGGCAAACTGTCATGCTAAAATTTAGGCTCTGATATTTAGAATTTTTAGGATGAGCTGTGTGTTGGTGAAGTGGCAAAACTAGTGAGTTGTTTTAACCATGTTAGACATTTGGAATAGATTGCTGAGCTGATGTGGTGCTTGCTTTGGATACTCTGCCATATGTTACCAAGTGTCATGGATTCTCTCTAACTGACCATTAAAAGCCTGGAGGTTTCTTCTGGTTCAATGATCTTCTTAAGTTGTCTCTAATTGAAATATCTTCCTCATGCTTTCGAAGACTCATCCTTTTCCCTTTGAGCTGGCTAGGTTCTAGAGCCTTTTGCCATATCATCCCCTGCCCTGTCATTTTGCCACTCATCAGTGCCGAGTCACCTTTGGTGCCAATACCCCTGCTACTGGAAATTGTTGTTGAACTACTTGAGAGACTGTCATTGCAATTTAAATCATATGTGGATAAACTAACGATTTTGGCCACGCGTCGGGATCAGAGTGGAGGGGAGCACACGGGGAATGGAATGGTAAGTGGGAGCTGGATCATGCGGGAGGAGATACATGGCAGTAGGGGAGTGGAGGGAGGTACGCGGGAAGGAGAGTGGTAAAATGGGTTGGTTTGGTGGCTTTCGGGGGGAGGGGGTTGCGAAACGATGAGGGGCTGCCACGTCGACATGGGACCAACGGGGAGGAAACCATTTTTCGGACGCTGCCCCCCCCACCGGTAAAGGTCGGATGGATAGGTGGGTGCGAAAAAGGCCGTGGTCATCGATTTGGTGGACTGATTGATCGGGAGGTTGAATGGAGAGTGAGACTTAACCACAAGCGACTGACTCCTTTGTCGTATTCGGTGACTTGGCTCTTGGTTTTGGTGTTGGCTCCGTTTCTCGGTGGTGTTGTTTGGCTCTTGGTCCTGTGGTTGGCCCTCAAAGATTAGCCCTCGAGCTATTCTTTGGTTAAAATGCATAACCTTGCTATTTAAAATTAGCCCCGAGGGCTCATTGTTGGTGTGAAAAATACCCCCCCAAGGGTATGTGATAACAGGGGCTCCAATTGGGGATGATCCTACTCAAGCTTATTTATATACATATTACAAATGATCCTACTCTACTTGCTCAGCATAAAAACCAAATCAAGTGATCTCACAGTTCCAATGAAGCCAATCAAGAGGTTGGGTACTGGATTGAAACGGGCATTCCACTTCTCCAATCACAAAGTCATTCCTAAGATATGATAACTTGTTCTACCATCTGAAATTGTCTACATAACTTATGATCATTACGAAAATCATTTCCATTGAAGATTCCAACAGAGCTGCGAAAGGATCCTTGAGAGCATACACAAATAGTTCTTGTTGATTAGGAAGAAGATACGAGTAAGTATGATCTTTTGATGTTATTCATTGTTCAAATTCTTCATTATAACTCTTGTGACCATTTTCAAATAAAAAAGAAACAATGTGCTCATCATTCTTTTCATTTGCGAAGAAATACCTAGAATATTCTTGGACACTTTCAAAAGGAACTCCCTAAGCATGTGCTACAAGAATTTCTAAAGGTAGCTCTTCGTATGATTCAACAAGCATATCCATTTGATTGTCTAAAATTTATGAATTCTGAACAACATTTTGATTTTGATTTGAAAGTCGTGTGCTAATTGAAAACACATTTTCTGCAGGAAGGATGAGCTTTGGACTACTAACCTTGGGTTTGAGATCATAATACTTGTAATAGTTAGCCATCGCAGCCTCATATCCTGCTTTATACTTCTCTGAATACATCGATAATGCTTCATTTGTTTTTTATTCATACTCTTGTTGTTTGTCATAAAGATCTTCAAAAGAAATGTCCTAACAAAGAAAATATTGAGGCTTTCTTTGATCAAACAAGTTTTCTTATTCTTTCTCAAGTTCCTTAACGAGTTTCTTTAAACAATAAAACTTATCTTCTTGGCTAAAGATATTTCACGAATCTAAAAAAGAAAACAAAGTTGAACGAATATCTTCATACCATTGATCATTAGAAAATATATCAATCCAATCTCTAAAATCTTGAAGAGAAACAATGTCTGCCACAAAGCATGTTGTTTTGTCTGATGAAGTACCTGGATCGAAAGCTAAGCCTGCCATTCTAAAACCAAGAAACTCTTCATACTACGTGCTCTTTGAACAATGAAGTCGCCATGAAAGCATTAGCTTTGGATTCTTCCGCCAATGGAATCACCTTCAAACTGATTATCTGATGTGTGGAGTCGCCAGAGCAGGAATACAACCAATATGTGCCTAAGTGTCTGCTGCTCTCAGACCTTAGAACTGAAACAATGTCGTTCTTCCTAGGGAAAATAATAGCAATCGATCCCCAGCAACAGTGCCAAGATGTTATCACTTAGAAATTTAGTTTGGGCCGTGTCAAAGTATTTCCCAAGGTAACCATTTCAGACCAATCTTTAGGCTGAAAGATGGCCCGTTCAACCAAAGGGGGCTCCCTCAGCAAGTTTGCTACCTAAGATCACTACAATAGCAGTTTGGATTTAAACACAATGGCCAGATATGTAAATGAACAGAGTTGGATTTAAGATGGCTAGTTGGACAAGCTTTAAAAGGAAACCATTGGGCAATGGAGTTAGAATGGGAATTCAATTACACAAAAGTTTCATTCATGGAAGCTGGGGGATAGGAGTTCTTATAAAACAATTCTGACAACAAACAAGATACATAAAGGAAGTTGGAGCATAATAATCTATGAATTCCAAGTAATTATGTAAGAGTAAGCTGAGGTAACATTAAAAATACAAAGGACACAAATGCATAAGACTCAAATAGAATCTCAGGTCTGAAACAAAAGTCTTCTCCAACTGTCTATTAATTGAGAAAAAGATTACAATTGGGCAATGGAGTCAAAATGGGGAATTCAATTACACAAGTGACAAAAGTATTCATTCATGGAAGTTGAGGCACATGAGTTCTTATACAACTATTCTGACAACAAACTAGATACATAAAGGAAGTTGGAGCATAATAATCTATGAATTCCAAGTAATTATGTAAGAGTAAGATGAGATAACATTCATAAGATAAATGAGACAAACATATAAGAAACTCAATCAGAATCTCAGGTCTAAACAAAGATTTCTGCAACTGTCTATTAGTTGAGTAGAAAAAAGATTATAATAGTAGGTTTGGTCATTACATCCATCCACACCCCTTTAACTCTAAAACTTCTCCATTTATAGGATGAAAACCCTTTTACATAGGTCTGCCACCTGGGCTAGACTCTTGAAACTAATGTAGAGTTCTAATCCCAAAAGGAATTCATTATGTTATCACTCTTTAGTTTAAAAAATTCCATTGATAGGGTTCATGCTGTCTCATAAGTCATTTTCATGAAATTTTTGAGAATATTCCCATACATTCAAAATCCCATTCATACCCCCAAAACCCACGTATATAACCTTTCGGGGCTTATTACTTTATAAACCCATTTATTATAAAGTCTCGGACTTTATGTTATAAGCTCCGCCACCCATCGACAGTTGTGTTATATATTGCTTACTGTTATATATATTACATATCATATATATAATAACCCGTCGCTTTAAACCATTGGTAGGACCCCTTGTACCTTCATCGCATATCGGCAACGCAAATCTTAACAATTAACTGCGATTTTCTTAACGCTAAACTTATAAAATCACCGATGCGATATGATGTGGGACCCATTCCCCGCCACACTTCCTTTTTCCATTTCATTTTCCTTTGAAAATCATTAAAACCTTACCTTTTACCGACCTTTCCGCTTTACTCTTCCCCCTTTACCATTTCATTGCCTTTTCATTCCCGATTGCGATTAAGTGGGGCCAGATCTCCCTGACACGTCACCTTTCCCCACCATCCATCGCATATCGCAAGAAATAACATTTCGAATCGCAACTAAAGTTTAAAATCTGCGATTGCCGATTTGCAGTATCCATCGCATTTCACAAATTTTATAACTTACCGGAAGCACCCGCAATGTATGTATTTTAACTTGCGATGCAGTCGGTCCCACTTCTCCTCGCTTGTCGCACTTCACGTCTTTTAGCATTTAACCTCCGCCACTTATAAACTAGACCTTCCGATATGCGATCTGTGCTGCGGTCCGGTCCCACTCCTGCTACATCACCTGCTCTCCATGTCACCTCCCCTTCTCATCGCACCGCCGATCATATTCTTTATAAACTAAATGTAAAGGTTGCGATATGCGATTATGCTATGGATGCGATGCTGGTTCAGAGTTAAAGTTTAAAAGGATTTAAGTCCAGGTATATTGGTTTCCACATTATTTTGCTTATAAAGGGGTTTTAACAACGACAAAAGGATCTTTGGTAATAAAACAACAGAAAGGTCGAGTCGAGGCAGCAAAGGCGTTCAACACTCCGTTTCCACAACAGATCTACCAGCAAAACTCTCAGCTCAGCTGTCAGCATATCAGCCAAATGCGGTCCATGTCCTACACTGCTCCACTACATCATCATATTAGCAGTGTTAGAATTTGTAGGGCTAGTGATTAACTCAAATTCTCTTCTTGATATTACTTGTGAGCTTGCTTATGTATTCTCTTATTTCACTTAGCTAATCTTTCATCAAGTCAATTATCAAAGTACTTAGTCAAATGTAGAGACAGAATAATTTTCACTTGTAACTGAACATCTTGAAATGTAGTTAGGAAGGTAAATCTCTGATTTACCTTCCTCACTTTCTACCACCTTTAGATCATTGTCTTGACTTTGACAGTTTCTTTCCTTAGATACTTTTAAATTTAGAGATGTTCTTACTGTACCCTTCCTGCACCTTCAGTCATCATACCTTCAGTCATCGCTATTTCAGATTAATCTGCATTTTCTTATCCTATTTCAACGCTGTCCAATCTCTGACTAATCCGCAAATTCTGCTCCTTTTTCAACGTTGTTCCATCTCAGATTTATCGGCAATCTTATTCACCAAATGAGCCGCAATATATATATATATATATATATATATAGGAGACAAATGAGCTATTAGGCCGACCATTCATCTTGATACTTAGGCTGACATTAGAACTTCAATTTAGGCCGACATGAAGTTTATCTTCTCTGACTTTTTATGAGGTATTACTTCTCATATATTCCAAGACTGTTTGAAGGTTGTTTCTGCCATATTTTTGAGCTTGTCTTCGAACACTTTTGGAGGGCTGTTGTGAGCTTCTTTATAATGTCTGGATCCTTCATGACTTTGACACTTAATCCTATACTTAGAAGGCATGAAGCTAATAGACATCAAGAAGAAGTATATCTACATAAAATATTGCTCATGAAACCCATGAGACAAAAATGCATTTTTATTATCATTGTCTTCTTCTTTTCATAATTACATAGTCATCATGAAGACCGACCTAGTTACATTTTACAACACTCCCTGTTAACTAGGGAGGTATTCATATAGTTACATGATCATTTTCAAACTAAAGAATTTCATAAGAAAAATTGGATTGGTAATCGCATCTGTATAGCATCATTTCAACCAACATTGTACTAGTGCAAGGCCTTGACTAACAACCTCATCTCTTCAATGAGACAATGAGCTTTAATGCTGGCGAGACACATGACTTATAGACACCTTCGTCATTGTCTCTCCAAGGTACATACTCCACCCGGGTGTTCCCAAAGTATGACCTTCCTGGACTATTCTTCTCTTGGGTAGCTAGCCCTCAAAGAATATCGGTTCTCGACTACTCTTATCTTGAATGCCCTATCACATTCTCAAAGAGTATCGAATGCCAGATGATTACCCAATCCTCCATTCTGTCTTCCCAATACCAGAATGATGTGTCTATCTCTCCCTCCCAGGGAGGACCTTATTCCACAAGGGAATGTACTCATTCTTATACAAAAAATGTACCTAAGCTCATCCTTAGGAATTACCAAGTTTCTTCCAAGTAAGAAACTTACCATCAGGCTCCCTCTTAATTAGGGACCTCCAGTAGTAATGGTGAGACACCCAGCGGCTCATGAAGAATCCTGTTCTCGATGTCATGGATTTCGATATTGAGGAATCTCCAACTATTAGCTTCATAGGGCCCAGATCATCCATCACTTCCATCTTGAGTCATGTCAGCTATCATAGTGATTCATCAAACTTCCTTTATCTTGTCCATTGATATGTCATGCTGCTTTCCTTCGAATCATTTTCAAGGATCATACATCCTTTCTCATGATTAGCAACCCTGCACAGATTCATCTAGATAAACATATTCATATTAACTTTTAGAACGAAATTTACCTTAGCGATGATCTTTCACCATGACATCTTCTTGTAGGCATTGACTTCCTTCATATAGATTGACACATCTCCTAATGATATGCTTTTTGTCAAAGGTCTTCTTCTTTACCAAACTTCCGTCAGAGTCTACATATCTTTCCAGGAGATCTCTTAGTCATATCTTGACATGGTTGCATTTCATGATCTCTTCCTCTCCACACATTCTAGGGACTTATAACCTTTCTAGTTTCTTGTTCATATACAACCACCTCATATTTCAAGAGGACATATTATGTTGATTTCATCTATCTGTGTACTGAGAGATACTCCTCCATAGATCATACTTCTAAATACCGAAGTTCATTACCTGCAACCATATGACATGACTTAACAACATCCAATGTTAGTATATGAATATATACATACCTCTTTACCCTTTTTCCCTTGAGTCATCCTATAGCAATCTTTTGGAATGAATAGTTTCATTCCCTTGGCTTGTTTCATCAATATGTCATCACATCCCAGAAGTATGTTTCTATGATGACCCTTGCTCTTTGATGACTACTTTCTTAAAGTTTGTCAAAGAGGTTTTCTTGGAGCTGATTCA
This sequence comes from Pinus albicaulis, assembly GCA_034641835.2. Classification (NCBI taxonomy): domain Eukaryota; kingdom Viridiplantae; phylum Streptophyta; class Pinopsida; order Pinales; family Pinaceae; genus Pinus; species Pinus albicaulis. The sequence continues at coordinate 1,410,709,365 of CM076574.1, forward strand.
CCAGGAGTTCCTGCCATGCTTAGATCAAGATGCTACATTGCTTCCTATCATATATCCAACAGAAATCAATTCCTTATTCATAAGTTTGTGTGATTTTCCTTGAACTTATTTTCTTCAGCTTCCTCCATTCTTTTCGATGATATGGGCTTCCTTTCTTTCTCCTATTGGGATTGTCCCTTTAGGACCATCTTTCTTGTAATGTTCATAAGTCTTTCCACATTTCCTCAAAAAATGTTTGAGTCTTTTATCCTACAACATTTTTGCCCTAGATTTGTCTTTTTCCATCTAGCACAGAGACCACAAGTTGAATGAGGTAATTTTCTTGTCTTATCATCTTTTCCATATCTCACAGTTGAGATCTTATGAAGATATCCCTTCATTCTTTGATACCTCAATTTTGTGAAAATCGGGTCTAAGTGACATAACCTTATTTATTGCATAGAATAGTTCTTTCAGCTTATCGTGTATTTTCTTGATGTCTCCAATTCTTCATAGATAGAGGGATGTAAGGACTTTGACTGATTCCATAAGAATCCTTTTCCATGTATTCAGATAAATCTTGACCTTTATAGACTTTCCATGACTTTACTTTCTTCGAGGACTGTGACTATCCTCCTTATGCAAGGATTCTTGGTAGCCCAACCAGCTCATAGATCTCCCTGCAAAAAAAAGTCATTTAACCAAATTTGATTATAGAATGAAAAATACTTACTTGATAAGTGAAGATAAAGTCTTCAGCTTGATTTCTTCGATTGCAGTGGAGAAGAGATGTGTTAGTGCTTTCTCTTTGGATGATCTTCTTTGAGGACAAGGAGAGGATCCTTGCTTTAATGAGAGGTAATCTTGCCTTAATGGAAATTCCTTTTAGTCTTCTAGCCTTCTTCCTTTATGACATAACTGAGATTGTATGAAGATTTTCTTTGTGGTTAGACCTCCTTGCATTTATATTGCCAAGACCTTATTTTGTGATAGCACCGAGATCACTTTTTACTTCTTGTCATAATACCGAGGTATTATTATGTCACTGAAATCTTTCCTTTACGATAGCACTGATGCTATATGTGACAGCACCAACGTATAACATCAAAACGTGTGACTGTTATGGAATGTTACTGAGGTAGCATCGTTATTTTTTTCACAGTTGATTGGACCTGAAGTAGCATAGAACCAAGCTGTAACATATCACTGAAATCCTGTTTACTATTTTCACTGTGATCTGCACTAGGTATGCCGAGAGCATTGCTGTGATTCCACCGATCTGAAAACACTTCTGAAATTAGCCTGAGATTTTTTTGAGGATAATCTGAATTGTAAACTGTGACATTCGGACTGCAATTGCCTCCCGAAATATCAGAGAATTAGATGCCCTTCCTTAACTGTCACCTTAGCTCTGATACCATGTTAGAATTTGTAGGGCTAGTGATTAACTCAAATTCTCTTCTTGATAATTACTTGTGATCTTGCTTATGTATTCTCTTATTTCACTTAGTTAATCTTTCATCAAGTCAATTATCAAAGTACTTAGTCAAATGTAGAGACAGAATAATTTTCACTTGTAACTGAACATCTTGAAATGTAGTTAGGAAGGTAAATCTCTGATTTACCTTCCTCACTTTCTACCACCTTTAGATCACTGTCTTGACTTTGACAGATTCTTTCCTTAGATACTTTTAAACTCAGAGATGTTCTTACTATATCCTTCCCGCACCTTCAGTCATCGTACCTTCAGTCATTGCTATTTCAGATTAATCCACATTTTCTTATCCTACTTCAACGCTGTCCGACCTCAGACTAATCCGCAAATTCTGCTCCTTTTTCAACACTCTTCCATCTCAGACTTATCCGCAATCTTATTCACCAAATGTGTCGCAGTATAGACATATATATATAGGAGACGGATGAGCTATTAGGCTGACCATTCATCTTGATACTTAGGCCTACATTATAACTTCAATTTAGGCTGACATGAAGTTTATTTCTCTGACTTTTTATGAGGTATTACTTCTCATAAATTCCAAGACTGTTTGAAGGTTGTTTCTGCCATATTTTGAGCTTGTCTTCCAACACTTTTGGAGGGCTGTTGTGAGCTTCTTTATAAGGTCTGGATCCTTCATGACTTTGACACTTAATCCTATACTTAGAAAACATGAACCTAATAGACATCAAGAAGAAGTCTATCTACATAAAATATTGCTCATGAAACCCATGAGACAAAAATACATTTTTATTATCATTGTTTTCTTCTTTTCATAATTACATAGTCATCATGAAGACCGACCTAGTTACATTTTACAACAAGCAGCAGCGTAGCACAGGAAAAAAGGGTCGATTCAGCTCAATAGTCAGCAAATGCCATGTCATCATTTCCTTAAAAATAGGTGACTGTTTTGTATTTTAGTAAGGGCATTTATTATTTTTGATGATGGATAATGCCATTTGAGCACCTGATCCTTATCTATGTAATGATCCCACTATTAGAGAAGTGGAGGAAATAAATGAAATTAGAGTCCTATTAGGAGATAAACTGTTATAGTGAATAGGTGTTTTTTTATGTTTCAGGAATAGAGTTGTCAGTTATGTTTAGTTTTCAGAGTTTGAAGGTTCAATGACCCAGAATCCTATGTAATGTAAAGAAAGTCTATTTTCAGAGAGAAAATCGAATATCAGGAGGTTGGGAGATGGTTACTTGACACTACCACCATTGTAATCTCTGTCTATTAGTAATATACAGTTGCAACAACATATTTCAGACCTGATATTCTTCTCTGTATTCTTATGTATGTTTCTTCTATCAGTCTTTAATTTTCTCTCTAGTGTTTTAGTTATATAATCACTTGGAATTCATGATTACATGCTCCAACTTCCTTTATACATCTAGTCTGCTGTTTTATCATGTTTTATTAGTTTGCTTATGTATAATCACTTGGAATTCATGGTGACATGCTCCAACTTCTTGTATACATATAGCTGGCTGTTCTATCCTTCATGTGCGATTTAATAAGAACACAATTGCCTCAGCTTCCATGAGATAAGTTGACTTGTGACATAGTTTTCATATTGACTCCATGCCCAATGGTAGTTACTGGTTTACATCCTTCACCTATACAAAAACATCACATTCAATCGAATTCAGAGTTAGCCATCTGCTTTCAAGTTATTCATTGAATATCTTTTATCTTTTTGAGAGAGCCCTCTCAAACTGGAAAGGCTAATTTCCAGTTACAAGTTGGTTTGAAATAGTTACTCCTAGTTGACCATTGAAGCAACCCAACAAGACTCAATTTGGTGATAACACATTACATGAGAGAAATTAGAGATAATTCTGTTGGATAGAGTTTGTAACGTAAAAGGACTACCACTATTAATTTCATTCAACAAACTTCAAATAACCCATACTAATGATGCTTATCGAACTAAACAACTTTGTCTAAGGTGGCATCAACCATGATCAGGTAGCAAATTATCATGCTAAAATTTAGGCTCTGATATTCGGAATTTTTAGGATGAGTTGTGTGTTGGTGAAGTGGCAAAACTGGTGAGCTGTGTGAAAATTTCAAACTGAAATCTAAATAGTTGCAGTGATAGATTTATTTCTCCTACTTATTATTTCAATAAGTTATTATTTCAAAATCTTCCGGCAAATATCGAAATAAATACTACTGCAACATTTCACAAATATATATGCAAAGAAATCAATAGTGGAGAACATAAGCACAATAATCAATCACATGTACACAGTTGTTTTTGGACAATTGTCCTCGGAAAAAGCCAATGCGGGAGAACCGATGCAACAGATGAGGGTTTTATTAATTATTCAACAAATGATATCTTTACAGGGAAATATAATGACAGATAAATTCTGAAACACCTGAGACTGAATTTCCGGCTTGAACAATTCTCTGACACCCTGAAAAACCCCTGCATGCTTCTGTGTCTCTCTGCGTGATTCACTCTGCAGTCCCAGCGCTGGACTGTGTGAGTCTGCGTGGAGACTGCATGGGTTCTCTGTGCTGCAGCCTCAAGCTGCCTCCAGTGACCCATTGCTGCCCTCCGTCCCTGATCTCCATCACCACTGACTCCCTCCTCCTTCTGCTTTTGCAAACTTCTCGCCCTGCAACTCTCTCACTGAAATCAAATTCTACATTAGAATGGATCTCCTTCGGGTACTGAGTGTATGCTCGGCTTGTTTTCCAAATGACTCTCAAGCCTTCTTTTATAATCTTCTTGTTGGAGAACCAACTACCCAGATTAAAAGATTAATCAATGGCTAAGATTAAAACTTGACTTGATCAATGTTTTCTAGAAGATTCACACTCTAACTTATTAATACCCTTTAATTATTTCATTTCCTTAAGTTTAGACTTAGGGTCTTCATTAAAATAATTAATTATTTTAATAAGTCATGAACTGAGTGAAATTTCCACAAACTGTTTCTGGGTTATTTGGAATGTTGTTGTCTAAGCCTCCCTACAAAGTTTGAGACTTGGAACACTTTTGGATGCTACAAAAATCAACACTCCCTCTTAGTGAGGAAGGTGTTCCAAAAATATGCCTACTGCATGCTGCTCTGATTTTGAAGCACCCTCTGCACTGCTGATCTCAGGACTCTGCCCCCCATCTGCTGCGCTGCTGCCTCTTGTATTGCTGCCTTTGACACTGCCACTGTCACTGTTGCCTCTGTACCACAACTCCCTTTGAATACTGAGTTTATCCATCCCTACTACTGGAAGGGATTCTTCATCATCCCCATCTTGTCTCTGAAGTAGACAAACTTTGTGTTCCCTAGAGCCTTTGTGAGGATGTCTGCCACCTGTTCTCCTGTTGGAGTGTATTGCAACTGAACAACTCCACGTTGTACACAGTCCCTCATGAAGTGACACCTGATGTCAATATGTTTCGAGCTATCATGAAACACAGGATTCTCAGAGAGCTTTATGCAACTCTGATTATCACATAAGATGCTGGTCACTTCCATTTTCTCCTTGAGTAGATTCACTAGCAGTTTCCTAAGCCATATGGCTTCACACGAAGGTGTGCTGGCTGCCATATACTCTGCTTCTGCTGAACTCAGTGCTACGGACTTATGTTTCCTACTGCACCAGGAAGTCATTCTTGATCCTAGACTGAAATAGTGCCCACTGGTACTCTTCCGATCAACTGAACTTCCAGCCCAATCTGCGTCAGTGAAACCACTCAACTTGACATCATTGCTACGGGTATACTTTAATCCAAGCTCGACTATTCCTTGAAGGTACCTGAGAACATGCTTGGCTGCTGCCGAATGTGCCCTCTTCGATTCCACCATGAACTGACTGAGGGTATCTACAACATAACAAATGTCTTGCCTTGTATTTACCAGATACATCAATGACCCTATGAGTTGCCTATATAGCGTAGGATTAGCCTCACCATCTTCGGATGTGTCGATTTTCTTTCAGTTGGTGATCATTGGAGTTGTCATGGGTCTACAATCTTCCATCTGAAATATCTTCAGAATCTTTGTAGTGTATCTTCCTTGACCAAGGAAGATCTCCCCGTTCTGCTGCCAAACCTCCAACCCCAGAAAATAGTGCATCTGTCCTAGATCCTCCATGTCAAATCCTTCAGCCAAATTCTTCTTGCAATCTGTGATGAGCCTTGATTATCTCGTCAAGAATAGATCATCTACATACAAAAGTAGTATCAAAGGCTCATTCCCTACTCTTAGATAGTAGAGATTGGGATCTGCGTCACTCTTGACGAATCCCATCTTCTGCAGGTAGCTGTCAATTCGACCATACCAGGCTCTAGGAGCTTGCTTCAGTCCATATAACGCTTTCTTCAATCTGCACACATGAGTTTTTTGATCATGTGTCTCAATGCCCTCCGGTTGTTCTATATACACCTCTTCTTCTATCACCTCGTTCAAGAATGTCGTCTTGACGTCCATCTAGTGAATTTCCCATCCCATTTGCACAGCAAGGGATTTCACGGACCTAATAGAGGTGTACCTGGCTACTGGGGCAAAGGTTTCTTCATAGTCAATTCCTTCTTTTTGAGCATACCCCTTAGCCACAAACCTGGCTTTAAATTTCTCGATGCTGCCGTCTGCAGCATACTTGATTTTGTAGATCCACTTGGATCCTACAACTGATCTCTCCTGAGGTCTGGGTACTACTTCCCAAACATCATTCTTCATGATGGAACTGTATTCTTCCACCATTGCATCAACCCACACCTGGTGCTGAGCTGCTTCCCGAACACTGGAAGGTTCTCTGACTTGAGTACCCAAGGCTTGATACCTCTCAGGCTGCCTATGCTGTCTCTTCTCATTTCGGGGGATTCCAACAAAGTCCTCTGCATCCTTTAGAATTTGTCGAAGATCCCTGCTCGTTCTCTCACTGGTAGTGGGTGGATCTACCGGCTCTCCCTCTTGCAAGTCCTTGGGAGACACATCCTTTGGATTACTATGCCTTGGAGAGGCAACTGAATTTTCTGCTGTTGGTTGTTGGGGCTGGACCAGAGGCTCTTCCTCAGACTGCGTAGCAGAAGGCAGCTCACGGGATCTTCTGAAGGCCTTCTCCTCCATGAACTTCACATCCCTTCGCACCACCGCTTTCCTTCTCTCAGGAATGTAGATGCGATAAGCCTTTGCATTCTTGCTGTATCCTACCAGATACCCCTTTTCGACAGTCATCTCCAACTTCTTCCATTCTCACTGGGCACATGACAGTAAGTTGTACTGCCAAAGATCCTAAAGTGACTCACTTCAGGCTTACTGCCAGTGAAGACACTTTCTGGTGTGATCTTTACCAGTGTAGCATGAAGAGTCCTATTCTGAATGTAGACAACTGTATTACACACTTCAACCCACAAGAATTTGGGCATATCGTGGTCATACAACATAGCTCTGGTCTCTTCAACAATAGTTCAGTTCTTTCTTTCTGCCACACCATTCTGCTCCGGATTGTATGGAACTGCCCACTCTCTTTTGATGCCTTCCCTTGCACAGAATCCAGTGAATTCTTTATCTATGTATTCACCACCATTATCTGATCGCAACACTTTGATCTGCTTCCCTGTCATATTTTCCACCAGAGCCTTAAACTCTTTGAATTGACTAAAGACTTCATCCTTGGTCTTCAAGAAGTAGATCCAGTTTTTTCTGGAATGGTCATCAATGAAGGTGATGAAATATTCGGCACTGCTAAGAGGTCTAGTGGACATCAACCCACAAATATCTGAGTGTATCAGATCCAACACACCGTTGGCCCTATTGTTGCTTCTAATATGCTGCCTTGGCATATTTACCCAATACGCACCCCTTGCAGACATCATCTCGTTTAGTGCTTAGTTCTGGAACACCTGTGATAGTCTTCTGGAGAGTTCTCAACGCCCCATGATGCAAATGCCCCATTCTTCTGTGCCATAGCTCATTCAGGCCCGTTTCATCTGCGCCGCCAACTAGTGCCATTGGAGAGTCAAACTGTAGCTTGTACAATTTGTTGCTTCTTACCCCGATCTGTGTCTTCTTCTTCCAACTGGGGTGCTTGAAGTAGACTCTATTGCCAATAAAGTAGATGTCATATCCTCGGTTTTGAAGCTGAGATACTGAGAGTGAATTCATCCTCGAAACTGACACATGCAGCACATTAATGGCCCGAATTCTATTTCCCGCCTCAGTCTGAAAAAATATGGTACCTCTGCCAACGGGGGTGCATTTTGCTTTATTACCCATGGTTATTTTGAAATTCATCTGCTCTTCTTGGTAGTCGGAAAAACAGTCCCATACTCCAGTCATTTGAGTAGAGGCTCCGCTATCAATATACCAGACATCAGAAGAAGCAATGCTTGATACGTAAGCAAAATCTTCCTCAAGTCTGGATGCTAATATAGAGACATCGTGATCCATCTGTTCTGTCGTGCTTCTTCCCCTTCCTGGAGAACTGCGTGAACCCTTCTGCGTTGTTGCTGTAACATTGTATTTCTATTCACTGATAGATGTCCCCTCCCTGTTATTCATCTCTTGCTCTGATACCATGTGAAAAATTCAAACTGAAATCTAAACAATTGCATTGATAGATTTATTTCTCCTACTTATTATTTCAATAAGTTATTATTCAGAAATCTTCCGCAAATATCGAAATAAATACTACTGCAACATTTCACAAATATATATGCAGAGAAATAAATAGTAGAGAACATAAGCACAAGAATCAATCACATGTACACAATTATTTTTGGACAATTGTCCCCGGAAAAACCCAATGCAGGAAAACCGATGCAGCAGATGAGGGTTTTATTAATTCTTCAGCAAATGATATCTTTACAGGGAAATATAACGACAAATAAATTTTGAATAACCTGAGACTGAATTTCCGGCTTACTCGGACAATTCTCTGACACCCTGAACAACTCCTGCATGCTCCTGTCTCTCTGCGTGATTCACTTCGCAGTCCTAGCGCTGGACTGCGTGAGTCTGCGTGGAGACTGTGTGGGTTCTCTGCGCTGCAGCCTCAAGCTGACTCCAATGACCCACTGCTGCCCTCCGTCCCTGATCTCGATCACCACTGACTCCCTCCTCCTTCTGCTTCGACAAACTTCTCGCCTTGCAACTCTCCCACTGAAATCGAATTCTACATCAGAATGGATCTCCTTCGAGTACTGAGTGTATGCCTGACTTGTTTTCCAAATGACCCTCAAGCCTTCTTTTATAATCTTCCTGTTGGAGAACCAACGACCCAGATTAAAAGATTAATCAATGGCTAAGATTAAAACTTGACTTGATCCATGTTTTCTAGAAGATTCACACTCTGACTTATTAATACCCTTTAATTATTTCATTTTCCTAAGTTTAGACTTAGGGTCTTCCTTAAAATAATTAATTATTTTAATAAGTCATGAACCGAGTGGAATTTCCACCCACTGTTTCTGGGTTCTTTGGAATGCTGCTGTGCAATCTTCCCTGCAAAGTTTGAGACTTGGAACACTTCCAGATGCTACAAAAATCAACAGGCTTTTTTAACCATGTCAGCCATTTGGAATGGATTGCTGAGCTGACGTGGTGCTTGCTTTGGATACTGTGCCATATGTTACCAAGTGCCATGGATTCTCTCTAACTGACCATTAAATGCCCGGAGGTTTCTTCCAGATGAATGATATTTTGAAGTTGTCTCTGATTGAAATGCCTTCCTCGTGCTTTCGAAGACTCATCCTTTGCCCTTTGAGCTGGCTAGGTTCTAGAACCTTTTGCCATATCATCCCCTACCTTGTCATTTTGCCACTCATCAGTGCTGAGTCACCTTTGGTGCCAATTGCCCTGCTACTAGAAATTGCTGTTGAATTGCTTGAGAGACTGTCATTGCAATTTAAATCATATGTTGATAAACTAACAGTTTTGGCCACGCGTCGGGATGAGAGTGGAGGGGAGCGCGCGAGGAATGGAATGGTAAGCAGAAGTTGGATTAGGTAGGAGGAGATACGTTCCAGTAGGGGAGTGGAGGGAGGTACACGGGAAGGAGAGCGGTAAAAGGGGTTGGTTTGGCGGATTTCGAGGGGGGGGATAGGAGTGGTGAGAGGTTTGTGAGGGGGGAGGGTAGGAGTGGTGAGAGGTTTGCGAGGGGGGTGGGTATGAAACGATGAGGAGTTGGCACGTCGACGTGGGACCTGTTAGCACTAGTATTTGCATCCCACCCATCCCACCTTATTGTACTTTTCTTTCACCTCATCTTCGTCACTATCATTGACCTTGCTTCGTTTTTTAAACATTTTTCCCAAGAGTCCCATAGTCATCATGGTCATCATTCAGCTCATTCTTCCATGTTGTGCCATCATTAGGTCATAGGGTCAAAATCATGAAAATTGGTCATTTCACCATCAAATTCATCTTAAAACTATCATTTCCAAATAAGTGGCTTTGTGTTTACCATATTTATCTCTTAGTTGTGCTTGGAAATCTTATTTCCCTCTCCTAGGGTTTTGAGGGCATTTTTCTTGGTTTCATTATTTCCATGGTTAAATCGTCAACAAGACTTGTATCCTGATACTCTTACAATTTTCCCTATCCTTAATATACCTTCCTAAACACTTCCCATCACTCCTATTCCTCAAAATCATCATTTTTCCACAAGCCCTAGCCTATTGCTACAATTCGACACTTTTCGAAACTGGGCCTATGTTTTTCCCTTTTGGACCCCTTCCCCTCACTCACTCCTTGAAATTCCACTTTCCCCTACTCTCTAACATCTATCTCTATTCCCCAAAATTTCCCCAAAAATTTAGACAACCCCTAACCCCTTCATTCCCCTCCCTTTACAGGGCAATCCTAAATCCCTTGTTTTGCCTACACCAAACCTTAATTTCCTCTCCCACTGAGCTAGGGTTTGCTATGGAATTAGAGACATTTGAGCAAAGGAGGCATAAGGGAGGTCATTTCAGCAAGTATGAGGTCATTTCAGTACCTAAACCTCATCTCTCCATCATTTTTTTAGAAGTCATTCCAAGAGTCAAGTCATTTGCCACGCATAGGGCCGTTTTTTCTTCACGCTTTGTTTCTGACTAAACAAAGATGAATTTGACAAAAGTGAGAGTGGTTTTTGTCCATAATAGGCCAAGGAAGAAAAACCTCTTTCAGGTTTTACATAGGTGTCATGGTTTTGGAGAAATGTCAAAAATACAGGTGCTTCAAGAGGTTTTCTGCACTTCTGAAGTGACCTTGGGAAAATCAAGTTTTCTCCTAGCTGGAGTGTCCAAATGACTTGCTTGATGAGTCAAATGACAACTAGACTAAGCGAGTTTTCCAATGAGCTATCTTGAGCTCAATTTGGGGTTGAGGAAGGCCTCTAAAAGTTTCCTGCAACAGCACTCTGCATTTCTGCACCCTCATTCAACACTTTTTGACCAGTTTTGGGAGAATTAATTTTTGACAAGGAAAATCAACTCCAATCATAAAACCAAAGGTAGATTTGGAAATTAGACAGGATAAGCTTTCCAACGAGCTATCCTAGGCCCAATTTGGATGCCAGGAAGGCCTCCAAATGTGGTCTACAAAAAGGTGCTGCACTGGCACTGCACATTTAGCAGTCTTGGGAGAAATGAATTTTGATAGGGCAAATGACCTTCATTTTGAAAACTGAAAGCAGATTTGGAAAGTAGACTTGAAGGGATTTCGAACAAGCTATCTTGGAGCCCATTTGGACAGCTGCAACCTGGCCAAAAACAACTTTCAAGTTGGTGGTAAAACAACGCTGTGCATAGGACAAATTTTCTGAGTTTGTTGATATTTTCCAATTTTCTCAAATTTTTCTAGTTTGACCTTGGTCAATGGGATTTTTACCAATGTAAATCATGAATGTAAAAGTAAATATGATGTGGTTGACTTACCTAGGGTAAATACATTAGTTTAAAACTCATGATGAGGTGTCATGAATCAGTTTGCAAAAAGTTAGGGTTGAGTCACTTTGACCACCCTACACTCTAGGTTTCAGTTTTGACTTTGGTGGATCAGCCCCTCCTCTTAGGGATTCGACCCCTGAGGTTGGGAGAGGTTGTTTGAGGCCTATATATTGTACTTTTTGACTCATTTTCAAAGGTGGGAATAGTTGGAATTAGTTTGATTTTGCTAATTGATCAAGGGAACTTGTACTCAGTTTTGGCCAAGCTAATAAAGAGGAGTTGCAACTATATTTGTGGGATACCTGTGGTATTGAATGTCTTTCATTGTTTCTTCTTCAGTCACATATGTTTGAATGTATTGTTCATGTCACTTTCATGTCTATGTTATGATCTTTTTACAAGTTTGAAATTCTGAATACATGCTTGCACATGCTCTATTTTGGGTAACTGATCATATTTTGTTCATTATCTTCTGTCTGAGAGAAATACATCCCTTATGCTTTTCTAAGCCTTCTTACATTTTCAAAACCATTCCACAACCATTTCCTTCAAGTGATTGGCATTGTACCTACCTTGCCCCATTGTTCCCTGCAACCCTAACTCCATTTGCCCTAACCTAGCTTCCCTTGATCTAATTCCTTTATCCGCTGATTTACCCAACCAAACCAAATTAAAACAACCCCTTGCACTCATTATCTAGCCTAAAACCCTAATTGCTCCAGCCCTTCTAGCTGTGACCCTTTTGGAGAGAGCCCTCTCCGGCTTGATAGGGCTAGCTATCAAGTCAAAAGCCTGGTTTGTGGTTACCTTTGTTGAGATTCCTTCCTCAGCCTTGGGAATTTGGCGGAGTGATAACAGGACCAACAGGGAGGAAACCACTTTTCGGACTCCTCTCATCGGTATAGGTCGGATGGATAGGAGGGTGCGAAAAAGGCTGTGGGTCGTCGATTTGGTGGACTGATTGATTAGGCGGTTGAATGGAGAGCGGGACTTAACCACAAGCGACAAACTCCTTTGTTGTATTCGGTGACTTGGCTCTTGGTTTTAGTATTGGCTCTGGTTCTCGGTGGTGCTGTTCGGCTCTTGCTCCTGTGGTTGGACCTCAAAGATTAGCCCTCAGGCTATTCTTTTGTTAAAATGCATAACCCTGCTATTTAAAATTAGCCCTGAGTGCTCATTGCTGGTGTGAAAAATAGCCCCCCGAGGGCATGTGATAACATGTTGGGTGATGTCCTTCAGTTGCTTACTTCTCAAGAACTGAGTTGCAGTGCAACAGTTAGCAGTGGCAGTGCTATGGGTAGCATGATGCAATAATTTGAGAAGGAGTTGTTGTACAAATATGGTAGAGTCATGGGAAACAGTACAGAAAGCAGCAATGCAGTGGATGGAGGGCAACAGGCCAAGCATCAGCAGCGCGAGGGACCGATGCCAGAGATCAGGGTGATGCTTCAGTGGTGAAGTGTTTCTAGAGCACATTCCTCGCTAAGAGGGAGTGTTGAGGTTTTGGGTAGCATTGGATGTGCTCCGAAACTTCGTGGAGGAGATAGAACACATGAGATCTCCAAGACCCAGAAATTGTTTGGAAAAATTACACCCTGTGTAAAAGTTATTCAAATAATTAAATCTTTTAATGGGGACCCTAAGTCTAACTTAGGGAAATTGAAAATTAAAGTGAATTTATTTACACATGGTGAGAATGCTCTAAGTGACATGGATCAATATCTCTCCAATCTTAGCCGTTGATTAGAGATTAGATCACGACTGGTGATTTCTCAACGAGAATAGTATTAAAGGAAGGCTCGGGGTTAGTTGGAGAACACACACATTGCAGTAGCACTTGAGCTAAGTCGAAATTCTGGGGTGCGGTTTGCTGAGAATTTTCGAGTGAGCTTGCAGTGCTAGAGAGGAGCAGATTGATGAGGGATTACACTAATTCGAGGCCGAGAATACATACATCAGAGAGGCAAATCCGTACCAGGCAGTGCAAAGGCCATTAGGAGGGACACAACCCAGCCAGGCTGACGTAGAGACAACACAGTGGTTAACGCAGAGCCATCTTGGTGACGCAGAGGCAATGTTGAGGCCTTCAGAGTGACGTTGGGGTAGCTTGTGCTGCGTAGAGGCTACGCTGGGCAGGACAGGTTGATGCAGAGGCTGGTGAGGGACAACGCTGGGGTTCTAGTGGGCTAGAAAGGGCTCGTATTCGGTAATTCTTGAAGGGTTTGAATCAACCATATTTTCTGTCTCCGAGTGATAAGGTACATCTGCCGTGAAATTCTCTGTCAAGCAAACAACTACTGGTGCCCTTGATGTATTCAAATTCTACTTAATTATAAAAACCCTCTAATAGCTGCTGCACCAGTTTTTCCCGCATTGGGTTTTTCCAGGGACATTTGTCCAAAAAATCATGTGCCCTTTTTCATATGTGCGCTATGTTTCAGTAAATGATCTGTATATGTGTAGGTTGCAGATTGTGTTTGCTTTGATATTTTTCTCACTATTCAGTTAAATAACTTGTTAATTAAATCAAACAAGTAGAAGTAAATCAATATGCTGTAGTAGGGTTTCTATGTTTAGAAATATTCACAAGGTGTAGCAGGAGCAACAAAGATGAAAGGACATATTTAAGATCAAGTGCTTTCGGTGTGGCGAGATGGGACATTATGCCACATAGTGTCCTCTCAAGAAGAATGACAAAGGTGAGTAGAATGATCTACAGGATGCGGCTGCGAAGATAGAGGAGGAGGAATTCGCGATGATTGCCCATATATCGCTCGGGGAGCGTTGGGGTGATCTGGAGCTGTAGTTCAATAGAACTATAGATTGGGCAAGATCTTTGAGGAGTCCACCTCTCGGATCATCACCTTGCTATGAGAGCCCAAATTAGAGGTAGCAGGATGGACAAGTTTCAGTTGGTGCAGAGAAGTGCAAAAGTGACAACACAGTGGCTAGAGAGCACTAGAGACTGTGCAACACAAAGCAAGGTTGGCAACAGTGCAGGAAGGCACAATGCAGAGTCAGCAGCAACACAAAGGCTTCAGAGGGACAACGTAAAGACTAGCAACAGTCAGATCTTCAACACAAGATGTATCCTACTGAACACTTAGTTTAGTTTTGGATGTTTTTCTGTTGCAGTAAGCAACAGAGTTGTAGTGCAATAGCAGTGGGTAGCAACATGTAGGGTCAACAGCAACATGGATGAAACAACGCAGTGTTGATGGGCAACTGTTTCAGACATCAACAACACAGAGGGAGATGTTGCAGAATCAAAGCAGTACCTCAGACGGTTGTATTGCTAGAGCACATTCCTCGCTAAGAGGGAGTGTTGATTTGTGGTAGCATCGAATGTGCTCTAAGTCTCAAAATTTGCAGGGAGGCTTAGGCACATGTATTCTGTTGTAACTTGTTTTTAACATTTGGTATGTTTGTATATGTTTCAATTTCCTTCTAAAAAAAAGGAAAAAATCAAATATGTGTATACAAAGAAAAGAAAAGATAGGTGCTATTGTTCAATTTTGAATATTACAAAATGAATAATGTATATGCACTAAACACTTGTCAGAGGAATAAATGCAGTGGACCATCATATGGCCAAGGTGGAGTTAACAAGCGTCAAGTTGACATATCAGAATCGTTAATAAGACAGGGCTCGCACAATGCTGCAAACCCGACACTGCAAACAACGTGAAGGTTATCACGAGGGGTGCCTCTGCAAAGATATTGACTCCCGCCCGTTCACTAGAGATGAGTGGCCCAGATTTACTGCGGGGGCACAACTCTAAAGGCTTTCTCGTACAACGGAGTCCCCCTGCAGTGACGTCAGTAGGCGAGCCAACAACGTTAGCAAGCGAGCCCGCTTTGTGATTTTTTCTATGTCACATCACATCTCACTTGTCATCTCACCCATCGTATCATTCATTTAATTTCCCATGAAATGTCCTTTCCCCCGTTTTTCCCTTCCTCTATAAAATCCCTTCCCCATTGTCTTTTCCCACGTCCTCTTCCAGAGCTGTTGAATTTTCTAAGAGATTAAGGAGATGAAGGAAAAGGTAAAAGGGAATATGTCCCTTATACAGGCCAGGGAGATTATATGTGTTAATTTTGGGCAACTAGGTCCAAATTCCATGTTGCATTGCTCATATGATGGAGATGATATTTTTGTTGGATTCCTATTTCGGAAAGGTGCAAGATTGATCTAAAGATCACCATGTTTGGATGAGAAGAACTTATATTTTGAATTTATTTTCCACACGTGCAAATTGTCAAGGTCGGCCATAAGTGTAATGTAGGCTCACAAGCCCCAACAAATGTGTCACACACCCACAGTCATGGATATAAATTGGAGACATGATGCTCATTTCATCATTCATCTCATCTCATACATCTCTCTCATATGATTGGTTCGTTCAGCCTAGAAGAGGCTTCTCTCTCTCTCTCACATGTGAATCTGGAAGTTGCAATTTTTAAAGTGTTTTAGGGAAAATATGGACAAATTTGACCAACATTGACTTTGGGTCAACCCACCTCGTTTGACTGCGTTTTCTACCCAGAAATTCTGACCTTGGAAGGCTGCACTTGATGGCACAAAAACAGAGGCAAATCGTTGACCTTGATCGCAGCATTGACTGTCTTTGACCGCAGGGATTTTTACTTGCGTTCACTGTTTTGGGAGCTGATGTTTGGGTGAGTGTGACACTGAAGAAAGGCTTATCTTTGACCGATTATGACTGAGTTTGACTGAACCTATTTGGAGGTTGGAAGGGCTGGTTTGACCAGGAAATTCTTTGCTGGCTAGGGCATCTTGTTTACTGGTGTAACAAACATTTTTTCTCTATCTTTGCTGAATAAGAAGAATTACAAATTCTTGAATCTTATATTGGCTTGTATCTTATATTTATGCCCCACATACATCCTACCCATGTAGTCCGAGACTCATGAGAAGTACCTCTCATTTGGCCAATGAATTGGAAAATGAGGATAGAGACCGATAGAATGATCGATGGACGCATTAGCGATTGCTGTCCTCTCTATGTCTAGGATGGGTTGTGTCCAACAACTTGATCTGGGATCAAGTTTCGATGAGGTTCTTACCTCTAAACTGACTTCGGGTCAGTATGTGACTCACTCTCGAGTCTGGTTGAGGTTTTTACCTCTAGACTGACTTCGTGTCAGTGGAGAGTGATGTCTTTGTGACTCACTCTCGTTCGTTTGTAGAGAAGAGCTAGCAAAGCAATTACAACAGGATGACACAGGATTGCATGATGATGATGATGATAGTACATGATGGTACTGGATGACAGTATTGCACAAGTGGATAGATTGAGTTCTCCCTGGTTGAGAGGGAGTGTTAATTTTGGGCAACTAGGTCCAAACTCCATGTTGCATTGCTCATATGATGGTGATGATATTTTTGTTAGATTCCTCTTTCGGAGAGGTGCAAGATTGATTTAAAGATCATCTTGTTTGGATGAGCAGAACTTATATTTTGAATTTATTTCCACACATGTGCAAATTGCCAAGGTCGGCCAGAAGTGTAATGTAGGCTCACAAGCCCCAATAGATGTGTCACACACCCACAATCATGGATATAAATTGGAGAGATAATGCCAATTTCATCATTCATCTCATCTCACACATCTCTTTCATTTGATTGGTTCGTTCAGCCTAGAAGAGGCTTCTCTCTCTCTCGCATGTGTGAATTTGGAAGCTGCAATTTTCAGACTGTTTTAGGGCAAATCTGGACAGCGTTGACCCCCATTGACTTTGGGTCGACCCACCTCATTTGACTATCTTTTTTGCCCAGAAATCTTGATCTTGGAAGGTCGCACATGATGGCACAAAAATCGAGGCAAATCGTTGACCTTGACCGTAGCGTCCACTGTCTTTGACCGCAGGGATTTTGACTTGTGTTGATTGTTTTGGGAGCTAATGTTTGGGTGAGTGTGACACTGAAGAAAGGCTGATCTTTGATCGAGTTTGACTGAGTTTGATTGAACCTATTTGGAGGTTGGAAGGGCTGGTTTGTCCAACAAAGTATGTGCTGGTTATGGCATCCCTTTGACTGGGGTAACAAACATTTTTTTCTCTATGTTTGCTGAATAAGAAGAATTACAAATTCTTGTATCTTATATTGGCTTGTCTTCTGTTGATCTATTTTATGTTATATCATCATTTACTTTCAATGATTTTGTGATTGCTTATCTGAAATTGAATCGGGCTAATAAGAAGATAGATTGAAGTAAATTGCATTAAGCATAGAACATACCATGGTTATCTAAAATTAACAATATGGAATGATATCATTGACACTGTTAAAAATGTGAAAATTTCTTAATCTAAGAAACCCTACTGCAGTATCTTGATTCGCTTCTCCTACTTGAATTAATTTACAAGTTAATTTGTGAAATATTCAGTAAATCAACAAGTAAATACAATTAGCAACCTACACATACAGATCAATTTATGAATAGCACGCTCATATGACAAAATGACAGATTTTTCAGACAAATGTCCCCGGAAAAACCCAATGTGGGAAAACTGGTGCAGCTAGCTCTGGAGGGTTTTATTATTAAGCAGATTCTGAATACAACAATTTTGGGCACCAAATTTGGTTGGCCCTATAGAGAAAAAACACGGCAAGCAATACCTCTATCCTCACAGACAGAAAATATGGCTGATTCACACCCTCAAACCGGATATACAGAACTTTAGCCCTTTCTAACCCACCAAAAACCCCAACATTACTTCTCAACCCTCTGCATCAGCCTCTGCACTGCTCTGTAAGGGCTCGCGTCAACCCTAAAGGGGTTACGTTGCCCCTGCACTGCCCTGAATGGGCCTGCGTTAGCCTTGCGTGGCTCCTGCTACCTCTGTGTGGCCTTTGCTGGACTGCGTAGCACCTGGCTGCCTCTGCGCTGCTCTGGTATGCTGCCTCTCTACCGCTATTGTACTCTTGGCCTGGGATCAAACCATCCCCTTGCTAATAATGCCCCTTGCTGCATTGCAAACTGCTTCTGGAATTCTTAGCAAACCACGCCCTAGAATTTCAGATTAGATTCAGTGCTCCGCCAATGTGTGTGTTCTCCAACTGACCCCAAGCCCTTCTCTTATACTTTTCTCGTTGAAACATCAACGACCGTGATTTAATCTCTAATCAATGCCTAAGATTAGAAGCTGCTTGATCCGCGTCACTTAAGTCCTTCTCATCACATGTTTAATTTAATTCACTTTAATCTTTTAATTTTCCTAAGTTAGACTTAGGGTCCTTAATTAAAAAGATTAATTAATTAAATATCTCTTAAACCTGATGGAATTTCTTCAAACGCTTTCTGGGTCTTGGAGATCTCATGTACTCTAGCTCCTCTACAAAATTTGGGAGCTAGAGCACATTCGATGCTACCCCAAAATCTCAACACTCCCTCTTAGCGAGGAATGTGCTCTAGCATTACACTTCACCCATAGTATTAAAAACCGGCCGGGTCAAACCGGAAACTGGTCAAACTGGCTGGTCAGACCCTTGGCCGGTCCAAACCGGTTGAAAAACCTGGTCAACCCCTGCCTCTCGCCTGAAAATTCCGGTTAATCGGTGTTGACCAGCTGGTTCAGGACGGAACCGACTGGTTTATGAATAAACTGGTTGGTTCCGTCCTTAATTCGCCGGTCAACACCTAATTTGCTGTAGGGATCCACACACAACCAACAAGGAGGTTTAGGGCTGATTTGGAGGGAAGGGGAGGGTTGTTTCCCTCCAAAAACACCCTCCCCAATCCTTTATAAGCAAGGGCAACCTCTCCTTTGTTTCACACCATCTCATTTACTGTTTGTGAGTTTGATTGAGAGCTTGGAGAGTGTTGAGTGTTTGCTGGAGCAGTGACCATGGAGGCTTGGAGTTGGAGTTGGAGCTATCTTGGAGATAGTTTGGAGCTATCAGTAGAGTTGGCATCTTCAAGAGGACGCTAAGGAAGCTAGTTTGCATTGCCATGTAAGGATTTTCACTTGAAAAATCCATCATTTCATTGCTGTTCGTGTATTTATTTTCTCATGTGTTTAGCTATGCTATTGCTCTCAAATCTCTAGTCCTATGCTATCAAATTTTGTTGTTTGAATGTGCATTTTGTTTCGTAAATTTAGCCTTGGTTGTCCATTTATCTTAGCTGCAATTTTTTTTAAATGGCAGATTTATTTCCAAATTTTAATTATTTCAAGTCAAGATGGCTCCAAAAACCAAGGACAGTGCATGGGCCCGTTATGATGTGGTTGATGGACATTGGAAAGATGATATGCAAGTTTTGTGAAAAATGTATTGGAGGTGGGGTTATTCTTAGATTGAAACAACACTTGGCTGGGATAAGAGGCCAAGTAAAGCCATGTGATGCACTTAATGAAGTGATAGGTCTGGTTAGGGCAGAATACCTTGCCAAGTTTGAAAAGTTTGAGGAGACTAGGGCTAGAGAGAAGGCCATCCAAGATGAAATTGCAAGGAAGAGGGAACTAATACAAATGATGAAAGAGAGTGGGTATGATGACTATGAGATTCAAGACTCCACTTCTATCCCTTCCACCAATGACCCCTTTCACTATGTTTCTCCTGTTAGCCAAAAATCAAAACCAACAAAGAGACCCAACATGCAGAGTTATTTCTCATCCACTGTTAATCCCACTGCCGCTTCCTCCCAGCTAAGTCGTCAACCCATTTTGGATCAACATTGGAAAAAACAATGCAAAGAAACTTCTTGTCAGTACATTGCTAGATGGTGGTATGATGCGGATATCCCATTTAATGCTGCTCGCTCACCTTATTACCAAGCTATGTGGGACTCTGTTTTAGCTACAGGAAGGGGCTTCAAAGGCCTTATTGTGCATGACTTGAGGGGATCTCTTTTGCAACAAGAGATTTGTAGAGTCCCTTAACCATCATTTTTCTACATAAAATTTATCCTATACATATATTTCAGCAGTAATGCAAATAAATGGAGACCAGCAGTAAATTTGAGCTTGAATAAGTAACTATTTTATACATAGAAAAATACCTGGAATGAAACTGATGATTTCTTGGGCTGTGGTTCTCCTCGTGAATGCAGCGGACAGGTTACCGAAACAATCGATTCCTCCCAGCCAATCTAAGAAACAATCCTAGATTCAGAAGATGCCTCTTCTGCCCCTGTGCCCAGAATTCCAAGAACAACGAGTCTCCCCTTTAGAACAATTCATTTCCCTCAATATTTCCTCTTGACAATAATGCATAATTTTGCAAAGCAAAGCCTCCTCCTCTCCTTCATATTCACTCCTTATATAACTTTCTCCACCTCCTTACATCCATGTAGATATTTTTGGCATTTATGTGGATATTTTAGGCATTTATGGAGATATTTTATTCATTTATGTAGATATTATAGGTATTTATGGAGATATTTTACTCATTTATGTAGATATTATAGATATTTATGGAGATATTGACTTTGATTAATTATTTTAATATTAATTGTATTATTTTTGTTTTCAACTTAATTAAGTTAACTTTATAATTAATTAAATTATATTATTATTTTATTTGTCCACTCACCTATAATTTGTACTAAATTATATTTTGTTTTTCTTGAATAATGCTCTACCACGCATATGCATATAAGGGCGATATACGTGTTAAGTCTCTTTTTGATATTTCGTTATATCTCGGCGAGATAAAATGCATTGTGATATTCAATTTGTTACTCTAACTTAGGTAGTCTTGATACTAGCAGGTATGTATATTAGTGCGGTGTATGCAATATATGCATGTGTAGCTATCATATGCGTATGTCGTATATATGCTAATATTATTTTGCTTATAACTTGGAATGGGTCGTTACATACTTCTTCCCTTTGGAAAACTTCGTCCTGAAGTTAGGGTTTTATATAATCATATTAATAATTGCGTTTTAGAGATTAGGGCGATTTGTATAAGGTTTATAATTTAAGATTGATTTTCTGTTTGAATAAGTATGTATTGGTAATTTAATTGTTACTTCCCATCTTAACCGAGTCTCCAAGTTATTCTAGAATCATCTTATCTTTCCTAATCTCTTCCGCTCCCATCCTATCCATTCTCTACAGGAATATGCCATGGCATCAGTTTTACTGATCCAACCATTCATAGACCTCAAAGGTATCAGTGTCGATTACGTCGACCTGATTTACCAGTAGGCATCCGGCAATCATCATCACACGTCTAGGGGAGCGTGACTCGCACAGTCCTCCCATGACTCCAGGTTTTGGAGGATAAATGGTAGGCAACACCTCCACCCCTCCTAGTAGGACCTGGGTCAAGACCCTGTCATGGAATCCCATGGAGTCTCAACTGTTCTTGGAATTCTGTCATCCCGTAGATTGTTTCGGTAACGATGTGTTCTTTAAAGTAATCACTTTGTACACAATCTGCAATGTAAACACTCGTACACACATTACAACATATGCATCTATATATTTAATACAGTTTCTCGCTAGATACAGCTCCTGTATAGTTCATACATGTTCCATCTATGATACATTGTATTTAGCCATTTTCAATCTATATACTAATATGTTTTGCTTTCATATTTAAAATGTAGTTACTCTTCTATTTCTATTCCTTCAATCATATTGAGATGCAAAATTAAATGAATGGATAGATAGTCTCATTTATAACATAATCTATGATTTCATATTCTTGCAATGTTAATTTAAATGACATATTGCATATCGGTATCCATGCACTAGTAAAGTTAAACAACTAGCATATATCCTGTATCACTAGATTTAAGTAACATTCTATCTTTATGGGTATCCATGTACCAGCAAAGTAAAACTCATCCTTACGTGATATTTCAAAATAAAGTTTCAAGTATCAAAATAGAGCAGTCATATACATATAAAGTTCCAGTTTCTCAAAATTTAGCATAAGTTGGGGTAATTTTGGCATAAGGTCTCAACATCTTCCCAAGTCGCCGATCCAGGACTATATTTGTCCCATTGGACTTTAACTTGGTCTATCAGACGATTCCTGAGCTGTCGAACCCTACATTCTAGAATACGTAATGGTTCGACCGTAATGGTTCCCTCGTCCGATACCTGCAGTTCCTTCCAATGAAGATCATGAGATTTGTCAACAATATAGTGTCGTAAGGTAGATACATGAAATACATTATGAATTTTTCGCAAGTGGGGCGGCAGTGCAAGATGATAGGGGACAGGTCCAACTTTTTCCAAGACTTCGAACGACCCTATAAATTGAGGTGATAATTTTGTCCCCTTCCCAAATCAAATGGTGCTCTTATTTGGTCTGATGCGGATAAAAACTTGATCTCCCATTACATAGTTTCTATTTGTCCTGTGAGCATCAGCATAACTTTTCTATCTATCCTGTGCCTCTTTCAATCGTTGCCTAATCAGCTTTACTTGTTCCTCCATCTCTTGGATCAATTCTAGCTCTACTATCACCCAGTCTTCTAACCTGTCCCAACTCAACGACGTCCTGCAGGGTCTCCCATATAATGCTTCAAATGGAGGCATCCCGATTGAACTGTGATAGCTATCGTTGTATGCAAATTCTACTAAGGGTAAGTACTTTTCCCAGTGTGCTTGTTAGTCCATAACATACATCCTTAACATATCTTCTAGTACTTGATTTACCCTTTCGGTTTGCCCGCCAGTCTTAGGATGATAAGCTGTACTCAAATTTAACTGAGTCCCTAAGGCTAATTGCATACAAGTCCAGAATCTCGAAGTGAATCGAGGATCTCTATCTGATATGATTTTCTTAGGTACTCCATGAAATCTAATAATTTCGTTTATGAATACCCGAGCTACATCAACAACTTCGTAAGTATCTCTTATCGGGATAAAATGGGCGCTTTTTGGCAATTTATCTACCACAACCAAAATGGCATTATGCTTTTGTTGCGTAAGGGATAGCCCAACGATAAAATCCATAGAAATTATTTCCCACTTGGTCATAGGGATGTCATGAAGTTGTAGGAGACCTGCTAGGTGATAATGATCAGTTTTTATCTGCTGACATTCAAGACAGTTAGCGACAAATTGGACAATGTCACTTTTCATGCCTGTCAAGAAGAAGAGTCTCTTAGTGTCAGCATACATCTTCTTTACACCAAGATGTGCACAATAAACTGCTCTGTGGGCTTCCTTCAGGATGGTGTTTTGGAGATCTCCACTATTTGGTATATACATCATTCCATGAAATCGCAAAATTCCGTCTTCTTCCAGATCATATCCTTCGAATTGAGGTTCCTTCGAATGGTTGCTATCAAGCCCCGACCTTACTTTTAAGTACCATCTCTTACGAGATGTTCAAGTACTTGATCTCTTAAGTCCACCTTGATAGGTATGAGGGAAAATATTCGAAGTCTTCTACTTAAAGCATTTGCTACTACATTCTCCTTCCCTTTTATATATGAAATCACAAAATCATATTCACTTACGAATTCACTCCATCGTCTTTGTCTAGCATTTAAGTCTCTCTGGGTGAACAAATATTGTAAACTTTGGTGGTCATTTTTAAGCACAAAGTTTCTTCCAACCAAATAGTGTCTCCATATCTTTAAAGATAAAACCACAACGACAAACTCTAAATCATGCGTAGCATAAAGTTCTTCATGGAGCTTTAATTTTCTTGAAGCGTATGCTATTACGCCTCTCTCCTGCATTAATACTACACCTAACCCCTGTTTAGATGCGTCAGTACACACAGTAAAATCTTTATTCATATTAGGTACTCGCAAAATGGGTGCACTAGTCAATAATCTTTTAAGTTCGGAAAATGCTTTATCACATTCCTTAGTCCATTCATACCTAAC
Source organism: Pinus albicaulis (assembly GCA_034641835.2). NCBI lineage: Eukaryota > Viridiplantae > Streptophyta > Pinopsida > Pinales > Pinaceae > Pinus > Pinus albicaulis. The sequence goes on from CM076574.1 coordinate 1,410,733,568, forward strand.
ACCTTTGCGCTGGAGGGTTGTGATCGACTTTACAATTTTTGAGAATCCCTCCACAAACCTTTGGTAGTAACCTGCTAAACCCATAAAACTACGCACTTCATGTGCATTCTTAGGTATTGGCCACTCCCTGATTGTGTTTACCTTTTCAGGATCTACAGAGATCCCTTCACCAGATATGATGTGACCCAAGTAACGAATTTCCTTTTGAAAGAAAGCGCATTTGGATAATTTTCCATATAACTTGTGTTCTCTGAGGCAAGATAATATTATCCGAAGATGCTTTTTGTGCTCCTCTTCATTCTTAGAGTAAATGAGAATGTCGTCCAGGAAGACATGCACAAATTTATCGATATATTTGCGGAGAATTCTATTCATAAGGTTCATGAATACTGCAGGTGCATTGGTCAACCCAAATGGTACCACAATGAATTCATAATGCCCGAAACGAGTTCAGAATGCAGTCTTAGAAACATCACTTATACCCCCTTCCTTAGGCATGTACATTCTTTGTTTTTCCAACCCCGGTTTCAGTATCACTTATTTCTCCTTTTGGTTAAATGCCCTTTCCCATATCCTTACATTCAACACTCAGAAAAAATAATTTTTATTTGTTGAAACAGCAATCACTTTGCTGAAACAGAAATCACTTTGCTGAAACACAAGTTACTTTGCTGAAACACAAATTACTTTGCTGAAACACAAATTTTGGAAAACTTTTACAGAATGCTGAAACTGCAGAAATAAAACAAAACACACAGCAAGCTGAAACAGTCATTCAACACATTTGAACACTGAGATTTTTGGTCAACTTGACCCTGGAAAAACCCCCTACAACTCTTGGGGAAAACCAATCTTGAGAGCTCCTTCTTATTTCTGAAAATACTTTTACAGAGAGGCAGAAATTACAACAAAAATTTCAGCAACTAAACAACAGTACTTATCTCGATTTCCGTGCATTCACTCCGCCTTGGAAAACGTGCAAAACAGGAAAAACCCAAAACAGAAATTTTACAGCATTTATGACAGCATTAAATGCTGAAATGAGCTTCTCGATTTTTGTGCCCAGCTGTACGGCCGTACTGCTGTACGGACTGTACGGAAAACCCAGCTGCTTCCTCTCCTCAAAATCTGCGCTCCTTTGCCTCGAAATCTGTGCCGAAACTGACTGTACGGATGCTGTACGGATTTCCAGAAATCTGTACCACCAAGCAGCAGTCTCTCTCCTCGATTTCTGTGCCCAAAATCTGCCCAGAATTAAATGCTGAAGCTGCTGTACGGTTCTCCTTGAAAACTGTGCCTCTCTCCCTCGAAAAATGTGCCCAACACTTGCTGTACGGATTTTCTGCCTTGGAATCCGTGCCTCCTTGCTGCTGTACGGACTTTGCTGAAGTTTCTATCAGCTGCTCTCTTTCTCCTCTCTGCTCAGAAATCTCCCTTGCTCTCCTTCTCTTCCTCTCTCAATCTGCTCATGAAAGAATGAATGACCTTTTCCTCCTTTAACCTAACCCTAAGTGACTTTTGGGGAATCCCTAAATCCAATGGCTGAAATAGATTGAGATCTAGGGCTGAGATTAAATGCTCATTTAAATCTCACTTTCTATTTTTAATTCACCCCACTTTAATAAAGACCCACTTAGTCATTTATTTCCAAAGTCACTTTTCCTTTCTAATTTTACATTGACTTTATTAAAGTCACTTTAAAATTAGACTTTAGTAACTTTATCACTTAAAGTCACTTTTAAATTAGATTTGACTTTATAAAATTATAAAGTCACTTTAGAAGAAAAAATTAAATTCTTTTGGACACTTTTCCCTAGGCCAAATAATCAAAGCCTTGAACCACGTCTCCATTCAAATTTCAACAAGTGATGATAACACGATCATGAGATCAATGTTTAGCTCTGTGACTCCTTTCATTTGGTCAAAAAAGGTCGTCAATGCGAGGCATTGGATACCTATTCTTTATAGTGGCTCGATTTAAATCTCGATAGTCTACACACAGTCGTAATGAACCATCTTTATTCTTGACAAAGATTACATGAGCGCCCCAAGGTGAAATACTGGGTCGAATGTGTCCTATATCTAATAGTTCTTTTAGTTGTATTTGTAATTCTTGAAGTTCAGGAGCGGTCATTCTGTAAGGTGTTTTAGATATTAGTTCCGTACTAGGTTTCAAATCTATTGTGAGATTTAGCTCTTTTTTAGGAGGTTGTCCTGGTAATTCCTTTGGAAAAACATCCGAAAATTCTGATAGAATCGGATACTGTTCTAAGGATGGTCCTTTCTCCTTGCTTACTTCTTGAACTGCATACACTTGGCAACCTTTCCTTAAGCACCGTTTCATTGGCATAGTTGAGATGAAGCGTAAGGATACTTTCCTCTTAATACCTTGGATTTGGATTCTCTCTCCCTCATCATTCGTGCGAAATATTGTTTTCCCGAAACAATCTACCCATGCTTGATGTGACTCTAACCAATCCATACCTATCACCAGGTCGTAAGTTCCTAGGGCTGTGACATATACTTTTAGTTTGGTCGAACAGACTCCTAGATCAACTTTGTAATTCTCAACACTTAATTTTACTGGTTGAAGTTCTCCCGAAGCCATTTCTACGTGTCTGAAATCGTTTTGCTTGCAAGCTGCCAACCCACATTTATTTAATGTAAATGATGAAATAAAACTATCAGTAGCATCTATGTCAAATAAGATTTTGAGTTTTATTCCATTGATTGTACCTGAAGATTCCACTACGGTGGATTGATGTGTTGTTTGGTTGTTGTTGACGACGGCATGGATTCTATGATTGTCTTGGGTATTTGATGATGGTCTTTTTCCTGCTCTTTGTGAGTTATCCGGACAATCACGCTGAAAATGAGGTCCTCCACACCCCCAACAATCCACTTGGGTTGGCCCCCTTGAGTCTGACTGTGAATTTCTAGACTAGGAGCTCTGTCCCCTGGTGCTATTTCCTCTCCCATTCCTTCCTCGATTACCAGTCCTTCGAAATTTGCAAGCACTGATGTTTGAGGGTTCGGAAGCTATAGTATTAATGGTCATGGGAGCTCTTTCTCCTACTCCTCTTGGGGTAAACCTGTTACCATAAGGAGGTGGTCTCGAGCTATTTCCTCGGAAGAAATTTCAGGGAGTCTTTCATGTAAATCCCTGCTGTGATGGTTCAACTGGCCTGAAATCCCTTTTAATCCCCAGATGTTCTTTTGCATATCGTGCACATTCAACCGCCTCTGCTACCGCTAATGGCTTCCACATTCTTACCATGGCTCTGATTCGAGGATTTAATCCATATATGAAACGCTCGGTTTGGCGTTCATCCGTGTCTAGATAAGGAACATATTTTACAAGTTCCATAAACTTTATCTCGTATTCTTCCACGACCTTATTACCCTGGATTAGAGTATGGAAGTTTCTTGCTTGCTGCTCTTGAAAGAAAGGTGGTAAGTATTTTGCATGGAATTGGTCTATAAACAACTCCGAAGGAACGATGTCTAATGTGATATGTAGTTGTTTTTCTAGATTTCCCCACCAAAGCAGAGCATTCCCCTTGAGTTGGAATATAGTGATCTTTGTTTTAGAGGTAGAAGAATATTCTTTTAGTGCGAAGCATCTTATCATCCCTTCTAACCATGCTTCGGCATGTTCTCCGGCTCTTCCTCCTGAGAATTCCGGGAGTTTAATCTTTTGCAGTTCCTGGGAAATATGAGACTTATAATCATAATCTTTAGGCTTTCTGAATGTCTTTTCTCTAGATGAGGTCGTTCCTCTTTGCTACTGGTCGGCTGCGACCTTTTAAATGTTTCCAGAATGGCTTCTAATGAGCACATTACAGTGGTTAGATCGGTTGCTGGCGCAACTGGTGCTGATGACGATCTAGGTGGTGGCGATGGTGACGATGTTGGCGATGACGATGGTGGAGGTGTTAGAAATGACAATGCATCTCGCTGGCATTGCCGCCTTTGGTATGTTCTTATCATCGTGGCTTTTCCTTGAATACATAATAAATTTATGAGAATCGGGTAAATTTTTAGACTAACTAAATATGATTTTCGTCAAATTGAGCTTGCATACGGATATAGTTCTTTTTCTATTTTACCTGCAGGCAGGTCTTACTGGTACCGAGGTTAAGGAGGGTGGCCACGCGACCTCCTTGTCCTATGCAGGATATTCTATGCTTACTAATTCTAGAGTGAAATGCAAGGGTTTTCATAGATCATAGTGTCGTTTCATAAAATTTGTCTAGAATGTTCAGTCCTAAATGCAGTTATAGAAGGGATTATTGACTTTCTGCTACTTATGACTATAACTAATACTTGGAATTTAATAAGTTTAAATTCTCGTTTCATTGAATTGTTATTATGCTGTCATAGAACGACATCTCTGAGTAACAAATGTTCAAGTTTCATAATAAAATTTAGTGCACATCTTTTGTTATTGTTCATAAATAACTTTAAGTATTTATATACTTACACTTACTCTACTTTAATTCCTTTCACAACTTTTAACACTATACCTTTATATATTTATATATACTTATTATTTATTATTTATTATTATTATTATTATTATTTTTTGGTGGCTCCATTACTTATATATATATATATATATTTTAATTAAAATTTGTTGAATCTATAAATAAAATTTAATCGAACGTTATATATATATATATTCATCATTTTCTAATAAACTTTACTCTTATATATATATATATATATATATATATATATATATATATATATAATTATTTTCTAGGAGCTGCCATTTTAATTTAATAAGTTTTGTTGTCCATTTTGAATCACAGCATGTTGACTTATTCTCCCTGTTCACATTGCCATGAGAACTATTACTGGGGCAATACTAGTTATAAGTGGTGAAACTTATCTAAGGTCTTTCTGCCACATCTATATTCTTTACACCTTATCTCGTACCCGAACTACTTGGCAATATTATTGAAACAACACGTTTTATATGAGCTAAGCGGTGCAATTTATCTAATGTTCTTCTCGAGCGTATCTCCCCCATGAATACGATCAAAGTCTTCCCCAAATGAGAAGAACCATCTGGTTATGCTCATCACAACTGACTAGTTCTGGCGGTGAAGAACATCTCCTGAAAGGTATAGGGTTGTGTGATGGGAATGATGATGTATGTTTGGGCAAATCTGCCTTTGATGTACCTAATGGGGGTGTTTTACAGGATTTGCAAGTTGTCAAGACTTAATAGCTGCAAATCAATGTTAATCTTCAGAATTGTATTTCTAGGAGTTCTGTAGTTAATTTGTAGCAACGTGTATAAGATAAAAACAATATACAATGCAATAAGTTGGTGGCTTAAAAAGGGGTTCATACCCGTTACGAGAAATGTGACAAGGAGATCCATTTCATGTTCCTTTGCGTTCCCTATTCCCGTTCTTGTGTTAGTTCTCATCTCAACAATACATTAGTGAACCAGTAATCAATTTCATATGCATAATGTACACCCGGGTTAGGGATTCACGTTTCCTATCTCTCGAAGCCCTTTGGCCTAGTTTCTCGTATCTCGTTCCTGCCGATTCCTGTTTATGGGAACATACTTCACACCGATAAATTCATTTTCTAAAATTTACGATTTTCTCGTTTCTCGTTTCAGCCGATTCCTGTTTATGGCAACGTACTTCACACCCATAAATTCATTTTCTAAATTTTACGATTCAACCCTGTCATTTACTTACAATGCAGCAATATTCTCAAATACAAAATCTGATCTTGATAATTTGAACTTCGGTAAAATGAGGTTAGGGGACAGGAGTAAATCCCAGTTTATCAATGTGTGAAACTTGTTAAACTATAGCTAAAGATTAGATAAACCAATCTCTGACAACAAAATTGATAGTAAGAAGTTGAGTCAATGGATACCCCACCAGCAAAGATGTTATACTAAGTGCTGGCAGTTCCAACTAACAGAGCTCATGATTTGGACCCTCTTCTATTCCTAATGTAGTCTTGAAGACTCAAATTTGGTGATATGTGAGAAGTAGAGGATGGAGAGACTCACATAGAAATAAACTGGCAAAATTGATGGTCTTAGGGACTGTGTGTAGAGCCCCTATGAATAGATCGCAAATAAATCTTACAAAAAAAACCCTATATTTTCTGGGCGTTCAGCATTAAAGTTGCACCAAACGAGGGATTTATCGAAATCTGACAGGAAGAAACAAATTTCCATTAATTCTAACTTTTAGAAGCCATTAGATCTCTAATGTTTTGTTATCTACAAATATATTAGGGGAAATTTGGTTATTTCTGTTGAATTTCGAGGATAAAACAGTAGAGAGGAGGAGCAATTCAAGTATTGCTTCCCTTTTGTGAAGCTACATACTCTGAAATGCGAACTTATGCTGTGAAACTGTTGTTTATCTTGTCTCAGGATGGAGATAAAAGCAAATTAGTAAAACATCTTGGAGAAAATATATGAAATGTTTAGCAAAACTTATTTCAACATCTTCAAATGAAGAAGAGAAAGCTGCCGCAGCCGGAATCATTGGAAATCTTCCCTTAAATAGCAAGGAGATAATAGAATGGCTTCTAGAAGTTGGAACGTTGTCTATGATTGTGAATATCCTTTCTTCTCGAAGCCTTCAAATCACTGGTGATTTTGTGAAAAATCAGTTAGTTGAAAATACTGTAGGAGCATTATGTCGGTTTTCAGTACCCACTATGAACAAGTATTTTCTTTACTGTAACTAGCAGCTTTGATTATTTTTAGAAATAAAAGGGGACACTGAATTTAGACATACATATTCCAGCAGTAACAGCTCAGAGAATTAAAACGTTTTCTGATGGCTAAGGTAGTATACGTGAGCCTGTAAGGTCCTAAAGGTTTGAACAATTAGCTCCGATACCATGTGTAGAGCCCCTTAACCATCATTTTTCTACATGAAATTTATCCTATACATATATTTCAGCAGTAATGCAAATAAATGGAGACCAGCAGTAAATTTGAGCTTGAATAAGTAACTATTTTATACATAGAAAAATACTTGGAATGAAACTGATGATTTCTTGGGCTGTGGTTGTCCTTGTGAATGCAGCAGATAGGTTACCGAAACAATCAATTCCTCCCAGCCAATCTAGGAAACAATTCTAGACCCAAAAGATGCCTCTTCTGCCCCCGTGCCCAGAATTCCAAGAATAATGAGTCTCCCCTTTAGAACAGTTCATCTCCTTCAATATTTCCTCTTGACAATAATGCAGAATTTTGCAAAGCAAAGCCTCCTCCTCTCCTTCATATTCCACGCCTTATATAACTTTCTCCACCACCTCACATCCATGTAGATATTTTTGGCATTTATGTGGATATTTTAGGCATTTATGGAGATATTTTACTCATTTATGTAGATATTACAGGTATTTATGGAGATATTTTACTCATTTATGTAGATATTATAGATATTTATGGAGATATTGACTTTGATTAATTATTTTAATATGAATTGTATTATTTTTGTTTTTAACTTAATTAAGTTAACTTTATAATTAATTAAATTATATTATTATTTTATTTGTCCACTCACCTATAATTTGTACTAAATTATATTTTGTTTTTCTTGAATAATGCTCTACCACGCATACGCATATAAGGGCGGTATACGTGTTAAGTCTCTTTTTGATATTTCGTTATATCTCGGCGAAATAAAATGCATTGTGATATTCAATTCGTTACTCTAACTTAGGTAGTCTTGATACTAGCAGGTATGTATACTAGTGCGGTGTATGCAATATATGCATGTGTAGCTATCATATGCGTATATCGTATACATGCTAATATTATTTTGCTTATAACTTGGAATGGGTCGTTACAAGGTTTGTAATATTGATGAGTATTTGGCTGACTATAAAGAGTCATGGCTCAAAACATGTTGTTCCATCTTGTCAGATGGATGGAAAGAACTGCACTATCATTAACTTCCTTGTTTCTTGCCGTCAAGGAACAATGTTTTTGAGATTAGTTGATGCATCTGATAAAGTGAAGGATGCAACCCTTCTATTTGAGCTTTTGGATGAGATTATTTAGGAAGTGGGGGAGCGGAATGTTGTGCAGGTCATCATAGATAATGCCTCAAACTATGTTCTTGCTGGAAAGATGCTTGAGTCTAAGTATAATACCATATTTTGGACTCCATGTGCTACACATTGCATATACCTCATGCTTGAGGACATAGGCAAAGTGGAGTGGGTAAAAAACACTGAAGAGCATGGCAAGTGCATTACAAAATACATTTACAACCACTCATGGGTATTGAGCCTAATGAGGAAAAACACTGGGGGCAAAGAGCTTGTTAGGCCTGAAATTACGAGATTTGCAACTCACTTCCTCACGTTGCAATGTCTCAATTCTCAACAGAAAAACCTGCAGAAAATGTTTTCCTCTGATGATTGGATTGAATCCCGGTGGGCTCGAAGACAAGATGGAAAAGACACCAAAAAAAAAAGTCTTTGACAATTATTTTTGGAAAAGGTCTTCAGAGCTGATAAAAATTACTGAGCCCCTTGTTAAGGTGCTAAGGATGGTGGATGGGGAAAAGATGGCAATGGGATACATTTATGAGGCTATGGATCAGGCAAAGGAGCAGATACGAGCAGTTTACAGGGACAGGTTAGCTAAATATGGCCGGATATGGGAGATCATTGATAACAGATGGAACAATCAACTCCATCGTCCCATACATGCAGCTGGGTATTTTTTGAACCCAAAGTATCATTATAAAGCTCGGCTAGGAGATCAGCAGGATGGGGAGGTCAGATCTGGATTGATTGATTGCTTGGAGCGCATGGTCCCTAACCGTGCAGACCTTTTGGAAACACATAAACAACTTACTCTTTTCAGTATGGCAGCTGGTACCTTTGGAAAGAACTTGGCGAAAATGGCAAGAGATGTGGATCAACCAGGTAAGCAATTCCAATTTGTTTTTCTTCTCAAGTTAAATTGTTTGTAAATAAGTAATGAAATGAACTATGTTACTACTGAATGTCTTTTTATTTGCAGCACATTGGTGGGAGTCATTTGGCGGCCAATGTCCTCAATTGCAAAAGTTTGCAATTAGAATCCTCAGCCAAACTTGCAGTGCTTCAGGTTGTGAGCGCAATTGGTCTGTTTTTGAGCGCATACACACAAAGAAAAGAAATCATTTGGAACAAAAACGGTTAAATGATCTTGTGTTTGTGCAATACAACCTTCGCTTGAGGCAGAACCAATTGATGAACAAAACACCTGATCTAGATCCCATTGTGTTGGATGATATTGATCCAACATCAGAATGGGTGGAGGAGACTAAAGATCCAGTGTTTGAGGCAGATTTTGATTTTGATGTAGCATTAGCGGGGGGTGAATTTGAAGCAGATTTGGTGGCGCCATCAGAAGGAGACCCAGGATTGGTAGTTGCATCAAGGAAAGGCAAACAACCAATGGAAGCCACTAGTCATGCAGTTCGAGTAACTCATGCTTCCATTAGGTCCACTTCTATTGTTATTGGTGGCAGTGGTATTCAGGTTGCAGATGAGCCTGAGGCTGAGGCATCCTCGGACTCTGATCTAGATGATGTCTATGCAGTTGCCGATGTTGATCCTGTGTCTAGTAGTGGTGATGAATTTGATGATTGATCATGATTCATGTGTAGTCTTGTATTAGGCCAATGGCCTCATAGCTTGTAGCATTGTTTTTGGACTTTATGGGCTATTTGGAGCCTCATTGCTTATGTATTTTTCGATGATATGTATTGCACTCGGTGCCTTTTTGATATATTCACCTTTGCATGGTATATAAATGAGCAAACTTTGCATATTTTGGCTCTATTGGCTTGAAATCATGGTTGCAAATCTTAAAAATAGTTTTTTTTATTAAGAAATAATTATTTAATGTATTTTTTTAAAAACCAGTTCGTTTAGACCTGACCAGTACTGGTTAGACTGGTTCCGGTCCGGTTACCGGTTTATTAGGTCCATCGGTTTGGTCACCGGTTCCGATTTTTAATATTGACTTCACCTCGAAGTACTACTCTGAACTCTAGCATCGGTCTTTGCGCTGATGCTTGGCCTGCTTCCCTTCATTACTGCAATGTTGCTACTCTTTGTACTGCTGTCCATGACTCTGCCACCGACACTGTTACATTTGTATTGCAACTCCCTCTCAAATTGCTGCATCGTGCTGCCAACTATTGCACTGCAACTCAGTTGCTGAGAGTAAGCAACTCAGGGACCCCTGCCCAATGATAGACAAGTCAATCGCGCTGCATCTCATCACTGAAGCTCCTTAGGCTGCTGCTCTACGTTGTCCTTCTGAAGCCACCGCGCTGCTACAACTCTGCACTGCGTAAGCACTGCATCCTCTGTGCTGCTAAAGTCCCATAAGCCCCTATGCGCTGTTACCTCTACAGTGTCCCAACCTCTGCCTCTGCTTCACTGTGATCCTCTGCACCCACTGCTTCAGTCTTCCTGCTATTGTTTTAAGGCTCCCATAGCATAGATGTGATCCAAGAGTTTGGCACCTCAAGGATCCCGCCACCACTCTGTAACTGCTCTACAGATCAATATTGCCCCACCTCTTCTCTCGAGGCACATGAGCACTGATGGCCACATCATCATCAGAGCGATCGTCTTCTTTAGCTGCCACTGCCTTGGAATCAAAAGCTTCCTTGTCCTTCTTCCTTAGAGGACAAGTTGTGGCGAAGTGTCCAAGTTCACCACATCTAAAACATTAGATCTTGGATAGATCTCGCGTCTTCTTCCCTTGCTGCTTCTTAGATGCCAGGGCTGCATCTTCCTCTTCCTCCTTCACTCTGCTTGATCCGGTGCTGGTTTGTCTCTTGGTCATCCAACGGATTTCCTCTTGTCGGAGGATAGCCCACATATTGTCCCAGTTTGGAAGGTCCACTCTGCCCAAGATGCTTTGGACAAACGTTTCCCAGTCCTCTGTGACTGCATTTAGAGCATTCCTCACCATGACATCATCCTCCACCTTGACCCCAATGGCAGTCAGCTGATCTCGAGTCGCTTGCAACCTGAAGAGGAAAGGATCGATTTCCTCTCCCTTGGTAATAATAAATAACCTCAGCTAGTCCTCCAGAAGCATTTTCCTTTAGATGAATTTCCCTTGATACAGTGTGGCTAAAGCTTTCCACATCTCATTAGCCGTCTTCTTCTTGGCTATGTGTGGTATCACATGATCCTTAACCCCATCCATGATGAAGCGCTTGGCATGTGCCGCTGCTTCATTATGCTTTGCCAGAGGAATAACATCGGTTGGTGTAGCCAAGACTATCTCTACATGCTACTGTAAACCGTATGCCTCCAGAACTACCAGGATTCTGGAAAGTTGGATAAGCCGTCCAACCTATCCTGATCACGCAGTCCATGTGGCGCCATCTGCTCAGAAATAATCTGTCGGAACAGATCTTCCTCTCCCTGCTTCTGTTGCTACAGAAACTCGGATCTAGGGTCCTTGGCGAGAAAGGCACTCTCTGCTCCCTCTGACAACTGATTTCCTCGCTTGGAAATCTGCCAAACACAACGAATCAACTCTCTTCGACCACCATGCGATCGATCCTCAGATTTATTTTGGCAATGAAATTTGCTGAGCAGCTGTTCTCCTCCCGCTCTTTGTCAACTTAGCTAGGCACGATTCTGCTCTGGCAGAATCTCCACCACACTAGCTACTGCTGAAGATCTGAACCTCTGCTTCCGGACCACGACAAATCTGCACAACACTCAAAACTGGACTGCGTCACCCTGGTTGGCCTCTCCATGAGCAGAATGGCTTAGCGCAGCCCCTGCGCAGCGCAGGCTGTTCCTGCGTCCCTCTGGTTTACATCTTTCACCTATACAAAAACATCACATTCAATCGAATTCAAAGTTAGCCATCTGCTTTCAAGTTATTCATTGAATATCTTTTATCTTTTTGAGAGAGCCCTCTTAGACTGGAAAGGCTAATTTCCAGTTACAAGTTGGTTTGAAATAGTTACTCCAAGTTGACCATTGAAAACAACCCAATAGGACTCAATTTGGTGATAACACATTACATGAGAGAAATTAGAGATAATTATGTTGGAAAGAGTTTGTAACGTAAAAGGACTCTATCACTATTAATTTCATTCAACAAACTTCAAATAACCCATACTAATGATGCTTATCGAACTAAACAACTTTGTCTAAGGTGGCATCAACCATGATCAGGTAATAAAATAGGTGAAGGGTTCTGTTATAGAGATTAAAGGTTTTAATATTATATTCCGGGGGTTCAAAATGAAGGGGCAACAAATGTTTTCATTTTTGAGTTATAGTAAATGTCTTGGGCATTGATCTCAAATACAACCTTGAGATTGTTTCCCAATGTACAACATATTCCAAAGAACCCAGAAAGGATTTTGGAAAATTCCACTTAGATTATGTTTTATAGAAATAATTAATTATTTTTAATGGGACCCTAAGTCTAAACAGAAGAAATTAAAATAATTAATGGATATTAATTAAAATAGAGTGTGAATCTTCTAGAAAAGTCAGAGATCAAGTCAAGTTAATCTTAGCCATTGATTAAGGATTTAATCTCGACCGTTGAAGTCTCAACGAGAAGATTATAAGGACTTGATGGATCATTTGGAAGCTACATCGGGAGAAAAAATCTAGAGATTGAAATTCTTTAGTGAGTTGTGCTCAGGGAGAAAATTGATTGAGAAGATTTTTGCAGAGAGGGGCAGAGATAATTGCTGGTTGGAGATTTTCCTGAGTTGGGAATACATTGCAGAGAAGACAGAAAGCAGTACGCAGAGAGGCAGTGTAGTAGCTACACAGAGCCAGCAGAGGCAGTGCAGTAGCCTTCAGGAAGTCTATGATTCAGTTGAGGATTAGTTAGATTCAGTGCCAGAGAGCCGGGGTGTGAGACCAAGAGAGGCCAGAGGGTCAGATCCAGCCAGCAGAAGAGCCAGCCAGCAACAGTGACGCAGTCCCCACCCAGAGTGACATAGAGACTGCGCAGAGGCAGTGGAGGTTTTGTCAGTTCGTTGTTTGGCCAGTTTGGGTTTCCAGTGTCAGTGTGAGGTAATCTCACTAGCTCTTTGTCAGTCAGATTCTATGTGAGGATTGTCAACAAGGCATCCCTGATTGTATTTAGAATTATTGCATAGTAAAAAAACCTTCAACTGCTGCACCAGTTTTCCCGTATTGGGTTTTTTTGGGGACATTAGTCCAAAAACAATGGTGTTGTAACGACCCAACTCGAATTATATGGAACTTAGAAATATTAGCATGCATATGAGACCTGCATATGATAGCTACATATGCATGTATCACATGTATTGCACTAGTATACATGCTTGCTAGTATGGAAACTAACTAAGTTAGAGTAACGAACTGAATATCATAATGCATTTATCTCACCGAGATATGATGGAACATCAAGCTAGAGACTAAACGCATGTACCGCTCTTATATGAGTATGCGTGGTAGAGCATTATTCAACATAAATAAATAAATAAATCTTAAAATAATTAAGTAAAGTCAATATCTCCATAAATGACTTGGTCAATAAGTCAATATCCCCATAAATGCCTATAATATCTACATTAATGAGTATAATATTTTAAAAAATCTAAGATATTTATTAAAATATAATATTTTAAGATATTTTAATAAATCTAAGATATTTATTAAAATATAATATTTTTAAGATATTTTTCAAAGATATTTATTAAAAGATCATATTCTAATAAATATCAGGAATGGAGTTTGTGTATAAAAAGGGAAGAGGGGTAAACTTGATGAGCATGGGTAGTGAAGGGGAAAACTGACCCGGACGCTGTCAGAGGAGTTCTTACTGCGTGGTTCATGAGCAGTGAGTTTGAGAGTTCTAACTGAGTTATGGAATGCTCTCGATTGTTCTTGGAGTTTTGGGCACGGGGGCCAGAAGACTTGTCTTCTGGATCTGGGGACCGGAGAGGTTGACCTCAGATAGGCTGGGAGGAAAAACGACGGTTTGGTAACGGGAGCTGGAGCCATGGCAGATCAGGAACATCTCCAAACACGGTTCCAGGTAAGTATTAAATTGTCAATTGATGTATATATTCTGCTTCAAAAATCCCACTCGAAATTGTGTAGTATGAATTCTGTGAATGATTGTAAACCTTGAAAATTAAGGGCTTTACATTTCTCAAATTTTATGAATGGTGTTTGCATTCCGAAAATCAAAATTTAAGGTCCTTACAGGTGTCATGTGTCTATGATTTATTATTGCTCAGATCTTGTTTCCACACATTTATTTTCCGCAGTTTAATTTTGTGAAGGTTGTAGTGTACGGGTTTCAGTATTTACCGTAGAAAAAATTAAATAACTAGTTCAAGTAATTAACAAGTAGAGGATTTCTCATCAGTTACTACAGTGTGATTCCAGAGCAAGGAATTTTCACAGTACCAATGGCATCTGCACTGCAACTCTCCTGCTGCAGCAGAAAAACATCCAAATTCACTGAACTAAGTATCCAACATGATGCATCTGATACTAAAGATCTGACTGCTGCTAGACTCTGCGTTGTTGTTGAATCTGCGCTATGCCTTCCTGCACTGTTGCCAACTCTGCTCTGCGCTGCTCAAACTCTAGCGCTTTCTAGCTACTGCGCTGTCACTACGACACTCCTATGCACCAACTGACACTAGTCCATCCTGCTACTGCTAATCTGGGCTCCCGTAGCAAGGTATTGATCCAAGAGGTAGACTCCTCAAGGATCCTGCCCAACTGTAGTTCTTTGAACTACAATTCTAGATCACCCCAATTCTCCCCTGGAGATATCTAGGCAATCATGGCGAACTCCTCCTCCTCGATCCTTGCAGTTACAGCCTGCGGATCGTGTTTCTTGTCCTTGTCCTTCTTCTTGAGAGGACATTGCGTAGCGTAGTGAACCATCTCACCACACTGGAAGCACTTGGTCTTTGAGACGTCCTTCTTCCGCCTCCACTGCTCCTGTTGCCCCTTAGATGCAAGGGTTGCATTCTCTTCCTCCTCCTTGGGCTTTGACCCACTGCTGCTGCTGCCATTAAGTTTGCACTTGATTATATCTCACCTCATCTCTTCCTGCTGAAGAGAGACCCACATCTGTTCCCAATCAGGCAACCTTTCTCTGCCCAGGATGCTCTGGATAAAGACTTGCCATTCATCTGATACAAAGTTTTGCGCCAATCTGACCATCTCGGTGGCCTAAGGTGCTAATCTGAAAACTACCAACTGATCTCTAGTTTCCTGAAGCTTTGCAAGGAATGAATCAATGTGTTCTCCCTTCTGCATCCTCATAGATCACATCTTCTCCTACAAGTACATCTTCCATTGCTTAGAAGATCCTTGATACAACGTCGCTAAGGCATCTCACATCTCCTTGGGAGTCCCTTTGCCAGCGATGTGACATACTACATGATCCCTCACTCCGTCGAGGATCAAATGCTTAGCCTTCTCCATATTCTTCTTGTAGGCTTTCAACGGACCTGCATCAATGGGGACAACTACCACATTCTCGACAAAGGTCTTGAGATCATGCTCATCTAATAGACAAGTGATTCTTGCCTGCCAAATCACATAGTTGGAGGCACCCTCCAACTAGTCTTGATCTCTTAACTCGTTTGTTGCCATCTCTGTCGTCTGAATAATGTCGAACTGCTCCCTCTCTCTCCTCTGCGCAACTGCTACGCTAGCGTATGCACTCTCTGCTGAAGTTAGTAGATTTGCTCCTCGCTACTGCTGCTCAGCAACTGAGAATTAGAATTCCTTGGCTCGGAATTCAGTGAGGAAGAAAATTCCCTCAAAAATGTTGATTTTTGGGTAGCATCGGATGTGCTCTAGCTCCAAAATTTTGTGGAGGGGCTAGAACACATGAGATCTCCAAGATCTCCCAGCAAACTTTGTCTCCAAGATCTCCCAGCAAACTTTGTCCTTCTCCAACTTCTTCGCTCTCTTTTTCTGCTTCTCTTTCTTGTAGATCAAACTTGTTGAGTGAGTGAGTGAAATAGGTCGAATTGCCTCTCCTTATATAGCCTTTCTGCTAGGTCAAATTTCCCTCATGTAGGTCGACTTCTTGGGGACAAGGCCGACTTGGTGTGGAGGTGACAAATTATCTTTTTGACTAAAAAATAGTTCTTTTTACATGATACAAAAGCCCAAGAAGGGTCTAATAAAAATGACAATGACTCTAATGACTCAAGACAAAACCTAGAAGTCTTCAATGGAGGCTTTGACCTAGAAAACATTGACCTAAGTATGAAACCCATGCTTTAATATGTCATTTTCTTTAATAATAAATTTTCCTTGTGACAAGTACAATTATGAAGACCGAAGCTAGTTACATTCTTCAACATTGATGACCCTAGCTTTAGCATTATGGTGAGGGTGCGAGGGGGAGGCATTATCTTGATCTTCTATGATACTCTATGGAGCTAATGTTGTCTTTGTGGCCCCTTGTTTAGCTTAAGGGAGTTTATTGAGGCATTTTGGCTATTCTTCACTTGTGGCCATTTACCAGCCCACTATGTGCATATTTGAGGCCCTTTAAGGGATGGCTTGTGGGTAGATGTGGGTTGTCACACCCATTATTACACTTTATTGTTTTTTATCATATTTTAGGGTAAAGATGACCTAATCTCTTTCTTGGAGCTAGTGCCGTAAACCGTAGTGGAGTGGTATAAATACACCGCCTCCCTCATTTGTAAAATCATCTCATTCAAGTGAATTTATTCATTATTTTACCTATATGCTCCTATACATGTGTTGTGCACTCTATTGAAGTCATATATGTTCATCATTAAGCCACTGTTATATTTTTCAGCTGGTTTATCTTCTTGGATTAGGGTTTGTTGAAGAATTCACCATAAATCTTCTTCATAATGATTTCTAATAAATACTAAAACAGAGTGCAACCAGCAAGAACATGGAATTTTACGATGAGTTTGCTTGCTAAGATTAAAGGTATGTGAGCTAATACTAATATATAATTTGTAGCTTGTGCTTTAAATAGTATGATGGATAGTTCAGTAATCAAGCCACTCATTTATGATAATAATATATAAACATTATATTTTTCTATCTCGAATATCTTTGTTTGGTATTTACATTAATGCAAAATTATTGAAAAGCAATGATGGACTCTTTGAAGTTATTGGAAATAGTGTAGGTGGAATTTGAGTCTTATTTACTTATTTTTGTATTGTAGGACGCTTTAAAAGCAAGTGGGAGGACTTTGAGTCAGTGGCTTCACATTGGGGGTGTCAAGGGATTTTTTGATGGATCGTTGGGTTCAAATAGTGCGCTTTTCTATGAGGTAGTATTTTCATGCCATACCATTAATATGATAAGGCCTTGGATCCAAATTAGATTATATTCATATACCTAACAACATATTGATGATAGTGTTTCATAAATTATTCATCCTTTATCTACAATTGAAACATATTATTTTATTTCTTTTCATTTCTTTAAATTATTGTTTTTTACAAATTAATTGAAAAAAAAAGTTTCTTAAACTTCACCATGCATCCATAGTTTCTTACTCTTATGTAGGTTTTGTTTGCAAATGAATTTGATATTTTCTCTAATTTCATATTCTTTATTGCTAACCATGTCAATTGATAAAGGATATGATGTTCATTATGATTCAGTAAAACAAGTATGAACACTTTACATGTATCTTGCTTTTTCGTAGATACACTGAGGATTTATCTTTGTAGTTACATGTTTTTATGGTTTGGGTGGTTCCTTCATTCTATTGACCAATGTATAGTATTAGTAGGTACACATTTGAGTTGCTAAAAGATTATCATTTTATTTTATATTTGCATAATTTTAATCATGTGGTTTATGGTTTGAGTGTTCGTTAAATCACTACATTATTAGCATGGTTGTTTCATGTTAGCTAATAGGTTCACAGATTTACTAGCCCAACATTTTGAATGCTTTAGATATTTTACCTCTAAAATCTGCACTTGAAAGATAAGTGACACTAGGGAAATTTGAGGATATTTTACGTTTAGAATTTGTTTTCCTCATTTTAGGATAGCTCTCCTCTTGCAGAAAGGGGAATCCATTTTAAGATTACAAATCTGTTATTTAAATGCTGAAATAATAACCAGATCTCCCGAATGATAATTTTTTTTTTCTTTTAAGATAAAAAGTGAAAATATGAGCAAGACCTAGTGCCTTGTCCTCGGGCTATAGAGTCTACACAAGAAATGGAACTTGAAAGTAGATAAAGAAGACATGATAAAATCACCAAACAGCCAGTATTACAGTCAATGACAGATCTGATATATATGTAACAACAATGTGAAATGCTCAACAAAGACACAACAACAGAACCTTAAATTTTTTGGAGCCACATAAGATATCAAAGATGAGGTTATAACTATGTGTTGTTGGATCCATTAGGTCTGGGGGCTGGATCCGCCTAGGATTCGTACGGATGGCAAATGTCAATGTCAGTGTTAGTTTGTGTTGTTGGAAATACTGAGAGGGGGGTGAATCAATATTTCTTTTCAATTGTTAATTTTACCAGTTAGATCACTTATATTTAGAACACAAAATGAACAATGATGGAATAGATACTTTTATTAATTTTTTCTTTACAATAGGTAAAGTACAATAATGATATAGGGCTCCAACCCTAGATGAAGACTCCAATCTTCCAAGCTCTAACCTGTATTGTGCCAAGCACCGACTTGGTCTTTCCAAGGCTCCAACCTTGTCAATTTGAGGCACCAACCTCTAGGGCTCCAACCCTATCTCTGGTACAGGCTCCGACCTAGTTTCTTGAGGACTCCAATCCTCTAGGGCTTCAACCCTATCTTTCAAGGCACCGACCTTGTCTCTATGAGGCTCCAACCTCTTGGGCTCCAACCCTCAATTTCACTTCGTCAAAATATGTCCGGTTATTCTTCAGGGCTCCCAAAGTCTTCTTCAATGAGCCTTGACAATCTTCAGCAATGCCTTCACTTAGTCTCCACGCCACATCATCAATGACAACCTTATCTACTCACGAAGGTGTCTCCACAGCTCTTCATGTTACCCAAACAATTTCTCCAAGTTACCTCATGATGACGTCAATGATGCATCATGGTCTTCAATACTCCAAGGATGTCTTCAATAGTTCTGCGTCAAGGATGTCTTCAAGATCTTCATTCCTTCAATTCTTCAAGAATATTCCAAGACAATGAAGGCTTCTCCAAGGTTTGTTCCAAATCTTCAAGAACACTTCACAAGTCAACAAGCCTTCACAAGTTCTGCATACTAGACTTCAACAAGTCTGCTACATGCTCCAAACTTCTTAAGTCATCAATGCTCCTTTAACCAGACTTAACAAAGCCTTCAAAAAAGGGTCTACAATCTTTTCAATCACTGCTCCAAAAATGATGCCCAAACCCACTGTTATAGTTTTGTCCTCTAAACAGGTCCAAGACTTATTTAATCAATCAAGCTACAAGCTATAATCTCTCCTAGCAGTCCGGGCTACTGTAATGGCAACAGTGCCATGTAAGCTACAAGACAGATCTCCTGTCACTTCCCACAAGACTGAGTGAGGTCTAAGTTTCTTCCAAATCCGAGCTTTTGCAGTGGTCTACACACCACAGATCCGACACAAAAAAATGTGGTCACGCAGTAAACAATCTGAAATATACAACACAGTTCTGAACACTTAATTATCTTGCTGTGTGCTTCTAATCTGTGTTCTTCACAGGTGTCACTGCCAGTCCGAGCTTTTACAAGTTACCCAAGGTTTGAGCCTCCACAGGCAGCAAGTCTGAAGTATTGATCACAGGTTCAAGTGTCACTGTCCACAGGTTCAGCGTTTAAACGAATCCGAGCCTCCCATAGAGTCACTTCAGGTTTGTCTGAGCTCTAAAGATCACAGGTCTGCTGCCTAGTTTTACCACAGGTGACTGTTATAAAGTTTAAGGAAAGTTCTGTGATCTTGTAGCCTTTTTCTGAGCTTCTAGAAGAGCTAAAGTATACCCACTGAAACCTTAACCAGTTCACACTGCAATTTCCGGATTTCTGAGATGTTAAACCAAGCTGTCCACCGAGCTGTGACTGTCCTCAAGATGTTTAAACCCTAAACAGAAATCTTTTTGGTCCAAAACAGTGATTTAAAAATCCTCCTCGACCTTGGTTGCTGTTCCTTGTCTTCTGAGATGTTTTTCACCAAAATTCCTTGGTCAAATGAACAGTCCGAGCGTCTTTTTTATATGAGTTTGACGTCAAGATGAAAGGATGCATCTTTCTGGAGGTAGGCCGACATGTGTAGGCTAGCACAGGTCGGCTCAAGGACAGAATTATTTTTTTAACTTGAAAAATTCATATCTCTCAAACCGCTTGGAGTTTCCAGCCAAGTAAGAGCTCATTAGAAAGCTAAAATTATGCTCTAAAAGGTAGTGTAGGTGTCATAGTGAAATTCTGCCTCTAAGATAGCAAAATTTATTTTTCTTTATAACTGCCCTTGAATTTTTATGTGCAGAAAGTGATTGGGACAGCAAGAGGTATTCTTCTTCATTGTTATGGCTCCAACAATGCTTTTATATTATTTCCACGTCATCATGAGGTATTCCATGTCTTCTTATGTCACCGAGTGATTCATCATAGTCTCATCATGTATTCATGTCATAGTGCAGTGATATGACATAGGCAACTTCATCATTAGGAAAGTTCCAAGATAGTAAGATAGTCTTCCAACCATCAAATGAGATATTCCATGTCATCATCACATGTAGTTCTCCATATGTCATCAAAGATTAAGGCCTAGATCATCAAGTGTATGCAATATTAGATCAAGTACTTCTTAGGGCTTCCTTCATTAGTGGTTTGACTTCTTCATTGATGGTATCCTAGTCAACCAAGAGTCATGACATCATCATTTGGAACCAAGCATCTCAAGAATATTGACATCTTGGTCAATGCCATATTGACATCAATGACAACCTTGATTAACAATCTCCCCCTTTGTCATTGATGGCAATATTCTTGCCCTTCCAATATTCTCTCCCCCTTTGACATCAATGGCAAACGGGGTGCTTAAGTACTCCCCCTGTCAAGTTGCTTATTTTCTTCATCAATAGTGATTCTTCATAATTATATTACTCCCCCTGTCATGGTGCTCTTCATTCTGGAAATGTGGTCTATGATAGATGTGTCTTTCTTCATGTGATGAACCAAATCCCCCTACCTGCATAACCTCCTGTAGCTTCAAGAAAGATTTCTGCCTTGTGATCGGGTGAAAGAAGTCAATATTGGAATCATGTTCTTCAATGGAGCTGCTCCTAAGAGATGAGCTTGTACAAGTGGGCGGGGATTAGAGTGACAACTCCCGTCCTGAGCATTGTCGCAGTACCTGTACAATCCAGGTGACAATATTTTTTGGCACCATTGTCGGGGACCAATTTTTTGTCCTTGGCTTTACGACAATTTCCACAATCTTGTAATTTTTCATCCTTCATTCATTATCTCATCAACACCACAACATTTCTCTTTCCATCATCCTTCATCTTCTCATCACCTTATCTTTTTTCCTCTCACTAATCTTCTCATCTTGTTCATCCTCACATTTAGCACCTAGACATTTAGCTTGGTTAACTGTTTGGGTGGCGACTCCACTTATTCATCCATTCACAAGAACATACTCTAGAAGGAATCCTAGTAGCTTGGTTAACCTCGCTCCCGATCCTGAAAAGGTTCTAAGACCCCAGTTAAACAAGTTACATTCTAGAGATCGTTTGAAATTTTTTGGACAGGAAGCTCTCCTTGATCTCCATTTGCTTTTCTCCAATTCTACAAATCAAGACATCATAGTGTGACTTCTATGGGCCTTGCAACTTCACAAACATCCAGGGATATCCGCATGATTTGCCAAATGAGTCAACTATGAACAGATTGCCAATTTTTGAAGGAAATAGCGCTATCAATGCAGAAGAACATATAAAAAAGTTTGATTTGTTCCTCCATAGATATGCTCATTCTAGAGATTATGATCGTGAGATGTCAGGATGAAGTTATTTGTCTTATCATTAGAAGGAAATGCACTTGACTGTTTTCATGACAAGGCGATATTGCCTTTAATTCTCTAAGAACCCTCCTTGATGCATTCAAAAATAAATATAAAGATAAGAGGGAAGGAAAATTCTTAGTGAAGGAATTCAATACCATTAAGAAAAAAGAAAATGAAATGGTGGTGGAATTCAACTAGAGGTTCAACGAGTTGCTGAAGGATATGACTCAGGATTACAAGCCTCCTGACAAAACAGTCTTGGAAACATACCTGGAGGCTTACCATGTAGAAGTACTGTATGAAATAAGACGTGCTCATCCTATCACTTTAGCTGCTGCCCAAAACACAGCTGAAGATCAAGAAAATGATAAAAAGGCTTTAGGAAAATCTGAAATTCCTGGTTATGAAAGAATGTCTGTCAAAGTTAAAGAAGAATCAGAAACGATCAAAGAATTAACTAAAATGTTAGAGAAATGGAAGTTAAACATGCCAAATAGATAAATGACATGCATAACCAAATGATACAAATGGAAAGAAATGCTAGGATGCAAGTGCAAAATATGCCTCCCATGAACAACAATAACAACAGGGGTAATAATAACAATCAATGGCTAAGAAGAAATTCATCAAATGATCAAAGGCCTCCTACACCACTTGAGTATGCTAACATGGTTGAAGATTCTATCCCCTTTTGCAGAGCTTGTGATAGTTTTCGTGAAGAAAGTACATGTGATTTTGCTAGAAGGATTCTAGAGGAAGGTAGGAATCAACAACATGATAATGCAAGTCAAGATGAACCTAATGAGAGTCGATGTGAAAATATGATTTTTTCTCCCTTCACCATAAATACTTTCGATGAAGGAAAGGACTCCATTACTCAGGCATATGGTAAGAAACCATCTCAGGATCAGGTCCTAGAGCTGGCAAAGAGTAAGGGCTACACATATCAAAAGAAGGGTAAAGGTCAAAGTGAAAATAAGTAGGTTCCAGCTGAAAGGTACAAATCTGGTTTGAATGTAGATTGGGCCGCATTGATCAATAGTATTAAGATGTCTATCCCAGTGCTTGAACTTATAAAGATTCCGTCTCAAATAACATCTTTCTTCAAAGCTTTAGGCATGACTTAATAGGAAAGTGTCAAGAACTATAAAGACGAAGAAATAAGATTAAAAGATATCAAATGTTTAATGACAAATGAGGATCATCAACCATTCTTTGTTACTTTGGACATAAATGATAGATTACTTCACAATTGCATGTTGGATTCTGGTGCATCTACAAATGTTATGACCAAGAAGGTCATGGAACAATTGAACTGAAGAATTTCCAAACCATATCATAATATTTGTTCAATGGATTCTAGAAAAGTTGAAGTCCTTGGTGTGGTTAAAGATTTACAGGTTGCCTTAGCTGATTACCCATACAAAATCATTACCGTGGATATAACAATCGTTGATGTACCGAATGTGTGGGGAATGCTTCTCTCTAGGAATTTTGCAGCTGACTTAGGTGGGTACATTCAAATGGATTTATCTTATGCCACTATTCTCGCAGCAGTAGGTGGAATGGTCAGATTATACAGAGAAGTAGAAAGAAGATACCACGTGGAAGTTCCAAAGAAGCTGGAAAATGGTGAACAGGTTGTGCTCCAGGAGCATCTGCCTCCTTTCGAATCAGAGATATGTCATTTTTTACACCGCCCATCCCCTTCGCTAAGCAGAAAAAGTAGCTTTCAGCACAATACAGATATACAACATAGTGGTGAGCAGTTATATCAACCAAAAAGAATGAAACTTCAACACGAGACATCTGAAAATCAACCAAGTGATCTACTAGTCAGTGGACAGATGCCCGAGATTGTTACTTATCGATGACATTTGATGCCATAGGGCATCGTTTTGTATAGTATCTCTGTAAACTTTTGTAGATGTTCTATGCTTGTGCAACTTTACTGTTTATCCCAATATCAGACAACAATCACATAAATAACAGAGTAAAATGCTGATAAAACATATCAGTAGATCGACAGAAGACAAGCCAAAATATATAAGTGTGTTGGTGCATTACGACGGTTAGTAGGATGCTTCAACTAGCAAAGACTCAATATGGTCAACCAACTATAAATGTCACACAACTCTCTAGGACAACCAAAACGGTCAACCCAAAAGTCAACGTTGTCAGTCAATGGTCAACGCAAACAGCAGCAGCAGCTAGGTCAACACAACCAAGTCAAAGTCAACATCTAGCCTCGGGAATAGTGCCAAAAAATGCAGATTTGGAAAATCGAAATTTTGGGAGAGTTTCAGGTCTGTTTGACATCGCGTTGACCAAAGTCAACGCTGCTGCAGAAACCCTAGGCTGAAAATAGAAATTTGCTGTTGCTGAAATTTTCCCACGTGTGGAGAGAAGAGCCTCCAAGGTCATCAAACCAATCAGATGAGGAGAGAGAAATGTGAGGATGAGATGAGTGAAAATGTCCTCCAACGTTGACCAATATATATCCATCAATGAGGGTGTGTGTGACACAACTACTGGGGCACAAAACCTTAAGGCCGACCTGCACATATTTTGAATAAATTCAAAATAAATGTTCTGCTCATCGGATTAAGATGATCTTTAGATCGATCTTTCACCTCTCCGAAAGTGGAGTCCAATAAAAATATTGGCATCTTCATCTGAGCATCACAACATGGAGTTTGGACCTAGTTGTCCAAAATTAACACTCCCTCTCAGCTAGGAGAACTCCATCCACCTGTGCAATCCAAACATCGTGCATCATCCCGCCGTAACTTGCTTTGCTGGCTTCTTTATTTCTGAATAGTAGTGGGTCAGTCACAAAGACATCATTCTCGGCTGACAGATTCAGCCCAGAGGTCCAAAACATCTATAGAACTCACAAAAAGTCTCATACCAACCTGAAGTTGGTTTACCTGACCCGAAGTCAGTTGGAGGTCCAAAACCTCACTATACTTGATCCCAGATCAAGTGGTTGGACCATGCCATCCTAGATAGAGAGTATGACAATCTCTGATGCGTCCATCAGTCTTTGCTTCTAGTCTCTAGCTTTTCCCACCTAAATAGCCAAATGAGAGGTACTTCCCATGAGCCTTGAACTCAATGGGTAGGATGCATACGGGGCATAGATCATGAGAGGTGAACCAACTCAATCATCATAATGGTGAGGCAGAAGCACACCAACAAGGTTCGGCAAGCCTAGCCTTGTGGTTTCTTATAGCTCCGAGAAGCTATCCCCAAAGCCCCCCAGAGCTCCCAGAGCTCATCATCCAACAGGACCCTCAGCATAGGGTCGTTCCACGATACCAATATTCTTACGGAAGGTTAGGAACTTGACCTTCCCCAGGGGCTTTGTGAGAATATCCGTGACCTGCTCATTAGTTCCTATATGATCGAGCCTTACAGTGCCTCGCTGTACCATATCTTGGATAAAGTGGTACCTGATATCAATATGCTTGGATCGATCGTGGAACACGGGATTCTCGAACAACCGAATCTCACTCTGGTTATCACAGAGTATCATGGTGGTATCTAGCACATGCCCGAACAACTCACTGAAGAGCTTTCGCAACCAAAATTCTTCACAATAGGCCATACTCACTGCAATGTATGCGGCCTCCGCGGTGCTCAAAGCCACCGACTTCTGCTTCCTGCTCATCCATGATATCGGAGCAGAACTAAGTGTGAAGTAGCATCTCGATGTGCTCTTATGATCGACCACACTGCTAGCCCAATCGGCATCAGTATATCCTTGGAGTGTCACACTCCCGACAGTGTATCTCAGCCCATGGTTTATCGTGCCTCAAAGATATCTCAATAGATTCTTGGCACCAACCCAATGAATGTGATGAGGCTCAACCATATGTTGACTCAAAGTGTTCACTGCAAAACATACGTCCGGACGGGTGTTCACTACGAGTTGACGAATCAGGGCCCCTACGAGTTGACGATACTCAGTAGGATTTGCTAGCACGGGCCCAGCAGCGCTGCCACTCAACTTCTTAAAGTTGAGCTCCATTGGTGTCGACACGGACTTACAGTCCACCATACCAAATCTTTCCAGAAGCTTCACAATGTATTTTCCTTGAGAAAGGAAAATCTCGCCAGGTCTCTGCCAACCCTCCAGGCCTAGGAAGTAATGCATCAGTCCTAGGTCCTTCATCTCGAACTCAACAGCGAGCTCCCTCTTGCATTGATGAATGAGATGGTCAACACCTATCAGGAAGAGGTCGTCCACATACAACACCAGAATGAGAGGCTTTTCTCTATCAACCTTGAAGTAAAGGTTCAGATTAACATTACTATGAGTGAAGCCCAACTTCATCAGGTAGCTATCTATCATCTCGTACCAAGCTCTGGGTGCTTGCTTCAACCCATAGAGAGCTTTCTTCAATTTGTAGACATGGGTGTCCCGATCTTGGACTTCGAACCCCAGAGGTTGTGTAATATTTCCAATTAGCCTTGCTAATTGGAATATCTCATTTTTGTTTAATTTTGCCGCTTTAGTTGGAAATAATAAATAAAGTGAGAAATAAGAGGGGTCACCTCACTTAAGTCACCTCACTTTATAAAATAAAGTGTTTTCCTAGTTGTTCAACGTTATAACTTAAAGAGGGGGCCTTGGGGGTCCACATGAGTATGATAGGGGAGGCATCAGGCTGACCCAAGGTAAACTGCGCAGGTCAAAGGAGAGTTAAGTTTTGGAGGGAGTTTGGCATTATAAAAGGAGAGGTTCTCACCTCATTTGGATCATTCATGATTTGATAATCTTATTGATAGCTGGACTTTGTCTGCTTCAGCACGCCGGTTGTTTAGTCGGTCTGCAGCACTGTTTAGTGCACGAGTGTCTCCGGTCGGAGATCTCACCCTTAGCCTCGGGGGACTTCGAGTGCCTGCCCTGGTAAGGTTTTACTGGTTTCACCCTTAGCTTCGGGGGACTTCGAGTGCCCGCCCTAGTGAGGTTTGTTCTGAGTACACTTTTCAGTTCCAGCAGTGAAGCAGCAGCAATTACTGAAGTATATCTGAGGAGGAGAAAGCCCTCTTGTGGCTGCGCAGAGGAAGAGGAGGAAGGACGCTGATTCTTGAAGGAGAAGGACGCTGTCTCATCTGGAGAGAGGACGCTGATCCTTGCAGGAGAGGAAGGACGCTGTCCAAGGAGGACGTAGTTCAGGATTGGCAGAGAAAACGCTGTTTTGGGAGGCAGAAGGACGCTGTCTAGCCCTAGAGTGAGGACGCTGTCCATTTCTGAAGGTAAGGGTTGCAGATCTGAAGGCTTATTGTTAGATCCAGCTTTGGGAAGTATAGATCTTGCAGATCTAGTCTTGTATGTTGCAGATCTAGTCTTGTATGTTGCAGATCTGGAGGTTTAAAACGCTGTTTAGGGAGGCAGAAGGACGCTGTCTAGCCCTAGAGTGAGGACGTTGTCCATTTCTGAAGGTAAGGGTTGCAGATCTGAAGGCTTATTGTTAGATCCAGCTTTGGGAAGGATAGATCTTGCAGATCTAGTCTTGTATGTTGCAGATCTAGGCTTGTATGTTGCAGATCTGGGGGTTTAGCACTAGATCCAGCTTGAGGAGTGACAGATCTGAGGAGATATTGATAGATCTAGTCCAGATCTGAAGGGATAACACCAGATCTAGCCCTAGAGGCTGTAGATCTCAGGAGATAGTTCCAGATCTAGCATAGATCTGAAGGTTTGGCAGTAGATCTGGTATTGGAGGACGCAGATCAGGAAGGGAAGGACGCAGATTTGATTGGAGGCTTCAGATCCATCAGGTGGGACGCAGATCTGAGGAGCAAACTATTGTGAGAGGAGCTCAACGGCGTTTTCCAGTATTCTGTAGCAGGTTCATCTGTCTGGAGGGTTGAGGGATTTGTGCTTCACCTGTTTCTGCGCTGTCACTAGCAGAGACAGCGTTTTCCATTTGTGAGGGTTTGCAGCTTGAGATCAGCCCCAGTACCAGCGCAGTTCATCTTCAGTCTTCACAGCAGCTAGGACGCTGTCCTTGTTGCAGCCATTTTTCTTGTATGAGAGGTTCATCACTTGCCTAGGGCAAGGATAGGTGCACTGATTCTGATTTACTCCTCTCTATGTACTTTCTGATTAATAAAATGGCTCAGTTTCTGGTATTACATGTGTCATAATTCAGTGATCTGGTTCAGTATTGTATTTTCTATATCTGTCTGGCATATTTCTGTTCATTACTGGTTATTTCCCCTTTGGGGATATTACAGTGGTATCAGAGCATAATTCTGGCTCAGCCTGTGGTCTATGACATCAGAAAAGAGATCATACAGAGCAATAGCAGTTGCAATACCAGAAACGCAGTTGGGAAAAGGGCCAAAATAAAAAGGTCAAATTTTGAAGTTTGGAATTAGGAAAAACGTTTTATGGGTTTTTCTGGGTTTTGGACAAGGATCACCTTCCCAAATTCCTGGAACTTTCTGAATAGTTTTCAGTGGGTAAATCGGAGGTCGAAGTTAAGCCATGATATAGTTTCATGGCCGTGCGGTTACGAGCCTGTGAACATATAGCGAAAGAGGCGGTAAAGCCGAGGTGATGTGGATAAGAGGAGATTTAGGGAGACAGATCAGCGGAATCCAATGGAGGCCATGTTTGCGAAGTTGACTGAGAAGTTGACTGAGAAGATGGATGCAAAGATGGATGCATTCATGCGGGAGGTAACCAAGAAGGTTGCAGAGGGGAAGCAGAAAGAACCCCCTAGGGTCTTTCAGGTGGGGGAAGGATCGGGAGCGTCTAGTTACATACCGGATGCTATTCCCATTGTGACAGCGCAGAAGGTCGATTCCATGGACACGCGACCTACCATGCCTACTTTCCTGGTAGAGGAAGAGGAGCGAACGGAACCAGGAGAGGTGAATCTAGCTCAACATGCGACTCTGTTTGCGGATTGGCGGAGCATGGGACAAGAATTCATGGATGCTCTCCCTTTCAATCAATATATCCAGTTCAGATGTGGCGGCAAGACTTATGAGCAGGAGCGACACAAGGGACGTGGCTCCCACCGTGATAGTCACCGTGCAGCAAGCAGATTCCATTTACCGACATTTGACAGGTCATCCAGGCGCTCAGGAAGAGCTTGGGTGGACAAGTTGGATACCTCTTTCCAGCTTGACCGAGTATCGGAGAGGAAAACCATTAAAATGGTTACCTCGCACTTGGAGGATGAGGACACACAGGACTGCAGGGAGTTCGAGGATACACCTAGTGTGACACAGGACTTCCCATCATTAGAGCCCTCCTTGACCGTGCCGGTTGATATCGTAGTGGAGGAGATAGAGCCTACCCCGGTAGAGCCATCCAGTGAGGTGATGACTGGAGCCGTGTCCGAGTCTTCGGATGGTAGCAGCACACAACAGATGGGTGAGGTGTCAGGTGATGTATCCACCCTCGATGAGGTAACGGCAGGTACGAAGATATTGGATGATGGTCGCAGACAGCAGTATCATCGGCTTCGGACGGACTTTCGAGTTTTGAGGGAGAAGGCCGCGTTGGTACGGGAGACCATTTTGTTGCAGGACCAGGAGCTGGAGGGTATGAGAGCGACTTGTGCCAAGTCGGCGGCCAAGTTGGTCCACATTGGGGAACAGCTGGATTCCCTGATGGTACAACCAGAGGGCACATTGGAGCGTCAGATCATTCCCCTTCAGGTATGCATGGATGGGACTGGCAGTGTTGTTGAGTCATCTCTTTCCGTTGGAGAGAGAGAGGCAGAGCCACCTAGTCAGATCTCATATGTTGACTTGGATAGCGGTATGAGACGATCAGAGTTGTACAGGGTACAGCATCCATATGTTGAGATTGGATGGAGAGAGATTCTGAGTTGGTGCTCGGTGGAGCGGGCTATGGAACACAATGATTTGGTTCCCTTCTCACAAGAGCAGATAGAAGATGGAGGACATCTTCGGATGGATAACATCTCTCATGCTTGTCTTGGACATCCCTTGAGCCATACACATCATGATGGGAGGTTTTTGCCTACCACCTATTTGATTCTTGATAGGGTCTCAGTGATTCTTGAGAAGTTTATAATTCAGATTCCCACAAGGTGCAAAATCAGAAATTTGAGTTGGGAGGATGGTAGCCCTCATGGGAGGAGTACCAGGATGAGGAGAAGGAGGCATCCACAAGTGATCGAGTGGATGGGGATGATGAGCAAGAAGCTAGGAGGCTGCTTGCAGATCGGTGATACCAAGCAGCAGGAGGCTTGGCTGCGCTGGTTACTCTTGAAAGAGTTTGGCCATCACTTGGCAAACACTCTTCCTAAGAGTAGGAGGATGGGGAAAAGATGGATGGATACTTGCATCATTGAGCAGCATAGAGTATGGATGCATGGTGTTGATGTGTTACTCATATCATTCATTGTGTCTTCATCACATGAGTGGTTTGATGGAGGTATGGAAAGGCAACACAATATCTTGTTGCCTGGTTTGTTCTTGGGAGAGCAAGGGCAGATTTGCTCTCACACTTTGTATGACGTTGCAGGAGGAGGGGATGGCACTATCTCCATGGTCTTTGATGGGGAAGCACTTCCCTCTTGGGAGGTATTCCATATTTATTGCAGCATTATTAGAGGAATCTTTGACAAGGAGCATGTCAAAGAACAGAGTCTTGTACTGACAGGAACTCATTTGCATGAGCCCACAGCGTTGTCACCTTGGAGCAGAACATTATGGATGAAGTGTGCGCATCAGAGATATGGTGGATCTATAACCCATAGGTCTCAGGATCACTTCATACTTATTGCACTTACAAGAAGTAATGATGATAGAGACATCTATGGCACATCCTTCTTGACTTGGGTTTCCAAGCATAAGGAGGATTATCTTCTTGCAGCACATGGTTCAGTCTTCTTCATAGCAGGTCGACACTTTATGGAGGACTCATTCATGGACCCATGTACCATCTTACTGCCGGCATATGGTGAGGGATTTGTTTATACATTCATTGATTGGCACCCTCTTACCATTCTTATGCAATGCATTGCTTCACAAGAGGGCAAGCTTGTCATATTGCTCCATGAGTTGTATTGGGCCAATCTACATGATGGAGGTAGCCATCTCTTTTGTGGCCTTGGGCAAATGTTTTATCATCACATGTATGTTCATTTGCGGCACTATACCAGGTATCATATGAAGACATGCATGGGTAACATAAGCATTTTGCCTTGTACTCTTATCAAGCAGCAACTTGTAAAACTGCGCTGTACTTGCTTGGGAAGCTATTGGTACCTCCTTGCACCACAGGAGACCTTCGGCATTTCCTTCATTTTGCTGCTGATCATGTCTTCATTTGCTGATATATATCAGATTTGTATGGGAGGCTTGATTATGAGGGAGACACATGAGCTGGATGTGTCCGTGAGTGGGAATAATTCTCACAACTTCTGCACTACATGTTCTAATGGGAGCATGGGAGGAGGCATGGCCACCACTACTTTATATGCGTTCTCTTTTGATGTGGGCCACGAGATCGATATTCATCCATTGTACAGCCATGGGCAAGTGTTTGGACCTATGTTGCTGTCATATTCCGCCATTTGCTATCCATTAGTAGATGTGTTGGATCTTGTACATTGCTTGCCATGTGATTTTCTGAGGGTGCCGTGGATGAGACTGCACTATGGATTGTTTTGGGCCAGCTTGTTCTTCATTGATGGAGGAGCCTTCTATGGAGGATTGTTCTTCACTTTGCCATTGAAGGGCAATGATTTTGCAGCCCAAGATCAGACTTTCAGCCCACCTTCATTACCAGAGCTTGAGGTGGAAGGAGATTTTCAGGAGGTGCCTTGTCAGGAGGTGGCTCATTTGGTTTGGATGATTGCTTGGGGATGGAGGATCCACATGAGAGAGATGTTCCTCACTTCATGCCTTGATTGGAGAGAGGTGACGAGTTGGTTCACAGTTGATGGGCCAGCTTACACAGTCATAGATGCAGAGCAGCAGCGGTCATGGTCTCTAGTCATAGCCAGAGGCAGTGAGCAGTTCGAGTCACGGGACTTGCGCGATTATTGGCCACAGTGGCGATGGGATCCGGGAGGACTATTGATTGGCTGGTACCATGAGAGGCCAGTTTGGGATCCTGGCATTGAGATATCCCTTCATATCAGGGTGATGCAGGAGACAGAGAGGTTTCAGTGGGACCCAGGCACATTTTGCAGTATCGGCAGGGAGCATCAGCTAGAGAGTAGGCTTGTTCCGGCGTTGCTTGAGAACGAGACATTTTTGCCGGATGAGGATGCCACGGGGGAGAGTGAGCAGACTTTACAGCATCCATCACTTCAGTTGCTTGAGGACAAGCAACGTTTTGCCGGGGGAGACTGTAATATTCCCAATTAGCCTTGCTAATTGGAATATTTCATTTTTGTTTAATTTTGCCGCTTTAGTTGGAAATCATAAATAAAGTGAGAAATAAGAGGGGTCACCTCACTTTAGTCACCTCACTTTATAAAATAAAGTGTTTTCCTAGTTGATCAACGTTATAACTTAAAGAGGGGGCCTTGGGGGTCCACATGAGTATGATAGGGGAGGCATCAGGCTGACCCAAGGTAAACTGCGCAGGTCAAAGGAGAGTTAAGTTTTTGGAGGGAGTTTGGCATTATAAAAGGAGAGGTTCTCACCTCATTTGGATCATCCATGATTTGATATTATTATTGATAGCTGGACTTCTGTCTGCTTCAGCACGCCGGTTGTTTAGTCGGTCTGCAGCACTGTTTAGTGCACGAAATTAATGGGTCGGAGATCTCACCCTGTACGGGGGACAGTGCACCCGCCCTGGTAAGGTTTTTCGGATTTCACCCTTAGCCCGGGGGGGCTTGAGTTGCCGCCCTAGTAGGTTTATTTTCAGTACCCTTCGGTTGATGGCAGCGACGGCCAGTTTGAAGCTGTCATCGAGGAGGAGAAAGCCCTCTTGTGGGTGCTGTGAGCAAGAGAAGGAGGACGATTCTTGAAGGAGAAGGGCGACTGTCTCATACAGAGAAGTGGCAGTCCTTTCGGGGAGAGGAAGGACGGCGTCAGAGTGATTACAGTTTGTGACAGCATTTAGGGAGCGAAGAATGGCCATCTCTAGCCTAGAGTGAGACAGCCCATCATTTAAGAAGGTAAGGGTTGCGAGATGCGAAGGCTTATTGTTAGATCCAGCTTTGGGAAGGATAGATCTTGCAGATCTAGTCTTGTATGTTGCAGATCTAGTCTTGTATGTTGCAGATCTGGGGGTTTAGCACTAGATCCAGCTTGAGGAGTGACAGATCTGAGGAGATATTGACAGATCTAGTCCAGATCTGAAGGGATAACACCAGATCTAGCCCTAGAGGCTGTAGATCTGAGGAGATAGTTCCAGATCTAGCATAGATCTGAGGGTTTGGCAGCAGATCTGGTATTGGAGGACGCAGATCAGGAAAGGAAGGACGCAGATTTGATTGGAGGTTTCAGATCCATCAGGTGGGACGCAGATCTGAGGAGCAGACTATTGAAGACTCATGACGTTTTCGATGATACGTATTTGGTTCATCTGTCTGGAGGGTTGAGGGATTTGTGCTTCACCTGTTTCTGCGCTGTCACTAGCAGAGACAGCGTTTTCCATTTGTGAGGGTTTGCAGCTTGAGATCAGCCCCAGTACCAGCGCAGTTCATCTTCAGTCTTCAAAGCAGCTAGGACGCTGTCCTTGTTGCAGCCATTTTCTTGTATGGGAGGGTCATCACTTGCCTAGGGCAAGGATAGGTGCACTGATTCTGATTTACTCCTCTCTATGTACTTTCTGATTAATAAAATGGCTCGGTTTCTGGTATTACATGTGTCATGATTCAGTGATCTGGTTCAGTATTGTATTTTCTATATCTGTCTGGCATATTTCTGTTCATTACTGGTTATTTCCCTTTGGGGATATTACAGTTACTCCACATACACCTCTTCCTTTATCGCACCATGCAGAAACGCGGTATTCACATCCATTTGATGAAGACTCCATCCTTGCATAGCAGCAAGGGCTATGATAGATCGGATGGTGGTATATCGGGCCACAGGTGCAAATATATCATCATAGTCTACGCCTTCCTTTTGAGAGAAGCCACGGGCAACGAATCTTGCCTTGAACTTTTTAGCACTTCCATCAGATCCATGCTTGATCTTGTAGAGCCATTTCGAGGTGACAACTGCTTTGTCCTCTGGCCTTGGAACCACATCCCAGACATCATTCTTCATTATGGAATCATACTCTTCGTGCATAGCATCCTTCCAGACATGATGCTTTATGGCTTCCTCAAAATATCCAGGCTTAGATTGTACAATAATGCTCATGGCTGCTAGATACCCTTGGTATCCATTCGGCTTCTTGCTTTCACAAAATGTCCCCCTTGGGGACATATATCCCTCGACATCCTCGAGAATGTCCCTGAGCCATGATGGTCTCTTCCTCATCGAAGGAGGTGGATCAATCGGGTCCATCGGTATCGGGAATCGTCTCATCTTTCGATTCTTCTTGATTTCCAGGCCTCGCCTCATGATCTTCCTCAGATCTTGGAAGATTGACTACTTTGCTCAAGGAAGCATCTTCGTCAAAGGTGACATTGTGGCATATCTCCACTTCCCTTTGACCAGGCACATAGACTCTATAGGCCCTCAAAGTTTCGCTGTAGCCCACAAATATTCCCTTCTTTCCAGAAGCATCCAGCTTGCTCCTCTTCTCTTTCGGCACATGAAAATAAACAGGACATCCAAAAACTCTAAAATGTGAGACGTTAGGTTTCTTACCAGAGAAAACCTCTTCGGGAGTTTTGGAGTCCAAAGGGGAATGCGGGCATCGGTTTTGTATGTACACAACAGTATTCACAGCTTCTCCCCACAGAAACTTCGGTAGACCTTGGTCACATAGCATGGCATGGGCATCTTCCACAATGGTCCTGTTCTTTCATTTAGCAATCTCATCCTGCTCAGGAGTATTGACAGTTGTGGTCTCCCTCTAATCCCAGCTTCTCTGCAAAAGTTCTTGAACTCGTTCGTCTCATATTCAGTGCCATTATCGGTCCTCAATATCTTGATCTTCTTCCCTGTCAGATTTTCTACCAAGGCTTTGAAGGTACGAAACCACATGAAAGCCTCATCCTTCTTCTTCAAGAAGTATATCCAGGTTTTACGAGAGAAGTCATCTATGAACGTCATGTAATAAGAACATCCTCCCAAGGATGTCACGGGCAACATACAAGACAGATCAGAATGTATTAATTGCAAGACATCAGATGTCTTTGTGACGCTTGAAGGGAAAGGTCCCCTTGTATGCTTTCCTTCAACACAACCTTGATATACACCTTCATGATTATTTGCGAACTTCGGCATCCCTGTCACCACCTTCCTTGCTTTGGGAAGGGCCTTGTAGTGAATGTGTCCAAATCTCCGGTGCCATAGTTCCGTCTATCGGATAGTATCACACGACATCGCTCCTAGTGGACTTTCTCCAACCTGGTAGAGTGTATCAACTCTAAACCCAATTGTGATAGCTTCCTTGAAACTCTTCTTCCAAATACACACCTTCCCATCAATGAATGCCACATTGAAACCTTTGTCTTCCATGGCTGAAATAGACACAAGGTTCTTCTTCAAATCAGGTACATAGAGTACATCCTGCAAGCGGAGGACTTGACCTTGAGACAAGTGGAGGGTCACAGTCCCTGTCCCTTTCACGGGATATGTGGCATTATCTCCAAGGATAATTTTCAAATTAGTATCCTTCTCAACCATATCAGAAAGTGCTTCCTTGAACCCAGTGATGTGCCTTGAGGCACCACTATCTATCAACCAGACATCCATTGTAATGTTCTCATTATTGGTATCACTGCGTGACGGGGGCTAGGAGGAACTTCCCGAGTTAGGACGGACATGTCACATGTCTGAGATTGGTGCTATCAGTGTTTCAAGGGCTTTTTGGGGAGGAGTTTTGAGAGTTTTCGGAGTTTTCATGGTGTTGGGAGGCATTAAGTATTAAAACGATATACTCTACTCAAGAAACGGTTGGCTTTAGAATTCCGTGCATTAGATAACTTTGGAATGATAGTTATTTATGGGCCTTTCGGTGATTATGCTCAAGGTGGCATTTCGGGAGGAATACACGATGGAACACCTTAGTGTAATGGCTCATCGGAATCGGGACGAGGAGACCTACACGATGGGACAGTTAGACAGAGATTTCAGTGACCGGAGGAGGCGTGGTAGCCGATATACCCTTTTCTGCATTAAAAAGGAATATTTTATAATATTTTAATAAAAGGGAAAAAGTGCTCCATAAATAAAATAATAATAAAATAATGCTCTAGAAGGCTCCAAGGGATCTATAAAAGAAAGGGAGGAGGCCATTGGGAGACACCTTTGGAGTAGATCATTTTGCTTGTGTATGAGAGGTTTGAGGACGTGGTTCTCTACTTCAGCCGTAGCCCTAGGACGGAAACGCTCGGGTGATTTGTGAGTGTTGGACGAAAACCCAACTCTCTTGAGGAGACTTCACTTAGGAGTTTCACAGAGCTTCAGAGTTTGGTGTGAGGATCATTCAGATCTTCAACTTGGGCTTCATCATTTTCAGTGGGTTCAGTGTCAGCTGTTGCCGGAGGGAGAGTGCAGCAGTTCAGTTTGTGGCCAGCACCGTTCAGCAGCTTATCTTGGTGGCCAGTTTTCTATCTCAGCGTTTTCTGGGTCAGATCTATATGTCAACCCCTTCTTATTATCTATAATAAAAGCTGAGATTTTCCTTCTGTTCTATATGGTATTGGATTGCAGTGTTTCCTGTCTCTTATTTTACATGGCAATCCTCTGTTGAGTAAATGTTTATTTTACGGCAAATTGTGGTATTCAGTATTTTTCTGCATTTTTAGTTAAAATATCCCATCCGGGATATTACAGTGGTATCAAAGCTGGTGATCTTGCCAGCCTGAGGGTTCAATATAGATTAATTTTGAGTTAAGATTGAGGGTTTCGAAGATTCTCCAATACCAAGATTGTTATTGCTGGTGGTTCTCTGTATCGGAGAAAATATTTTTCCAGAAGTGTGATTGGAGATGTTGTGCCAATAGAACAACTGTGGAATGTTAATATAAGGCCGATCCACATAATTAAAGGGCCAGTTTTGAGTTGTGATGTATTGAAGAAGGAATTCGGCTTGGATGCACATCGAAACGATTTTATGATCGAGGCTGAGCCAAAATTAAGGTGGGAGACCATTACAATTGTTTGAGGAGAAGTCGGTTAATTCCCGGTAGTGTGGGGCCACTTGAAACCCATCCGCGTCAGCAGTAATCGAAGCAGTTGGAAGATAGGGATCTTATCTCTGCGTAAGGGACCGATTTTTGAATTCCATGCGGGGCCAATATTCCAGTTACGCGGGTTTGTGCTGCCGCAAAACCAATTCGTGAAACCGTGAGCCAGGATCATCCCCTAGCGATAGGGAACCGACTGCTGAAGTTATATTCTGAAGCTGTCAATTAGCAGTCGAGATTCTAGCCGGTTGATCGCTGTGCAAAGGGCTCGATTCACCTGCCAAGTTTGCCACGAACATAGTAATACATTTCTTGCCCAGGGGACTGATAGCGGTCGAATTTTGAATATTATCTCAAAGATTATCTTCAGAGGCAAGACGAATTCATAAGGAGATTCGGGAAGCCGAATGGTTCAATGTGGAGTCAAAAATAAAAATAAAGGGAATAAATTTTTTTTTTGCACAGTCGTCTTCTAGTCAAATCGCCACATAAGAATGTCAGAATTTTGAGTGATTGAGGAACTCAGCCTTCTCGGTTGAAATTGTATTTCTGTTCTCAATGGACCGAAGGATTAGATTCCAGAAGATGAATTAGAATGCAGGTGTCGCGTATTGGCCAAGGTGGGGCCAGCCGCCAAATCATACTTGACAAACGTTGTCGAACGCTATTGAAGACCAATTTTCATTTGATTTGTTGGGGAATCAACTGTGGCGTACTCCAATTACATCTGCGTCTACCTACGTCGAATTCGAGTAGGAAACTATTTATTTGGAGCCGCAGCAGTGGTTATTGAAGCAACTGGGCAGAGGACGCGCCTCGAGGACTGAATTGTTGATTGTATTCGGGCATAGGTGGCCGCATACGTTAAAGGCGTCAATTTCCTTGTCTTGGTGTGCCAAAGGTTCCGCGTTTAATTTCTGAAGGTGTTTCCTTTGGATTGGCGAGTTCTGCCTCAAGGAAAACAAATTTTTGCAGTGGCTGAACAGCATTCTGGGCGTAGAACAAATTCTGGGCACTTCACTGGGCGAGGAACGATTATCTTGCACTAGTTGAGTCAACACATCGATGCCGGGTTCTCTTTCTCGTTTTATTTTATTTTCTCAAAGTTCTTTGGTAGTTTCCTGTTGTTTTATGATTCATCTCAAATTCGTGCCACAAGTTTCGGACGTTGCCTTTGTAGTGTTGTTTCCATTTTCACACATTGTCATCAGTCAAGGTGTTGTTTGAGCTGACAACATTGTGTATGTGTTAGTGAGGTCTGAATTTTGCAATCCATTGTATGGTTGTGTGTCCAAAGTTTGGTTTGTATTACTCAAGAGTTTAATGAGCAATGTAGCAATGATTAGTGTGATACCAAGTACTATGAGTGAATCTATTCAGAAGTGTTAACATAAGCACATTATATGTGTTGTGAAAGCCAACTGGGTGTGAGTCATCAGTTCCATTTGTGCATGGCAGAAGGGAAATTTGCACTACGGTTGTAGTTGAAATCTTGTATTTGACACCGACAAACACGTGTCACCTACGTGATATATGTTGTCTTTGTTTGACAAAAACCGCACCTACGTATAAGTACGATGTAATAACGACAAATTAAATGGCAACAACCTGACTGAAGGCATCCATTAAACTCAGAAAAACCAGTGGCCATTTTCCTAGTGATTCTGAACAAACTTGTAGTGATTCTGATTGAAAGTGCATGGTTGAGCTACTCTGTCCTATTGTGATCAGAGAAATGAAGCAGTCTTGAGAATAATTGTCAGAAAAATAGTGCCCTCATTATCACAAACAATCTTGTATTCATTGGTTGAACCATGGAAGAATTCCTAAACAGATTGATGAAAATAAAAATAGAAGTTGGTTTCTTAAACCACCATGCATCAGAAGACCAGAAAACAAAACCAAACAGCAGACCCTTTTCAAGAGGAATTAATGCCATCCTTCAAAAATGACAGCTAAAAGATTTGCAGGGAACATTGGAGATTGGTCACAAAATTTCTGCACTAGGGACAAATCTGAAACACATGAAGATGTCATGGAGAGTTTTGTCCAAACTAGAAGAATTTAATGAATGCATGTCTACAATAGACCAAGCAGAAGGGAAGAAACTGATTTGGGCTCTAAAACCAACTATGCTTGCTCTTATACAGCCCAAATTTTTGGAGGAACCTTGTGAGGGGGTCACACTTCCAGTTGCAGCTTGTCTCTGTAACATCAAGAAGTTAACCGCACCTATAGCTCCATATGATGATGATATTATGGGGAGGATTATGAGGCTGATTGTAGAGACTTTTCAGGATTTGGACAACAGCACAGGCTCTACCTTCGGGAAGAAGCTTGAGATTTTATGGGGTATGGCCACATTCAAGACTTATGTCATCATGTTTGACCTTGAGTGTGATGACTTGATCCTGCAGATGTTCCAATGCTTCTTCAGCATTAGGAGACATCATCCTGATACTGTCATAGCACACATGCAGTCCATCTTGTCATCATGTATGAGAGACCACGAGACCATTGGCCGAGAGTTGCAGACCCGGTTGTTGAGCATTTGGAGGAGAAAGCAGTTGGTATCACCCGCTACTTATGAACTAGCCCAAGGGCTAGTTGAGCAGAACATTGAGTTTCTCAGGAGACAGTTGACCAGGGAGGAGCGGCTCCAGTTTGGTGGGTCAGGCAGCAGAAATGAGCTGAGAAGGAAGGGACTTTGCTTCATTTGCAAAGAACCTTGGGGCCTGATCACTCATGTTTGAGAGATGCAGATGTGGTGGCAGAGGTAGAGCAGGGAGATGTTCCTTTTGTATGCCAAGATGAGGACTCTTCTTCAGATGAGTCCATCGGATCATATGAGGATGCTTCTAGGAAGCAAGAGTAGCCATGCAGAGAGGATGACAGTAGACCGGAGTTGTGTTCCAATGTGCAGGGTGAGCAGTCACAGGACTCTATGAGAGATACTCTGGGTGATGAGTCACTTGTGACGATTTAGCCAGAGCAGCATATGATGGAGCCTGAGTCAGCAGAGGAGG
Organism: Pinus albicaulis; assembly: GCA_034641835.2. Taxonomy (NCBI): domain Eukaryota; kingdom Viridiplantae; phylum Streptophyta; class Pinopsida; order Pinales; family Pinaceae; genus Pinus; species Pinus albicaulis. The sequence continues at coordinate 1,410,773,911 of CM076574.1, forward strand.
ATATTATGGACATCAGGCATGACATTTCCTTGGGCGAGGTCTAGATGGGCGCCCACATTGAGTCCATGATGGATATGCGGCTAACCTTGGGGTCAGCCACTGAGGAGGAGCAGTCAGATGCACAGACACCGAGTACAGTGACAGAAGTTGTAGATCCATATCCTCTAGAGATGTTAGAGGTCGATGGGATAGTTCTGCAGGGAGCTAGGGAACAACAGGAGTTTACATTCCCGATGAGAGGGATGAGTTGTTGGAGATGGTGGAGCATCCATCTTTGGGCCAACACATTGATGAGGTACAGATAGATGTACATACAGTCGGCCGAGCTGCAGTACTTTCGGTGAGTAGTACTCTCCAAGAATACATCGATGGGGCTTGCAGCATGTCTTGCCCACTTTGGCCCACTATAGAGAGGGGGGCTTCCTTCTACAAGCAGCTTCCATTGTCAGACAAGGCAGACTAGTGGGAGTTGATTACAGGCTGGCGGCAACACTTTGGGCATGTTCCATGTGCAGTTGTTGCTACATTGGATTCTTCTTCCAGGATGGACTGGCGGGAGATCATGAGTTGGTACCCTCTTGATGGTACGGTATTCTTCGCAGGGAGCATAGCAGAGCAAGGGCCCTTAGACATAGTAGATGTTACAGATTTCAGTTGGCAGGAGGGCACCGGTTGTCATTACTTAAGAACTCCTTCCCGATTTCAGGAGAGCTGGATTAGCATGGGATCGAGTCAGGACTTGGATTGGACAGAGGTGATGAGTTGGTATGCAGTTGGTGGGGCAGCATATGCAGTTACAGGTACAACACAGCAGGAGCCCGGGAGCATTGATGCTTGTTGGTGGTCTTCACCTCTGAGAGCATCAGCTATAGCCAGAGACAGTGTGCAGCCTGAGCCGTGGGACTTGGGCGATGATTGGCCATGGTGGCATTGGGATCCGGGAGGATTGTTTGTTGACTGGGACAGAGAGAGATCAGTTTGGGATCTCGGCATTGAGGGATCTGTTCCGAGAGGTTTGACACAGGTGCATAGCAGCACCCAGAGGTTGGTATGGGATCCAGGCATTGGGTCTGAGATGCAGCGGGCCAACAGAGTGGCCCACATATTTCGATTGCTTGAGGGCAAGCAATCTTGGGGCGAGAGGTCTGTAATGTTCCCATTTTTGGTATCACCGTGACAGGGCTAGGAGGGACTTCCAGAGTTAGGAGCAGACAGGTCACATGTATAGATTGGTGCTATCAGTGGGCTCAGGAGCTTTTCGGAGGAGTTTTGAGGAGTTTTCATGGTGTTCGGAGGCATTCGCTTGATATACTCCACCATCCGAGCAGTTTGGCTTTCGTTCCGATAACTTTCGGAATTTTGAGTTATTTATGGGCTTAACTCAGCTGATTATGCTCAAGGTGGCATTCCGGGAGGAATACACGATGGAACACCTTAGTGTAATAGCTCATCGGAACCGGGACGAGGAGACCTACACGATGGGACAGTTAGACAGAGATTTCAGTGACCGGAGGAGGCGTGGTAGCCAATATACCCTTTTCTGCATTAAAAGGGAATATTTTATAATATTTTAATAAAGGGGAAAAGTGCTCCATAAATAAAATAATAATAAAATAATGCTCTAGAAGGCTCCAAGGGATCTATAAAAGGAAGGGAGGAGGCCATTGGGAGACATCTTTGGAGTAGATCATTTGCTTGTGTATGAGAGGTTTGAGGACGTGGTTCTCTACTTTAGCCGTAGCCCCAGGACGGAAACCCTCGGGTGATTTGTGAGTGTTGGACGAAAACCCAACTCTCTTGAGGAGACTTCACCTAGGAGTTTCACAGAGCTTCAGAGTTTGGTGTGAGGATCATTCAGATCTTCAACTTGGGCTTCATCAGTTTCAGTGGGTTGGTGTCGGTACATTGCTTGGGAGAAGTGCGTGGATTCGATTTGTGGCAGCGCCGTTCGGCTTATCTTGGTGGCGATTTCCTATCTCGGCTCTTTAGGTCGAGATCTAGGGGGATATGTAAACCCCTTTATATTATCTATAATAAAAGGCGAATTCTCCTTCGTTATATGGTATTGGATTGCGGTGTTTCTTGTCTTTTAATTTTACATGGCAATCTTAAATTTGAATGAATAACTATTTTACGTCATATTGTGGGTATTCAATATTTTTCTGCATTTTAGTTAAAATATCCCATCAGGGATATTACATCCATAGTGTTGGGTGGAGATGCAGCAGAGAGGGCAGATACAAGAATGAATTCATTTCTTTTATCAACAACATTTGATTCCTCATACCTGGAATTTCTCGACCTTTTGAAAGGTTGACCATTTTCGCCGGAGGGAGCCTTCCTTTTTCCCTTGAACCTGTTGTTCCTTTGATTTCCATTCCTCCGGTTGTTGTTATTGTCATCATCATCGCGAGAATCCTTCTTGAAATGGCATCCTCTAGCATAGTGACCTGGCTTGGGCCCTTGCTCTTCCTTTGTTCCTTGGAGCACCAAAGTTCTTCTTTCTAGAATGAGCAGCGAATGCAACATTTCCTTCATTTTCATATTCCTTCATCCTTGTCTCTTCTTGTACGCATCTCGATAGTACTTTGTCAAAGTCAGGTATCACATTGTTATTGAGAATGGTAGTGTTGAACACATGCCATTTGGATGAGAGACCTCCAACTGCGATGAGAACCATCTCTCGATCAGCTTTAGAAAATATGATTGAACAGACTCATCCCTACCTTTCTTCAAATTCTTCAATTGATTCTTGAAGAATAGGAGTTGATTCGCATTGTTGGCCTTGAACATGTTGACCAACTTATCATACATCTCCTTGGATGTGCCTAGCTCAGAGATGTAGGCAACCAGACTCTTATGAATAGAGTCCCTTATCATTAGCTTCGCTTTGATTTCTCCCTTCTTATACTTAGTTTTGGCAGCAGCAGTTGCAGTGGATGGAGGCTCTTGAACTTTACCCTGCACATAGTCCATGACATCTTGGTCTTCCAACATAAGATCCAATGTCATCTTCCAGGCATGGAAGTCATCCTTCCTAGTCAATTTGTCATCAGCCTTGAAGCCTTGAAGCATGATGCTTCAACTAGCAAAGACTCAATATGGTTAGTCAACTAGAAATGTCACACAACCCTCTAGGACAGCCAAAACGGTCAACCCAAAAGTCAACCAAAAATCAATGCTGTCAGTCAACGGTCAATGTAAACAGCAGCAAGAGCTAGGTCAATGCAGGCAAGTCAAAGTCAACGTCTAGCCTCGAGAATAGTGCCAAAAAATGCGGATTTGGAAAATCAAAATTCTGGGAGAGTTTCAGGTCCGTTTCACCTTGCGTTGACCAAAGTCAACGCTAGTCAACGCTGCTGCAGAAACCCTAGGCCGAAAACAAAAATGTGTTGTTGCTGAAATTTTCCCGCGTGTGGAGAGAAGAGCCTCCAAGGTCATCGAACTAATCAGATGAGGAGAGAGAAATATGTGAGGATGAGATGGGTGAAAATGTCCTCCGACGTTGACCAATATATATCCATCAATGAGGGTGTGTGTGACACAATTGCTGGGGCACAAAACCTTAAGGCCGACCTGCACATATTTTGAATAAAGTCATCGGATTAAGATGATCTTTAGATCGATCTTGCACCTCTCCGAAAGAGGAGTCCAATAAAAATATTGGCATGTTCATCTGAGCATCACAACATGGATTTGGTCCTAGTTGTCCAAAATTAACAATCTCTAACCCCACTCCCCTTTATTTCATGTCAGTAGGTAGTTTTACTTTTCACATTTATATGATGTCATTTTATATTATTAGAGTAGAATTTTCTATTCCAACGACATTTCTGTATATGCATATGATTTCGATGTTGAATGTATATCTTCTATTTCCTTGGATGCAGGATTATGAGATTCTCATGTTACTTCTTGGAGCAACGTGTCCCCATATGGAGCCAGATGTTGCACTCAAATTGTCAAAGTTCCACGGAAGCAAAAGTACCAATATTTTTTCAACAGATCGGATCACACGCCAGCCGTATATGTGTCATGGTTTCCCATTTTGCAAGTTATATGATGTAAATGATCCTAGTATGACTGTGAGTCTATGTAACAACCTAGGTAAGTCTAGGATTTTGGTGACAAATTTCATCCTAGGAGGGTTTTTAAACTCGCTGATTACCTGTGTTTCTAAACATGGTTAATTAGAAGAGTTTTTTTCCCATCCAGCTTAAACCCCTAAAGCTAGAGTGAAATTTATTGCTAATGTCTTAGATGAGTCCTACTGTTTTAATCGAGTCTATTGTAAAAGTGGTTTGAGAATAATTTAAGCTAGTTGGCTTAATTATTCTATACAAATCTCTTGGTCTACTAGATCATAATGTGTCATAGATAGGTTATGTGTTTGAGGGTTTAAGCCTAATGTGTAACAGATAGGTTATGTGTCTGAGGGTTTAAGCCTAATGTGTATTCCCTCTTTGAATAAAAAAACATAAAATCTTATGTAAATGAGGGTTGGAAAAATAATTAAATCCCTTGATGTGTAAATTAATTAATTTTTCTAGCAAAATAAAATAAAATGCAAAGTTAGAAAATTAATTAATTAGAGTCAAGTTAATTTGTCTTAAGAAAACTAAATCTCAAAGTGGAAAAATTCGTGGGTCTTGAAATAATCAATTTTTAAAGGTCCTCCATTAAGGGAATATTGTATATTTCAAGAAAAATTGGACCCTTGGGCCTTGGTGGTTAAGTCAAAATCAACATTTTGAGGGAATTTTCTCAAAATAATTAATTTTGAGCTAAATAATGTAGAGTTAAATGATAAATTCGAAATTTCTTCAAAAATAAAGAAATCAAGGGCCAAGATTAAAAGATCTTGTAGTGTTTATCAACGACCAAGATTATTTTGACAAGGATCAAAGAAACTAGTCGTTATTTTTCCACTTGGAGGATTTATCTATAAATTAGAGTCATTTGAGTCTCTAGTCATCTTGAACTCTGGCTACAATTGTTGCTGAACCATTTTGTAAATTATTGTTTTGCTGGTAATTATTTTTTCTACCATAATAAAAGACTTTGGTGTGCAACTCGAGGTGTTATTGTTCGTTGATCTGTGGTATGTATTGACTACGGGCTTCCTATGTTGTGCTTTATGATTATTATTTTGAGATAATACGTAATGTGTGCAGGTACTCATTCCTTGGTCTCTAAGTTCACAGACTGTGGACAAGGATCATCTTGCTTGGATTCCTATTTTTATATGGTGGATTAAATCTTCACTAGGGCTATAGTGAGCAATAATTTTTCTGAAGCATTTTAGCCATTCTTTCAAGGAAACAATATTATAAAAATTATTTTCTCAAAATCTATTTCAAAACCTGTGTATATTTTGTAATTTAAAATTTTTAAATTATTGTCCTATCTTGGGTTGGGATTTTAGATTCATTTTGTATATATTGGGGTTTGGGTGTTGTAAATTTTATTTTTGCATGTTAGATCAAAAAGTTAAGTGTAAGAAGAGTTAGATCTAGGCCCTTGAGTGTAAGATCTAGTCTCTTGGGATGTTTTGCATGGTTTCCAGGAAAGAATTTTTAGAAAATCAAAGAGTTGAAGCACAAGGCGATTTCCGAATAGGGGTTTCAAATTTTTAGGGCTCTTATCAACGGTTTCTCCCTCCTAAGCCTCAACGTCCAAGCTTCTATCCCTCCCAGGGCTCGTCGTGACCCTTAGGGGTTGCGACCTCCCTTCTTGGCCCTAGCCGCAGGCCTAGAAGGCCTTGCGACCACCTCTTCCTCCTCCGCTCTCTCTCCTCGACCCTCTCCCTCCTCTCGGCCGTCCTCTCTCGACCTTCCTTCTCCTCCCTTCTCCCTCCTTTTTCCCTAGTTGCAACCCTCTAAGGGCTTGCGGCTCCCTCTCTTCAGCCTTTAGGCCTTGTTTTAGGCCTCCATACCCTGTTTTTCCCAAACGCTAGCCTCATGAGGCATAATATTGGCCCTTTGAGGCCATAACTTTCATCCTTTGGCCCCGATCTATCATCCTAGCCCTTTTATCCCCGGGAATTCAATCCTCGTAGCCTTCATCTCCATTTCTTGACATCTTTTGCCCCAAAATTGATCTAAAGCCCTAATCTGAAGTTGTAAGGCTAAATACTTGGCGGTTTTACAAGATTAAGGTCTCAAAATTCATATTTTCAAGTGGCAACTTGATCCCATAGTTTCAACGATTTTCAACGGTGAGATCTTTAAGGCCTTGGGCCTAGGGTTTGACCTCTAAACCTTTTTATTTTGTAATTACAACAAGAAAATTACTAATAATCAAGCGCTAAAATCACAAACTAAATGGTCAAAGTCATTTAACATTGCAAAATCTTCGTTTTCACAAATTGTGGCGTCTTGGGCATTTGAGTTTTGGCCTAGATGTAACGTTTAAGCTTGCTGATTTTTTTTGCATAACTGAAATTTTCTGTAATTCTGAAATTTCTTAATCAAATTCTTAATAAGGGCAAAAACTAAAATTTTCAATTTCTAGAATTTTTTTCTAGTTTTTGGAAACATTGGGCATCATCTTAAGCTTGATTAGTTTGTTGGTCTGTGGTTAACTCACTGCTGTAATAAACATATCAGTTTTGAAAATTGCTAAATCAAATTGTCAAGAAGCTCTAAAATTGAAATTTTCAAGTTCTGGTGCATTTTTGCTATTTTTGGGTATATTTGACATCTTTTTTTGGCGGTTTTATATTGCTTATCTGTCCTTATTTACTTCTTGGAAGCAACGTGTCCCCATATGTAGCCAGATGTTGCATTCAATTTGTCAAAGTTCTAAGGACGCAGAAGTACCAATCTTTTTTCAACAGATCGGATCACACACTAGGAGTATATGTGACATGGTCTCCCATTCTGCAAGTTGTATGATGTAAATGATCCTAGTATGATTGTGAGTCTATGTAACAACTTAGGTAAGTGTAGGATTTTGGTGACAAATTTCATCCTAGGAGGGTTTTTAACGTTGCTGATTACCTATGTTTCTAAACATGGTTAATTAGAAGATTTTTTCCCATCCAGATTAAACCCCCAAAGCTAGAGTGAAATTTATTCCCAATGTCTTAGATGAGTAATACCGTTTTAATCGAGTCTATTGTAAAAGTGGTTTGGGAATAATTTAAGTTAGTTGGCTTAATTATTTTATTACAAATCACTTGGTCTACTAGATCATAATGTGTCATAGATAGGTTGTGTGTCTTCAGGGTCTAAGCCTAATGTGTATTCCCTCTTTGAGTAAAAAAATGTAAAATCTTATGTAAATGAGGGTTGGAAAAATAATTAAATCTCTTCATGTGTAAATTAATTATTTTTTCTGGCAAAATAAAATAAAATGCTAAGCTAGAAAATTAATTAATTAGAGTCAAGTGAATTCGTCTTAAGAAAATTAATTCTCAAAGTGGAAAAATTCGTGGGTCTTGAAATAATCAAATTTTAAAGGTCCTCCACCAAGGGAATATTGTATATTTCAAGAAAAAATAGACCCTTGGGCCTTGGTGGTCAAGTCAAAGTCAACAATTTGAGGAAATTTGCTCAAAATAATTAATTTTGAGCTAATTAATGTGGAGTTAAATGATAAATGTAATATTCCCTTTTTTGGTGTCACCTACGACAGGGTTAGGTTGGACTTCCAGAGTTAAGAGAAGACAAGTCACAGGTACAGGTTGGTGTCATCAACGGGCTCAGGGGCTTTTTGGAGGAATTTTGAGGAGTTTCTATAAGGTCCGGTGGCATTCGCTTGATGTATTCCATCATTTGAGCAGCTTGCCTTTCGTTCCGGTGCATTTTGACAACTTTCGGAAAATTGAGTTATTTTTGGGTTTAACTCAATTAATTACGCTCAAGGTGGCATTCCGAGAGGAATACATGATAGAACACCTTAGTGTAATAGCTTATTGGAACCGGAACAAGGATACCTACATGTTGGGATGGTTGGACACGAGTTTTAGTGACTGGAGGAGACATGGTAGCCGATTTACTCCTTTCTGCATTAAAAAGGAATATTTTAATAAGAGGGAAAAGTGCTCCATGAATAAAATAATAATAAAATAAGGCTTTAGAAGGATCCAAGAGATCTATAAAAAAAAGGGTGGAGGGCATTGAGGGACATCTTTGGATTAGATCATTTTCTTGTGTGAGGCTGAGAACCTGGCTCTCTACTCCATTGTGGCCCTGTGACTTAAACTCCTTCGGTGATTTGTGAGTATTGGATGAAAACCCAACTCTCTTTGAGGAGACTTCATTGAGAATTTTAGCAGAGCTTCAGAGATAGTGGAGTGAGGATCATTTAGATCTTCAACAAGTGCTTCAGTGGATTCAGTGGTAGTTGTTGCCAGAGGGAGAGTGCAACAGTTCAGTTTTTGAGGCCATCGCAGTGTAGCAGTGCAATATATTATCTTGATGGTCAGTTCTCCATCTCAGCTCTTTTTGGGTCAAATCTATATGTAACCCCCATTAATATTTATAATAAAAGTTGAGATTCTTCATGTTCTATGTGGTATTGGATTGCAATGTTTTATGCGTTTTTATTTTACATGGCAATCTTCTGTTGAGTAAATGTTGATTTTACGGAATAATGTGGAGTTTAGTTATTTTTCTGCATTTTTAGTTAAAATATCCCATCTGGGATATTACAGTGGTATCAGAGCCTCAGTCTTGGCTCAGCCTGCTGGTTTCAGTTTCTAGTTGCAGCAATTATTGTAGTGATGGTTGGAAGGTTTGCCGGGAAGTCGAAAACATGATTCTTGCAATAAAAAGAGAATTTATTAAAGAAAAGGGACCGCCGATCAATTTATCCGAAAGGGGCAACGTCATGTTTTTGTCAAGGGGTCGAGATTTCAAGCTGCTGCAAATTATTTAAAATAAGAAAAAATAATTGGGAATCGTATTGCGTGGTGGTGACACAATTAGAAGTCAAATTCTAAATTTGAAGAGGAGTCTTCCCACAAATTTCGGTTATGGAATGAGGCATTTCGATCAAAAGACTCCGCTGAGAATTAAACTCGGCAAAAATCGTGGTCGAATTTGATTTGGTAAAAGTCTCATGGAGGGGCCGCGCTACCATCCAGACTTCCACCATTTGTGGTATTGTCGTAAGCCGGAATTTGTGGGGTCTGAAAGCCGAATGAAGAGATTGATTTTGACAATGTGTGGTAGGGGTCAAGCACTGTAAGTGTGAGGCAAAGCTGGATGAATTGTGTGGGTCATGGCAAATTTTACCGCAGATTGAATTGGGAAAATTATCAAGCAAAATATAATATATTTCCAAGGTTGAATATTTATCTTCGAGTCAAATATTTGCGTGGAGGCCACATTTTTATGATCATATGAAAAAGGTCTGACTTATTTAAATATTTAAAGGAGCTGCGAATAATTTTCATGCAAGGCCAAATTATTATTGGGTGCAATATTCATTTCTTCAGAATAGGAAGCACGCAGTCACCCTAACCTTTGATGCAAGCGCCTTAGAGAGGCCAGATTGTCGACTAAGGCCAAAATTGGAAGTCACAAAGCACGTTTCCCCAGCATGGGTAGATTCAAAAGCGTTTGACAATATGGGTTTTAATATCCCCATGTACGAATATTTTTTCCCAATTGCATGGAATTATTTCAAGAAGATCGGGCCAAAGGGAAGCTTGGTGAACCTGACGTGAAGGCCACAGTCAAATTAATTTTCTGGTGGACATGAAGGCCATAGTCAAATTAATTTTCTAGTGGACGCGAAGGCCACAGTCTTTGGCGAAATTATAAAGTTGGAAGGCCACAGTCAAATTAATTTTGGAAGGGAGCAGGAGCACGGGCATCTAAATTGTGAAGGGTTTAATTTGTTATAATGTATGGACGATGATATATTGAACCCAAATTCACTAATGGCTGAGTTGGAAGAACATTTAAGTCAGAGACCAAATAATTTCTGAGCATTGATTTTTGGGGAGTCAGAATTTCTGCCACAGGGGTTAAGCATGCTGAATCCTGGAGTTTGGGAAGCAGCAAAATTTCTATTCGGGAAGCAGAGAGGGTGCAGAATTTTCCGCACAGCCAGCCAAAAGCCTTCACATAATTTTCTGATAGCTGAGCATATTTTCTGAAAGTGTGGAAGGACAAGAAAAACAAGAAGATACACTTGAGGAATGTCGACCAATTCCAGGGTTGCTAAGCATCTGTGTACGCTGGCCAATCATTACCAGGCCAGGAAATCTAATGGTCATCAGCCTCCTATTTTTTCCCCTAAACTTATTAAAATATCAGTCTTAGTGAGGGGTTAACCATATGAGTGTGTGCCACTGTGGTATCTACATACTTCACCCCTACAACACTATAAAAGTCTAGAAAGACAGTAAACTCATTACCTCTTAATGTGAGATTGGGATAGATACACTTGTGAGTAATGCATGGTGTCTCCAGCATTCATGTTTTTGGGTGAGAGCACAATTTCAATCACCAACCATAAAACAATTGTTGTGTCAGCCTTATCACTCGTGTTAATGAGAAAACTTTAGCAGAAGAGGAAATTTGTACATGTTACTATCATTACCATGCCATTGGATATTATATATCATATATAGCAGTCGGTGACTATTAGGAGTGAGAGATTGGGTCATACTGTTGTGATATTGTTTGATCCTACCTAATATACTATATATGCTACTGAATAATGGGGTTTTTGGAACGCCTATTTAATAAATACTGCAATACAGTAACAGACTGCAATTTGGTCCAAAAACCCATACCAGATAGCAAGCCATTCTCAAAAGAAATACATTACATCCTTACCCATGAACAGTCAAGGGATCTACAGAAAGATCCAGGTAGGGGACACATAATTCTTACACTTGGGACAGACTTGAAACACATGAATATGACATGGAGAGTTTTGTCCAAACTTGATGAGCTTAATGAACTCCTGTCCAAAATAAGCCAAGAAGAAGGGAAGAAACTGATTTGGGCTCTAAAACCTGTTGTGCTTGCTCTTATACAACCCAAATTCTAGGAGGAACCGTGTGAGGGGGTCAGACTTCCAGTTGCATCATGCCTCAGTAACATCATGAAGTTGAAGGCACCTATAGCTATTGAGATTTTGTGTATTTGGGGTAGCATCAGTTATGCTCTAGGTCCCAAATTTTGAGGAAGGACTAGAGTTCACCTGACCTACAAGACCCAGAAATGGATTTGGGAAATTTCATCTGGTTTAGGAGATATTAAATTAATTAATTATTTTAATATATTTCCTAAGTTAAAACTTAGGAAAATAAAAAATTAAAGTGAATTTAATTAAACATGTGATGAAATTTTCTTAAGTCACACGGATTAAGCTTTCTTTTAATCTTAGCCATTGATTAAAGATTTAATCTTGGCCATTGATTTGTCAACGAGAAAATTGTAAAGGAAAGGCTTGGAGTCATTTATAAAATACACAGAGGCAGAGCACTGAAGCTAAGCTGAGATTCTAGGGCGGGGTTGCTAAGAATTCTCAAGTGTTTCAGTTGCAGAGAGGAGAATTTAGACCAAGGGGATGATCTGATCCCGAGGTCTAAAATACACAAGAAGTAGAGAAGAGATCAGGAAAGACAGCGTAGAAGAAGGCAGCAGCAGCAGCAGCAGACGGCAGCAGCAAGGACAGTGTCATTTTCAGGAAACCCTTTAGGGGTTACGCAGAGACCCTTAGTGGCAGCATAGTGACTGTGTCACCCAGTCTAGGGTAACGCAGTCTTTTCCAGTGATAGCGCTGAAATTTGGAGGCCTCCAGAGGCTGATGCAGTGTCTTTTAGGGGCAGATCTGGGTTCTAGGCCTAGATCTGGCTGAGTTCTGTAAATCCCGTTTGAGGGTGTGGATCAGTCAGTATTGTTGGTCTTAGATCAGCCAGGTGTTGCAGATATATTCTCTGTAGGGTTTTCTAGATCTAGAACCCGAAGTTGTGTATTCAGAAATATTCTTAATAATAGAGCCCTCCAGCAGCCAAAGACCGGTTTTCCCACATTAGGTTTTTCCGGGGACAGTTTGTCCAAAAATAATTGTGCCACTTTGTCTATGTGTGCATGTGCTTATTCTAGATCTAGATTGGTAGAGATCTGTTATGTGTTTTTCTTTGATGTTAACTTGAATTTATTCAGTTGATAACTGGTGTAAGTAGGAGAAACTTAACCGGATTAACAGAAATAATTTCTGCATATAAATTAAGATTCAGAAATTTTTACATGGTATCAAAGCAATTGCAGATCTAGAAGGGTCACTCACCAAGTATTCAAGGATTTCTCGCACAGGAAAGGCAGAAATCGTATCCGTGGACAACGCAGGCCAGGAGGAGATTCACGTGAGGAAGCTGGGTGACGCCGGTCTGGCCGTTGTGTCGTAGTGCTTCCACGCAATTATCGCGCAAAGGCAGCTCGAAAACAACGCTGGGTTAGGTCTGGCCAATGTTGTGATTCGATCCGAACTAGATTTTGGAAAAGTCCGCGTAAAAGTTGCGGTAATTGTAAGAGCGGTGGGGTTAAACTGCTCGTATTTTTAACCTTAGCACAAGTGACAAAGTTTGGGAAGAGATCAGCTTCTCAGAGAGTTTCTTGCCAAAGGAAACTTGCAGTTTGATCAGAGGATCAAAGAAGAAGCTGAATCATAGTTGATTTGGTAGATTTCCAAGGAGGGAAATCAAGTGTCAGAGGGAGCAGAGGGTTCTCAGTTCGAAAAGGACCCTAGATCCAAGATCTCTAGCATAGAGAAGAGGAGCTCCGACAATTCTGAGCATATGGCTAGAGGGCCTCTCAAAATTTTCGGTATGGAAAGCTAGGATCCTGATTGTCCTAGAGGCATATGGTCTAAGAGACCATGCAGAGCAGACCCTGGCCACATCGACAAATGCAGCTCTCCTACGGAAGCATAGACAAGCTATGGACTGCGTGATTAGGATAGGCTAGAGGGCCTCTCAAAATTTTCGGTATGGAAAGCTAGGATCCTGATTGTCCTAGAGGCATATGGTCTAAGAGACCATGCAGAGCAGACCCTGGCCACATCGACAAATGCAGCTCTCCTACGGAAGCATAGACAAGCTATTGGGCATGCCAAGCGGCTGATAATGGACAGTATCAAGGATCATATTGTGCCACACATAGCTGAGAAGAGGACAACCAATGAGATGTGGAAGCCTTGACTTCCCTATATGAGGGAAATTCAATCCAAAGAAAGATGCTGTTGGAGGCCCAAATGAGGTCATTCATGATGACCAAGGGAGAAGACATCGAGCACTTCCTCTTCAGATTGCAGTCAATTAGGGATTAGCTGACTGCAATAGGTGCAACCGTAGATGATGCAGTGATAGTCAGGATTGCCCTCAATGCAGTCACGGATGAGTGGGAAACCCTTGTCCAAAGTATCTTGGGCAGAGCGGACCTCCCAGATTGGAACAACTTGTGGTCGATCCTGCAGCAAGAAGAACTATGAAGGTTCACCAAGAAGCAGCACAACCCTGCGTTGAGCAAGGTTAAGAAAGAAGAGGAGGAAGATGCAGCCTTGACATCAAATAAGCAACTGAAGAAGAAGAAGGATCTTTCAAAGATCAAGTGCTTCCAGTGTGGCGAAATGGGACATTTTGCCAGCCATTGTCCAGAAAAGAAGAAGGACAAGGAAGCATCTTCTTCCAAAGTAGCGGTGGCAGATGATGGGTTCGGAGATGATGTAGCCATGAGCGCTCATGAACCACAGAGGTGGGGTGACATGGACATGTAGAGGAGCCACGTGGAAGTAAGGCGGGATCCTTGAGCAACTCATCTCTTGGATCAACAAGCGAGCTACGGCAACCTTAAGACAATAGCCGGACAAGTGGAGAAGTGGGTGCATAGATCACAGATGAGGCATAAGCAGAGGTAGATCTGGAGGCTAGGAGGAGTAGCGCAGAGCATAGCAGCAGCAGTGTAGAAGCAGTAGCAGTGCAAAGGTTGATGTGACTTCAGTAGTGCAGTGCAGTACTGCTTACACAGTGCAGAGCTGGAGTAGCGCAGAGAGCTTCAGAGGGACAATGCAGTGCAGTAGCAGCGTGATAGATTTCAGCACAAGGAGCTGATGTGACTTCAGTAGTGCAGAGGGAGTCTGATTACGCAGGCAGAGCTGTAGCTGTGCATCTTTCTTTAGATGCCAGCACAGAGCTGTAGCCTATGGGGCTTCAGTGATGAGGATGCAGCCCATCTGACTTGTCTATCAAAGATTGGGCAGGAGATTCAGTTGTTTCTCTCAACAACTGAAGTTGCAGTGCAGCAGATCAGTAGTGGCAGTGCTATGAGCAGTACAGTGGTTGCAGTGGTAGTGACAGAGTCATGGGCAGCAGTATAGAATGGCTATAGCAGTGCAGAGTTGAGTGGCAGGAGGCCAAGCTTCAGCAGCACAGAACCAGTGCCCAAAACCTTGTAATGCATAAGTGTGATGTATTGCTAGAGCACACCCTTGATACTAAGAGGGAGTGTTGAGATTTTGTGTATTTGGGGTAGCATCAGTTGTGCTCTAGGTCCCAAATTTTGAGGAAGGACTAGAGTTCACTGATCTACAAGACCCATAAATGGATTTGGGAAATTTCATCTGGTTTAGGAGATATTAAATTAATTAATTATTTTAATGTATTTCCTAAGTTAAAACTTAGGAAAATAAAATAATTAAAGTGAATTTAATTAAACATGTGATGCAATTGTCTTAAGTTACACGAATCAAGCTTTCTTTTAATCTTGGCCATTGATTAAAGATTTAACCTTGGCCATTGATTTGTCAACGAGAAAAGTATAAAGGAAAGGCTTGGGGTCATTTGTAAGACACACAGAGGCAGAGCACTGAAGCTAAGCTGAGATTCTAGGGCGGGGTTGCTAAGAATTCTCAAGTGTTTTAGTTGCAGAGAGGGGAATTTAGACCAAGGGGATGATCTGATCCAGGGGTCTAGAATACACAAGAAGCAGAGAAGAGATCAGGAAAGACAGCGCAGAGGAAGGCAGCAGCAACAGACGACAGCAGAAATAGCAGACGGCAACAGCAAACGGCAGCAACAGACGGCAACAACAGCAACAATAGACGGCAGCAGCAGCAGCAACAAGGACAACGTGATTTTCAGGAAACCCTTCAGGGGTTATGCAGAGACCCTTAGGGGCAGCGTAGTGACTGCGTCACCCAGTCTAGGGTAACGCAGTCCCTTCCATTGACAGTGTTGAGCATTTGGAGGCCTTCAGAGGCTAACGCAGTGTCTTTCAGGGGCAGATCTAGGATTTCTAGGCCTAGATCTGGCTGAGTTCTGTAAATCCCGTTTGAGGGGGTGGATCAGTCAGTATTATGGTGTTAGATCAGCCAGGTGTTGCAGATCTAGAGTTTTCTCTGCAGGGTTTTCCAGATCTGGAACCTAGAGTTGTGTATTCAGAAATATTCTTAATAATAGAGCCCTCCAGTAGCCAGCGATTGGTTTTCCCACATTGGGTTTTTCCGGGGACAGTTCGTCCAAAAATAACTGTGTCACTTTGTCTATGTGTGCATGTGCTTATTCTAGATCTGAATTGGTAGAGATCTGTTATGTGTTTTGCTTTGATGTTAACTTTAATTTATTCAGTTGATAACTTGTATAAGTAGGAGAAGCTTAACCAGATTAACAGAAATAATTTCTACATAAGAATTAAGATTCAGAAATTTTTACAATAGCTCCATACAATGATGATGTTATGAGGAGGATTATGAGATTGATAGTAGAGACTCTTCGGGATTTGGACAACAGCGCAGGCTCTACCTTCGGGAAGAAGCTTGAGATTTTAGGGAGTATGGCCACATACGAGACGTATGTCATCATGTTTGACCTTGAGTGTGATGACTTGATTCTGCATATGTTCCAATGCTTCTTCAGCATTAGGAGACATCATCCTGACACCGTCATAGCACACATGCAGTCCATCCTGTCGTCATGTATGAGAGACCGTGAGACCATTTGCTGAGAGTTGCAGACCAGGTTGTTGAGCATTTGGAGAAGAGAGCAGTTGGTCTCACCCGCT
This sequence comes from Pinus albicaulis, assembly GCA_034641835.2. Lineage (NCBI taxonomy): Eukaryota > Viridiplantae > Streptophyta > Pinopsida > Pinales > Pinaceae > Pinus > Pinus albicaulis. The sequence continues at coordinate 1,410,789,936 of CM076574.1, forward strand.
GCATATGAGCTAGCCCAAGGGCTGGTTGAGCAGAATATTGGGCTATTCAGGAGACAATTGACCAGGGAGGAGCTGCTTCAGTTTGGTGGATCAGGCAGCAGAAATGAGGTGAGGAGGAAAGGACTTTGCTTCACCTGCAAAGAACCTTGGGGGCCTAATCACCCATGCTTGAGTGATGCAGATGATGTGGCAGAGGCAGAACAGAAGGGCATTCCTTCTGTATGCCAGGATGAGGACTCTTCTTCAGATGAGTCCACGGGATAAGATGAGGATGCTTATGGGGAGCAAGAGTAGTCATGCAGAGATGATGACAGTAGGCCGAAGCTGTATTCTAGTGTGCAGGGTGAGTAGTTAGGGGACTCTACAAGAGATACTCAGGGAGATGAGTCACTTGTGACGATTCAGTCGGAGTAGCATATGATGGAGCAGGAGTTAGCAGAAGAGGATGCTATGCACATCATACATGATAGTCCTTTGGGGGAGAGCCAGATGGAGGCTCACATTGAGTCTATGATGGATATGCGGCTAGCCATGGGATCAACCATTGAGGAGGAGCAGTCAGATGCATAGACATCGAGTATGGTGACAGTAGTTGTAGATCCATATCCTCTCGAGATGTTGGAGGTTGATGGGATAGTTCTGCAGGGGACTATTTGACAGCAGGAGAATGACATTCCTGATCAGGAGAGGGAGGAGTGGTTGGAGATGGTTGAGCATGCATCTTTGGGTCGACACACTGATGAGGTGCGGATAGATGCACATGCAGTCAGTAGAGTTGCAGTACTTTCGAGGAGTAGCAATCTCCAAGAGTACATCGATGGGGCTTGCAATAGATCTTGCCCACTTTGGCCCATTATAGAGAGTGGAGCCTTCTTCTGCAGGCAGATCTCGTCGGTAGACGGGACAGAGCAGCATGAGTTGATTATGGGTTGGCGACAACACTCCAAGCATGTTCCGTATGCAGTTGTCACTTCGTTGAATTCTTCTTCCAGGATAGATTGGCGGGAGATCATGAGTTCGTACCCTCTTGATAGTACAAACTTCTTCATAGGGAGTACAACGGAGCAGGGGCCCTTAGACATGGTAGATGATATAGATTCCAGTTGGTAGTGGGGCACAGATTGACATTTCTTCAACATTCCATCCCGGTTTCAGGAGAGCAGGATCAACATTGGATTGAGTTAGGGGTTGGATTGGAGAGAGGTGATGAGTTGGTACACAGTTGGTGGGACAACTTACACAGTCATAGCTACAGCACAACCAGAGTCATGGTCTTTGCCTCATAGAGCAGCAGTGATAGCCAGAGGCAGTGCGCAGTCCGAGCCGTGGGACTTGGGCGATGATTGGCAATGGTGGCGTTGGGATCCGGGAGGATTGTTTGATGACATGTACAATTAGAGATCAGTGTGGGATCCCGACATTGAGGGGTCTATTCCGGGTGGATTGACACAGGCACATAGTAGCACCAGGGGGTTTGTATGGGATCCGGGCATCGAGTCTCAGTTGGTCGAGCCAACAAAGTGGCCCACATATTTGGATTGCTTGAGGGCAAGCAATCTTGGGGCGAAAGGTCTGTAATATTCCCTTTTTTGGTGTCACCTACGACAGGGTTAGGTTGGACTTCCAGAGTTAGGAGCAGACAGGTCATAGGTACAGGTTGGTGTCATCAGAGGGCTCAGGGGCTTTTTGGAGGAGTTTTGGGGAGTTTCTATGCGGTTCGGTGGCATTCCCTTGATGTATTCCATCATCCGAGCAACTTGCCTTTGTAAATTTTTTGTAGATGTTCTATGCTTGATACAACTTTACCTTTTATCCCCAATATCAGTTAGCAATCAGATAAACAAGAAAGTAAAACGCTGATAGAACATACCAGTAGATCGATAGAAGACAAGCCAAAAATATATATGTGTGTTGGTGCATTACGACAGTCAACAGGATGCTTCAACCAACAAAGTCTCAATACGGTTAGCCAACCAGAAGTGTAACACAACCCTCTAGGACAGCCAGATCAGTCAACCCCAAAAGTCAATGCTGTCACAGTCAACGGTCAAGGCAAACAACATCAGCAACAAAGTCAACGTCCAACCTCGGGATTTGTGCCAAAAAATGCGGATTGAGGAAATCGAAAGTTTGGGAGATTTTTGGGTCAATTTGACTAAGCATTGACCAAAGTCAATGCTGGTCAATTTCTGCACTGGAAACTTTAGATAGTCCGAAACCCTAAATGCTGCTTTTTCCCATGTGTGAGTGAAGAAGAGACTCCAAAAGATGCTTGAACCAATCAAATGAGGAGAGAGAATGTGATGTGATGGATGAGTGAAAATGACCTCCAATGTTGACCAATTTATATCCATCAATGAGGGTGTGTGACACAACTGCTGGGGCTCCAAGCCTACATTTCATTTCAGGCCGACCTGCACATATTTTGAATAAATTCAAAATAAATAGTCTGCTCATCGGATCAAGATGATCTTTAGATCGATCTTGCACCTCTCCGAAAGAGGAGTCCAATAAAAATATTGGCATCTTCATCTGAGCATCACAACATAGAGTTTGGACCTAGTTGTCCAAAATTAACACTCCCTCTCAACTAGGGAGAACTCCATCCACCTGTGCAATCTAAACATCGTGCGTCATCCTGCCGTAACTTGCTTTGTTTGCTTATTTATTTCAGAACAGAAGTGGGTCAATCACAAAGACATCATCCCCGATTGACAAACTCAGCCCAGAGGTCCAAAACCTCTATAGGACTCAAAAAGAGTCTCATACCAACTCGAAGTTGATTTATCTGACCGAAAGTTAGTAGGAGGTTCGAAACCTCACTATACTTGATCCCAGATCAAGTGGTTGGATCGTGCCATCCTAAATAGAGAGTACGACAATCTGTGATGCGCCCATCAGTGTTGGCTACTAGTCTCTAGCTTTTCCCACCTCACTAGCCAAATGATAGGTACTTCCCATGAGCCTGGGAATCATTGGGTAGGATGCATACGGGGCACAGATCATGAGAGGTGAACCAACTCAATCATCATAACGGTGGGGCAGAAGCACACCAACAAGGTTCGACAAGCCCAGCCCTGTGGTTGCTTATAGCTCTGAGAAGCTATCCCCAAATCCCCCAAAGCTCCCAGAGCTCATTGTCCAACAGGACCCTCAACATAGGGTCGTTCCACGATACCAAGATTCTCACAGAAGGTTAGGAACTTGACCTTCCCCAGGGGCGTTGTGAGAATATCCGCAACCTGCTCATTAGTTCCTATATGATTGAGCCTTACGACGCCTCACTGTACCATATCCCGGATAAAGTGGTACCTGATATCAATATGCTTGGATCGATCGTGAAACACGGGATTCTTGGACAACTGAATCCCACTTTGATTATCACAGAGTATCACAGTGGTATCTAGCACATGCCCAAACAGGTCACTGAAGAGCTTTTGCAACCAAACTGCTTCTCAACAGGCCATACTCACTGCAATGTATTCAGCCTCTGCGGTGCTCAAAGCCACCGAATTTTGCTTCTTGGTCATCCATGATATCGAAGCAGACCCAAGTGAGAAGCAACATCTTGATGTGCTCTTACGATCCACCACACTTCCAGCCCAATCGGCATCAGTATATCCATGGAGTATCATGCTCCCGGCAGTGTATCTCAGCCCATGGTTTATCGTGCCCGGAAGGTATCTCAACAGATTCTTGGCACCAACCCAGTGAAAGTGATGAGGCTCAACCATATGTTGACTCAAAGTGTTCACTGCAAAACATACGTTCGGACGGGTGTTCACTAAGGACATCAGGGCCCTTACAAGTTGACGATACTCAGTAGGATTTGCTAGCACAGGCCTAGCAGCGCTGCCACTCAGCTTCTTAAGGTTGAGCTCCATCGGTGTCGACACAGACTTACAGTCCACCATATCAAATCTTTCCAGAAGCTTCACAATAAATTTTCCTTGAGAAAGGAAAATCTCGCCAGGTCTCTACCAGACCTCCAGGCCTAGGAAGTAGTGCATCAATCCTAGGTCCTTCATCTTGAACTCAACAACGAGCTCCCTCTTACGCTGATGAATGAGAGGGTCAACACCTGTCAGGAAGAGGTCGTCCACATACAACACCAAAATTAGAGGCTTTTCTCTGTCAACCTTGAAGTAAAGGTTTGGATTAGCATTACTACGAGTGAAGCCCAACTTCATCAGGTAGCTATCTATCCTCTCGTACCAACCTGTGGGTGCTTGCTTCAACCCATAGAGGACTTTCTTCAACCTGCACACATGGGTGTCCCAATCCTGGACTTCAAACCCCAGAGGTTGGTCCAGATACACCTCTTCCTTTATTGCACCATGCAGAAATGCGGTCTTCACATCCATCTGATGGAGACTCCATCCTTGCGTAGCAGCAAGGTCTATGATAGATCGGATGGTGGTATATCGGGGCACAGGTGCAAACATGTCATCGTAGTCTATGCCTTCCTTTTGAGAGAAGCCACAGTCAATGAATCTTGCCTTGAATTTTTCAGCACTTCCATCAGATCCATGCTTGATCTTGTAGAGCCATTTTGAGGTGACAACTGCTTTGTCCTTCGGTCTTGGACAAGGTTGCAGGGAAGCTTCAAACCCCCTTCGCTCCCGTTTTGGAAACGCGCTCCGTGCGGGAGCGTTTCGGAAACGCTCGGAAATGCGCTCCTGAAAACGCTTCCTGACGGGAGCGTTTTCAGGAGCGCGTTTCCGAACCTGTTAAAATGCTCCCTGTTTTTTCGGGAGCGTTTCAGGAAGCGCTCGGGAGCAAATGCTCCCTGAGCGCTTCCGACGTTTAAAAAACGCTTTCGGAGCGTTTTTTAAATGCCGGAAGCGTTCGGGGAGCATTCGCTCCCGAACGCTCCCAGGCAAAAAAAACGTTTCCCGCCGCGCGGAATTTTTTTTGAGAAAAATCGAATTGTTTATAACGGCGAGGGGGTTTCATTTTACGTTTTATTGTTTGTTGAGTTGAGAACTTGAGAGAGAGAGCAAGAAGGAGAGCAAGGAGAGCGCAAGGTTGACAGGAGAGCAAAGAGCAAAGCTGACAGGAGAGCAAGGAGCAAGGCTGACAGGAGGATTGCAAGAAAGAGGCAGGCCTTCTAATTCAATTTTGTATTTTCTAGGATGAATTTGTAGATTGTTAAATTGTTTAAAAATGAAAACTTGAATTTTTCTTGAATGTTGCATTTTATTGGATTTAAAACTTTAAAAATGAATTGTTTTTTTCCTATGTTGCATTTCCTATTCCCATTTGGCATTTTTCCATTTGTTTTGCAGGCTAGATTCTAGAAACTTGAAACTTGTTTCCATCATGGCTATATGGTTAGGAATTTTCCTCATGTTGGTTCCTTTCTTTGTGATAATGGTGTTGGAGAGTGCTAGAAGAAAGAGGCAAATCAGAGAAGAGGAGGATGAAGAGGAGGGTTATGGTGGATCTGAAGAAAATCCTGAAGAGGAGGAGGATTATGCTGAGGAGGAAGTGGGGAGTGGAGACCCTTAGAACATAGACTCCCCAACTAAACAAGACCAATATCCTTTGTGGAAATATGTTCAGAAAATGGAAGGAGGGAAAGGTGGTGGAACCACTAAATTTACTTGCCCCCATTGCAATAAACAATACCATGGTTCATACACCCGTCTGAGAAGGCACCTTTGTGGGATAATGCCAGGAGATGGAACTAAAAATCTTGGAATCAAAGTTTGTACTTTTGTGCCAGCACCACAGAGAGAGATATATAGGAAGGAAGAGGGGGTTGCCCTACAGAGATCATCTAAAAGATCTAGGGGTTTCGTTGATTCGGGCCCAACACATCATGGACAAACAAGTTCAACTTCCACCCATGCCAGTGGTTTTGGAAGCAGTGGCACTGGATTAAGGCGTAGAACCATATCCGATTTCCTAGACGAAGGGTGTAGGAATGATGTGGATTCAAAAGATTACCGGTTTCTATATGCATGTGGGGTGCCATTCAGTGTTCTTCGCTCACCTTATTGGCATGAAATGGTTTCTGCCATTAATGATGCCCCCAAAGGATACAAAAGCCCTGGGTATGACAAGGCCAGAACCGTGGGTCTTGATCATGAAAGAGCTAAAATAAACAATTCTTTGGCTAGAATGACAAGTTCGTGGAATGAGCATGGGCTATCCATTGTCTCTGATGGATGGACCAATGTAAAAGGAAAACCATTGATAAATGTTTTGGCTGTGTCGGTTAGTGGTGCAGTCTTCCTGGCAGCTTATGATTATTTAGAGAAATTCAAAACCGCCATTAACATTGCAGAACCATTACTTGATATAATTGAAAAGACTGGGCCATACAATGTCATATAGGTCATCACTGATAATGCGGCTAACTGTAAGGCAGCAGGAGCAATTGTTGAGGATAAATACCCCAACATTTTTTGGTCTGGGTGATTGGTTCACACAATGAACCTTTTGATGCATGATATCATCAAAAACAAACAACCTCAATTCAAATGGCTTGGTGATTTGTACAAGAGAGGTAAAAAAATGATCAAATTTATTACAAATCATAGCAATACCCATGGGCTTTTCCGTACTCACTCCAAATTGGAGTTGTTGAAAATAGCAAAAACTAGATTTGCTAGCTATTACCTCACCTTCAGGCGCCTTTTGAAGGTAAGAGAGTCATTGGCTGCAATGGTATCAAGCCCACACTGGCAGCTATTAAAGGATAGGGCGGCAACAATAGTTGACAGGCAAAGTTTCGAACATGTGGAGGAGACCGCCCTTGACCATTTGTTTTGGGCACGTATGAGGGAAATTGTGAGTTTTACCAAGCCCATTTATAACATGATTCGCTTTGCAGATACTGATAAACCAGTGATTGGAGAGGTTTATGAGCAGATGGATGGCATGTTGGGGCAAATAAAAGATATTGTTAAGGATAATGATCCCAACTTGTATGCTATGATTCATGACTGTGTGTGTGCACGGTGGAATAAACTCAATGTTCCACTACATGCTTTGGCATATATTCTTACGCCAAAATATTACTCTCCATCTTGGTTGGGCCAACCTGCACCTGGAGGTGGGGTTAGAGTGAAACCTCACACAGATCCATAGGTACAAGAGGGGTACATGAAGGCATTGGACAAATTGGTACCTGACAGGGAAGAGTGTGCTAGATTGCACCTTGAATTAGGCAAATACTTCAGTTGCACTGGTAACTTTGGTTCTTTCCATGCAATGGAAGACAGGGACAGATTTGATGCTCTCACATGGTGGGAATCATATGGCGGCATGGGACTTTTGCCAAAGTTGGCTAAAAAAGTTCTCTCACAGGTTGTGAACACTTCTTCTGCAGAGAGGTGTTGGAGCACCTACAACTTTATACACAATGTGAGAAGAAACAGGTTGAATGAAAACCGAGCTGAAAGCTTGGTTTATGTGCATTATAACTTGAGGTTGTTGAGCCATTATTGTGATCGGGCAAATGAGGATCAATCATACAGAGTTTGGGACAACAACCCAGAGGATGATAATTTGGAGGACGGCACGTTACATCTGGAAGAATTGGAAGCAGAACTTTATAGGGATGATGATGAAGCATCAGCAGCACCGCCACACACAGGGCTAGTCCCACCATCTACTGGTAGCAGTGCGGGTGCCAGTGCCAGTGCCAGTGCCACTCCTCGATATCACACTATTGTTCCTTTGCAGATCCAGCCTCCACCTTCTAGTCGTGGTCATGGTACTCCTAAGAGTACTAGAAGACCAACATTTCCTCGTGGCTCACAAAAATTAGACATTTCTCGTGGGCGTGGCAAGGGGCCAGCCAGATAAAATATATTTGTTGTTTGCTATTTTCTATTTGTTGTTGACAGTTGAACAGTTGAAACTTGACTCTTTCTGATTTCATATATTTAATGACAATTTAAGTTTGAAGTTTGAATTTGAAAGGTGAAACTTTGAAGTTGGCATTTATAAGTTTAATGTTTACAAGTCATTATGAATTATGAATATGATGCTTCATGAAAGTTATATGGTGATCAATGAATCAATGATGATAAATGTTATATAATATCAATGTTGATAAATGTTATATATTGAATTTTGAAATCAATGAATCAATGATGATAAATGTTATATATCAATGATGATAAATGTATATTTAATTTTGAAATCAATGAATCAATGATGATAAATGTTAGATATTGAAATTTGAAAATTGAAATCAATGATGATAAATGTTATATATCAATTTATCAATGATGATAAATGTTATATTGAATTTTGAAAGCTTGAAACCTTCAGATTGATGATTTGCGAGACTCAAGAGTCAATATGTTGTATGCTTCCAACTCGTGGGCGTGGTTGATGAAGATTACAACTTCTAGATGATTGATGTTATATGATTCAATCTATGTTTTTATGTTTTTTATGTCTAATTCATCATTCTACATGTTTTCGTTGACATATATGCATCAAAATATAAAAAATATAAAATATATATATATATATATATAAACGCTCCCGAAAACGCTCCGGACCCGGAAACTTTTAAAAATGGCGCTCCGCGCTTCGCTCCCGCTCCCGTTCCCGCTTCCAAGTAACCTTGGTCTTGGAACCACATCCTAGACATCATTCTTCATTATGGACTCATATTCTTCGTGCATAGCATCCTTCCAGACTTGATGCTTTATGGCTTCGTCAAAAGATCCAGGCTCAGATTGTACAATAGTACTCATGGCTGCTAGATACCCTTGGTATCTATTCGGCTTCTTGCTTTCACGGAATGCCCCCCTTGGGGCCATATGTCCCGCAACATCCTCGAGAGTGTCCCTGAGCCATGATGGTCTCCTCCTCATTGAAGGAGGTGGATCAATAGGGTCCATCGGTCCTTCAACATCGGGCATTGTCTCATCCTTGGGTTCTTCTTGATTTCCAGGCCTTGCTTCATGATCTTCCTCAGATCTGGGAAGATTGATTACTTTCCTCAGGGAAGCATCTTCGTCAAAGGTAACATCGTGGCATATCTTCACTTCCCTTTGACCAGGCACATAGACTCTATAGGCCTTCAAAGTTTCGCTATAGCCCATAAACATTCCCTTCTTTCCAGAAGCATCGAGTTTGCTCCTCTTATCCTTCGGTACATGAAAGTAAATAGGACACCCAAAAACTCTAAAATGTGAGATGTCAGGTTTCTTACTAGAGAAAACCTCTTCGGGAGTTTTGGAGTCCAGAGCAGAATGCTGGCATCAGTTTTGTGTATTTGGGGTAGCATCAGTTGTGCTCTAGGTCCCAAATTTTGAGGAAGGACTACAGTTCACCTGATCTACGAGACCCAAAAATGGATTTGGGAAATTTCATCTGATTTAGGAGATATTAATTGAGTTTAATTGATGACGTATCTCCAGCAAAACGAGAAAAATAAAATAATTAAAGTGAATTTAATTAAACATGTGATGAAATTGTCTTAAGTCACACGAATCAAGCTTTCTTTTAATCTTGGCCATTGATTAAATATTTAATTATGAACAGATCGGCATCAGGGAACACACAGCAAGTAAAAGGTTTGGGCTGCTTATAAGACAGGAGGTAAAATATCCAAGCTAAGCTAAGATTCTAGGGTGGGGTTGCTAAGAATTCTCAAGTGTTTCAGTTGCAGAGAGGGGAATTTAGACCAAGGGGATGATCTGATCCTGGGGTCTAGAATACACAAGAAGCAGAGAAGAGATCAAGAAAGACAACGCAGAGGATGGCAACAGCAGATTTACACAATGTAGTAGAGCAACAAAGAACAAGCAATGCTGACATGTCAGATTTGATATCCTTCATGTAACAACAGAGATCTCTAGGGCAGCAAGAAAGATCTTTCCACCAGTTCTATAATGCAAACTTCCATGACAAATGCTCAGACATCAAGGCTCTGAGGCCCATGCAAGATTTCAGCATCTGGGTTTGAAACTGGATCTACCTGAGTCTAGTCCATCAGGTGACTGGCCAAGATTGTGTCTGGATTTCAGAAAGGCCGCGTATCTAGAGTTTTCTCTCAGAGGGCTTTGTGAGTCCAGTCCCCAAATCACATGTAAGGTTCTGGCACAGCTTCCAAACACAGACCGGTTTTCCCACATTGGGTTTTTTCAGGGACAGTTTGTCCAGAAATAACTATGTCACTTTGTCTATGTGTGCATGTGCTTATTCTAGATCTGAATTGGTAGAGATCTGTTATGTGTTTTGCTTTGATGTTAACTTGAATTTATTCAGTTGATAACTTGTATAAGTAGAAGAAGCTTAACCGGATTAACAAAAATAATTTCTGCATAAGAATTAAGATTCTTAATTTCTAAATGTTAGAGGAGTCAAATTTCAGAAGTTCAGTCAATTGTGAACTGTTGATCTAGTTGCAAAGTACCAATATAAAAATAACTTTATGACAACAGCTTTCAAGAGAGATTCACAATAGAACAGACATTGGCTGCTATTATTGGGATAAACAAATATTTGTGAAAGGCTGAATAATATTAAATGAAGCTGTTATGGATTTGTGATTTAACCTTTCGATCTAAAAAGTTTGGCAGTAGGTGTTGCAACTGTAAGAGCTGTAACAACTTTGAAGAAGAATTTGAAAGAATAGAAGTTTCATTAAAGATCATTTATTTGTTTGACTTACAGAGACTATAAAATCAGAGCTTGTTTCGTTAAATGAAGTTTGCTATGAGTTGCATATAATTTAGATACCTGAAGAATAACGCTGCTTGAATAATAATAAATCTCATCATTAGTTTTGAATGTTTTTCCGGGGATATTTGTCCGAAAAATCATGTGTGTCCTTTGTCATATGTTCGCTATGTTTCAGTAAATGATATCTATATGTGTAGGCTACTAGTTGTGTTTACTTCGATATTTTTTGAATATTTTCTGAAATAACTTGTATAATTAAATCACAAGTAGGAGAAGTAAATCAAGATACTGCAGTAGGGTTTCTGTAATTTTGTATTCAAAAGTTTTCACAGTCCACACCTTGGGTTGGGCCTGGAATGATGCTCCGGAGGTTGATGCTGTTAAAATGAAAAGAAAAAGCATAATTTGGCCGCTCTCAATAGGAAATGTACCACAAAATGCAAAAGATGGTAGGGACATACAAATTTAGCACGCGGGCAAAAGCCAAACATGAGGTCTACACATTATTTATGGCCATCGCCCTGGTTCTTATGGGCCCTAGATGAGCCCCCTCCACATTGAGGAACCCATGATTGTCCCAACCCCTGATGGGCAATGAAATGCCCCACCTTAAAAAGGTGTATCCACTGCTACATCCTACACATCATGCTCTCATTCCCTAGAGCCCCAAGCAGTTATGAAGAAAAATCAGTCAAAGGCAAAAGGCATAGGAAGAAGGGTGGAAAAACAAAGGCCAGGGTAACTGATGTACCACGATTTTCTCCCTCCTATACTCATATACCCAGATGTTAGCTTCCCTTATTATAGCTACCTTTGTACCATAGCATGTGGCTTGGAGCATTCCCGTGATCACCACTCCGTTCCATCACTATATCATTTGCCACCTACCACTTGATGGATGTACCATGGACATGTCACCCCCTTTAAAGGTTGAAACCACCTAATAGGGTCCTTGATTAGCCCCTTATTAAGCTTGAAGACACTTGTATATGCTAAAGTCCAGTATGGAAGGGCATGCCACCATGAAGTGCCCCATTGGTTCCATGATTTGTAAGCTCTTTTACTTGACTATTTTAATGATTTTTTTTATTGGAGGGAAAGGGGCCACATTGGATCTTATGCAGGATTGTAGGTGGGTTTCCATTTGGGGCTCCGTCTCCCTATACAGGGTCCAAGCCCTCCAAAGGGCCACATTGGCACTTGTAGGGTGAGCGTTGAGAGCCATGGGCCTCCACCATATCAGAAAGGACTTCATGGATCCCCAACACCACTCAGTGATTGCTTGTGTTCCAACTTTTGGATGAGGATGTTGCACCTAGTTCACCATGCCCAACCGAATCCACACTTGCACCATACACTTTGCAGATGTTCTAGGGTCCAGATGAGGATGTGTCTCACTGCGGGACACAAAGGGAGGTCTTATGTCATCATCCTAGCCCTTATAGATGGTTTATAGGCACTTTAGATCCACTGGGAGACCCATGAGGATGTCTTGGTACCCCACACACCCACTTGGGAGCACCACATTGACTTGCTTGGAAAACAAGGGGCCAACCACTTGTCTACTATGTTTGGAGTCCATTCTCTCACCATGGCACACTTTGGACTTCAGTAGGCCTTCTCAATGGCCCAACGACTCATTATATTGATCATCTTGCCCTCTTGAGAAGCTTATTTTTATGTTATTGAGCTATCTTGGTGGGCTTGTCACCAAGGGATGTTATTGCTGCAAATTATTTTATTATTTGGGGCTTAATTAGGCCAATTAGGCAAATCGAACTCATTAGAGATGATATAAATAGATGAGAGGTGATTCATTTCTCTCATCATCACTTGGATTTGGAATTAGTAGTATTTGGAGAATTTTGCATTCCCTTTTGGAGGACGAGTTTGGTTTCGTAGATGAATTTTGATGTTTGGATACTATTCTCTTGGTCTTGGAGCTTCATTCTTGTCATGATTTGATGATTGGATATACTCATTTTACTTGTAAGTGATCTCTTGTTCATGTTTATTCTTGTATTTATCATATCACATGAATGTCGCTGGGATTTTCACTATCTAGGTTTGAAATTTACTGCTATTCTATTGCAAAATTGTGGAAATTTTGATCTTTTGAAGCGTTGCATCATTGCATGTGTCATGTATGAATGGGTGAATGTTCCTACAGGCTATTTTAGTTGAATATACCTTGATAGGTCATCAAACATTGCACATCGAAGTATAAAGTCCTTGGGTAGCTGCTCTCATGCCCTAATTGCCATGCAAAGTTATCTAAAGGCCTCCTTGATTGGGTTTATTTTCTCCATATCACAAACTCACCTTGACTCCATCTCTCCCAAAGGCAAGGCACTGATCCAACCAGTGGTGGTCAACCTAAACACTTATCTTTCTTGTCTCCTCTTTCTCTTTCTAGGCCTAGCCTTAATAGGTCACCTAGGACATTGGAGAAATTCCATTGTAGCCATCAAAACACCTCGATTTTTGTTCCATAAATGCGCTAGGGTTTCCTCTAGAGGCCCTCAAAATTTGAAGCAATTCCGACAGTGGGATCCTAAGATATAGCAAGGCCTAGCTCAAAGACCATTTCTTGCCCTAGGTTTCCCTTTGCTAGTGTTCTCATTTGGATCATTATTTTCAATCCTAAAAAAAAAACTTGTTCGTTGATCCTCTTCTCTTCCCTAATTAGGTCAACTCGATACCCTTGACATAATTTTGGGTCCACTTGGTCTTGTGTGGTCCTGTAACTTTACAACTCGAATTTCACAAAGATCACATAAAGGCCAATTCTCCATAAGGATTTTTGGTTTAGGAACCCTCTTGAGAAGATATATTCCCAAACCCTAGCCTCAAGAATCTTCTTATCCCTTCCTAGAGAGCCTATCACCTTGCTTTTCGGTCAAGAAAGCCATATAATTGAGCCTCTCGTGTGAATAGGCCTTGGGAATCACCCTTCATCCTAACTGACCTGACACAGAGATGCGAAACACGAGGATTCGAGTATCCGACACAGGAACGTCGACCCCTCGAAGCAGGACATGTTAAGACACATTATATATTTTTTTATTAAAATATGTATATATATATATTAAAATTAGATATTTCTTACACAAAATCTCTTTCATGATACAAATTCCTTGTTTCAAACATAGATTTTCATCTAGATGTAAGTTTTACAAAGTAACATTATGCATACAAATACAATTGTGACATATTCATCAATGATCCAATAGGAGAAAGACAAGATACTGCAGTTTTCTCATTAAGTCATCAAACTCAAAATGTGTTACATAGGTAGTAGCAATGCCAGTGGAAAATAGGAATAGCAAATACAAAACAACTACAAGCCTCAAGGTAGTAGGTAGCTAATGAGTCATCAATAATCATCATCAAAATTAGCATCACTATCATCATCATGGTCACCATTGCTCTCCTCGACTGCATCCTCCTCCTCTATATCCAATGTCATCTCTGCATCTGCTGGTGTGGAGGATGACCCCTCTACAGTATCACCATCATCAAAAGTGAGAGGCTCTAGCATTGGCTCAGTAAGATCCAAGTTAGCCAATGCAAAATCAACACTGCTATCCAAACCCATATCATCAGGAAAGACATCCCACATCTTTGTCTTTCCCTTCAACCACTCATCCCTCTGCCTGGAAATAAGACGAAGGTTGATGTGCACATATACCATTGTCTCTGCCCTGGACTGCTCAAGCCTGCTTTTCTTAACACTATACAAATTCCCATATGTGCTCCAATTCTTCTCGCAACAAGAGGATGAAGTCGCCCGAGAGAGGAGCCTCATGGCTAACTGCTGTAGAGGAGGGCTTGTTTCCCCATGAGTTGCCCACCTAGAATAGGGCTTCTTAGCCAGTGCTAGTGGAAAACTCTGAAAGACATCCTCCACCTCATCAAGGGATGCTCTATCTTGAAAAATCCGCCTCAATGCATCTTTCCTCCCCTGTGAAATTTCACAATCCATGTGAGGAGGGAATTTGTGGGAAGGTCCACCATTCAACCACTCATGGTTGTAGTATTTTGGGTTCAATGAGTGAGCCAAACAATGGAAAGTTGTGCAATTCTTGTGCCATCTGCTGACAAGAATATCCTGTATGGTGGTGAAGAAGGCCTCTGATGATGTCTCATACTCGGGGCACTCATTCTATAAAATAATGCTCGTCACAGACTCAATCATGGAATGCCATCCCTCATATGACATAAACCTCTCCTAGGATGGGTTGGTCTGTATCTGCAAATCGTAGCAAAGAAATGATAGGGTCCATGATCTTAATAAGTAGATCTACCCTCTCCCACCAAGCATCATCTAACACTGTGTCCTTCACTCTTTTTGAGGCTGCTTGATTTGTCTTTCTCCAAAAAGACCAAAAATTTGAAATAACCATGGCCCCAAGAGCGGTTTTGAACTCCCTCAACCTCTTCAACATGATGAATGAAGAGGAAAACCAAGTATCTGCAATCTTCAACAATGATAGATTGGTGTACTCCTTGTAGATAGTGAGGGCATTTGTATGATCTTATTCAAAGTTGTTGATATATCGTGCATCCTCAATAATACTTCCAACCCAAAGCACATCAGAAACAATAGATTTAAGTGCTAAATTCAAAGAATGGACAATGCAAGGTGTCCAAAATACTTGTGGATATTGAGCTTCCACAATCATGCCAACAGCCTTGCAAACAACCTTGCAAACAAGTGCATTATCTGTAATGATTTGCACACAAGAACCAATACCTACATCTTCAATAAACTTAATGAACAACTCTCCCATACATTGTGCATCCTTGTATTGTCCCAGTGCATCCACTGATTTGAAGAAAACTGGACCATTCAAGGAAGACACCATGAAGTTGATGAGTGGGTGGTGTGCTGGATCTATCCATCCATCAGAAACAATACTAACCCCAGATGTTGGCCATGCTGATTTAATAGGCCTAAGCATTTTTTCCACCTTTTTCTTTGCCTTAGTCAACAATGTGGTTCTAAGCTTCTTTGACCCAGGAGGCACATACCCTAATGGAGCCCCTTGAGTTAGAGCTCGACACATCTCAATAAATAAAGTTGAGCGTGCAACATTAAAGGATATGAAGTTTTGATACAAAAACAATGCAATGGTGAGATTGAACTCTTCTCATTTCTCTTTCTGAAAAATCCTGGCCATTGGACCAAGTGCCACTGCCTTTATTTTTGCTGCTTGTTCGCCACCAAAACTCTCAAATGGAAATTTATTTCCATTTTCCCTCAAGAATGGAAGGGGATCATCATTCTTGTTTTTTTTACATGTTGCATCCACTTTTGACATACTGACATTGGCCTCTTTTTTCCATTTCTTTCCTCTTAGCTAAAGACACTAGTGTACATGCTGCAATTCCACAACCTGGTAAAGCCAACAAATGAGATTTGACACGGTAATATGTGCTCATGAAATGATTGTTGCAGTAGTTGCATTTCCAAGCAACATTGCCTCCTCCCTTCAACTTGCTGCCTGGCCCTTGCTCTCTTGTGACATATTTCCACAAGGGATATTTGTTATCTTGAGGCTGTTGTCTTCCCTCAACATTTGAAGGTATTGTTGTAGCCCCACTTCCAATAGAGGGAACACTTGCAGACCCTGATGAAATTGGAGCAGGAGGGGCATCTCCAATGGGAACATTCTTCCCCTTCCTTTGTCCCTTGCCTGTTGCCCTTGATTGAGCCATGAATGCTGTAGAAAAATAAAGAAAAAATGCACAAATTTGTAAAAACAATGCACATGCAAACTGCTGTAATAAAAATGCCAAAAAAATAGAGACAAAATGCACTTACCTGTTGCTTGAATCGCCTCCAAAATGCTCCCAAACCCTTTGCTATTCGCTCCCACACAACCACAACAAGAAAGAAAATGAAAAGTGATTGTGAAATGGGCCAAAACCGCCCTTTATGGGCTGTGCGACACGCCAAAAAAGCGGACTCGTGTCCCAGGATCGGGACACGATGGAGTCCGGCCGAACACGATAAGACACAATCTAGAGGACACGTGTCCAACCGAATCATGTCCGATTCACCTGATTCGGGACATGACGAGGGTTAGGGTCGAATCCGATTTCTTAGCATCCTTTCATTGACATATATATTCTCGTGATTCCCCCATACTGGGTCTGCTCCCATCGGTGAAAGTCTATACAAAGCAGGGAGCCTTAGCTGAGGTGACAGTGGGCTATCGCTCATCGCTGCCACTTAACCTAGTAGTCACTTTGTAGGATCCCCTCCTAGGACCCCTGCTAGTTTGAGAGGTAAGAGTGCCCATCATGGAGGAGTCACCTACATGGTTAGAGTAGGAACCATGAGTACAAGGGCAACAAGAGGAGGACTCGAGGAAGGAGAAATAGGAGGAAGAGCAAGAGGAGTAGGAGGGGAAGGAGATTGTGGGAGCATCAACGACAACACCATCTGCGATAGATATAGGAGAGCACAACTTCATACCCAACAATCATCATTTGACATTAGGTGTAGGGACAAGGCCTTCTATTGCTAGAGGAAGGCATGGAAAACAACTGGTCATATTTTCTCGTAAAAGGGGGAGAGGGCACTGATCTCAGATAACTAGCTGCTAGTTTTGTTTGTTTTGCTACATATAACTCTTGATGATGAGATATTTTTATATATGTGATATTATTTTGTATTGGTTCTCCACATATTTGAGTCCTTGATTGGACAATTATCAGGGATGAACAGGATTTGGTATCGCCTTTGATGTATCATTTTTATTTTACATCCACTACATCATATATATCAATGCTTTCTTTATATTTATGTGCCAATGTGTTTATTTCAGGTTGTTGTTGCTTTATATGTTTAAAAATATGAAAAAAATGAATATATTATGCATTTTTTATGTTTGCCGATATTTTTGCCGATATTGCCAAAAAGATGTTTTTAGGACCCTCGCCAATATTTTTCCGATATCAATATTATCAACACTGGTACAAACATGTTTATTTCTAATTCTGATGTTTCTTCAAATGACTAGATTCGATTGTTCTTCAAATTTTGCTTGCTTGGCATAATAATATTGTAATGTCTGTTATATGGGATAGGATCATAGGAGAGCTTAGATGCAATTGCATTTTGTTTTTAGTCAAGAATTAACGCTGATTCACCTAGTTCTTTTGCAGCCTTATGCAGATGATGAACACAATCACGGGCTTCATGTGGCAGATCCAGATTTCCTCTTGGACACTGTCATTGAATCTGATAAATCAGAAATCCAAGTGTGTTTATTTTATTACCACTTTTTGTGATTATACTTACATGGGTGTTTCTTTTGTTTCTGTATGTTTACATGGGTGCTATGTCTATGAATTTGGAAATTTGCAGGTAGCGATCCATGCAATTGGTGATAAGGCAAATGATATGGTGCTTTCAATTAACGAAGCTTTGATATCTAGAAATGGCATGAAAGATCGAAGATTTAGAGTATAATCTCTTCTCCACGAAAGTACATATTGTTTTTCCTCTGATATTATATCTGTATTCAATATAGCTATAAATTGATTAGGAAGATGCTCTGTTGTAATAGAATATGATTTAAATCACTATCATTTATGTACTTGAACCAAATCATAGAACTCCATTCTAGAAACATCAAAGCATTAAGAAACGTTCTGACAATCTAGCATTTACTAATTACTACAGATTGAGCATGCTCAACATTTGGCACCAGGAGCAGTTGATCGTTTTGGAAAAAATGGTGTAATTGCTTCCGTACAGGTCTGTAAATTTATGTTAGATAAGTTTCTCCATGTTAACACCAACCTTTTCTATGTAAAATTCTCATTCACAATAATGCATATGTTAGGTTAGGTGGAATTTTGGAAAGGTGAAACATTCCACTCTATTAATTGAAGTATACAGTACCAAACAATATATTATCTCCCAGTAGAATTCTATTTTGGCTATGATTCACCATTCCGATTGCTAGCTTTTTTAGTGCATCTCAAATTCTGAAGTGGATTGTTTGTGTTGAGGAATGCTTTCATGTACAGAGTTTTCTCTATAAGTAAATATTCTTAATTACAAGATAGACATGGAGAAGTTACGTGGTGTTTAGGTTGGAGTTTTGAGATCAAGCAATACAAAGTTTTTGCTATGACAAGAAGGCCGATTCATGCAGCCTTACATCAACAAAGTGTTACTCTTTTTTCAATCACTATCAGAGTATATGACTAATGGTCATATGTAATACTTTATATAATTAAATTAGAATTTGCATGTTTGAAGAAAGTTGATTTATCAATTGAGTTTAGATTAGAAAATGACTATTTGTTCCCTATAGAAAATGACTATTCGTTCCCTATTTGAAGGGAATGAATAGTCGTTTCCTAATCTAAACTCAATTGATAAATTAACTTTCTTCAAACATGTAAATTCTAATTTAATTATTTGAAGTACTACAGAGTTTATAGTCAACAGTTTATTCTAATTCATCATTACTTTACTGGCAGAAAGAGGTGCTTGGTCATCAGTCTGAATCTTGTAGTAAGGGTTTTGTCATTTGTGTAAGTGTTTCATTTGCAGTAAGGGTTTTGTCATTTGCAATAAGTGTTTCATTGAATATCTTGTAAGTGGGTCATTGTCCCTGGTACAGGAGCCCACAAATAGTGTGTCAAAGACTCAAATTTCATAATCATTTTCAAAGTGGTTGGGTGGTGCTAGGCAGATGGTTGAAGTCGCCTTTAGGTTCTAGCCTGAAAATACTTCAAGGTGGCAGGGTGGTGCTAGGGCAAGTTGTTGGTTGCAGGGGTGTTGGAGCATCCTTTCGGAAGAAGGTGATAAAGCTAGGGTGTTGGAGTGTCCATCCAGTTGGAGTTGGAAAATTTGAATGCTTTTCCTGAGTACTAGGGAGTTGGGGCTCCTTTTTCAGTTGGAGCTGAAACATTTAATGTACTAATGAATTATTAGAGAAGCATTCGATTGTTTTTCTCCTGAAAGGGTTTCCAATAGTGTCTACTATCTGTTGATTCTCTGTATTGTTGGCTTATGTTTGATGCTGAAGATTAGTTAATGCTTTGAAAATTTTAATAAGTTATTAATTGATAAAAAACACTGATTCACCCCCCTCAGTATTTCCAACAAACCCAACCACATAGCCATTGAAAAATCATAAGGAGAAACCCACAAGAGGGGGTGAATCAATATTTCTTTACAATTGTTATTTTTTACTAGTTAAGATCTAAGTTACCAGAAACGCCTGATGAGTTTGTCGGAAACACGGATCCTCGTTTCCAAAACGGAAACGAATAAGATCCTTGTCTGAAATGTTGTAAAAACATTTTTGTGCCATTTCAAAAAATTGAAACTTCGGATTTGGAATTGCATATGTTTCCAAGGGTTTTAAATTTTTTTGGATCTGTTTTTGGAAATCTGGAAACAGATCCACGAAAATGATGATTGGAATCCACCCTTAAAATGTTAAAAAACGTGAAATATTGTATAGCTATAAATAAATAGTAAAAATGAAGAAATCAGATTTGCAAATAAACTCACTATAAACATAGTTTCATAACGTCTCTTCTAAATCTTTAGAAACAACAACACTCCATATATTTATCAAGGATTCTTACTAAGTAAAAGATAGATGTTCAAAAATACAAACAAAAGGATTTGATGAATGTCTTCATAAAGGGATTTATTTGAGCAATAAATTTTCAGTTTGGTTAAGGTTTTGTTAATTGTCATTGATTTTTCTCTTGATTTCATAAATCGCTCCAATATAACAAATATTCTCTAGCCAATCTTTTGCCTGCATATAGTCAAGAGACCAAGTTGACGTTGAGAAGATTGAAATGTTCAAATAGGTCTTGACAGAATATTCCAATGATCCCATGGGCCTTTTAATTGCCATGCAAGGAAGATATATACCATCTTCCATGCTTGACACGCTCTTTGAAGGAGTTGGACCCGAAAGCACAAAAGTTGTAGTATTTCTGATTACATTACTAATGATGATGATAAGATGTTGAATGTTATAATAATCACTAATGATGATGACAATGTTTATGCTGATTTGATGATGATGATTTGTCTATGTTGAATTCATGATGATGATTATGTATTTTTAGATATAGAATCTAGATTCTAAAAGATATATATATATATATATGTCATTTCCTTGTCGTGTTGTATCCAATTTTTTTGAAAATTTTTCGTATTCGTTTCAAACCTCGTATCCGTATCCATTCCCATATTCGTTTCAGTGCAACTTAGGTTAAGGTCACTTATAATGAGAACATAGAATGAACAATGATAGAATAATAATTTTATTAATTAGAAATATCGAGGACTCGAATCCTCTTTTTTACAATAAATCAAATGCATTAATGTTTAGGGCTCCAACCCTAGATGAAGACACTAATCTCCAATCCACCCGACTCCAACGTGTATTTTTCCAAACACCAACTTGGACTTCTCTAGGGCTCCAACCCTATCTTCCACAAGGCTCCAAACTTGTTTTTATGAGGCTTCAACCTCTAGGGATCCAAAGCTCTCCACTGGCATAGGCTTCAACCTGATCTTCTTGAGGACTCCTATCCTCGAGGGCTCCAACCCTATGCTTCAATTCTTCAAGATAAGCTCAATGGTTTTCAAGGCCTCCCAAATGTTGAAATTTGGGTACCATAGGACAAGTGGTTCCCTAAGGCTTTGATCTTTGGCCTAGGGAAAAGTGTCCAAAAGAATTTAATTTTTCTCCTAAAGTGACTTTATAAGTGGTAAAGTCAAATCTAATTTAAAAGTGACTTTATAAGTGATAAAGTTATTAAGTCTAATTTTAAAGTGACTTTAATAAAGTCAATGTGAAATTAGAAAGTGAAAAGTGACTTTGGAAATAAAAGACTAAGGGGGTCTTTATTAAAGTGGGGTGAATTAAAAAATAGAAAGTGAGATTTAAATGCACATTTAATTTCAGCACTAGATCTAAAGCTATCTTAGCCATTGGATTTAGGGATTCCCCAAAAGTCACTTAGGGTTAGGTTAAAGGAGAAAAAGAAGGAAAAGATCATTCAGTCTTTCATGAGCAGATTGAGAGAAGGAGGAGAAGAGAGTTGGAGAAATTTCTAGGCTTGAGAAAGTGAAGGAGAGGAGTAGTTCAACAAATCCGTACAATAGCTAGAGGTAGCACGCATTTCGAGGAAACAGTCCGTACAACATTAAATCAACATAGTTTTCGAGGCATATTTCCATACAGCAGCAGTGGGCACATTTTTCGAGGTATGTATAGTAGCAAGGAAGCACTAATTTCGAGGAAGAGAAGCAGCAGTGGGCAGCACGCATTCCGAGGCTAAGTTGGCACAGTTTTCAAGGCTGAAAGAGGCTTTTGTGATTTCCGTATAGTCCGTACAGCAGTACAGAATTTCTGGCATGATTTTCGAGGAGGACGTACATCATTAAATGCTGTTATCTCCTACTGTAATAAATTTTTGTTATTACTGTTTTGCTGATTTGGCACATTTTCCAAGGTGGAGGCAAGCACGGAAAACGAGATAAGTCTGTACATTGTTTGTTGGAATTTTTCTGTATATTTCACTTCTCTGTAAAAGCATTTTCCAAAAATAAAGAAGAGCTTTCGAACTGGTTTTCCCCAAGAGTTGTAGGGGGTTTTCCCAGGGTCATGTTGACCAAAAATCAACGTGTCATTTTCTGTGTGTGTGGCTGATATATTTTCTGAGTTTTATTTCTGCATTTTCCAGCACTTTGAAATTTCTAAAATTTGTGTTTTCAGAAAATATTTGTTATTTCCAGCTTGTTGAATGAATGGTTATGGGAATGGGCATTTAACTACATGGGAGTAATAAGGAGAAACTGATAACCAAGGTTGGGTCAAAATTTCTACACCAAAAACTTTTGCAACAAGCCTTGACAATATCTTCAAATTAACCTTCAACAAATGCCCTCAATTGTTCTTCAATAAGCTTCACTCATCAATGAAAACTTTATTAACCATAGAAGGTATCTCCAATACTCTTCATGATACCCAAACAATAGTCTTCAAGGTTATTCCATGAGAGCTTCAAACATGCATCAAGGTCTCCAAGAATGCTTCCAAGATCAACTTCTACAAGTCTTCCAAATGTCTTCATGAATGCGTCAAGTTGTCTTCACTAAGTTGTCCCAATAATTCTCCAAGACAATGAAGGCTTCTTCAAGGTATGCTCCAAATCTTCAAGAACACTTCACAAGTCAACAAGCCTTTACTAGTCTTCACAGGTCAACAGGTCTTCACAAGTATTCACAAGCGAACAAGTCTTCATAAGTCAACAAGTCTTCATAAGTCAACAAGCCTTAACAACTTCAACAAGTCTGCTAGATGCTTAAGATTGTTTCCAAAGAAACCTTTAAAGTCGATACTCCAAGTACAAGGATATATGCTCTAAGATTCAAAGGCCAGCTAGCTATAGTTCTTTTCAAGAGTCTGCTCCTTAAACAACTCCTCTTTACATGTGGTTTCCAATGGTGTTTCTTCAACAACTCTTTTTTCCAAGTGCACTCCTATGATACTTAATCAACAACCCCTCTTCACATGTATACTCCAATAGTACTTCTTAGTCCAACTGTTCTCCAAAGGATGCTTAATGCTTGCTCTAAAACTGTCAACCACTGTTTTCAATAGATCTGCACAATAAGTCCGCCAAGGGCTGTCCCAATAATGGCTCCAATATGTGCTCAGTAGATTCCTTTAGCAAATCCAAAAGGTGCTCCAATGATGACTTCAAACATGACTATAACAAAGGACCACGATTTCTGTTCAACAAGACTGCACCTAACAATGTCTAAAATTTAAATCCTCCCCAGGTCAAGTTTATTGCAGCTCAAACACAAGGCTGAAACTCTGAGTTTGATGCAGAATTGTCACAGGTTCAGAGGCTGCATAGAGGGCCAAAATTACAGGCATACTAGGCCGAAATTTCAGGTCTGCAATAGGCCTTTCAGAGGGCCGAATTGCAGGTAACAAAGACTGAACTTTCAAAATTGCAGTGGTCACAGAGCTACTACAGGGGTCGGAATTTCAGGCGTGAAATAGGAAGAATTTCAGGCCTGAAAACATGTCTGAAATCTGTTCTCTGAAGTGGCCGAGTATCCGCAGTTCTGAGCAAAATCGAAGTCTGCTTACAATTGTATGTCACAAATATGAAATCAACCTTCTGCTCCATGAAAGACACAGAAATAAGAGATTTCGTCCTTTCTAATCAACCTTGTTTTACTTCTCTGCGATTTTTGATCTAATCTCAAGAGCTACAGGTCTGCAATATTTTTTTATTTTCCACAGATCCAAATTTAAGCCGAGTTCTGTACAGGATTAGGCCACCAAAGTCAAGAATAAAAAATATATAAAAATGTGTTGAGACCTCCTATCTTCATCCTCCTACATTTTCTTTTCCTTTCTTCGTTGTTCTGATCCTTTTTCTGCACCCCATTCCCTTGACCGAATGTGAGGAGCATACACTCCTATTTATACTAATTTTCCCTAATGAAAGGACACATCTGTTTATTGGAGCTGACATGTTGGAGCTGACCTGTGCATATAGGTATTTAAATTAATTCTTTTAAGGAGGTGTGTAACATAGGGGAGCTGAGAAGCTGACTTGTAGAATAGGTGTATTTTTCTTTTTATTTATTAATAGATGGTCGATTTGGGGAGAGACTCTACTTACTCCAATTTTTATTGTCAATATGATTGGAAGGGGTATCATGGGTTTGGGTTTCATTATGAGATTGTATCAACTAAATTGGGAATTAAGCGAATTAGGAATTAAGATTTTGTAGCTAAAGTTAATGGCTCTTATTAGAATGATATGATTTAAATAATGGAGTATGCATTTAGAATTTCATTTAAGGACTTAGGGTATAAGGTTTGCTTTAATAAAGCAGGGACATCATAATTATAGGATTCTATTAGAGGAAGGTCTTCAATAATACATAGGGTGTTAGAGTTTTTAGTTTTAGGGACATGATGTAATCTAGATAAGGGAGAATTTAGGATTAGGACATTTTTATCATAGGTACCTAGGTTATAAGATAAGAGTTAGGTTTAGGGTTTTATGTAGAGTTCCAATATGCATTTTAGGGCTAGGAATATTATTAGGGTTTTAGCCATCTTCAACAATGCCATATTGACATCAATGACAACTTTGACCAACAACGTCATCACTGCATGGGCCTCTTGGAGGCATGTGTTAGAGCTCTCTCTATGCCAAAGTGAGTCCAAAGGGCTCCATAAATCATCTACTAGGGTTTGGCCTGTAGACATCCATGCAAATCATCAAGTGGACCCAAGTTTTGTGTCTGGGGCATGTTACCCACCACTTCGTGGGGGATATCCCTAGGATATATACATTTTTTCCATGATGGACCTCAGCTGACAGTTAGTAGCTTGCTAGTTTTTATAGCATCGGATGTGTTCTAGCCACGATATTTGGCAGAGAGGCTAGAATACATGTATTCTCCAATACCCAGAAATAGTTTCTGGAAATTCCACCTAGAGACGACTTAATTAAATTAATTAGTTAGTTTTTAATATTTCCTAAGTTTAACTTCTATGTTGCATGGGTTCATGAACCTGGGGGTGGGTTCTCGAACCCATCCCAGGTTCTCCTCCCCAAGAACCAGATTCAGGTACAAGATCTTCTAAAAAGAACCCATAAGAACCGGTTTTGGCTACCAAGAACCGAGTTCTTCGTTAAAAACATTTGGGTGTGTTTGACGTTTAGGGTACTTGGAACCCCGAAATCAGGTTCTTTAGAGTTCTTTGTTGAACAATTTTTGAAGTAAAAATTTAAATAAAAAAAATAAAAATCGTGGAAAGTCAAAAGGTGAATACATAACCTGTAAAACCTAAAATACCTTCACTCTTCAACGACGACATTTCACTCTTCGACGATGACATTCCATTTAAGACAACAGGCATTAAGTTTGACTATTGAGACTATGAGCATTCCCTGGTGTGTTTGGGGAATTCGCTGGTGTGCGTGCAGGTGGCTGGAGGTTCCCATAGAGACGCAATCCACAGAGATGCAATCCCTGCTTGAAGATTCACAGGTAGCTCTTGAAGATTCACCGTGCGACATGAATTAATTCTAAATTTTGTGTGTCCAAATTTCATTGTTTGCATAACAAAATTAGTAAATCAAAGTTTAGTTCTACATAGTAAATCAACCCATGATGTCAAAGTTGGGAAAGCTTCCTTATGACGAGTATTAGAATCTTGAAGTAACCACAATAAACATTCTACTGCCATATTCTGTGATTCCAAACTCTTGATTTTTTACTGTAATCTCCACATTCTCTCATGGCCAACTGAAATCACTTGCTTTTCTAATCACTCTTTTAACTGTGTTTCTTTTTTTACATTTTTTGCCAAGATTGTGACTTTTGGCCTCTCTTTCCCTACTAGAGTTTTGGGCGAAATTGGCTTGGGGCCAGATTTACAAGTATGTGTAAGCTCTAATTTGCAATTGATATCAAACTAGAAATTTTGAAATTTCAATGTGAATGTTAAATGTTGAATGATGTGCATGTTTGAATCATAAATATTTTAGTTTTCTTGTTTAAAGTTGGAAAATATACAAATTCATATATATATATACCCCCGACGAATCCACGTACCCTGTTTCAAAAAATGACGCACCCGTCCCTGTCCCCGTCCCCGTCCCCACGTTTCCTGGCAACATAGTTAACTTAGGAAATATGATTAATTAAAAGGAATTAATTAAGTCATGGTGAGGATGTTCTAGAAAAGTGCATGGATCGATTTCTAGTTAATCATAGCCTTCGATTAAGATTTAATCATGGCCGTTGAACTCTCAATGGAGGATTATAAGAAGAAGTTGATGGGGCTTGGAGAAGAAACACCAAATCAGTTGAGTATTCGATTTTGCTGGAAAATAGACCTCCAGAGTAGCAACATTCAGTTGCTAGAGGTGATTCAGTGAGGTCGAAGCAGTGAGAGAGGGGCAGAGATAGTGAGGACGAAGGAAGATTTTTCAGTGCCGGCAAGTACATTGGAGAGAGGCAGTGATTGCCACAAAGAGAGCGCAGAGCCCTCTTGAGGAGATTTCCGTTTCGCTGGGGAGAAGGTGAGATTCTGAGCCAGAAGCTGGGCAGAGGGTTCGGAGGCAAAGAGTATCAGTTTCCCAGACAACATCTGACGAGACAGTAAGAGGAGACGCAATTCCGAGCTAGAGGGACGCAGTAACTGCATAGGCTGACGCAATGACTGCATAGAGGTAGCAAGGGGCAACTCATTTCGAGGTAAGGTCAATGTCGGATCGCTTATGGAGTGAGATATTTTTCTTACTAGTTATTTTTGCCAGTACTTCTCTGTTTGGATTTCCAGATTGGGCATCCATAATTTGTACTCAGATTTCACTACTACATAATAATAAAACCCTCAGTTGCGTCACTGGTTTTCCCGAGATGGATTTTTCCGAGGACTTAGTCCAAAAATAACAGTGTCATATTGTGTGTGTGCGTCTATTTCTTCCAGCGTTTTTATTTCTTTCATAGTATTTGTTTTGTGAAGGTTGCAGTGAATTTAATTGGTTATTTTCCGTAGCACACAACAAGTAAATTTTTTAATTGATTTAACAATTAGAAGAATTAACATACGTTGCTGCAATATGATTCAGGATTCCCGAATTTTCACACATCCCCTTGCAACCCTCAACTAACTCGTTGCGCCACTTCTCCACCACCTGAGCCAGCCATGTGGTCACTCACCCATCTGTATTGATCGTATGTTTGAAAGTGGCCTCCCGAACCTAAAGGTATGTCTTGTCATTTGGTAATTGAGTATTGGGTTTGCTTATCATGGACACTTATGCGCATGGATTGATGGGGGGATTTAGCAAAAAGAGTGGGCTTAGTTTGTGCTTCTGTCCCCTTGAACTCTTTTGGATGTTACCCTTGGATTTTAGTCCCGTGGGATCTCCTTTACTGACCATTTGGATTTAGGGTGGTACTACTTGGGAAACCCCGACTTTGGTTGCGTGGTCTTGCTCCCTTATCCACATATGCCACTCCCCTTCCATTCACTATACCCCCATTCATCATCTCTCCCACTTGGGTCCACATTACCTCTCTAGGTCCACATAGTGTTAGTCTACCCATTCCCTTGCCCCCACCTTGGGTCAGGCTTGGAACAATGCCCCAGAGATTGAAGTAGCTAAAAAGAAAAGTAAAAGCATAAATTGCTACATTCAACAGGAAAATGTACCACAAGATGCAAAAGATGGCTGGGACAAACATAATTAGCACGTTGGCAAAAGTCAATACATGAGCTCTACCCCATACCCATGGAAATCACCTTGGTTCCATAGGTCCTAGATGAGCCCCCTTTATCATTCAGGAACCCATGATTGTCCCAACCCTTAGAGGGAAATGAACCACCCTACCAAAAATGGGGTAATCATTGCTATATCTTACCCATCATGCTCTTGTCCTTTGAGACTTGAGCAGTTAACCAAAGGAAAATTATAAAAGGAAAAGGTATATAAAGAAGGGTGGAAAAATCAAGGCTGGGGCACCTCATGTACCACGATTGCTCTCTCTTACACACTATATACCCAGGTGGCTTCCCTTTTTCTAGCTAAACTTGTGCCCCGATATGTGACCCATGGTTGCCCCTCTCATTCCCTATTCCATTTCACCTATTTATCACATGCCACCACCATTTGAGGGATGTACCTTGGACATACTATCCTCTCTAAAGGTAGAAACCACCTAATAAGGTACCTGGCTAACCCCCTTTGGAGCTTGGAGACATTAGCACATGCCAAAGGCCACTATGGAAGGACATGCCATTATGAAGTGTGCACTTGTTGTCCATGGTTTGTAAGATCTTTTACCCGATTACTTTAGTGAGTTGTATTGGAAGGCTAGGGGATGCATTGGATCTTATGTAGGATTACAGATGGTGTCTATTTGGATTTGGTCTCCCTATACGAGGTCCTAACTGTCCTGAGGGCTACATTGGCACATATAGGGTGTGCGTAGAGCGCCATGGGCCTCCACAGCAGCAGAAAATTCTCCATGGATGCCCAGAGATGTTCAGAGATTGCTAGAGATCCACCTTTTGGACGAGGAAGATGCATTTGGTACACTATGCCCAGTTGGCCCAACATATGCACTACACACTTGGCAGATGTCCCAGGACTTGTACGACGACATGGCAACATTCATTCCATCATCTGAGCTCTTACAAATGGTCTATAAGCATCTTCGACTCATATGGAGACCCATGAGGCCATTGGTGTGCCCCCACACCCACTGGGAGGATCACAGGTTTATTGTTTGGAGAACAAGGGGCCACCCCCTTGTCCATCGCTTTTGAGGATTCTATTCATAATTATTGCACTTATGGACCTCATCAAGCCTCTTGGAGGGCCCTACAACATGCATATGTTATTATTTGACCGCTTCAGAGGCTTATTATTTCATTTGTGAGCTAGTTTGGTGGGATTGTCACCAAAAGTCAGTGATTTATTTAATTAATTTATGAATTATTATAAGAAATAGATAAAAAAATTTAATCCTTTATCTTTATTATTATTATAAATCCATTTAATTAAAATAGATTATCTCCTAACAACCCTTTATATATAGATATATTTTGTAACCAAAATTTTTTTGGTATTATTTGTCTAATTTAAGAATTATTTATTAAAATTAACCCATTTAATAAATATAATTTTTTTAATAGATATTTCCTAACAACTAATTTGAATATTATTTACCTTAATAACTAATTAACTAATTCACTAACGACTTTCTCTGGGCAATGATGCATCCATACTATTTATTCCTGAAGATCGATTGGCTTTTTCACCTTGTCCTGAGGATGAACCACATTAGTTGGTTTGAAACGTCAACCAAATCCTAATGATGTGATTAATCTGAAAGACATTTATCTACATTATGGATCACAAAAGTCTTAGATCTAACATAATTTTCACATAATTTTATGTTTAGGGGCTAATTTAGGCCAATTAGGTAATTCGAACTCCCAATTTGTGTATAAATAGGATTTGAATGGATTCATTTGTATCATCACTTGGATTTGGATCTCTCTCTCATTAGAGAACTTCGCATTTTTTCCTTAGTGGATATTTTTGGACGATGGATGAATTTTGATGTATGAATTGGGTTCTTTTCTATCTTGGAGCTTCTTATATTGCAAACGTAATGCTGGTTGGATATATTCTCTAACATGTAAGTGCATGTTTAACGCTATTTTTCATATTGCTACATACATTGGAACCTCGCTATTAATAGGGCTAATTGTTGCATGTGTTTAATGTGGAATTATGTGTCTATTTAGCTTATCTCTATGTATGGGCCATGTTGGATGAATGAATTGTCTTAGAGATCGTGTTATCTTGATAAGCCTTCACCATTTGCAATGAAGTATAAATGCTTTAAAGTCACTTTTCTTCTCTTTCCTTTAACATTGGACGAAGTCGATTTTTGGAGCCTCCTTGAACAAGAAAACAAATCCCTCTTGACAATTCTCCTTGAATCGATATCCCCAAAAGGAATTAGGCACTGGTCCATCAAAGGGTGATCACTTCAACCCCATTTTTCACCTTTTTCCTCCCTTTCCTAGGTCACCTAGGGCATCAATTTCCCGGGAAACAGAACCTTGAAAAACTTTGATCTCCTAGGCTCTACTGCGCTGGTGGGTCCCCTAGGTCTCCTCCAAATTTGAAGGTAATCCGATGATGGAATCTTAGGATATCCCAAGCCCTAGGTCTATGATCAAGTGTTTCCCTCGTGTTCCCAAGGCCAATACCTAATAGGATCAATTTGACATCTTTTGGTGGAAATTATTGTTTGATACTTTCCCCTCACCTCGGTCAGGTTAAGAATATCTTTGGTTGCTAAAATCCATCCCCCTACCTGGACTGGGTCCACTTGGCTTCGTGTGGTCTCATTTTTCACCAAAGACTATTTATCGAGGACTACCCGGTAATCCAAGTTCCCAAGGGATTTTAGGGATTGGTAAACTCCTTTGCAAGCCATATTCTTCTCCCTCAACCCTCAAATCCTCATCTCCTCTCCCTAGAAAATCAAGTCCCTTGCTTAAAAAACAAGAAAGTTCGATTCTTCATCCTATCCTAGGGAAAGGGTCTAAGGGGTCACTTCTCATATATTTGTTGATATATCCTCTATAAGTGGCTTCCTAAAACATTGGGTCTCCTCCCATCGGTGAAAGTCCGTAAAGAGCAGGGAGCCTTAGCTGTGGTGATAGTGGACTAAGTCTCCATCGTTACCCTTAACCTTGCAGTTGCCCTCTTAGGAACCCCGTTTAGGTCCCCTGCTAGTTTGAGTAGTAATAGGGCACAAAATGGGTCTCATGAATCTCTTGGTGGTAGAATAACCTATATTTTCTCCAATGTTGAGGGTTTGGAGAATGATGCTAGCCCTCCCATGTCTCAATGGGTGAGACAAACCTCATCTGGGGCCTCGGATTAGCTGCTAAACTACATGTACACTGCTAAGTCGGTTGGGGTATGCTGGTCCAAGTGCATCATCCCGTGACATATGCTCCTCTGGTGGACTTAGGCCCCAATTAAGTTGCCCAACCCATGATGAAACTACCTACTATATAATGTCCAATGTTGCATCCTCACCATAAGGTACAATAATTCATTACTACATCTAAGTGAACCAAGCTTGTTGATCAAGGGCACATTAAGACTCATATGGGGCTTTTTTTCCAAATTTGGGGCATTAGTCTCGTAATAGTGTTACCTCCCTAGGTAGGACTGATTAATAGACAACCCTATTAGGTGTTCCCAACCCCTAAGGGGAAAGACAAACCCCTAGTACATCCTTGAATTAATAGGTGTCATGTGGATGATCATGAAATGGTTGGGAAACAAGGGCTTGAAGCCTAGATGCCATGGGTACAAGGATAACAATGATGAGGGATGCCCACTTATTGGGTATATAGATGTAGGACGGAGCAATCGTGGATAAATGAGTTACCTTAACCTTTATTTTTCCGCTTGTCTTATTTTCCTTTTCCTTTTCTTGATTTTTCTTTGTATTATTGCTCGGGGCTCCAGGAAATAAGAGGATATTATCAATGATGTAAAGCAGTTATTACCCCCTTAAGGTGGGGCACTTCATCGCCCACTAGGGTTTGGGATGCGTATGGGTTCCTTAGTGATTAAGATCTAATCATGGCAGTGTTGAGATTTTTGGGGTAGCATCGGATGTGCTCTAGCTCCGAAACTTTGTGGAGGATGAGATCTCCAAGACCTAGAAAGCATTTGGAGAAATTCCATCTCGTGTAAAAGTTATTCAAATAATTAATTTTTTAACGAGGACCCCAAGTATAACTTAGGGAAATTAAAAAATTAAAGTGAATTAATTTACACAGGTGATGAGAACATTCTAAGTGACGTGGATCAACATTCTTTTAATCTTAGTCGTTGATTAGAGATTAGATCATGGCCATTGATTTGTCAACGAGAAAAGTATAAAGGAAGGGCTTGGGGTCAGTTGGAGGATACACAGTGAGTCTAAGAGATCGAATTCTTTTGACGGAGCAGTGCTTGGACGAAGATTAGATCTTAGTGATTCAGAGAAGCAATCAGGGGCAAATGCAGTGATTGGTTAGGAAGGCCAAGAGTACAATGCAGAGCAAGGGCAACAGAGACGCAGTGGAGGTAGCGGAACCATCATAGGGTGTGACGCAGTCCCAAGAGAGGGTGATGCAGGCCCACACATGGCTCATGCGGGGGCAGCGCAGAGTCTCCAAGGAAAGTCTGAAATTCAACTAGAGACTGGGGCTTCTGAGCCGGCAGGGCTGAAACCAGACTCCGGGAGAAGCTGATCAGCGTAGAGCTAGGGTGACGCAGTCCCTAAGCCAAGGCCATGGAGCCTTACGCAGTGGCAGCGTAGAGACTACATAAAGGTAGCTGGGGTTTCACTAGTTGCTCATCCGGATCAGCCTGGACTCGCGAGAGTGAGGTATATCTCACATTTTTATCTGTAGCCGAGGTTTTCTTTGTTGGGTGAGCTAGATTATGGCACTCTAGATGTACCTAGAATACTGCTGCTTATTAATAATAAACCATCATATCTGCTGCACTAGTTTTCCCGCATTATGTTTTTCCGGGGACATGTGTCCGAAAAATCTATGTCCTTTATCATATGTGCGTGATCTTCAGTAAATGATCTGTATTTGTGTAGGCTTTTAGTTGTGTTGACTAATATGTTTTTTTGAATATTTTTCAGTTAAATAACTTGTGCATAATAAACAAGTAGGTGAAGTAAATCAATATTTAGCAGTAGGATTTCTGTGTTCAGAAATTTTCACATGGTATTAGAGCATTGCAGATCAAGTTGAGCCATCAGCAAAGGGGCTGAAGATATTCACTGCAGAAAGGACAGCGAAAGCAGCGCAGATCCGGAAGAAGGCAGCGCAACAACAAAGGGATGACATAGACCCTGCAGGGGTGACACAGAGTCAGTCTGCTCACGCAGTGGTTGAGGCAGCTCCAAAAAGGTGATGCAGAGCCAGTCTGCTCACGCAGAGGTTGACCCAACACCAAGAGAGGGACGCTGAGCCAGTCTGCTTACGTAGAAGGTTAACGCAACACCAGAAGGGTGACATAGTCCAAGAGGGAGTGACGCTGTGCAGTTTTGCCGACACTGGAAGTGCAGTTTCTGATCTTCAGAAGTTGCTGGCTTGGCATTTGTTCTGTCGGTACAAACCAGTGCCTAGCAAAGGTGACAGAGTGAGGAGAACAGTCTCTCAGCAAATTTGTGCCAAAGAAATCCGAGATTCAATCAGGAGGGTGATCGTAGAGGACTGATTCAATAGATTTGGCAGAGGATTTCCAGGAGGGAAATCAGTTGTTAGAGGGAGCAACTACTCTAGAGGGTTTCTATCTCCAAGAAACCCAGATCTGGTTTTCTGTTGAGTGCAACAACTGTAGAAGGGAGAAGAGTACCTGTTTCAACAGTTTGAGCAGAGATGGCCCCGTACGGACTGAGAGATCAAGATAGGTTGGACGGTGTGTCCAACTTTGCGATTTGGAAGGCCAGAATCCTGACAGTCCTAGAAGAATACGGTATCATAGACCACGCGGAAAATGTCCTAGTTGTGCCGACTGATGCGGATCCTTTGAAGAAGTACAATGAAAATCAGGCGCGGGCTAAGCGCTTGATCATGGATGGAGTGAAGGATCACGTGGTCCCACAAATTGCCGAGAAGAGGACGGCACATGAGATGTGGACAACTTTGACCACACTGTATCAAGGCAGCTCCGTCCAACAGAAGATGCTTCTAGAGAGCCAGATGAGGATGTTCCAGATGCATAAGGGAGAGGAGATCGATCCCTTCCTCTCCAGATTATAGACGATTCGAGATCAACTAATTGCCTTGGGGGAAACTCCAGATGAAGGGCTCTTGTTGAGGATTGCCCTGAATGTAGTCACCGATGAGTGGGAAACCTTTGTCCAAAGCATCTTGTGTAGAGCACAACTCCCAAATTGGGGTGACATGTGGGCGATACTTCGACAAGAGGAGATCCGAAGGGTGACCAAGAAGGAATTCAAGAACGGAGGTGTTAAGGTGAAGAAGGAGGAGGAGGAGGATGTGGCTCTAGCATCAAAGGGACAACGACAATAATCGAAGAAGAAGGACCTATCTAAGGTCTGCTGCTTCAGATGTGGTGAACTTGGACACTTCGTAAGCACTTGTCCTATGAGGAAGGACAAGGAAGCTTCAGATTCCAAGGCAACAACAGCGAGAGGGGACAATGGTAGTGAGGATGATGTGGCAATGAGTGCTCATGTGTCTCGTGAGAAGAGGTGGGGCGACATAGATCTGTAGGGCAGCTACAGATGGTGTAGGCAGGATCCTTGAGGTGCCCAAACTCTTGGATCACATACGAGCTACGTGAGCCTTAAGACAATAGCAGGATGACTGGAGTCAGTGAGTGCAAAAGATCATGGAGAAACAGAGGTTGACTTGGGATGCTGAAGTCTGGAACAACACAGAGGAGAGGCAACAACAACGTGGAAGCAGCAGCACAGAGGCTGATGGGATTTCAGCAATGCAGAGGCGGTGCTTATGCCAGTGCAGAGCAGCAGACAACGCAGTGCTTCAGAGAGACAGCGTAGCGCAGCAGCAGAGGGTGTTTCAGTGATGAGATGCAACTCGACTAACTTGTCTGTCAGTGATTGGGTGGTGGTCCTTTAGTTGCTTACTTCTCAGCAACTGAGTTGTAGTGTAGTAGTTGGCAGCATGATGCTACAATTTGAGAGGGAGTTGCAGTGGAGATGTGACAGTCTCAGTGGCAGTGACATGGGCAACAGTACAAAGAGCAATATCGCAGTGGATGAAGAGCAACATGCCAAGCATCAGCGCAGAGACCGATGCCAGGGATCAGGGAAATGCTTCAGTGTCAAAGTATTGCTAGAGCACACTCCTTGCTAAGAGGGAGTGTTGAGATTTTTGGGGTAGCATCGGTGTGCTCTAGCTCCGAAACTTTGTGGAGGGGCTAGAACACATGGGATCTCTAAGAGCCAAAAAGCGTTTGGAGAAATTCCATCTGGTGTAAAAGTTATTCAAATAATTAAATTTTTTTAATGATGACCCTAAGTCTAACTCAGGGAAATCGAAAAATTAAAGTGAATTAATTTACACAGGGGAAGAGAACATTCTAAGTGACGTGGATCAAGCTTCTTTTAATCTTAGCCGTTGATTAGAGATTAGATCACAACCGTTGATTTGTCAATGACAAAAGTATAAAGGAAGGGCTTAGGGTCAGTTGGAGGATACACACAGTGAGTCTAAGAGATCGAATTCTTCTGACAGAGCAGTGCTCGGACGAAGATCAGATCTAAGTGATTTAGAGAAGCAGTGAGGGGCAGATGAAGTGATTTGTCAGGAGTGCCAAGAGTACAACACAAAGCAAGGGCATCAGAGATGCAGTGCAGGTAGCGCAACCATCAGAGGGTGTGACACAGTCCCAAGAGACAGTGACGCAAGCCCATGCAGGGCTCACGCAGAGGCAATGCAGAGTCTCCAAGGAAAGTCCAAAATTCAACTGGAGACTGGGGTTTCTGAGCTGGCAGGGTTGAAACTAGACTCCAAGAGAAGCTGGTTAGTGCAGAGCTAGGTTGACGTAGTCCCTAAGCCAGGGCGATGTAGCCTTACGCAGTGGCAACGTAGAGACTACACAGAGCTAGCTGGGGTTTCACTAGTTGCTCATCCGAATCAGTCGGGACTTGCGAGAGTGAGGTATATCTCACATTTTTCTCTATAGCCTTGGTTTTCTCTATTGGGTGAGCCGGATTATGGCACCCTAGATGTACTCAGAATACTCTTGCTTAATAATAAAAAACCCTCATATCTGCTGCACCGGTTTTCTCGCATTGGGTTTTTTTCAGGGACATTTGTCCGAAAAATTTGTCCTTTGTCATATGTGCTTCATGTTGAATAAATGATCTGTATTTGTATAGGTTGTTAGTTGTGTTTACTTCGATGTTTTTTTGAATATTTTTTAGTTAAATAACTTGTGCATAATAAACAAGTAGGAGGAGTAAATCAATATTTAGTAGTAGGATTTTTGTGTTCATAAATTTTTACATGGTATCAGAGCATTGCAGATCAAGCCGAGCCATCAGCAAAGGCCTAAAGATATTCGCTGCAGGAAGGGCAATGGAAGCAACACAAATCTGGAAGAAGGCAATGCAACAACAAAGGGACAACATAGACCCTGCAAGGGTGACGCAGAGTCAGTGTGCTCATGCAGAGGCTGACGCAGCTCCAGAAAGGTGATGCAGAGCCAGTCTGCTCACACAGACGCTGATGCAACACCAGGAGAGGGACGTTGAGCCAGCCTGCTCACGCAGAGGCTGACGCAGCACCAGGAGGGTGACGTAGTCCAAGAGGGAGTGTCGTTGTGCAGTTTTGTCGGGGCTAGAATTGCAGTTTATGATCTTCAGAAGTTGCTCGTGTGGCATCGATTCTGTTGGTACAGAACAATGCCTAGCAAAGGTGACAGAGTGAGGAGAATAGCATCTCAGCGGATTTGTGCCAAAGAAATCTGAGATTCGATTAGGAGGGCGATTTTAGAGGACTGATTCAGTAGATTTGGCAGAGGATTTCCGGGAGGGAAATCATTTGTCAGAGGGAGAAACTACTCTAGAGGGTTTCTATTGCCAAGAAATCTAGATCTGGTCTTCTGTTGAGTGTAGCAGTAGTAGAAGGCAAAAGAGTACCTGTTTCGAAAGTTTGAGCAGAGGTGGCCCCGTACGGACTGAGAGATCAGGATAGGTTGGATGGTGTGTCCAACTTTGTGATCTGGAAAGCCAGAATCCCGACAATCCTGGAAGAATACGGTATCAGAGACCACGCGGAAAATGTCCTAGCTGTGCCGACCGATGCAGATCCTTTGAAGAAGTACAATGAAAATGAGGCGCGGGCTAAGCGCTTGATCATGGATGAAGTGAAGGATCACATGGTCCCACAAATTGCCAAGAAGAGGACGACTCATGAGATGTGGACAACTTTGACCACGCTGTATCAAGGCAGCTCCGTCCAACAAAAGATGCTTCTAGAGAACCAGATGAGGATGTTCCAGATGCATAAGGGAGAGGAGATCGATCCCTTCCTCTCCAGATTACATACGATCAGAGATCAACTGATTTCCATGGGGTCAACTTCGGATGAAGGGCTCTTGGTGAGGTCTGCCCTGAATGCAGTCACCGATGAGTGGGAGACCTTTGTCCAAAGCATCTTGGGCAGTGCACAACTCCCAAATTGGGGTGACATGTGGGCGATACTTTGACAGGAGGAGATCCAGGGGGTGACCAAGAAAGAATTCAACAGCGGAGGTGAAGAAGGAGTAGGAGGAGGATGCGGCCCTAGCATCAAAGGGACAACGCTAGCAAGGGAAGAAGAAGAAGGACCTATCCAAGGTCTGGTGCTTCAGATGTGGCGAATTTGGACACTACGCCAACACTTGTCCTAAGAGGAAGGACAAGGAAGCTTCAGATTCCAAGGCAACAATAGTGAGAGGGGACAGTGGTAGTGAGGATGATGTGGCGATGAGTGATCATGTGCCTCATGAGAAGAGGTGGGGCGACATAGATCTATAGAGTAGCTACAGATGGTGTAGGCGGGATCCTTGAGGTGCACAAACTCTTGGATCACATACGAGCTACGGGAGCCTTAAGATAGTAGCAGGATGACTGGAGTTAGTTAGTGCAGAAGATCATGGAGAAGTAGAGGCAGAGTTGGGATGCTAAAGTCTAGAGCAGCGCAGAGGAGAGGCAACAACAATGTGGAAGCAGCAGCGTAGAGGCAATGCTTACGTAGTGCAGTGCAGCAAATAGCGCAGAGCTTCAGAGAGACAACGCAGAGCAACACCAAAGGGTGATTCACTGATGAGATGAAGCCTAACCGACTTGTCTGTCAGTGATTGGGTTGTGGTCTTTAAGTTGCTTACTCCTCAGCAACTGAGTTGCAGTGCAACAATTGGTAGCATGATGCAACAATTTGAGAGGGAGCTGCAGTATAGATGTGGCAGTGTCAATGACAGTGACATGGGCATCAGTACAGATAGCAGCAACGTAGTGGATGAAGGGCAACAAGCCAAGCATCAACGCAGAGACCGATGCCATATATCAGGGAAATGTTTTAGTGTGGAAGTATTGCTAGAGCACACTCCTCGCTAAGAGGGAGTGTTGAGATTTTTGGGGTAGCATTGGATGTGCTCTAGCTCCGAAAATTTGTGGAGGGGCTAGAACACATGAGATCTCCAAGAACCAGAAAGCGTTTCGAGAAATTCCATCTGGTGTAAAATTTATTCAAATAATTAAATTTTTTAATGAGGATCCTAAGTCTAACTTAGGGAAATTAAAAAATTAAAGTGAATTAATTTACATAGGTGATGAGAACATTCTAAGTGATGTGGATCAAGCTTCTTTTAATCTTAGCCGTTGATTAGAGATTAGATCAAGACTGTTGATTTGTCAACGAGAAAAGTATAAAGGAAGGGCTTGGAGTCAGTTGGAGGATACACACAGTGAGTCTAAGAGATCAAATACTTCTGATGGAGCAGTGCTTAGACGAAGATAAGATCTGAGTGATTCAGAGAAGTAGTGAGGGCCAAATGCAGTGATTGGTCAGGAGGGCCAAGAGTACAACGCAAAGCAAGGGCAATGGAGATGCAGTGGAGGCAGCGCAGTGATGAGAGGGTGTGACGTAGTCCCCAAAGAGGGTGACGCAGGCCCATGCAGGGCTCACGCAAGGGTAGTGCAGAGTCTCCAAGGAAAGTTCGAAATTCAGCTGGAGACTGGGGTTTCTGAGTCGGCAGGGCTGAAACCAGACTCCGAGAGAAGTTGATCAACGTAGAGCTAGGGTGACATAGTCCCTAAGCTAGGGCCATGCAGCCTTACGCAGTGGCATTGTAGAGACTGTGCAGAGTTAGGTGGGGTTTCACCAGTTGCTCATCCGTATCAGCCGGGACTTGCGAGAGTGAGGTATATCTCACATTTTTTCTCTATAGCCGAGGTTTTCTCCGTTGGGTGAGTGGGATTATGGCACCCTAGATGTACTCAAAATCATGTTGTTTAATAATAATAAACTCTCATATTTGCTGCACCAGTTTTCTCGTATTGTGTTTTTCCGGGGACATTTGTCCCAAAAATCTGTGTGTCCTTTGTCATATGTGCGTGATGTTCAGTAAATGATTTGTATTTGTGTAGGCTTTTAGTTGTGTTTACTTCAATGTTTTTCTGAATATTTTTCAGTTAAATAACTTGTGGATAATAAACAAGTAGGAGAAGTAAATCAATATTTAGTAGTAAGAATTCTGTGTTCAGAAATTTTCACAGGCAGTTGATATTGTTGAGATTTTGTTTATTGGGGTAGCATCAGATGTGTTCTAGCTCCCAAAATTTGTGGAGGGACTAAAGTACACCTGATCTACAAGACCCAGAAAGGGATTAGGGAAATTTCATCTGGTTTGGGAGATATTTAATTAATTATTTTAATGTATTTCCTAAGTCTAAACTTAGGAAAATTAAATAATTAAAGTTAATTAAATTAAACATGTGATAAAATTGTCTTAAGTCACACGGATCAAGCTTTCTTTTAATATTAGGCATTGGTTCAAGATCTGATCATGGTCGTTGGTTTCCCAACGAGAAAAGTATAAACAAAAGGCTTGGGGACATTTGTAAAAACACAAGAGGTAGAGCACTGAAGCTAAGCTGAGATTCTAGGGCAGGGTTTGCTAAGAATTCTCAAAGTGTTTCAGCTGCAGAGAGGGGAGTTTAGGCAAAGGGGATGGTCTGATCCCAATGCCTAGAATCAGCAAGAGACAGAGAGCAGCTTCCAGAGGTAGTGCAAAGAAGTAGGACCAACAACAGCAGTGAGGGCAGTAGCTGCGCAACACAGGGGCAGCTACAACTATGCAGGTGCTACACAGTCTCTCTTAGGGCAGCGTTGGGCAGCAGGAGACCCTCAGGGGTTACGCAGAGACCCTCAGGGGCAGTGTAGGGTCTGCGTCACCCATTCTGGAGTTACACAACCCTCTCCAGGCCACCACAAAAGGACGCAGAGGCTAACGTAGGGGCTTCAGGGGCAGCGCTTGGGTTTCTAGGGCCAAGATCTGGCTGAGTCCTATAAATCCCGTTTGAGGGTGTGGATCAGTCAATATTTTGGCTTTAGAACAGTAGGATAGCTGGAGATCTATATTTTCTCTGTTGGGTTAACCAGTGTGGTGCCCAGATTCGCTGTATTCAGAAAACTCTTAATAATAAAACTCTCCAGCAACCAGAAGACCGGTTTTCCCACATTGGGTTTTTCGGGGACTATTGTCTGGAAGATCCTTGTGTCACTTTGTCTATGTGTGCATGTACTTTTTCTAGATCCGAATTGATGAAAGTATGTTATGTGTTTGCTTCGATGTTAATCTGAATTTTCAGCTTAATAACTTAAATCAAGTAGGAGAAGCATAACCCGATCTAACAATAGATTTCTGCATTAGTAACATTCATAAATTTTCACATGGTATCAGAGCGATTGCAGATCTAGTAGGGTCACTAGCAGAAGACTGAAGTATTTTGCCGTAGAAAGCAGCAGGAAGAGAAGCAGAACTAGAAGGCCAGATCTGAAGGGACAACGCAGTTTTAGAGGGAGTAGAATCACGCAGAGGGAAAGGTGACGCAGTCTTATGTAGTCTCCACGTAGGCCCACGTACTTACTGCACAGAGGCAACGCTGGGATTGTCTGAAGCCAGCCAGGGTGGTGCAGATCTGAAGTTGTCTGATCTAGAAGTGCCTGAAGCAGATCTGTAGAACTTCAGAAGGTGTTGGTGGGGTTAAATTTCTGAAGTTTTCAGAATTTTAGCCTAAGCACTAGAGACAAAGAGCGGGAGGAGATCGACTTCTCAGAGGGTTTCTAGCCAAAGAAACTTGCAGATCGATCAGAGGATCAAAGAGAGCTGAATCATTGTTTGATTTGGCAGATTTCCAAGAAGGGTTGTCAGAGGGAGTAGAAGGTGCCTATTTCGCCAAGGACCTCAAATCCAGATCTCTTTCACAGCGAGAGGAGCTCCAACAGATTTCCAAGCAGATGGCACCTCATGGATTGCGTGACTAGGATCGATTGGATGGCCTATCCAATTTTGCAGTTTGGAAGCATAGAATCCTAATAGTCCTAGAGGCATATCATCTAAGAGACCATGCAGAACAAGTCCTGGCAACGCCGACTGATGTAGATGTCCTGAGGAAGCATAATGAAGCTGCGGGACATGCCAAGCGGCTGATAATGGATGGAGTTAAGGAGCATGTTGTCCCACACATATCTGAAAAGAAAACCACTAATGAGAAGTGGAAGGCCTTAACATCCCTATATGAGGGAAAGTCTATCCAGAGGAAGATGCTTCTGGAGACTTGATGCAGTCATTCATGATGACCAAGGGGGAAGACATGGAACATTTTGTCTTCAGATTAGAGTCGATCAGAGACCAGTTGATTGCCACGGGTGCAAAGGTGGAGGATGATGTGATGGTCAGGACTGCTCTCAATGTAGTCACAGACGAATGGGAAACCTTTATCCAAAGTGTCTTGGGCAGAGCAGACCTTCCAGACTGGGACAACTTGTGGGCAATCATGTGCCAGGAAGAACTTCGCAGATTCACCAAGAAGCAATACAACACGAGATCGAGTAAGGTGAAGAAGGAAGATGAAGAGGATGCAACCTTGGCATCAAAGAGGCAACAGGGAAAGAAGAAGAAGGATCTATCAAAGATCAAGTGCTTCCAGTGTGGAAAACTAGCACATTTCGCCAGAAATTGCCCTCAGAAGAAAAAGGACAAGGAAGCTTCTTCTTCCAAGGCTGCTGTGGCGGATGATGGGTCAAAAGAAGATGCAGCCATGAGCTCTCATGAACCACGAAAGTGGGGAAAAATGGATCTGTAGAGTAGCTACAGAATGAGGGCGGGATCCTTGAGCAGCTCATCTCTTTGATCACATACGAGCTATGGGAGCCTTAAGACAGTAGCGGGACAAGTGGAGCAATGGGTGCAAAGATCACGGATGAAGCAGAGGCAGATATGAAGGCTGGAAGAAGCAGTGCAGTACAGATGCAGTAGCAGCGTAGAGGCAGCAACAACCTAGGGGCTGATGTGACTTCAACAACGCAGAGTAGAGTTGCTTACGCAAAGCAGAGTTGCAACAGCGTAGGGGCTTCAGGAGGACAGCGCAGTGCAAAAACAGCGTGGGATATTTCAGCACAAGGAGCTGATGTGACTTCAGCAGTGCAGAGGGAGTTTGCTTATGCAGTGCAGAGCTGTAGATGTGCATCATTCTTCAGATGACAGCACAGATCAGCAGCCGATGGAGCTTTAGTGATGAGGTTGCACCCCAACTGATTTGTTTGTCAAATTTTGGGCAGGAGATTCAGTTGTTTCTCTCAACAACTGAAGTTGCAGTGCAACAGTTAGCAGTGGCAGTGCTATGTGCAACATGAATGTAGCAGATTGAGAGGGAGCTATAGTACAGATGTGGCAGTGGCAGTGACAACATCATGGGCAGTAGTACATAATGGCAACAACGTTGTAGTGATGAAGGGCAGTAGGCCAAAGCGTCAGCATCAGCAAGACATAAACTAGTGCCCAAATCCTGTGATACATGGTGTGATGTATTGCTAGAGCACACTCCGTGCTAAGAGGGAGTGTTGAGTTTTTTTGTATTGGGCTAGCATTGGATGTGCTTTAGCTCCCAAAATTTGTGGAGGGACTAGAGTACACCTGATATACAAGACCTGGAAAGGGATTTGGGAAATTTCATCTGGTTTGGGAGATATTTAATTAATTAATTATTTTAATGTATTTCCTAAGTCTAAACTCAAGAAAATTAAATAATTAACGTTAATTAAATTAAACATGTGATGAAATTGTCTTAAGTCACACGGATCAAGCTTTCTTTTAATCTTAGCTATTGATTCAAGATTTGATCATGGCCGTTGGTTTCCCAACGAGAAAAGTATAAAGCAAAAGGCTTGGGGTCATTTGTAAAAACACAAGAGGCAAAGCACTGAAGCTAAGCTGAGATTCTAGGGCAGGGTTTGCTAAGAATTCTCAAAAGTGTTTTAGCTGCAGAGAGGGGAGTTTAGGCAAAGGGGATGGTCTGATCCCGGTGCCTAGAATGAGCAAGAGGCAGAGAGAAGCTTCCAGAGGCAACACAGAGAAGTAGGAGTAACAATAGCAAAGAGGGTAGCAGATGCGCAACGCAGGGGCAGCTACAGCTACGCAGGTGCTACGCAGTCTCTCCCAGGGCAGTGTTGGGTAGCAGGAGACCCTCAGGGGTTACGCAGAGACCCTCAGGGGCAGCGTAGGGTCTGTTGTTGCACAGATTGTCTAGGCACCGCGACAACGGCTCAGTTCGGGGGCTGTCACTTTTATCCCCAATCTCTCTATCTAAGATGTCTCCTTGCAAGCTAAGGGAGGTAGACCCTAATAGAAAGACAAGAATTGGTTGCAAATCAACCAATCTAGGAGACAGCTAAAACACCAAATACTTGATAAATT
This sequence comes from Pinus albicaulis, assembly GCA_034641835.2. NCBI lineage: Eukaryota > Viridiplantae > Streptophyta > Pinopsida > Pinales > Pinaceae > Pinus > Pinus albicaulis. Next base: position 1,410,833,715 of record CM076574.1, read on the forward strand.
TGATGAGATTTCACAGATCCATTGTATTAAAACCAGTGCCTTATGGAGTTAAAGAAGATCTCGTTATGCAATTAAAGTCAGGTAGTTGATGTATAACTGCTGCTATATAAATGACCACAATGATATTCAGTAAAAACTACCACAACCATTCATTAAGATACTTAAGCCAATCAACAAAGCTTATCATGAAATGATCATTTAGTTTAAAATGCCAGATGCTTGAAGTATTTCCGAATTTATAATGTTTCAAAATAACCCAATTCAGAAATTCGAAAAGTAAAAATGTTCCACAGTCAAATCTTAGATAAAAAATTTAAGCTCATTTGACTATAGAGAATTTTTAGATCTTTTGAAATTTTTTTATTTTTTATTATTTTATTTATTTTTTAAACAAAACTAAAAATTTGAAATCCTAAAGTTAGATCTAAAACTAAACTAATTAAAAAAATTTAAAATCTACAACTAAAAAAGAATAAAAGTTAAATAACAAAATCTAAATCTAAAGCTAAAATAACAAAAATCGAACTAGACTAGCAAATTGAATTTGAAATTAAAAAACTAAAACTAAACGTAAAAAATGAAATCTAATACTAAATCAAAACTTAGGACAAAACTAAAATTAAACTAAATTAAAACTAATAAAAAAAATCGAATTCAAATCTAAAGCTAAAATAAACCTCCACTAAAACAATACTAAACTAAATAAAATCTAAAACTTAAAAAGAATTAAAAGTAAAATCTACGTTTAAAAAAGAACTAAGACTAAGCCTACACTAACAAATTAAAACTAAAAATTAACAAAACAAAATCGAATTTCAATTTAAACCTTTACAAAAATGAAACTAAACCAAAACGAAATTTTTTAACGCGTCTTTGTTTTTTTTTTTTTTTTTGAGTTTGATATGTTTGCGTGCAAGTTGGACGTCGGAAGAGGGAGCACGAGGAGACAACAGAATAAGCTACAGGTCGGATAGCTGAGAAACGAGGGTCGACGGCGAGGGCTGCGGATGAAGGGAAAAACGCGAAGCGGATGGGAACGATGGCAAGAAATGTGACGACTTGCAGAGATGAGACGGTGGAAGGGGACGACAGAGCCAAGGGTCGAAGGGAATGAAAATAGTGACAGGAAGGAGAGCGAGGGTAGAGGAGATGAAATCAAAAAGAGAAAAGGCAAAGGACGACAGAGGAAAATGCAGGTCGAGGGCAGAGAATGAAGTGGACACCAGCGCAAAGGAGGATTTGAAATCGAATTGCAGAAATTGATGGGAACTGACAGCGTTTTTTGCAGTGAATAGAGACAGAAAAACCCAGTACAATTGAAACGCCCAGATAAATTAAAGTTTCTCCCATCAAACTCAGATTTAGATGCTCCTTTAATCATATAACGTTCATATTTGCCCACAGAGGTGATTTGAGGCCAGATCTGGCCCTTGGGGGTTAGATCTGGCTCAGATCCTAAAACAAATTTATGAGTAAACCCTGCAACCTGCAAAACCAATGAGATCCTGAAAATATACACACCAAAAAATTTATTAAACCCTTACAACCCTAATAAAAATACAAATTTACAAGCTAATTTACAGATTTGAGGCCCTCATCGCCAGATTTGAATTCATTTCAGCACAATTTTTTAGAAATTTGAAATTTTAAAGATAGGCACAAGCCTTAAAAACCCTGTAAAAACACAATTTCGTTAGATAACTTTGAGAAATTAGAAACGATGGGCTTTTTCAGATTTACAAATCTGAGAGTCAGCTGGTCCAACTGAAGACTTCCCCAGACGCTCAAATCTTAAAAATATTTCCCTGCACACTTAGATCTAAACTTTAGATCGATAGAGATTTAAGAAAATAACATGAGATCCTTCAGAAAAAATCAAAATGTCATTTTATAAACCCAGAAAACTGCACAAGATACCTGTATGCAGATTAATCCATGAAGGCCATCAACCATAAAAATATCAAACAAAGTAGCAGAGTTTAGAGACAATTCACCACATAGATCTGGAAAAAGAACACCAAAATTTGTAACCCCAAAGTCTTTATGCTTTATTCATCAAAGAAAATTCACAAGAGCTTCCAAGACAAGTGCACGATTCTAAGATCGGATAACTCAAGACTGACAAAGACCTTTAATTTATAGGACAAAATCTCCAATGGCTAGTTCGGTTGATCCATGTCAAAATAATCTCGACCGTTGATAAGATTTGATCATCTTTTAATCTAAACTGTTGAAATTATAAATTTGAGAAGAAAACGAATTTTTCGTTTAAATTCATTTTAATTAACTCAAAAATACTATTTTTGAGTTAATTACCTCAAATTTTTTACTTTGACTTAATCACTTAGGCCCAAGGGTCCAAAATTTCTTAAAATTCTCAATATTCCCTTGGCCTGGGGCCTTTAAAAATTCATTTTTCAAGGACCAACGAATTTTGCCATTTGAAGAATTTTATCCTCACCTAGGACCTAAAATTAATTAAATTTCTGGTTTAAGATTTTTTAATTAATTGACCAGAAAATTTAATTAATTTATTGAGAGGGGATTTTAATTATTTTTTCCAACCCTCTTTACATAAGATAATACATTTAGACACATGAAGGGGGAATACCCATTCGTATAGACCCTCAAATAAATACCCAATTCTATGACTCAAAACATGATCTAGTAGACCAAGTAGCTTGTAATAAAATAATCTAGCCAAATAGCTAGGATTATTCCCAAACTACTTTTACAAGGACTTGATAGGAAACACTAAGACTCACTTAGCACGCTGATGACAAAATCCACCCTAGCTTTGGGGTGAGGTTGGAGGGGAAAACTCTGCCTATAACTTGTGTCGAAAAACACAAGTAAATCAGTAAGACAAAAAACCTCCTAGGATAGAAATAATCAACAACATACTAGGCTTACCTAGGTCATTACATACATTGACGGTCTTATTTAGATCATTTACATCATAACATGCAGAATGGGTTTACATCATTTATAACAAAATGTCGTCTGTCGATGAAATCTGGATGACGTGAGCCTCGAACATGATAAGTCCCATTTGAAAAAATGGGGGTGTATTGCTATGGGGTCGTTGACAAAGTGTGGTCAACAGAGTCTGTGTCACCCATTCTAGGGTTACACAGCCCTCTCCAGGCCAGCGCGGAAGGACGTAGAGGCTGCAGAGGTTGACGTAGGGGCTTCAGGGGCAGCACTGGGGTTTTCAGGGCCATGTTATGGCTGAGTCCAAAAAATCCCGTTTGAGGGTGTGGATCAGTCAATATTTTGGTTTCAGAATAGCAGGATAGCTACAGATCTATATTTTCTCTATCGGGTTAACCAGTGTGGTGCCTGTTGACCACTGGAGTGGCACCTGATGATTATGTGAAGATTCCATGCACCAGAGGACACTTGTGCCCAATGTTTTGAACATCACGATAAAATCGCGATTTTTTATTTTTTCGCAGAAACAATTTAATGGCCGATTTTTTCGGCGATTTTTATATTTTGAAAAAATCGTGAAAAAATCGCGATTTGACCCGAAAAAATCGTTGGCCCATCAAACAGCGACCCAATAACACGCAAATTCGATTTTTTTTTTGTCATTTTTGCAGACAGAGGTTAAGAAATAGAGCTAAGGAGGAGGAGAAGTCATCTTGAGAGGACACAATCCGCCTAATGAACGGCCCAGATTGACTAGAAATTACAATACTTTTACAAGGCAATTTTACATTTGTTTTTTTGCTCCTCCTCCTCCTCCTCCCCCTTGGACCCTCAGGGCAGCGTTTAATTACGGGAGGGGTCCAACGTTGTGATACAAAATAAACAAGATAATCAGGCTCCACACCCAACGGAGAGGCCTATCATGGAGTCAGCCCCTAATTGGATAGAGCAGGAGGTAGTGGAGGGGGAGGAGGAGGTGACACCACCTACCCCTGCTTTAGGTTCTGGTGCTTCAGGTTCTAGAGTACAACAGAGTCCATTGCCAGCCCCGCTAGCTTCTTCGTCTAGAGGGAAAGTTGTTACATTTTCTCGCAAGAGGGGAAGAGGAAATCAGTAGTATAGGTTATTTGGTGCATTCCTTTGTATATAACATTATGACTCATGATATGAGATACATTATTATATTTTTTGTTGATATTTTGAGGTTGAGTTGAGACTCAGGACTTAGTATTCAGGACATGATTCACTATTATGTGTGATGTAGCACTAGACATGATATTACACATCTTATATATTAGTTTTTTTTTCATATTTGTGTCAATGCATTTATTTTATGTTGTGGGTGCTTTAGATATTAAAAAAATTGAAAAAAAATGAATATTTTTGTATGTGTCGATTTTTTCTCGATTTTTACCGATTTTTTCCTGATTTTTACGATTTTTTCCTATTTTTTCCCCTCACCGATTTAATCCCAATCTCGATTTTCAAAACATTTCTTGTGCCATCAGATATCATTAGTTCAACAGAGTTTTTGAACTCTACTTCTATTTCTCATCATCTTTCTCTTGTACCCAGATCCCACGCCCATGGGGAATTGTAATAAGTGATGCTAGTAATGACTAATTTGAGTCAATATTGAGTTTGTAACAGGCCTAGGATGTTTGGACTCGAGCAGCACACAAGTACACCTTGGAGTGTTTTTTTTACTTAGTTAGTTATTCCTTCTTTTTACTGGCGAATAATTTTCTAGGTTTTTTCATTCATTGCATTACCAAAAAGCTGGGGTGATGGCTTGAAGGTTGAGCCCCTAACGCATCTTAGTTTCTAGAGTCGATGTATATTACCATACTAGATCACACAAAAAATTTCGTGGAATTTGGTTAGGTCTAGGTAGTGATTTTTTAAATTTTTAGATTCCCGCAGGTTAAAAATTGCAATAAAAATTGTAATTGGATTGTAATAAGTGTTGTCTAGAAAAGTTGTATGGGGTGTGAGTAATCGAAATTACACCTCTCACCCTCAACTTTCTACTATGACACACTTTGAGGGGTTAATAGTGAGTTTTGGACTCTCAAAACCCACATTTCCTAAGTTTAGTGGAAATTGTGGCATTTAATTAGGCTAGAATTAAATAAAATAGAGAGAAATAAATTATTCCATGTAACAAAATGATGTGGAAATGACTTGGAAATTATTCCAAGTCAAAGAGTTGAGTCAACGGACATGTGGAGGATGACTAAGCACGCTGCATCATTAGTTTATCATTTATTTATTTAAAATCGAATTTTCCAGAGATAAAGCGGCAATTACACAGAAGGAAAATCGAATTCATTAACGGTAGTTGATCATAAAAGAAATATTCTACAGGATCAGTTGACTGAAGACCAAGTGGTGGACCTCTTCTCGCGAGTTATCTGGAGTGCGACAACACTCAACACTTCACTCAGAGGATTTACGCTATTCCTTGAGCTTAGACTACGTAGTCACTTAGAGGAAACACGCAGTTCTCAGGGACCTACGCAGGAGATCATTGGGGTCATCTACAGGTACGGTTTCAGTTGGTTCGAGTTTACAGGGGTGGACTTGGTGTAGCACGGGACTTCGTTTGGCTTATGGATGAGTTTACTGGATCATATGGGAATTCGATTTCCCTTGGTGTGCATAAAAAAATTCGATTTTGCTCTAGGTGTCTCAGTCTTCTCCATATGGAACTTGGCCTACCTTTACTTGGGATTTGCTCCAAGTTCACTTCTCACATGCATTTGTCCTTAGGAATTGCTCCCAAATCTCTATATAACAAAGCCGTGGGCTATTGTATTGTATCATGTTATGAGCTATTGGGCTTGAGGAAAATCTACCATTTTGCGTATCAATAAAATCAAGACTTTGGGGCTATTTAGTAGATGTTCTCTTGGTGTTATGAGGTGATTTCTTTTCATACTATTGCTATTGTGTTTGAATTCATTTACATGTTTGATCAGTATTAGTTTATATTTGCCATCTAGCTTGGATTGATACATGCAAGCTATCTTGCATGTATCATTGATTTAGAATAGTATTCTAGAAATAAGCTTGCCAAGTCATTTTCAGAGGAATGTTTGGTTTATCTTATTCATTATGATGCTCTAATCATTTTGCAAACTGATATTTGTTCAAGTGTATAGGGAAGATCTATTCGTATTGTGTGTAGGAAATCCATTCGGGCGTGGGAGAAGTCTCACATAGACCAACTCACTCCTAGATTCAAAGTGATCCAAGACTCAACTATTTTCAACCCCAAGTCTTTCATCAAAGGAAGACCAAGAGAGAGTTTTCTCGTTCTCTAGCTACTTGATCATCTACTTCAAATTGTAAAATCCAAAAATTTCCCTTTGTAGAGCGTTTTAAAGTCATATTTGCTACTTCAAGAGCATTTTCTAGACTAGGCAAGAATGGGGGTTCACTCCCATTTCTTGGGCTAGTATCTTTGTAGATTAATTTGTACTTTAGATCTTGTTTATTTCGGTCTAGCGTTTTCTTTTCTTTCGCATCCCATAAACTTGAACGTGAACAACAAGGAGCTTGAGGAAAAGATGACGAAAAACTATTGATCCTCCTTGCATGCAAAGCCTTCCATTGCCTCAAAATTGAATTTTAGGGAGGCCATGAGCACCTTTAGGACAACAGAAACATAATCTTTTCCATGGGCCCTGGAGCCTTGTAAAATTTATGTTTTGAAGGTTTTCCCCATGAGTTTCTGTTGTCATCTTTGAGGAGGAGACCTAGCTTTTTCCAAGCTTTATCTTCGTAAAAGGATCTCGTTTTGGGTAGCCTTCTTAGGGGTTCTTTTTCTCATTTGTAATCGTTAATAAAATAACCTTTTTGCTTGAGGGAGCTTGGGATATTTTTCCCATGGTATCACCCTTCCTTGGTTGAAGAGGAAGGAACTTCTTGGGTGGATTGACTCATTTTCTGATTTTCATTTCATGCATGCTAAAGAATTAACAACTAATGCACGTTACATCCATCTCACTAAATTTTGGGTTTAATTAAACTTACATGCATGAGCTCCAAAGGCTACAAACTTGAGCAAATCTCTTTTCATGTGTGTGACCAATGTGAAAATTGTACTGCAGTATTATGGTTTACTTCTCCTACTTGATTTAATTTATACAAGTTATTTTCAGAAATTAGATTCAGAAAACACCGAAGTAAACACAACTAAAGGTCTACACATGCAGATCATTTACTGAATACTTTGCTCATTAAACAAAGTGACACATGGATCTTTAAACAGAAGTCCTCGAAAAAACCCAAAGTGGGAAAACCGATGCAACAGATATGAGGGTTTATATTATTAAGTGGATTTTGAGTACAGTAAATCTGGGTTCCAGATCTGGAAAACCCGACAGAGAATAAAAGAAACCTGCAACTAACCTGCTGTTCTAAGACCAAATATCTGACTGATCCACACCCTCAAACGGGATTTACAAGAGTCAACCCGAATCTGGCCCTAGAAACCCCAACACTGCCCCTGAAGCCCCAACGTCAACCCTGCTAGGCTCTGAGTGCCACTGCGCTGCCCAGAGAGGGACTGGGTAACCCCAAAGAGGGTGACACAGGCCTTACGCTGGCCCTAGAGGCCCTTATGCGTAAATCTGAAGCCCTCTGGTGCCACTGCACTTTCCTGAGTAGCACATGCATAGCGGTTGCATAGCTGTTGCATAGCTGTTGCTGCTGCTCTCTGCTCCTCTGCGTTGTCTTTGTTTGTTGCTCCTCTGCCTCTTGCTGAATCTTGGCTCCGGGATCAGATCATCCCCTCAGCCAATACTACCCCTCGCTGCAGAAAAACTCTTCCGAAAATTCTTAGCAAACCTTGCCTTATAATTCCATATTTGTTTTCTCAGCTCTGTCTCTGTGTGTGTGTCTCCAACTGACCCTCAAGCCTTTCTCTTATACTTTTTCATTCATCTCATCAACGACAGAGATTAAAACATTCATCAACGGCTAAGATTTAAAATACTGCTTGATCTCTGTCTTTTAGAACATTTCAGCACATGTGTTAATTAATTCACTTTAATTATTTAATTATCCTCAGTTTAGACTTAGGAAATCCATTAAAATAATTAATTATTTGAATAACTTGAACACCAGCTGAAATTTCACAAAACACTTTTTGGGTTTTGGAGTTCAAGTGTGTCTTAGCCCCTCCGCAAAATTTCAGGGCTAGAGCACACCCGATGCTACACCAACTATACAAAATCTCAACACTCCCTCTTAGCATGGAGTGTGCTCTAGCATTGCATTCATACCATGCACTACACAATCTTGAAGTTGGAAGTGCTATTGATGCTTGGCCTGCTGCCCTCCATCCACTACACTGCTGTCCATGCCACTGCCACATCTCTATTGTAGCTCCCTCTTAATTTGTTGCATCATGCCTATAATCGCCACCGCGACCGCACTGCAACCGCCACAGAAGTAAGCAATCGAAGGACTCCTCGCTCTAACCCTGCTCTACGTACAAGTCAAGTTGCATCTCACACCCAAGCTTCCCTAGCGTCGATTTACGTTGTCCCCATGGAGACACGCCGCGATGCCTCGCACCGCGGCGGTCGTGCATCCTCCGCGCCGTTGAAGTCCATCCCACCGCCCCCCTCTCGCGCGTCGCTCCATGCCGCGCGTCGCCTCTCGCATTACGCCGTGTTACCCCCGCCCACACCTCCACTGCCGCTAGTGGCAGCCTTCAACCCTTGCCGGTGTGTTGTGGCAAGGAAACCCAGTGAAGGTCACCTATTCCCAACTCTCTCCGTTTAAGCTATCTCCTAGGTTAGCTAAGGGGGGTGGTCCCTAAAGGAAAACTAAGTTAAAGATGTGAGATTTCTAGGATAATTGATTAGAAGGAATTACTTATCAAAGATGACTTGATTTCCAATATGTAAACAAGCATATAAGTATATGAGCAATATTCAATGACGTGTTCAAAATATAGACCAGTGCTTTAAAGTAGATAACAAATGCTTGCTCAACAATAAAAATCAAGATATAATGACAATAATCCCACAAAGGAAGTGTTAGACCAAGGTCACAATATGCAATTAAATTTGCAACACCAAATAAGGGTATTTGCCAATGAAACGAGATATATCAATTATCCATAAGCATAATGATCATTAAAATGACAACATGCACTGAAATTGTATGTAGAAGCAAATTTCCAAGTACCATAGAATTAAACTTGTTGCAAAATTTAAGGAATTTAAAAATGATTGCATCAAAGTGCTTCTTGAGATAATATTTGCACGTGAATCTTTAGACCGTCAAGATAGCAAAAGAAAATTTGGGAACTTTGCAATGTAAATGTGATGAGATAGTGCTCTTGGTTTATTTTATTAATTAGTTCTAAAGCAATGTTACAATTGAACTCCTGTCCCCAGACCTCACCCTCGCCCAAAATTCGGATCTCACAATGAGGAGTCCATAGGGGTGGAGGGTCCCTAATGTCTATACAACCAACTTAAGTTGGAGGTTACTTTTAAGAGACGCAAGTGTAGCATGCAAAGTGAAATGCCTAAATGATATGGAAATGAGTTTGCAAGTGCTGTGTAAAAGATGAAGATGATTCAATTAAATATGCTTCATAGTTAGAACAATAACTCAAGTTGCCATAAATTGAAAATGTTATGCTTCTTTACTTGTAGTATATTGTGAAACTTATCCAAATGAGAAATAGATCACAAAACATAAGTAAGTGATGGCAAATGAGATTGCAAATTAGGAAATTTAAAGGACTATGTGATCTAAGCAATTAATGAAATGAAAATATGAGTTATTCACATGCAACTAATTTAGATTAGCAAATGAAATGATGAATACAAGTGATTTAGTTGAGAAAAAAAAAAGAGAGAAAGTTAGCCGCTCAAGAAGATTTCCTCCCTCTAAATGAGTAGGTGAGATACCATGGGAAAAACTTCCCAAGCTCCCTCAAGAAAAGTCAGCTCTTTATTAATGAAAGTGAGGCCCTCTTATAGAGATGAGGGGATTGGGAAGAGCTTACAATATGCGTTTTAAATTTGCTCCTTCCCAAAGTTACAAGTGTAAGATTTAAAAAAAAAATTACTTGTGAGATGTTTACAAAGTAAAGGCTTAAAGCCTTGAGGTGAATGGCGGTTACAATTCCTCAAAAGAATGAGGCTTTAGAAGTAGAGGTGAAGTGATAAGGCGGAACTTGGATTTGAGGTTCCAAACGGAAGAGTGTTCCTTAGCATAAGCTTTAGCTCCCTTTCTTCAAAACTTAGATTGCTTCCAAGCACACCTATAGGCAAACAAGCAAAAGAGTTAGAATGCTAAAGAAATAGTTAGAAACTCAATGCAAGTATAAAATACACTTTATGTTACAAATTCCCTCACTAAGAACAGCTTGAAAGAGTTGATTTAGTGAGTGAGAATTAGGATTTAAACCCAACAACTTAGCCTCAAATGCTAGATAAAATACATATGTGCACAAATGAGAAAAAAAATATATGAAATTTTTTTTAGAGATGGAATAGAAGCAGAAGGCTCATGAAACCCCCTTTTAAATAAATCTTTTGATGTCTTATGAGATTGTTGGCTTGAACAACTTGTGAGACCTCTGATATCCTTGGAGCTGACTTATTCCAACCGAAGAAGACTTCACACTCCAATGGACTTGGCAACCTGTCCTTTGAACACACAAATTTCTGCAAACCAATTGTTAGTGCAAAAGAAACTTGGCATATAGAGGCCACATTGAGCTTGTCATTTCATCGAAAATAACAAGCTACAACAAAAGCACAAAACATACCAAGTCCAAAGGAGATCTGAGATAGCTACAAATCTCCCCTCCCTAGACAATAGTGCCTTCAGGCAAATGCAAAGAAAAAACCAACTAGATTGCAATGTGAAGTAAATAAATAACAACATCAAATGAAACAAGTATATCTCATCAACCAAAGAATGCACCACAAGAGAAGTTCGTAACCCCAAAGACTTTCCTTTATTCAACTCAATAACAATTTCGGCATAGTAACAATAAGCACAAGCTTCAAAAAACCACACTTACAATGAGAGCCCAAGGCTCATTTAAATAAAACTATGGGAGCAAATCCCAATGAAAAATTAAATGACAAGTGGAGAAGGGAGATAATCCCAATGCAAAAATGAGTGGTTGTAGACTGTTGTTGAACACCTGTAGATGGCAGCCTTGTCTCCTGTTCAGGCCAGCGTACAATTTTTTCTTCATGTGTGTATTCCATAACTATTGATTACTGTGAAAGCCACTTGCCAAGTGCATATACGACTGAAGTAAATGGGAGACAAACTCCCTCAAAATATTTGCTTGACTACTGTGATAAATCTTCCATTAAATGACCGCTGCGTATTATCTCTAGTTGGCCTCCGTGAACTACTGTGATAAATATTTTTAACTGGCAGCATGGAGGCGTAGTGGAGTCTAAGGCGTAGACAGTGATCACAAAAACTTGAGTTAACATCTCTTGACATTCCATCAAAGTCTACGCTGATTTTACTTTGGAGACAAACATGAGTTAGTGGGGGACAAAGTCTGACGCATGTAGTAGTCTATCCTCCACTAAATTCTTAGCAAAATACGTGTTGAAGGAGATGCCAAACTAGGCTACGTATGATGCTTCTTTTGACTGGTCCTTAGATTTTTTTTTAGTGGAGAACAAGTGGGAGGTAAGGTCTGTCCTATGTGGCAGCCTTGTCCCCCTTCAACTTTCTCAAATTTTTTATTTTTTTATTTTTTAACCTTCACAAATGCTCTTTAAACTGATTTTTACAACTGCTGAGTGGATAATTCGAGACTCTTTTGAGTGCTTGTTGACTTCATGCTTGACTTGGCTCATTAACTCATGGTGATGAAGTGGCTGCCATGTCACACCTTTGTCCTCTTTTAAACTTTTCAAACGTACTTCACATATTTCCCGATATGTGAATTAAATTAAATAGTTGAACTTTAGCATTACGTACCATTTTTTGACTTCATTTGATTGTATGCATTGAACTTTGATCACCTGCGATAAAGCATGGTGGGGCCCTTCACATATTAAGCATACCACCTTGACTCTACTGAATCTGCCATGTCAAAATTCTGACTTTGGAAAATTTTCTCAATTGTAGGTGGCTTCCAAAATGGGCAGCGTACACTTCTAACTGCCTGTGCATATTTATTAACTCACAAAACCTTCCACAAAGCTGATCCTTAACTGCTGCATATTTCTGTGATTTTCCAAATACTTCACTTGAGGATCAACGTGCTAATCAAACTACTAGACAATTGTGGACTTAACTGAAGTGTATGGGAGACACAACTCCCTCAAAACTCTGTGCTGGCTGCCACCACAGGCAGCGTATATCCTTGGCTGGTCCACGCTGATATCCCCCTGAATTTGGTCTACGCAGACTGCTGTGAACTTCCACTTAAATTAACGCTGTCCCATGAACCCACAGTTCTAAAAAATGTGTAGACTTTTCCATGCGTTAATTGTGTATAAGCTGATAATAAGTTGAGATAAGTGGAGTTTAATTCCCACGTAAGACTGCTTCTTAATTCTCACGTGAAATCCGGTTCCAATCGTGCTGCTGAAGTGTTGACTGCGTGAATTTCCAGTGGGCCGCCGTGTAATTTGATTGGCATGTGCGTATCTCCTTGAATGACTTATGCGTATGTTAGTCGAGGGAGCTATTCCACTTAAACTATTAAAGTTCCAATCCTTTGGTATCTCATCACAATGTATTAAAATCATTGATCTTAACCGGTTACCAAACGATGATTCATACATGTTTTGTCACTTTATGTTTGACTCAACACAAACTTTAAAATGCCGCTATCAGAGTCACATTCCCCATTAATCCCCGCGCCACATACTTCCTCGATATGTGGAATTAAATTAAATCATCAACTTTAGGCATTACGTAATTTTTTTTCGACTCTCCATTTGACTTGCATACTTGAACTTTGACTCGACTTGAGTTGTTCATGGTGGCATTCCACATGCTTCCCACATCACTTTTGACTTACCCTCAATCCGCCATGTCAAATTTTGACTTATAGGTGACTGTTGTAATCTGCTCCCTTTTTGGTGTATAATTTCTGTTCTGGACAGCGTACAAATTTTCCTTCATGTGCATATCTTTGGTGGCTGCCAAGTGTGATTGATGATAGGTGTATGGGGGAGAAAACTCCCACATAAGACTGCCTCAACCCCCACGTAAAACTGAACCTCAAACTGCTGTAGGTGGCCTTCTTCACTGGCAGCGTACACTTGCAACTGTTATGTGCATCTTATTATGTCCAAGTGTGAAATATGTGGCAATAAATGGGAGCAATATCCCACGAAATTAACCATAATACAATGATCATGTAACCCACGTGTACCCAATCAACGCCAATCAGATCTGTGTGTTAAGATCAACATATGAGTGCCTCTAATTGCTGCGTACAAGATGTAGTTAACTGCTGCGTTGATTTTCTGAGTGCCAACATGTGGGGACAAGTGGGAGACAAAGTCTGTCCTATGTGGCAGTCTTGTCCCCCTTTTAATTTGACACCAAAGTGGTAAGCAATACATGCCAAAAAATCTACTGTACGTTGCACTTTTGAATCAAAGGGATATACGTATGACAAGGTTTGCCATGTCACCTTACTTGTCCCCCACTAACTTTATTAAAATTTCAACTTTATAATATGCCTTGCACTTTAATTCCACTATGTTCAAATTAAATCCAAAGTGAATTTTTAGCCATACGTATATCTCATGAGTTCCTTTGACTTGCTGATTTGGAATGTTGACTTCAGCCTGCTACACCTTATGTGGTGGGACCCACATAGGTGCCACATCACCCTTTACCTCTCCACATAATTCCCATGTCAAATTTTGACTTATTTTAACTTTGGAAAATTTTCCAAATTTTTCCAATTATGAATTTTTTCTCATTTTTTCTCATTTTTTCCACTGGCATTAGGAAAATCGGCTTTTGAGGGACCATAAGTTGTTTTTTGACCCTCAAAGTGGGTCCTAGGATAATGCTGGGTCTCTGAGGATGAATTTCGACTGGTCACACACCCCAGACATTTCCGAAGACCACTTATTTACATCATTACATAGAAAATAATTAAAAAATCCCATTTTGCGGGAAATTTTTTAATTATTAAAAAATCCTACTTAGACCTAGTCAAATTCCGCGAAATTTCAGAGATGACCTAGCATGGTAATATACATTGACTCTAGACACTAAGATGTGTTAGGGGCTCAACCTTCAAGCCGTCACCCCGACTTTGGGGTAATGCAATGAGTGAAAAAACCTAGAAAATTATTCGCCGCTAAAAAGAAGGAATGATTAACCAAGTAAAAAAAACACTCCAAGGTGTACTCGCCTGCTGATCGAGTCCCAACATCCTAGGCCTGTTACATGGCTTTATTCATCATGCTAGTGACATTTATACAATATCCCCGAAGGGCTGCGGAATCTGAAGACTGAAGAAGAAAATGATGAGAAGAAGAAGTAGAGTTTAAAAACTCTGTTGAACATGATGATAGCTGATGATATCTAATGGTACAAATGTCTTCTGGTTCATCCTTGGGCATGGAGTCTTCTCATTGTCAACTCACAGGAAAATCTATAGGCTCTTTCTCTGATGTGCATTGTCCAATTTTGACTATCTTAGGATTATGACTTGCCCCACTGTTAACCTGTTTGTGGCCATCAGATACACCAAACCTCTTCCTTTTCCTTTTTCGACTTTTGATGCGTTGAGGTTTGATCCTACTCAAAATTGGTGATTCATTTTTTATATCATTTTTCTTTTTTCGTTTTTTTCTTTTCTTCTTGGTTAGTTGGGATGGCGATGATGATGCAATTACTGTCAATCCTACAACTCTGTCTTAAAAATGCTCTGATGGAAGATTTGAAGTACCCAAGTCTTTTGAGCTATGCCTAATCTCTTCATTTTGAATCCGTTCTGTTAAAGGGGGAAGAAAATTTGTCAACACAACATCACTTCCTGTCTGGCATGATCTATAGATAATCTCATTGTTGGGTCTCCTTGGATCCTCAACATGATATCTTTTCTCTAACTCCCGATCAAGTCTGACAAAGGTATCATTTGGCATGGGGATGGTGGCATATGATAAATCCATTTGAAGGCTACCACCTAAATCTGATGCCCATTTTCTTGATAGGAACATTCCCCATGAATCAGGAACATCTATCACAACAATATCCATAGTCATTATTCTGTCTGGGTATGCAACTAGGAAAACCTGTAAATCTTTAATTATCCCACACACTTCAATTCTTTTAGAATCCATTGAACATATGTTGTGATAGGGCCTAGATACCCTTAAATTCAGTTGCTCCATGACTTTCTTGGTCATGACATTTGATGAAGCCCCTGAATCAAGCATGCAATTGTGTAAAAGACGATCATTCACTATCAAAGAAACATAAAATGGCAGATGATCTTCATTCCCCACATAACAGTTCATACTTTTCAATACAATTTCTTCATCTTCTTGTTCATTATTAGGCTTTTCTTCTCTTTGAGTAACTTCAATTACACTTAGTAACTTGGCCCTTTGAGATGGTATCTTTAAAAGCTCTATCACTGGGATAGAAACCTTTGCATTATTCACCCAATTGCCCAAGTCAAAATTTAATTCTGAAGTAGGAGCAGAAAAATTTCTGCGATTATTCCGGTCTTGAATATCCCTTCTCTGAATAGTCATCCCTTTGTGCTTTGCCATAGCAAGAATTTGTCCAGCTGTAGGCTTTTCCCCAAAAATCTTAGTGACTTTGTCAAAATTTGCAATCATATTGTCAACCCCAAGATTATTAGGACTATGGTCAATCTCTTGATTACTTTCAATGGTATATATTTGATCTTCCATGGAGAACATATTGATTTGACCACTAGTTCCTACATGTTCTTCTCCCGACATGCTACCTTGCATAATTCTCTTTACATATGGGCATGTGGCTTCTTCATGGAACTCATTACATGGCCTACAAAAAGGGGGAATTTGATCTACCATGTTGGTGGATTCCAATGGATTTGGAGGCCTATAATCTTGTTGAGGGCCTTTATTCTTTTGCCATCCATTATTTGGCCTAGGTTGGAATCTTTGCACTTGCGATCTTTCCATGGCCACCAACCTACTTTGCATGGCTTGCATTTCTTTAGTGTGATTTGCTTCCATGCTCTTGATGAGTTGAGTTAATTCCTTAATAGGATCCTGGGTAGCCTCTTCCTTGGCCTTGCCTTTGGAATCATTCGATTTCGATGGCCCTCTAGTGAAACCAGGAATCTCAGATTTTCCTGATTGCTTTCTGGCCCTCTCCATTTTCAAGGCTTCCGTTTGAGCTATACCCAAAGTTGTAGGTTCCTTCCTCCTCAATTCATAAGCGGTATCCACACCAAAAGAATCCAGATAGGAACATAAGAGAAATTCATCAGGAGGTTTAACAGTAATAGGCATGCTTTTAACCAATTCATTGAATCTCTTGTTAAACTCCTCCATGGTTTCATTCTCATTCTTCTTCATGGTGCTAATGGCATTAATCAAATGACTATTCTCTCTTCTCTCTCCATACTTTCCCATGAAAGCATTAACAATCGCTTGTAAAGAATCATACGAGTTTGCAGGTTGCTCAGTGAACCAATCAAGAGCATCCTCTTCTAAAGAGAGAACAAAAAGCCTCATCTTTACATCCTCATAGTTAGCAACATTACACCACTTAAAGATGCAAACATTAAAGTTCTTCACATGTGATGCAGCGCTAATGGCATTGTTACCTTGAAAAGAAGGCAACCTTTCAATAGCCTTGTCAGGGATATTGTGAGGATATCCATTAATGTTAGTAAAGTTACAAGGAGCAAAAAGGTCGTTCATGATGTTAGGCTCAACTTGTCCTTGAAACAGCAAATGAATGTCAGAAATAGCCTCTTGCCCAAGAATAGCAAGAGTTCTACTATGAGAAAGTCTATTTAACCTCTCTCTAAAAACCCTTTCAGGATCAGGAGAGGGGCTAACTAGACCACTTGAATTTCTCCTAGTAGAGACTCTTGCAAAATTAGGATTGAGTGGAGTCGCCACTTGAGCAAGAATCTAAATCTAAAATTCAAATATGCCAAAACTAAAAGTTAGTCGTTTTCCCAGGTACAAGAAGACTTGTCCTCGGCAACGGCGCCAAAAAATGTTAATCGCTTGCCGCCTACACCTACCTACTAGTTAGTGGGAAAAGCCTTCAACCCCACAGGTGTGGTTGGTGGCAAGGAACTCAGAGAAGGGGCTGTCACCTATTCCCAACTCTCTCCGTTTAAGCTATCTCCTAGGTTAGCTAAGGGGGTGGTCCCTAAAGGAAAACTAAGTTAAAAATGTGAGATTTCTAGGAGAACTGATTAGAATGAATTACGTATCAAAGATGACTCGATTTCCAATATGTAAACAAGCATATAAGTATATGAGCAATATTCAATGACGTGTTCAAAATATAGACCAGTGCTTTAAAGTAGATAACAAATGCTTACTCAAAAATGAAATTCAAGATATAATGACAATAATCCCACAAAAGAAGTGTTAGACCAAGATCACAATATGAAATTAAATTTGCAACACCAAATAAGGGTATTTGCCAATGAAACGAGATATATCAATCATCTATAAGCATAATGATAATTAAAATGACAACATGCAATGAAGTAGTATGTAGAAGCAAATTTCCAAGTACCATAGAATTAAACTTGTTGCAAAATTTAAGGAATTAAAATGCTTGCATCCAAAGTGCTTCTTGAGATAATATTTGCATGTGAATCTTTAAACCATCAAGATAGCAAAAAATTTGGGAACTTTGCAAGTAAATGTGATGAGATAGTGCTCTTGGTTTATTTTATTAATTAGTTCTACAACAAGGTTACAATTGAACTCTAATCCTCAGACCTCACCCTCGCCCAAATATTTGGATCTCACAATGAGGAGTCCATAGAGGTAGAGGGTCCCTAAAACGTTTATTCAACCAACTTAAGTTGGAGGTAAATTTTAGAGATGCAAGTCTAGTATGAAAAGTGAGATGCCTAAATGATATAAAAGTGAGTTTGCAAGTGCTATTGAAAAGATGGAGATGATTCAATTAAATATGCTTCATAGTTAGAACAATAACTCAAGTTGTCATAAATTGAAAGTGATATGCTTCTTTACTTGTAGTATATTGTGAAACTTATCCAAATGAGAAATAGATCACAAAACATAAGTAAATGATGGCAAATGAGATTGCAAATTAAGAAATTAAATGACTATGCGATTTGTGTTACTTTCCACTTAGAGCATGCATATGTGATGTAAAAAAAAACGGAAACATCAAAACCACTAAGTCAATCCATCTACAAATTCTCTCCTTTGGAATGGAGAGATAAGGATGCCAATGGGTAAAACCCACGCTCCCACAACAAAAACAGAAATTTTTATTAATTTTACAAGAATGAAATGACCATGAGGGCTTTTCTAAACCAAGGAAAGTCTTTACAAATAAAAATTGAGATCATAGACTTTTCCTTGGTGAGAATTTCTAAGAACTCAAAATAAATTCAGACTTTACAATAGGGGAAGAGAAGCTAAGCCTCTTCTATGCCCACAACCAAAGAAGAGAGAGTTATCTTTCTCATTTGAAATTCAGCCCAAAAGTCCTGCAACAACTTGTTAGTAATTTCTTGCAGTTGTCCACTCAAGTTGTCACAAGAAAAAATTCGAAAGAGGGCTACAAAACCAATCAAATATTAGATAGATAAAATTACAAAATATTGCACAACAATTTACAAAGAGCTAAGCCAAAGAGTTCGAGTAAACTCTCCTCTTTGCTTAGTCATATTCAAGCTCTTAGATAGCAAATGAAAGCAATGAAGTATAATGTTTTAAAAGATATTCAAATTAGAAGTATTTGGCTTGTATACAAGTTATGTCTCGAAACCCCTGCAAAACCACTTTGTAAGATAAGACTATGAAGGTTCAAAGAACAAATGAGAGCTCCTTTTAGAATGTATCAAGAGTGGGTTGGTCTCTCCAAAGACTTCCCCCAACACTTGATTCTTTGATCCCAACAAGATGTTCCCTCTACAAAACTTCAATCAAGAATTAGTTCCATATAGATCTAGCAATAAACAATGATAAGAAACTCTAGAGATTTATTTGAAACCAACTAGAGCATTCTATACCTAGAGCATACTCCTAAATCAAATAATGTAAGATAGCTCTACATTAACAAATCTACAAGAGCATATGAAAACAAATTAGATCAAAGCATGAGTAAAAGGAATTATACCAATGATCAACAATTCATCACACTCCAAAAGGAGGAACACCTCATGAATGAAACCCCAAAGTCTTTATTGATATTTCTGAAAGTGTACAAAGCAGCAGCGCTTCCGCAAACACAATAGCTAGTAAACAATGATTACAATATGAGAGCCCATGGCTCTATTATATAGAAAGTTGAGAGCAAATCCCAATGAAGAACCATATGCCAAGTGGTGAGAGGGAGGAAATCTCAAGGCAAATTCGAATTTGGTAAGTGGAGCTCCAATGCCAAGTGTAAAAATCGAATTCTGGCAAGTGGGCATCATTTTCTTCTTCCCTTATGTGTCAAATTCGAATTTTATGATGAAATGACATGTGTATATGGTTGGTAACCCATGTGGGGACAATTTCCCACCAAAATCTCCACCAAATATTCTCCCAAATCCTCCCAAATATGCATTAATTTCACAAATTCGAATTTCCAAGTAAGCAACTCTCATTTAATGTCGGAAATTCAATTTTATTTGAGCACATGTCTTTTCCTTGATTTTAGGAGTCCATATCACCTTGGGACTTCACTTTAACTCCTCCATAATTTTCCACCTCATTTCCACCTCATTTAGCATGTGTGGATATTTATTTTTCTCCATTTATTTAATTTCCGGCTTAATTAATTGCCGGATTTCCCACTAAACTTAGGAAAAGTGGGTTTTGAGGGCTCAAAATACATTTTTAACCCCTCAAAGTGTGTCATAGTAGAAAGTTGAGTGTGAAAGGTGTAATTTTGATTACTCATACCCCATACAACTTCTCTAGACAACACTTATTACAATTCAACTACAATTTTTATTGCAATTTTCGACTTGCGGGAAATCTAAAAAATTAAAAAATCACTACCTAGACCTAACCAATTTCCACAATTTTTTTTGTGTAATCTAGTATGGTAATATACATTGACTCTAGACACTAGGAGTCACCCAAGGCCTCACCATCAAGCTGTACTCCAACTTTGGGGTAAAATTGAAGGAAAAAACTCAATTAATTATTAACTCCTAGTAGGGAGATGATAATTAACCAAGTAAAAAAAACCTCCCAGAGTAATACTTACTTGTTGGAAAGGTCCCAAGCTACCTAGGCCTATTACAGACTCAATACTGACTCAAAACTCATCATTACTAGCATCACTTATTACAATTCCCCGTAGGGCGTGGAAACTGGGTACAAGAGAAAATGATAAGAAGTAGAAATAGAGTTTAAAAACTCTGTTGAACTGATGATATCTGATGGTACACATGTCTCCTGGTTCATCCTTTGGCATGGAGTCTTCTCATTACTGTGTATAGCATCCTCCTCAGCTGACTCCTGCTCCACCATATGCTACTCATGTTGAATCATGACTAGTGACTCATCACCTTAAATATATCCCATAGGGTCCACTAACTGCTCACTATAAACACCGGGATATAAATTTGGTTTGTTGTCAACAAACCCACATGACTGCTCATGCTCCTCAGAGACGTCCTCGTATGAACCCATGGACTCATCCAAAGAAGAATCCTCATCCTGAACGTTAGAAGGAATTTCCTCCCGATCTAACCCTGTCATATCCTTAGTGTCACGCAAGCAAGAGTGGCCAGGTCCCCAAGGTTCCTTGCAGATGAAGCAAAGATCCTTCCTCCTCAGCTCATTCTTGTTGCATGGTTGGTCACCACCAATTCTCCGCATCTCCTCCTGGGTCAATCGTCTCCTGAACAGATTAATGTTCTGCTTAACCAACTTTTCGGCTAGTTCATAAGTAGCAACTGAGACCAATTGTTCTCTCCTCCAAATGGCCAACAATATAGACTCCAACCTCCTACAAATGGCATCATGGCCTCCCATGCATGAGGACAAAATGGATTGCATGTGTGTTATGACCGTGTCAGTACGATGTTTCCTAATGCTGAAGAAGCATTGGAATATCTAAAGGAAGAAGTCATCACACGCTAGCTCAAACATGAGGTCACAAGATCTAACCAGGGCCATGACTTCTAGAATCTCAAGCTTCTTCCCAAAGGTACGATCCTCACTGTTATCCAAATCCTGAAAATCCCCCACTATCAATTTGAAAACTCTCCTCATTATATCATCACTGTAAGGAGGTATAGGCGTGGTCAACATCATGATACTACTGAGACAAGAAGAAACTAGAAGTTTGACCCCTACACAAGGATGCTCCAAAAACTTTTGTTGTATGAGAGCAAACATAGCTGGTTTTAGAGCCCAAATCAAGCTCTTCTCATCTAATTGATGCACCTTGGAGAGGAGTGAGGCAAGTTTATCTAGTTTGAGAAGGGCTTTTGTTGTTACCCCCATACATCCTAAATATGTTCCAAGTACATAAAATTTGGGCCTCAATTCATGTTCTTTATGTGGCCGCTCTTGCTGTAGCAACGTAAGTATCCCCTTAGAAAGGGATCTGTTGATTTATGCTGCTAATTTATAGAGGGAATTTATGAAGGTTTGATCCATGTTTTAGTTGAATAATGACAAGTCATCAAGCTATTTTATGCATGACTTTGACTGACAGCAACAACAAAAGTATATAATAGTAGTTGACTCGATACAAAGGCCTCTCACTTCAAGAAATACTCAAAAATTAGATAGAGGTCCAAATATGAACACCTCATGTAGACTCACCATAATCTGTCACTAACTTAGCAAATATTTAAAACTTTCTTTGAGAAATTTTAACAAATAGTTAGAAGTAGTACTTTTGTCAAACACTTTGTAGATAAAGTGGAAACACCTGCAACATAAATAAGTATGAGAGACAAATGCTTGAGAGAATTATAATGCTCAAATGAATTCAATACCACTGCATGCATGAAAAACCCAGGTGAAATGAAGTAGACTCAAGTGTTGGAAATGACCCAAACAGGTAGCACACACTGCCTAGAAAACACTGTTGCTGCTACTGAAGAAGAATTGAAGTTTCTACCCTCAACTGCTCAAAAAATTCTGAAAATTTATCTTGGAGCTCCTCACACCAAAACCATAAAGACCTAGAAAAATCTTGGGCATGTTTCAGCTGCTCCGGAAAACCCCAATTTAGTGTGAGTTTCTCAGTCCCAAGTTCCAACAAAATAAAAAAGAAAATTTGATGCATTTTGTCAAACAGTTTATGAGAAAATATTTCTTCGAACACTTTTAGAGCAAGATTATAAACTTTAAGGGAGATATTAATCCGATTAAAAATAATACAAGCAATATATCAAATCAAGAACCTTGATATTATCCTCAAGATTACCCAACAATTAGTGGCTCCAATAGATAAATCTAGCTTCGACAATTAAACTGGACTTCAATAAATTCAACTGCTGCAAAATAATTCAACCCAACAAGAGAAATTCAGCCCGATAAGAGAAATTTGACATTGCAAGATAAATTTGGGCTAGCTAGATAAATTTGGCCCAACAAAATAATCTCGATCCAGAAAGATAAATTTGGCCCAACAAAATAATTTCAGCCCAAAAAAATAATTTTGGCGCAGTAAAATAATTTTTTCCCAGTAATATCATTAATTTCGGTTTTGCAAACCAATATTACTCCATTTGATATGTTCTCTTTGACACTTTGAGAAATCACCTACAACAATTATTCTCCGGCAAATAGATTAAGATATTTAACCCACAAACTTTGCTCCTTTATCCTCTAGGAACAATATGACAACTTCAATTTTAACCCACAGTTGGCCAAAATCATGCTCTGATACCACTGTAATTATTCTAAGTAGAGAAGTACAGCAAAATATCAAAACATGAACTAACTACGACAAACAAATAAACATGCAATCTGAAAACTCCACAAGAACAACAAATTTAGAACATTGTTGAGCAAAAACAATAGAGTTGAGCCATTTTATTAAATATCCAATGAGAAGAGTACAAAATATAGTGGAATGTGTGCACCTGGGCTTGTTAAAGCAAGCACGCGAAACCTAGGTGAGAATGAAGAAAACTCCACGCTGAAATGGCTCACTTGTTGTACGTTCTACCCATAAATTAACTGTTGTTGTTGCTAGAGGCAAACTGATATTTGAGGCCTCTAATCTGCTCCAAAAACTTTGAAAAATTAGAGAGAGGTTCCTCACACCCCAACCAGTAAAACCCATAAATACTAATTCCAGCTGACGCATAATGCCCAAAACAGTGCAAAAAATCTTAGCTAAATCAACAATTCGCCTTGCTATAAGAATGAGGATTTCAGGATTGAATATTGCTCGGAAAATTTTGAAATTTTAACCACGAACTCCTCTCATAAAACCCCAAAAAACCTAGAAATTATTGGGTTGAATCCACCAGTCATTGAGACCCCAAAATCTGCGTGTACCCCTATACAATCTACTAGTGAGCTACATAAATAAAACTGTTGCAAGAATGCACAATTTCCCTGAAGGGAAACTCCAAATCCCTGCAAAATTCCTTCCTCAAACTTCCATCCAAAATTAACTCCAATACCTGGCAAAAAAATATTGCTCAACCCCTGCAAAATAGCTGGAAATCCAACCCACAATAGTTGAACCTCGAATGAGCAACTCAAACTGCCTCTGTGCCTATGTGGCCGCTCTTGCTGTAGCAATGTAAGTATCCCCTTAGAAAGGGATCTGCTGATTTATGCTGCTAATTTATAGAGGGAATTTATGAAGGTTTGATCCATGTTTTAGTTGAATAATGACAAGTCATCAAGCTATTTTATGCATGACTTTGACTGACAGCAACAACAAAAGTATATAATAGTAGTTGACTCGATACAAAGGCCTCTCACTTCAAGAAATACTCAAAAATTAGATAGAGGTCCAAATATGAACACCTCATGTAGACTCACCATAATCTGTCACTAACTTAGCAAATATTTAAAACTTTCTTTGAGAAATTTTAACAAATAGTTAGAAGTAGTACTTTTGTCAAACACTTTGTAGATAAAGTGGAAACACCTGCAACATAAATAAGTATGAGAGACAAATGCTTGAGAGAATTATAATGCTCAAATGAATTCAATACCACTGCATGCATGAAAAACCCAGGTGAAATGAAGTAGACTCAAGTGTTGAAAATGACCCAAACAGGTAGCACACACTGCCTAGAAAACACTGTTGCTGCTACTGAAGAAGAATTGAAGTTTCTACCCTCAACTGTTCAAAAAATTCTGAAAATTTATCTTGGAGCTCCTCACACCAAAACCATAAAAACCTAGAAAAATCTTGGGCATGTTTCAGCTGCTCCGGAAAACCCCAATTTAGTGTGAGTTTCTCAGTCCCAGGTTCCAACAAAATAAAAAAGAAAATTTGATGCATTTTGTCAAACAGTTTATGGGAAAATATTTCTTCGAACACTTTTAGAGCAAGATTATAAACTTTAAGGGAAATATTAATCCGATTAAAAATAATACAAGCAATATATCAAATCAAGAACCTTGATATTATCCTCAAGATTACCCAACAATTAGTGGCTCCAATAGATAAATCTAGCTTCGACAATTAAACTGGACTTCAATAAATTCAACTGCTGCAAAATAATTCAACCCAACAAGAGAAATTCAGCCCAATAAGAGAAATTTGACATTGCAAGATAAATTTGGGCTAGCTAGATAAATTTGGCCCAACAAAATAATCTCGATCCAGAAAGATAAATTTGGCCCAACAAAATAATTTCAGCCCAAAAAAATAATTTTGGCGCAGTAAAATAATTTTTTCCCAGTAATATCATTAATTTCGGTTTTGCAAACCAATATTACTCCATTTGATATGTTCTCTTTGACACTTTGAGAAATCACCTACAACAATTATTCTCCGGCAAATAGATTAAGATATTTAACCCACAAACTTTGCTCCTTTATCCTCTAGGAACAATATGACAACTTCAATTTTAACCCACAGTTGGCCAAAATCATGCTCTGATACCACTGTAATTATTCTAAGTAGAGAAGTACAGCAAAATATCAAAACATGAACTAACTACGACAAACAAATAAACATGCAATCTGAAAACTCCACAAGAACAACAAATTTAGAACATTGTTGAGCAAAAACAATAGAGTTGAGCCATTTTATTAAATATCCAATGAGAAGAGTACAAAATATAGTGGAATGTGTGCACCTGGGCTTGTTAAAGCAAGCACGCGAAACCTAGGTGAGAATGAAGAAAACTCCACGCTGAAATGGCTCACTTGTTGTACGTTCTACCCATAAATTAACTGTTGTTGTTGCTAGAGGCAAACTGATATTTGAGGCCTCAAATCTGCTCCAAAAATTTTGAAAAATTAGAGAGAGGTTCCTCACACCCCAACCAGTAAAACCCATAAATACTAATTCCAGCTGACCCATAATGCCCAAAACAGTGCGAAAATCTCAGCTAAATCAACAATTCGCCTTGCTATAAGAATGAGGATTTCAGGATTGAATATTGCTCGGAAAATTTTGAAATTTTAACCACGAACTCCTCTCATAAAACCCCAAAAAACCTAGAAATTATTGGGTTGAATCCAGCAGTCATGGAGACCCCAAAATCTGCGTGTACCCCTGTACAATCTACTAGTGAGCTACATAAATAAAACTGTTGCAAGAATGCACAATTTCCCTGAAGGGAAACTCCAAATCCCTGCAAAATTCCTTCCTCAAACTTCCATCCAAAATTAACTCCAATACCTGGCAAAAAAATATTGCTCAACCCCTGCAAAATAGCTGGAAATCCAACCCACAATAGTTGAACCTCGAATGAGCAACTCAAATTGCCTCTGTGCCCAAGGAGTGGCAAACTGGGTGAATACCTGTAATAAAGCTATGTGGAAATCTTGAATTGGACTCCCCAAATTTCCTCACTAGGGAGACACTCGAAGTTCTCCGAAATGAGGGTGGAAATTCCGCTTGGAAATTCCTTGTGCTAAATATCACTGGTTGACTTGGCTCAACAACTCATGCATACACTCCAAATTAGAAATGAAATTCCAAAATAGAATATCAAAATGAGGCTTTAGCCTTCCTTATATTGTTTTTTTCCCTTCCTCATACCATGGTTCAATTTCTCTCACACTATGCTTTGATACCATGGTTTGATTCTTCCCATGGTTCAATTTCCCTTTTTGGTAATCTCCACAACTTATGTCCACTTTAATTTTTCTTCTTTTCCCAAATCCCAACCATTGCCTTTTTTCCAAAATTTACTTAATACCTCCACAACTTATTTCTCCAAATTTTATTTATCTAAAAATATTTATTATTCGCCAAAATTGCAAAATTGAGAATTTCCCTTAGCAAAATTATTAATTGGGGACATTACAGTGGGTCGAGATAGAAAATATGTAGGCAACTTGTCCAATTCATTTGAGGATCTAATAGGGTCACACAACTTAGTGCTAGATTTTGGTGGCTCATTTCTTTGAGAAATGTCTACTTATAGGGTTGGAAATGAAGAAACACATGATCTCATTCTTCAAAGTAGCACTTTGAGTGATGGTGGTCTACCTATTACTTCATGTTATTTTGAGCCAAGACCAAATTATCCTTAAGTATATGGTGAATGTTAGCTTGTGTTAAGAGTGACATCCGCTTCATGGACTTTGGATGCTTGTTAAGTACGAGGCCATAGATAGGTGTTTTTGTCCATAGACTGTCTCATAGGGTGACATTTTGGTACAACCATGATATCGTATTGTACCACAATTCTAAAAGGGGTAGTTAGTAGATCCATTGGATTTGTTGGTTTGATGCAAAATGTCTCAGATAAGTTTCTGGTGTTAGTTTTTTGTAGCATCTAACCCTAAGAAAATAAACCCTCATCTGCTGCACCAGTTCTCCCTTCGGGGTTTTTCTGGGGACATTATCCAAAATAACTGTTAATTGTGTGCATGAATTTCTCAGTTCCATTTTAATTTTTCGCAACATATTTATTTTGTTGGGAATAATTTCAGTGTGATTTATTCGATATTAATCAAAAATTAATAAATTGCTAATAAGTTAGGAGAATAAATTCTAGTAACTGCAATTCAAGGAATTTTCACATCCGGGCATTTATTAGCCACCTCTATACCATTTGTGGGTGGGTGGCTGGGTGGGTGGGGGGGGTGATAAGCTATTCTCATTTTTAATTGTGTGTCCTATAGTTTTAATAATTCATGTCCGAATTTTTCTATGAATGTTGAATCATGATCAATCACAATTGAATTTGGCATGCCATGCAATTTTAAAATATGGTTCATGAAGAATTGTGTCATAGTAGTTGGTTTAGAAAAGTGTTATAAGAAAAAAAAAGTGGGCATATTTGGAAAGGAAATCGACAACTACCATGAATTTTTTTTTTCCATAAAAAACATCGAACCGTCTATTAATATAGAAAGTTACATAGCATATGCATAAGCATTTCGGGGAACTACGTTTCTCCTTTTCAGGAAAAAACGAAGTTTCAGCTGTGGTAAAATAAAATTGCATTTTCACCACCAGCCAAATCAAAATATAGAGGGAGACCCCCTCATCCCTTCCCTCCTCCCTGGCTTCTTTTAAGGAAAAAACACCCGAAAACAGAGGAGGGAAGAGACAACAGTTTATTGGAGCTTGAAGCTTCAAAAAACAAAAACCAGGAAGTAGACACTATTCCTGTTTTCAGCAAAAAACCAAAGTATGAGAGAGATAATCGAAAATTGAGCCTCCTCAGTGAGGAAAACAGCGCAGAATCGAAAGAAAAGTGCATTGTTTGGTAAATAAGTTTGTGGAAAAATACTTCTTATATACATCACTTGAAACAACAAAAATCAACAGAAACCAGAAACTTTTTAAACAAAAACAGGTTGTTCGATAGGTCGAACCAACCCATCTTCCAATTCAATAGCTATCCAAGACCCCATATCTTGCTCAGCGCCTTCTTTAGAAAGGTTGTCTGCATCTTGGTTCCGTTCCCTATAAATATGGCAAAAAGATATCTCATTAAAAAAACATTTCAAGCGGGATATCTCATTAAGTAGAGGAAGTAAAATATAATTAGTGCATCATTGAGTCCCATTGAACCACTTCACTATATTCAAAGAGTCCCCAAAAATCTGAACCTCTCGCAGATTCATGAGAGATAACCAACAAAGGAGGTGATGGTGTAATATTCCTAATTAGCACCACTAATTGGAATATTTCATTTTTGTATAGTTTTGCCGCCTATAGTTAAATTAATAAATAAAGTGAGAAAGAGGGGGTCAACTCACTTTAATAAAATAAAGTGCTTCCTAGTAGATGAACGTTGTAACTTAAAGGGGAAAGCCTTGGGGGTCCACACACACATGAGAGAGGCCTCACGTAGACTCCTAAGGTAACTGCGCAGGTCAAGGAGGAACTCAAGGACGCAGTTAGGGTTTTGAGGGAGCTAGCACTATAAAAGGTGGGGGTTTCACTCCATTTGGCATTATTGATATGTTGATGATATTGTGAGCTAGACTTCTGTCTACTTCAGCACGCCGGTTGTTTAGTCGGTCTGCAGCACTGTTTAGTGCAACTGAGTGTCTCCGGTCGGAGATCTCGCCCTTGGCCCCCGGGGACTTCGAGTGCCTGCTCGGGCAAGGTATTCCTTCAGTTTCAGCAGTTGATTTGCAGGAGATTTTGGTGGACGTTTTGCAGAGGAGCTGGCCTCGCTGTATGACTCCATGGCATAGCTCGTATATACCACTCAAAGAGGAAGGACTACTGTGTTGGTGCGTGTCACCGTTGTGGGTGATTGTAGAAGCCTCAAATAAAATATTTCAGCTTGGGAGGATTAGTGATTCACGAAGAGTTTAGGCAGAGGATTTGTGTCTTTTTCTCCAAACGTTTTCCTGAGCCTCCTCGTTACCGTGTCGGGAGAGCGTTTTCAGTGGAGGTACCTGCCAGGTTTTTCTTGGAGGTGGCAATTGTTTGCGAGCTTCGGGGTTTGGTCCGTGAGTGCTGAGTACAGTGCGGCCCTCCGATTGCCAGCTCATTCGTGAGGATCAAAATTTCCCAGTCCCGCAAGACATTGCAACAACAGCCTTCACTACATTTAAACAGCTCTAGGATTTAAGCCTCTACTGTAGCCATTTCTATTCTCAAGAGGGTTCTTTACTTGCCTTGAGCAAGGATAGGTGCATTTATTCTGATTATCCATTGTATCTCATTATATTCTCAGATTAATAAAATGGCTTAGCATTTCCGACATTTTTATGTGTACTTGCTCCATATTCTAGTTCCGGCATTTTTCCTATATAGTTGCATGTTTGTATTTCTGTGTATTACTGTCTATTTTCCGTTGGGGATATTACAGTTGGCACGGAGCATGTCTGCTCACCAGGAGCCGCGTGTACTAAGACGCCCGGACAGTTCTGAGCATTGATCAGAGGAGACACAGAGACGTTGAGAGTAGGTGGGAGAACCCCTTCAGAGAGGGGGATTCTGATCAGGAGCCGCCTGAGACAGATTCAGAGCAGGAGCAGCCTGCGAGGGACGCAGAGCAGCAGGGCCCTATGGCAGACGAGGAGGGTTCGAGGAGATGGGAGACACTCCTCCAACACATGCAGGAGATGACACAGAGACTCACGGCATTAGGGGTCAGGCAAAGGGAACCCCCCAGGGGTTTTCTGATCGGTGAGGGATCGGGTATGTCCCACCATGTGCCAGTGCATGATGCTATCCCCATTGTGGCATCGCATGCACCCACGCGATCCACTATGCCTACATTCTTGCCAGAGGACGCAGGGGTAGGAGTACAGAGGGGTGCACAGAGGGATATTCCAACACCCACGCGATCCACCATGCGTATCTTCCTGGCAGAGGACGCAGGGGCAGCAGCAACACAGCGAGAGCTGGAGCCGGGTCAGATGGGTGAGTTTTTTGCAGAGTACCGGGCGTACAGTCCGGCGTTCCGAGATTCTATCACATTCAGAGACTTTGTCCAGGTCCAGCATGACATTAGACCCCGTGATCATCACAGAGGGCACATGCATCATCGTGATGACCACCGCGCAGCTAGCAGATTCCATTTTCCCACGTTTGATGGCTCATCAAACAGTTCGGCAAAGTCTTGGGTGGAGAAGTTGGACATCTATTTCCAGCTTAACCAGATGTCGTAGTCAGAGGCCATTAAGGTGGCAACATTACATCTGGATGGGGAGGCCCAGAACTGGTGGTTTCATGGGATGACGACACTCGGACATTCTACAGTGACGACATATGCCGAGTTTACCAAGAGGGTGATAGAGCGCTTTGACAGGAGGGATCCAGAGAAATACTTTGTTGAGCTGACAAAGCTCAAACAGACTGGGAGTGTAGAGACATACATTTCAGACTTCTTGAGGGTCTCGGTGATGGTACCTGATTTATCTGCGGCTCGGATGGTTTACATGTTTGTGGAGGGGTTGTCAGAGCCACTTCGTGGCCTAGTCCGGTCGACCAGACCAGCTACCCTTCAGGATGCCATCAGCAGGACTCGGGATTTACAGGATGTCTTACCCAGGACTCGGACACCTTATCCCCAGAGACAGGCCTTCCAGCCTAAGGGGAAGGACACGAGGATTCCGCCTCCCAAGGTGAATCCTGGACGAGGCCAGTTTGATGACGAGGCCAGGAGAGAGCTGAGGAGGAAGCAGTTGTGCTTCACTTGCCAGGAGCCATGGGCACCGGGAAATAGGTGTGCTGCAGGGAAAGCACATTTCATTGAGGTCTTCTCCGAGAGCAGTGGGGAAGAGGATGAGGGGGATGACGTGGAGGCAGGGGATTGTTATGCAGTGCAGGGTACCTTACCACCTCCACCACCCGCAGCAGGTGGGGCATCATTTGCACCCACTGGAGGAGCTCTAGCCGCATTGCGGGGAGTTCCCAAGTACTTGACGATGTGCGTACGAGGGACAGTGCGCGGGCAACGGGTCTCAGTCTTAGTTGATAGTGGGGCCACCCACAACTTTATTGATGCCCAAATGGTTGAGCGGAGAGGCATACAGAAAGAGGGTTTTGATGGATTTTCCGTCTTGGTCCCAGGAGATCAGACCATGGCATGTGCTCGGTATGTTCCAGAGTTATCGGTGATGATGGGTACTTATACACTGACAGATCACTTCTTTGTGGTAGATATTCCGGACACCAACCTGATATTGGGTGTTCAGTGGCTCATTACTCTGGGGAAGGTCACGACAGATTGGAAGGCCCTAGAGATGGAGTGGGATGATCCCAAGACAGGGAAGCATGAGAAGATACGGGGACAGCACACATACCCGCCTCAGACAGTGTCGGCACATAGGATGGAGGCGACCTTCCGCAAGGGAGACATAGAGTGGGCTGTAGAGTTGCGAGCTTCAGAGGCAGTGGATACAGGTCAGACAGTGCATCCTGAGCTACAGTCTATTCTCGATAGGTATGCAGTGGTATTTGGGGATATTCCACCAGGGCAGCCACCGGATCGGGGGTTTGAGCATACGATCGAGCTTGAGCAAGGGATACAGGCAGTGATCACCACACCGTATAGGCATCCCAAGGCCTATCGGGACGAGATAGAGCGGGCTATTCAGGAGTTGCTGGCCCTTGGTCACATTCGGCCCAGCACGAGTCCTTTTGCTTCTTCTGTAGTGCTGGTGAAGAAGAAGGATGGCACATTGCGCATGTGCATTGACTACAGGGCTCTGAATAAGAAGACCCTGAAGAACAGGTACCCCATCCCCAGGATCGATGAGCTGATGGATGAGTTGAGAGGAGCACGGTTCTTCTCAAAGATTGATTTGAGATCTGGGTACCATCAGATTCGCGTGAGGGAACAGGACATTCCCAAGACCGCCTTCAGGTGTCATTATGGGCACTTCGAGTTTCTGGTTATGCCTTTTGGGCTGACCAATGCACCCGCTACCTTTCAGTCGTGCATGAACCACATCTTCAGGGGTCATTTGAGGAAGTTTGTGCTGGTCTTCTTTGATGACATACTTATATATAGCAGGACCTGGGAGGAGCATCTCCAACATATTGAGACAGTGTTGCACATCTTGGAGGAGCAGCAGTTCTATGCCAAGCTCTCCAAATGTGAGTTCGGATTGACGGAGATGCTGTACTTGGGGCATATTATAGGAGTGGACGGGGTGAGAGTCCACGAGGAGAAGATCAGGGCCATCAGAGATTGGCCAGAGCCGAGGAATGTGACTGAGCTTCGGGGATTTATTGGCATTTGCACATACTACAGGAAGTTCGTCAAGGGCTTCTCACAGCTTGCTGCACCCCT
Organism: Pinus albicaulis; assembly: GCA_034641835.2. Taxonomy (NCBI): domain Eukaryota; kingdom Viridiplantae; phylum Streptophyta; class Pinopsida; order Pinales; family Pinaceae; genus Pinus; species Pinus albicaulis. The sequence continues at coordinate 1,410,866,185 of CM076574.1, forward strand.
CAGAGATTTGACGAGGAAGGGGGCATTTAGTTGGTCGGACACAGCACAGCGAGATTTTGACAAGCTCAAGGAGGTGATGAGCAGCGGCCCCGTGCTGGCATTGCCAGATTTCACACAGCCTTTTGTCCTCGAGTGTGATGCATCAAGAGAGGGGATTGGTGCAGTTTTGATGCAGGGCGGTCACCCGATAGCTTTTGAGAGCCGGAAGCTCCTTCCACATGAGAGGTTGTATTCCATATACGACAAGGAGATGTTGGCCATCATGCATGCATTGGCCAAATATCGACAGTATCTAGTGGGCAGCAGATTCAGGGTGAGGTCAGACCACAACAGCCTGAGGTACTTTCTGGAGCAGAAGCAGTTGCAGGAGAGACAACAGAAGTGGATCAGTAAGATCCAAGCCTATGACTTTGACATAGAGTATGTCAAAGGCAAGAATAACGTGGTAGCTGATGCCCTTTCTCGTAGACCAGCCACGTTATCACTTATGAGCTTGGACGCTGATTGGAGGGCTCGACTGCTGGTAGAGTACTCCAAGGACAGGTTTGCGTGTGAGGTGTTGGATGGGCAGGTAGCAGATGACAGGTACAGGGTGGTCGACGAGATCATCTATTACAGGGACAGGATCTTCTTGACTGAGGGATCTCAGCTCAAGAAGAAGATACTCCAGGCTTCACACGATTCACCATTGGCGGGCCATCAGGGGTTCACCAAGACATACAGGGCTATTCGGGAGAGGTTCTCATGGAAGGGCCTCAAGGAGGACGTACTCCAGCATGTCAAGGAGTGCGATGTTTGCCAGAGGAACAAGGGAGAGATGAGCCATCCTGCAGGGTTGTTGCAGCCTCTTCCCATTCCAGAGGGGAAATGGGAGAGCATATCGATGGACTTCATCACGGGGTTGCCCATGGTACAGGGCAAGGACTGCATCTTTGTCGTCGTTGACCGACTGACGAAGTATGCACATTTTTTCGCCATATCAGCACACCACACAGCAGCGCAGGTGGTTGAGCTGTTCTTCAGGGAGATTTTCAGGTTACATGGTCTACCTAAGACCATTGTCAGCGACAGGGACAGCCGCTTCATGGGCAGATTCTGGCAGGAGCTCTTCTGGCTAGTGGGGACGGAGTTGACACCGAGCACTAGTTATCACCCCCAGACGGACGGGCAGACAGAGATAGTTAACAAGTGGCTGGAGGGCTACTTGCGTAACTATGTCAGTGGGCAGTAGAGGGCATGGCTGAAGTGGCTGCATCTGGGCGAGTACTGCTACAACACGACGCATCATATGTCCATTGGTATGTCACCTTTCTATGCTTTGTATGGATATCATCCCTTATCTTTTGTGGACGTGATGTTTGGTGCTAGCAGGGCTCCGAGAGCCAAGATATGGATCCAAGAGAGCCAAGATATCCTCCGAGCTCTCAAGGACAACATAGCCACAGCACAGAATCAGCAGAAGTTGTATGCTGATAAGGGTCGGGTGGAGAGACACTTTGAGGTAGGGGACTTGGTCTACCTGCGACTACAGCCATACCGACAGTCTTCGCTTAAGCAGAAGGGGGTGGAGAAGCTTAAGCCCCGCTTTTATGGGCCATACAGGGTGATACGCAGGATCGGGCAGGTTGCATATGAGTTGGAGCTGCCCCAAGGCAGCAAGATTCATAACATCTTTCATGTATCATGCCTGAAAAATGCGCTGGGCCAGCAGGTGACAGTCACAGAGGAGCAGGAAGATCCGAGAGTTCTTGGTGAGGTGGAAGAACTTGCCGGATGAGGATGCCACTTGGGAGGATGAGAAGATATTGCAGCATCCATCACTTCAGTTGCTTGAGGACAAGCAACGTTCTGCCGGGGGAGACTGTAATATTCCTAATTAGCACCGCTAATTGGAATATTTCATTTTTGTATAGTTTTGCCGCCTATAGTTAAATTAATAAATACAGTGAGAAAGAGGGGGTCAACTCACTTTAATAAAATAAAGTGCTTAATAGTAGATGAACGTTGTAACTTAAAGGGGAAAGCCTTGGGGGTCCACACACACATGAGAGAGGCCTCACGTAGGCTCCTAAGGTAACTGCGCAGGTCAAGGAGGAACTCAAGGACGCAGTTAGGGTTTTGAGGGAGCTAGCACTATAAAAGGTGGGGGTTTCACTCCATTTGGCATTATTGATATGTTGATGATATTGTGAGCTAGACTTTTGTCTACTTCAGCACGCCGGTTGTTTAGTCGGTCTGCAGCACTGTTTAGTGTGAACTGAGTGTCTCCGGTCGGAGATCTCGCCCTTAGCCCCGGGGGACTTCAAGTGCCTGCTCGGGCAAGGTATTCCTTCAGTTTCAGCGGTTGATTTGCAGGAGATTTTGGTGAACGTTTGCGGAAATATTAAGTGGCCTCCTGGTATTCTTGCGGTCGGGAGGGGAGGGCCTTGATCCCGGGAGGAAGAACCTTGATTGGTGTTGGTGCGACGTTGTTTTGGGTGATTTTAGAGTGAGTAGCTCGAGTTCATTTTTCAGCTTGGAGGATTAGTCTCTTCAGTTGGGGAGTTTGCAGAGGGATTTGTGGCCCCTTTCTCAGCATTCTTCCTTGGGCATCTGCGTTGGCTGGGAGAGACAGCGTTTTTCTTGAGGAAGGCTTCTGGGGTGTTTTTCGGAGGCGGTCCATTTGCTTCATGGTTTCTGGGTTTGGTCCGGAGCAGTGAGCACAGGCAGCCTTCCGATTTTCAGCTCATTCCGGTGAGGGGATCAGCCCCTAGTTCCAGTACATTGCAGCAGCAGCTCTCTACGGCAGATTTCTCCAGCAGCTAGGACGCAGTCTCTACTGTAGCCATTTCCTATTCTGAGAGGGTTCTTCACTTGCCTTGTGCAAGGATAGGTGCACTTATTCTGATTATCTCTTGTACCCATATATGTATTCTCAGATTAATAAAATGGCTTAGCGTTCTGGTATTTTATGTGTACTTGCTCCATATTCTAGCTCCGGCATTTTGTTCTATATAGTTGCTTGTTTGTATTTCTGTGTATTACTATCTATTTCCCGTTGGGGATATTACAGATGGAGAGCTTTTAGTTCAGCAAAGTTATTGGTCCCCTGGCCCAAACCAATTGAGGCTTTCAAAGCTTTTCCTGTTGGGAGGTGAATAACCAACCCTGCTCCACATCTTCTGTTCGGATTTGAGGCCCCATCGAAGTAAGCCCAAGGAATGTCTCCCCTTATAACTTCCTGTTGAATTACCCAAGCTTGCTAGGCATGGGTAGGAATAGGAATGTGATCATATATAGATGCACCTTCAGCCACCAGCTTACAAATTGGAAAAGGAGAATCCTTAAAAATCACATGATTTCTCGCAATCCATGTACGCCACGCGATCAACAAGGGAACTGTGCGTACCCTATCATTTGGGGCTTCTTGCCACCACTGTTGCCAAGCTTCCAACACCTCCTAGCCTTCCAACTTCTGGGGAATCTTTAGCAATCGTAAGGTTTCATTCCAGAGGCTGATGTTGAATGGGCATGTGAGGAAGACGTGTTGCACTGTTTCCAAACTATCTTTACAAAGTGAGCACCACCCAGGGCCTATCTTCCCCCTTTGTTGTAGGAAATCCCATGTAGGGACTTTTTTCCGGAGGATGCACAAGAAGAACAATCTCGATTTTGCCGGTCCTTTTAGCTTCCGTAATGGTTTGAACCACCAGTCCGGTTCCCCCTAGCCATTTTGAGTCATAAGCCAATTGTAACCCAATTTCGGAGTGTAGAGTCCAAATGGAGCGTGTACCCATCTGAGCTCGTCTCTTTTGTCAAGGATCCTAATGTTTGAGTTCTGGAGGTCCAAAATGTAATTCCTCCACTCCCCCACCCATCTATCCTCCAACTGTAGAGCATTCCCTGTCAACCATTCTTGTCTCCAAATGGAGGAATTTTCGTGATCAGCAATTTGGTTGAGATTGAACAGACCTCTGTTGTTTAGAAAAGCAATGAGATCTCTTGATAGAAGAAAAGACTCTGAGCATCCCACCCATGGATCTCTTCCCAGTCTAACCTGGGCACCGTCCCCCACATGCCAAGCCAAGCCCTGTTCGATGACCTTAACTGAAGCAATGGTTGCCTTCCAAACAACGGAATAATTTTTTGAAGATTTTTGCGGCATTCACAGCCATTCTAGAATTGGCACTCGATCGATGTATTTCCTTTTGGTGACAGAGGTCCAGAGATTATCCGCTATAATTAATCTCCAAGCAAGTTTAGCTGCCAGAGACTTTGAGAAAGGAAAAAGATCTTTAATTCCCCAGCCTCCCCATCCTTTTGGTCTGACAAATTTCTCCCATGCCACCCAGGGAGTCATATGTTCCACCTTTGATCCTGCCCACAAGAATCTGCTGCAAATCTTATTGATGGATGCCAATATACTTTTTGGAACCCAAATCAGACTAGCCCAGTATACTGGTATGGCCATTGCCATAGATTTAATTAGGACCAATCTTCCCGCTCTAGATAGCCATTTGAAGCTCCAGTGACGCATCCTAGCCTCTATCTTTGCTATAATCCATTTCCAGTCTTGGATACAATACAAGTCCGGTTTTAAAAAAAAACCAAGGTACTTGAAGGTGTCCTAAAGATTTTTGGCTTCAAAATGCAAAATTGCCCCTATCCTGCCCACTTCTTCCCTTGAGAGGCCAGAAGTTGTCAGGGACGATTTTGCTCATTTATACTTAGGCCTATTGCTTTCAAGAAAAGATCCAGGATCTCCTTAAGACAACGACAGCCCTCCAGACTGCCATTGCTAAATAGCAAGATATCATCGGCAAACAACAAATGAGTAACCCAAAGATTAACCGCCACTTCAATTCCTCTGATGCCTCCTTTTCTCTTGGCTTCATGGATCATTAAGCTCAATCCCTCTGCTGCTAGCAAAAATAGGAGTGGAGAGAGTGGACATCCTTGGCGAAGGCCCCTTTGTGGATTGAAGAATTCAGTAGCAGCTCCGTTAATCAAAATTGCAATTGAGGATGTTGAGATGCACCCCATAACCCACCTTACAAAATCAACCGAAAGCCTAGATGAGTCAGCAGGAGTCTCAAACACATCCATCTTATTCTATCATAAGCCTTTGAGAGATCAATTTTGACGATAGGTCCTTTTTTCCTGCTAGATTTTAGACTGTGAAGGGTTTCTTGAGTTACCCCCACCGCTTCATGGATTTGCCTTCCGTCCAAGAAGCCAAATTGTTCCGTCAAGATATGTTTGGAGAGGAAAGGTTTCAATCTGGAGGCAATCACTTTTGCTATGATCTTGTAGATACAGGTGCAAAGGGAGATGGGGCGAAACTCAGCAAAAGAAGAAGGATGGTCAGATATGGCGATGAGAGCCAGAAAGGTTGAATTAAAGGGTTGAAAGATGGTTCCAGTACTACAAGACTCCTCAACCACTGCTATCAATTCCTCCCCTAGAAAATCGAAAAAGTGTTGAAAGAATTCAACCGTCCAACCATCACGCCCTGGGCTTTTGTCCTTCTGCATGGCCTTTAGAATGTCTTCCACCTCCTCCTTCGTAACGGGTTCCATAATGTTTTCATTCCCTTCCTCATCAATATAACTAGGGAAAAATTGATCCACCGTGATAACTTCATCTGTGGAAACCTCCTCTGGAGCTCTGAAGAGTGCTTTAAAATGACTCACCCCAAGGTGAGGAATATCTTCGAAAGATTTTGCCTTCTCTCCATTGTCCTTCTGCATTTCCCATATTGTGTTAATATTTTTCCTGCCCTTAGCGTAGTTCTAAAAAAACTTAGAGTTTTCATCACTTGCTTGAAGCCAGATGGCTCTACTTTTAAGGCGCCAACTTTCCTCTCTTATCTGAAGGATGTTTTTCCTAGCAAATTCCAGCTCCCTAATTCTGTTCCTAGACTCAAGAGAGGAGTATCCAGCTCCTTCTGGTTTTTCAAGAAAATCCAACTCTTCATTTACTCTCCTTGGTTCCTCTTCCTCCTTCTGCTTCTTGGAGTTTGCCCATTCCTTTGTAGCTTTCTTCATTCTCTTCATATTTTCCATGAAGTGCTGACTCCTACTATCAGATTCCCTTAAGGTTTCCTTCCTCCAAGTAGCTTGGAACAGAGTGTTGAAGGATTATTCTTTTAGCCAGGAGGAGTTAAATTTAAACGGAGTTCCTGGTTTTTTCAAGGCTCCTTTGATTTCCAAAAAAATTGGAAGGTGGTTCGACAACCCTCCTTCCCCAACCAAATGCCTGAAGACTGAGACTCTTTCCACCAGGTCTTCGCCCAGGAGAAACCGATCCAATTTTTTTGCCACCCAGGCGTCTCTGATTCTTCTATTCCTCCAGGTTGGTCTAGGTTTAATAAGGGTTGCATCCACCAGCCGAGAGGATGCCAACTTGTTTATAAAATGCTCAGTAAGATGATCTGCTCTTGCTGAAAGTCCCCATGACTCCGAAGATCCTAGGGAGAAATTTAAGTCCCTACCTATAATGAGGTTTGAGTGACTTAGGCAAGATTTCATAAAAAAGGGGTCCCAAAACTTCTCTCTTTCCAAACAGGGCCCATAAACATTGAGGAGTAGAAATGAGTGACAGAGTTCATTTGAGTATAGTTCCAACGCCAAGGTGTTCTCAAAACCACAAGAGGACAACTCTTTTAATTTTCCAGCTTTGTATCCCATTGCCAAACCCCCAGATCTACCATTTGCATCTAAAGCTTGGAACACCCAACCTGGAAACATCCTTGAGAGGATTCCTTTAACTTCTTCTCCCCTAGGGTTTCTTGAATCAGTAAAACGTCCGGATTATGAGAGTTCACCAGCTCTCTAAGTGCTAGTTTTTTAGGCTAACTAGCTAAACCCCTACAATTGTAGGATAAGAAGATCATCGCAACCCCAGATTGGGTGACAACGCCGCTCTAAGCACCCCAGACAGAGGCCTTTGTTTCCCATCTGCTATATCAATCTTGGCTTTCATCTGTGCCTTGGATAGCTTCGATTTCCTACCCCTCGACTTCCTTGGACCAATTGGGATGGGATCAGAAGCTATACCTCCTATAGCAATCCCTTTCCAGGTTCTGTTAGTGAGCGGTCTGAGATTGTAGGGGGGGGCCTTAGGAGGACCGGATTATGGAAGGACAAGGCCATGCTCTCCCTCAGAGGGTAAGGGTGAGGACACGGAGGGACGGGACAGACATAATAATCCTATCAACAGATGTTTGAAGGACATGCATATTATGAGATTCAAGATGGATCAGCCTGGAAGGACCAGGCTCAGAAAAATGCAAAACAGATGAACAAAAGGAAGTACAGAAGGAAGAGGGAGGAATGAAAGGCATACCCGTCTAAGTCGCACCAATTGCGCTTGGATCAGATTGGGGTACCTGGGAGGATTCCAGAGCAGGGTCCATTTCAGACAAATTGAGCGAGGAAATATTGTGGTCCTGAGACAGAAATCCCTCCTTATCAGTTCCCAGTCCTGCAGCTTCTTCTAATGAGTCCTCCTCCTATTCCTTCTTTTCTTCTATTCTAACAGAAGCAACATTCTCCTTGACGAATTTTTTTTTCCTTCTTCTATGCTGGTGACCAAGAGGGCAGTCCTTGGCCAAGTGACCATATTTATGGCACCTGTGGCATCGAAAGGGGAGGTGTTCGTAATCCAAAGTCTGCAGGTACTCCAAATCTCTGTACTTCAAAGTCATTGCATCAGCCATCCCTTCCCTAGGGTTTAGGTTTACCAGTATTCTTGCCACGCTTAGGTCTTTGGTTTGAACATAAGATCTATCGACGTCTAGAAACTTGCCAAGCGTATTCCCAATAGAGTGGAAAGCAGAATCTGTCCAGAAAGGCATTGGGAGCCCCGACAACTTTACCCACACAAGGGATTTTGCCATTGTTTCCTTTTGTGCGTCGAACAGAGGAGTCCATCTCCTAAACAGAATCGGTCTCTCCCCAAAACACCAGTTCCTTTCTAGAACCCAGCCCAGGTGGTCTTTATGCTCGAATCTGATGCTAAACCAACCCTTGTCCAGAATTTTCATTTCAGTAGGGATCCCAGGGGCTTCTTTCCATTCCGACAAGGTCCAATCCATGATGTAATCCGCCGAGTACTTCCTACCCCGGACTCTGCCAACAAGTATGGTCTCAGTGGCCTCCATGACTTCGTCTATGTGTCTGTCCACTCCAAGTACACAGCTAGGACGTTCCTCTTTTCTTCTGATTTCCATGCTCTTTTTTCTTTTTTCTCCCACAGCCTCCTTTCTCCTTTCTTCCTCGCCTTCCACCTGTCTATCGGGTGCATCTGTGATTCTACCACAGGCGACCCAGGTTGCCCTTCTTCAGTTTCTCTTGAGACCCCCCTTCTCGAGCCCTTTCCAGAGGCTTGTCCTACTGCTGGCCCGGAAATCAGTCCCTGACCAAAACCCTTTGCTCCTTCCAACTGTCTTTTTAGTTCCCCTTCTACTACTTCATTTGACGAAACCCTAGATTGGCTGAAAATTAGATTCTTAGCTCGAACTAGGCTAGGCAAGTGTTGTGGAGGTAAATCCCCTCTGCGGACAGAGGCGATCCCTACTAGCCCAGATCGGGTCTAGCAACAATCGTATCACGCTAAGGCGCAGGTTCCTAATTACAATAAACCAACTTGTGAAGAAGGCCTACCTCAAGTCCAACGCTATTGTTCGTAGAGAAGATGGCGCTCCCGTTTCCCTGCTCCAACAAATCACAATCCTCTCGCTCACTGCGATCGAACACCTGCACACACAAGAAACATGACAAACACAAGCGTAAAACCCGATATATGCAATTATGTATCAGTCAGAGAAGACACAACTCATGATCATAATGAACAATACGAGTGGAACCATAACCAATAGTAGCTTATCATTAGTCATACAAAGGAAAATACAACCTGGCTCTGACGCTGAATCTTCCTTCGGCTGGTCGTCAGTAGAATACGTCTCGGTAAAGCTTGTCGGGAACGGGGACAAGCCTCTCTCTTTGATTGTCAATCTCCTTGCTACTGATTTGGCTTTATGAGAACTATTGCAGCATTCTTTAGGCTATGAAGGTTCTTGGAGATTCTTGGAGACTCTTAGAGACTCTTGGAGATTAGCTTGCAAAGGGAAATGGCAAGCTTATATAGATGGTGGAAGAGGAGTTGGGATCCCTACAATCATGGGATTGGCCCTATCCTCAAGGAAGCTTCCATGAGAGGTGGCAAACTACTTCCTCTACATGGAAATCCGGAGCCAAACATCCCAACTCAATTTAGAGACCAGTTCAGGAGTTGGTTAAATTCAATCTTCCGCCATTTATTTTTTAAAAACACCCTTTATTAAGCCTGGCGCGAGTGTGACTCTGAGACAGAGCGCCAATTGGCACGCCCTCTTTGGAAATCCTTCTTGTTGAGTACTGCCCAGCTTAATGAGCCAAGGATGAAAAGGCTATTTTTAGGGTTTTCACAAGGAGATCTCTTCGAGAGATAAGAGCTACATGTTGGGGGGGAATGCCATGAAGTGTTTTCAAGTTATGTCTTGCTCACCAGGTCATGGAAAAGCCCTCAAATGTCCCGAGGCCCAATAGAGAGTGCGAGGTGATGACAAATTCTTTATTAGTAACAGAGATGCCCCCTAAAGCATGAGGCAGAAGAGAAGAGGGGTGAAAATGCTTCACAAAACGTGTCAAGCAGCTCTTCATAATTAGGAAAACCTGCATAGAGAAGTACAACTGATATCTCAAATACATGATATATATGTGGTATGGGCGCAGCCATCCATAACAGAGTATACAATAATCTAGATCCAAGGTATGGACGCAGCCATCCAGTAAGTATTGATAAAGAGACTCAGGTATGGTCACAGCGATCCAATGAATGAGTCATGTAACCAATCATAATAATCCACAAAATCGTAGCCTGGACTCTAACAGACAAAATCCAGGGTCTTGCGCTCCATCTCAACCTGAACAAAGTACAAGTTCAAGCATGCAAATAAGTGAGCTGAAGTTGAACATGCAAGAACATCGCCTAATTACTAGCCAATGATGAAAGCTGTTAACAGACGCGAGAGGTACCACCAATAATGACAATGATCCTCAAGGTACTATAGGTACAATCTACGGCATGTGAATCAGTGAGCTGGCATCGAACACCCGTAGAATCACTCGATCGGAGGCCAATGATGAAAACCTCATGTCGAACGCGAAGAACCTGCCATTGAGGCATGCAGGCTCCAAGGTATCAGAAGGGAGTCTCTAGATCAGCTTCCTGGATAATGAGCTGAAGTCGACAAGAAGTGACCTTGATCGAAGGTGGGCCATAGTGTTTCCCACATCATCAACACGAGACAGAGGAACATAATGTCTTCATGAATCAGGATTAGATGAGAATCAGAGGAAGGTTGAAACTTGCAGAGGTCAACTTCTCTTGAACATATCAACGGCACAACAGTGGATTTGGCAGTATTTGACATCAAAAGATCAAAGGTCATGATGACGAGGCAAAGAGCAGATGAGAGGTCAAAAGGGATCACCCAAACCCACGGAGGCAAGTGAAAAACGAGATGAGATGTCCCCAACCCGACATGAATGCAGACAAGTGCCATGTTCAAGAGCAACATATTGCTGACACGACAATGATGCTGGTTCCATTTTCCCCACCATTTCTAGCGAGTACCTCTTTATTTTTACACAAGCTTGAAGAGGATACCATATGCTTGCTATATAAGTCCATCCTAGTACATTTAACGAGCCCTAGGAAGGAGGAACTCGAATATCGTCATCACGACTGAATCCAATGTCATCAGGGTTTAACGAGTCCGACAAAGGAAGAACTCGGCGTCTTTTCATGTTTAGAAAGTTTGAAAAGACAGCAGAAAAGTAAACTCCAACGGTCCCTTTTCGTAAATAGTTCCCTAGATCCGAAAAGGTAGAAAACTATGTCTGAGAAAACCTCCTAGTCGCGATAGGCTAGGGTATTCCTTTTTCGTAAGTAATCCATCCCAGCCCGAAAAATGGGTAAACGTATACTGGGTAGATGTCGTTTTGTGACCACTTTAACGAGATCGAAACGACAAGGGACTCGACAATCTTTTCATGTTTAGGGAGTCAGAAAAGAGCTGAAAGATGACTTCTCCTAGAGGAACGAGTGGTATAAAGGGTAGCAACTGGTTCCGGTAATGGTGGAACTGCTCTGAACAAATAAAGGTTGAGAGGCTGGCTAACAAGACCACTCATCGCAGCGGTTCCTCATGAACGGGTAAAACAACCAAGTGAAGGCATATGATCGGCCAAGCAGATAGTGACGATGGAATGAGAAAACCAAGGCTCATCTGGCAAAGAGGGCTGATAAAATGGCAATCAGGAGAGGTAAAATGGGAATGGTTTCATTTTTACACAAGCTTGAAATCAAGAAACTCTACTTGAAGTTGGTTTCATTTTTACATAAGCTTGAAACAAGGATAAACTATGCTTGAAACCGGTTTCATTTTTACACAAGCTTGAAATGGAAACATACTATGCTTGAAAAAAGTAAGCATGCCCCCAGCATGGTGACTCAATTCGAGGTACATGCCCCCCAAGCTTCAGTCCATATGAAAGGCAGATGGAGTGAAGGTTCAAGTTACGAGATCAAGAGAAAGACTCGACTGGGATTTTACGAGATCTTAGCAAAGACTCGAATTGAACAAGAATGTGTTTCATTATTTTAACGAGGTTGACACATTAAACGAACTATCCTCGAGACACCTTGTTTCATGGTTTAAGGAGCTTGACACAAGACAAGGAACTCTGCTCCGACAACCTTGTTTTATTTTTTAAGGAGCTTGACACAAGACAAAGAACTATGCTCCGAACACCTTGTTTCATTTTTTAAGGAGCTTGACACAAGAAAGGAACCATGCTCCGACAGACCTTGTTTCATTTTTTAAGGAGCTTGACACAAGGAAACGAACTCTGCTCCAACCAGCTTGTTTCATTTTTAAGACAGCACAAAACGAACATCATCTGTTGTCTTGTTTCATTTTTTTAAGGAGCTTGGCCCCGAGAAAGCGAACTCACTGTTAGGCCAGTTTTGTTTGCAGAGGTGTGGTGAAGTGTACGGAGGGACATCATCACTTAATGTGAAGAAGAAGTCATCGCTTCCGAGTTTCCCATCGATGGAAGGAAAACATCTTGGAGAGTCTGGACTAATGCCCCGGCCCCGATGGCATACGACGCTTTTATCACTGAGTACAAGCCTGGGTAGGTAGCCACATAGTTGACCTCTGGTGGAAAATACAGGTGAATGCATGAGAAGGATGATGCGGACGATTGCCACATCGGGACCAAAGAACGAAAGCTGATCAATGGTCACAATCCGTCCTTCATGTGGAAAACAGACCACACGAAAAAGGGAGGAGACAAGCGCTCCCATGGCATAGGTGTAATCGCGCCCCAAAAGCAGATTGAAATCCAAGGGGCCTGGAACAACCATCACGTCCATATGGACGGTTTTACCTCCCAAAGTAACAGGTAACCTTGGAAGGATCCCTAATGGTTGACTCGCTCTTCTGTTAAATGCCAACAGATTCTGCGTAATAGGTGCAAGTGGCGGCGAGCCAAAAGCTTGCCAAGTAGTTGAGGATAGAACACTAACAGACACGCCTTCGTCTATAATGGTGCTGGGTACGACCAAACCAAAAGCCTATACTGTGATCTCGAAAGGCACATAAGACGGAAGGCGGTATTTTGAAAATCGATTCCAATCAAAGGAAGCGACCAAACTACTCGGAGGGGTTACCATCGAACCGAGATGGTCTTCCCCTGGTGTTACGACCGAGGAAGGAGCATCCTCCACAACCTCCATCTCGAAGGTGGGAGGGGTATCCTCCGGGACCTCCATCACGGGAGGCGGAGGAGCAGCTTCTTGAGGTATAGGGACAGGAGAATCTTTCTCCAAGTCTGAGGAATATGAAGAAACCAGAAGAACATGAGGGGTGTGAGGTCCACTCTCAACGAAAAAGACTCGGTGCACCGCAGACGGGGCCAGCTCAACCGATCCCACGACCAATGGTTGGCCGGGAACGGATTCCTGAATTTGAATTTCCGAGGGAGCGGGATCGACCAAGGATGACTCTTGACCAATCGTGGCATCAGCTGGTGGAAGAATCAAAGAAAGCTGTTTGTAACTAGACGGAAGGCACGGTGCAGAAACAGTCGAGTTGTCCAAAACTCGTTTGGCTTCATCCATATATGGACAAAGGTGAATGGCATGGTGCCCTTCACCCAACTTACAAGGATTGGTGAGGTTACCCTGTTTCTTAGGAGCCTTACCAGCACTAGCTGAAGATGTGCCCCCGACCCAACTCCCGGAAGCCAAAGGTAACGGGGGATGACCGTTGGACCATGCTTCAAGCACCTTGGGAATGCCAGGGCAATCTCGAAGAAGATGGTCTCCCGTGCACAACATGCAAGGGTATTTGACTTTCCGTAGAGGGTTGGGAGGTTTATCAATGGAAGACTTCTTAGGCGCAATAGCTACAGAGCTAACCTCTCCTTTATTGGACTTCTTCTTCTTTGTCTTCTTCTTCTTCTTCTTAGTCACCTGGTTACTTGAATCCAGACTTTCACCAGGCGAAGTAGAAGAAGAGGATGCAGAAACAGGCGAAGAAGGGGAGAGGTCCACCTTAGAATCAACATGATGTTGTTCAGGCAGAGGAGATGGTTGAACAATAGCTGGGACATTCGGGACCACAGAGGTTGAGAACAACCAAACAGGCAACCCAACAGTTAACCCAGGAAGGGACAACGTTGCCATATAAGGAGCGCCAACATTTCCAAAAGGAGGAAAAGGACCAGGATTCCCATCGGAGGGGATTCCTTGGTTGGTGAACTCTGGGAAAGTTGCCATCAGAAACAACACCCTAAGGAAACTAACTTTAACCAGGAATATTTCGTGGGTAGTTAATTTTTTAAAACATTGAAACAAAACTCTACCGTTTCATCTTTTAAGAGTCGAGAAACCGGAAAAAGGTGACTCTATCTCTTTCAATTTTGAAACAAGCGTGAAAGGACAAGCGCTTGATGATCTTTTCAAATTTAAAGAGTCAGAAAAGATCAAAATGACTCCTCAGGGATTCTAGGCAAAGGGGTGTACCAAATAACCGTGAACTGCAATATACACCTTGGTTTCAAAATGAAAGAGAAATCAACCAAAGACTTAACGTACGTGCAGGCACTCTCCCCGAATGTTGTCTCCGGTGTATCACGGGTATAGGGCGGTAGACTCGGCTTCCTATGGATAAAGGATAGAAACCTAGTGGGGTCTCCCTTTATATACGCGATGGTACGGGGAGTACAAGTCCGTACTAGTGCTATCTAAAGCCAAGAGGCGAACGACAGCTACTAGGTTTAAAGACTCCGGAACACATCTTTAGCCTAGACCACTAAATATTTCGTTAATGTTTCAATGCTGCCTTAGTGTAAATTGAATAAATTTTTAATGTTTATCTTCAATTATGTTTAAGTTTTCAGGCCTTAGCGAATGTAATGTCTCAAAATCTCCTAAATGCGCACTACATGCCACAGTATATCATTTCATTCGATGAAAGCTAATTATGAGAGAGTTAAGAGCTTTTCACACAATAACAAAATGACCAGAGGAAAACCAATGATATCTCTAATGCAACTAATGGAAACTAAAAGCTTTTCTTTCAAAGTTACTAATCACTAATAACACCGAAAAGATTTAATTCACACTGACTAATTCAAAGCAAAAGAGATTTTTTTTTATTTTCAAAGTTTAAGAGCAAGAGCACTAAACAAGATGAAAACTAATGAGACAAGCAATTGAGAAGCAAAAGCAAAAGAGAAAAACAATCAAATTTCACTCAATGCCAGCCTACAATCGGATCTCAAATCGATAAAAAGTCCCTCAAATCAAAAGACCCAAAGACTCAATTGAACCTTGTAATCTAGGCCCAAAACGAGACAAAGCGGAATTCGAATGAAGAAGAAGCCGATCACTCAAATAACGCAATAAAACGATAGACAACCACCAAACGAGTGCAGAGAAGCAATCACAAAGCTGACCGAACAGACAAAAACCAAAAACTCCCAAGGGAGGCTCGACGCACAATAGCACCTAGATGCCCTAGGGCTAAAATGTAAAATCGATAGAAATGGGCAAACAACCAAAGGAAGAAGGTCACAGTCAGTCAAACCAGACCCCAGAATACTCAAGCAGTCGAAAAAACAAGACCAAACACCCAGATCAGTCTCAGAAGGCTCAAAACCCAGTAAACCCTAGCACCTTATAGGTTGGCGCGACTGTAAGGCTGAAACTAGCGCCAAAATGGAATTGTCGCGAGTAATACACTGACAACATGCGCCAGTGGGCGCGACTGTCACAATGAAAAGCGCGCCAGCCGAGTTTACTAAGGAAAAATAAAAAATAAGCAATCCAAGAAGCAGACCAGTGATGGTGGAGCTTAAACCAAAACCCAAACTCACGAAAAGAGTCAGCCAAAAGAGCTGATCAAGTAAGCAAAGTCAAGAATCGACCGAGAGACAAGACAATACTCCAAGTGTTCAGTTCATAAACTAGACCGGAGATTGACTGAAGCAGCATTGATCTACTTCGCTAATGCAGAGCAAGAGCGTTTCGAAGGCTATCTGGCTAACTTCAGGCTCCGTATGTATTTTATAAAGCAAACAACAAGCTAACTCCCCAGTGGAGTCGCCAATTTGTTGTGGAGGTAAATCCCCTCTGCAGACAGAGGCGATCCCTACTAGCCCAGATCGGGTCTAGCAACAATCGTATCACGCTAAGGCGCAGGTTCCTAATTACAATAAACCAACTTGCAAAGAAGGCCTACCTCAAGTCCAACGCTGTTGTTCGTAGAGAAGATGGCGCTCCCGTTTCCCTGCTCCAGCAGATCACAATCCTCTTGCTCACCGCGATCGAACACCTGCACGCACAAGAAACACGACAAACACAAGCGTAAAACCCGATATATGCAATTCTGTATCAGTCAGAGAAGACACAACTCATGATCATAATGAACAATACGAGTGGAACCATAACCAATAGTCGCTTATCATTAATTCATACAAAGGAAAATACAACCTGGCTCTGACGCTGAATCTTCTTTCAGCGGGTCGTCAGCAGAATACGTCTCGGTAAAGCTTGTCGGGAATGGGGACAAGCCTCTCTCTTCGATCGTCAATCTCCTTGCTACTGATTTGGCTTTATGAGGACTATTGCAGCATTCTTTAGGCTATGAAGGCTCTTGGAGATTCTTGGAGACTCTTAGAGACTCTAGGAGATTAGCTTGCAAAGGGAAATGGCAAGCTTATATAGATGGTGGAAGAGGAGTTGGGATCCCTACAATCATGGGATTGGCCCTATCCTCAAGGAAGCTTCTATGAGAGGTGGAAAACTACTTCCTCTACATGGAAATCCGGAGCCAAACGTCCCAACTTAATTTAGAGACCAGTTCAGGAGTTGGTTGGAGTCAATCTTCCGCCATTTATTTTTAAAAAACACCCTTTATTAAGCCTGGTGCAAGTGCGACTCTGAAACAGAGCACCAATTGGCGCGCCCTCTTTGGAAGATTTCCCCCATTGGCGCGGGTATAACACTGGCTAGTCACGCCAAGGATGGAAAGGCTATTTTTAGGGTTTTTCACAAGGAGATGTCTTCAGGGGAATGAAATTACATGTTCAGGGGAATGCCATGAAAGTGTTTTCAAGTTATGTCACTGCTCACAGGTCACAGAAAAAGCCCTCCAATGTGCAAGACGGGGAATTGCAGGGACGGTGACAAATTGCTGTGTAACAGCAAGCCTTCTCCCTGAGCAGGGATCGAGCAGGTTGCTTGATTTGCTAGTGAGAGAGGGACATTTGTAAGATTCAACCCCTGGTTCAGAGGGGGTTATGAAACCAGGAGAAATCTCCCTTAACTCTTCCATCAGAGGGATCGAGGCCTTGTTTCCTTTCTTCCCCAAGGGTTTTTAAACCTGCCAAGCCCTGCAGATTGTAGCTAACTAAGATATCTTCTAAGCCTCCTGTAAAAGGTGGAAAGTATGGATTACCTGGCCCCAACGGAAGGAATGTGGGTTGTAAATCGCGCTGCTGCGAACCCCCGCCCTAACCGCCCCCAGGGTTTTGCGCTTGAGATTGTTATTTGGAGACCCCAACCTTCCACCTCCCGCTCAAGGTACTCTGTAGAGTCTCTTCCAGCAATGTTGCACCATGCAGAAACCCACGAGCGCCACCCACCTCACTCGAACTCAGCAGGTTCTCTGCAACTTTCGAGAAGAAGTGGTCCAAATTTTTCTCAGAGACCTCGTGACCCCAGCAGGTAAGCAAGTCTTCAAGCGCAGGTTCTACATCCACGTACTTGCTATTGAACCCCATTGCTGTCACCGCTTTGTCTCCTTAAACCAACACCACAGAGGCGAAAAGTCCACAACAGTTCTAAAACCCTAACCACCCAACGCCGTCTTACGAAAATGAATGAAGGATTACCGCTAACCTCCATTGTGAGTGCAGTTGGGTTGGAATGGTCTTACGCCTGCATTCCGTGCATCCCGTGGCCAAACGAAGGAGCCCCAGGTGTATGCAGAGGCCTGACAGAGTTGTACGCCTGTCACATCACCAGCCTGCATGCGTGATGACACAGTATGCAAGGTCGAGCCTGCAGATCCTTAGGGTTTTCACCGTCCTCTCGCCTCCATCCAACTCCACCTCCCGGGAATTATATTAATACGGGCTAAAGGGTGAACTAGGCCACTCTATTGTAACTTATTCTCATGCACATGCCAACTACCATGATGAATCAGGGTTTTTAGTATTAGAATTGTTGGGTTTATCTCATGGATATTGTTTAGTTGATTTTGCTGGATAGGTTTATGGTTGTTGATATGGATCATTGTACTCTCTCTTGCTGAATCATTCAGTGGAAATCTAATAAGAAGAAGAATTTGAAAGGGTTTTCCCCATAGAGGGTTTTGCCCTGGTTTCCGACCAATCCTGGTATCTCTATGTGTGAATGTTTTTCTTCTATTGTTCCATTATGTTTCGCTACATTGACGATGATATTGTTCTTTCTATAAAATCATTAGAGGAATTTTGAGGTCTAAAATGAACCTCCTAACGAAATTATAAAATAATAGTGGATATAAAAAAATAAGATTAGGTTACATCATTAAATTTTAGAGGGAAAAATTCAAAAACTACTTTTTCAACTCGTATTTCAAACTTATCTCCCTATGGGTATACTCAAATTTCGAGTGGGAACGATCGTTGGATGCAGAATTTGGTTCCTCATCCAAGGAGTACCTATGTTGCATATTTTCGATGGACCCTGCTACACGAAAAATGAGAAATACACAATGTTGTAACTCTCAGGAGACAGTTCCTAGCTGTGGGGACCCATGCCCGAGACATCTTGAGATCAATAAAACTTTTAGAAATGGTGGCTGGAGGGACATGCCATGAATCCTGTAATGAATTGACTAATTCAAGAAACCTAGTCTTTGAACCAAAATGGCTAGAAACTATGGGTGTTGCAAAGCCTTAAATTAAAGATGCATAGCAGAAAAGAAAGGAGATAGAGCTTTGGCATAGGCAGTTAAGAATCTGTGCTTCAACTCTGTAGAGAGAATGGTGGATGGAGAAGGAAAATATGAATGAGTTTTTAGAACATGGAGAGATCATTAAGGACTTCGAACTTAAAACACATGAATAGAAAAGTAAATTCATGAGCTTAAAATTGGAACATCCTGCTGCATCATACATCATTCGAAAGAGGAAAACAAACATGGAATCACAGAGATTAAAATAAAACAATGCTTGTAACATACTCACTACTGGAATCAAAATGAATTCTATTACTGAGTTCATGAGTGACTTGTTCATTACAAAATAATCATGACTCCTGTAGTCTCCCCTTCCAAACCCCCCTAATGTCTCATTTCTGGTCTTTTATTCTTGCTCCTAGCCCTAACTGCCTAACTGTCATGATCAGTTTCAAAAACTGATCCTTGAAACAATTTCCAAACTACCACCTCTTAAAAAAGGTTCTATAATAAAGGAGTTACAAATAAAAACTTGTTAATATATATATATATATATATATATATTTGAAATTTCCTTTACGATATTAATGCAATATGCATAATTACAATACGTGTTTCCAGCGTTTGATTAGGCTCAGGTCACATTAAATAAATTTTAATTTGCAAAAAACTTTAGCATGTCCTGTTGGAGACAAATGTTGAATGTCTATGGCGGATGGGACCCGTTGTTTAGTGAAAAATTAAAATACATACAATTCTGGAAACCTAGATACTGCCTACGGGACCACTTGTAGCAGTTTATGACAAGTACAAATATCGATGCCTAATGGATATTAATTGTCGATCTCATGATGGGCAGTTTGACTGAATCCACCTTCGAGACCACTTTTGTGCATAAGTTTCGTGCAATTTGTGCTACCGAGAAACTCTTGATTTAGAGTGACATTGTTATTTGTTGTCAATCTGTCAGGTAGCTACAAGAAATATAAACTATTATCCTCCTACATAAAATTCTTTCACATCCATTCTCAGCGTACCCTGCAATCATGGTGTTTCACAAAACCGAATTCCATTGAGACATTCCGTGAAATTCTTGCCGAGCATCCTCGCACTTTGCTTACAAATCAGCAAGAGGAGTGCTCACATAAACATTGAATTCAAGTCCACCTCTAATTATTTGAGAATGAACCTGCATGTCCTCTTGCAGAGCCAGTAACGTAGATAACAAAGGAATATAGACCCTCGTCATATCAATTCTGTTCCATAAGAATTTTTACTGACAGAGAGGGAAGTTAATATGTCAAAAATACATGAGAAACTTCGCAAATGACCCCTGGAAAAACAATTTAAATGAGTTTCGAAAGATTTTCTCCATATGTCAGCCTTGAAACATGCAAAATTTTAGATAACTTGTAATGCATTAATCTCAATATTGCTTGATGTTTTTCCCTGAAAATTTGTTTTGCCAGAATTTACAACTGAAATTACAGGACGCTTTTATGAAAACTGGTGTTTGAAGGAACCCACAAAATTTTTGAAACCGCTCAGAATTTCAAGAAAATTCTCACATTAAAGTCAATATGGGTTGTTCTGCATAAAACCCAGATTGCGGATTTTTGAAATTTTGCTTCGTTTGCCTGCAATAGCAATCGGGATTTGTCACCTGGTGTCACTTGCAAAAATTAGTTTGCACAGTGATTTCTTCACATTTTAATATTTTCTCCAGGTTCTAGATTCATATTAACGTTGTGTATCCTATCTTCTAAATTATTCTTATCATTCAGAAAATTGAAACCACCTGTTTCTTCAAAATTTTCACTATGTATGCCCAACTTTTCTTCCTCATGCACAGGATTATTTTGACCATGACCACTCCTACTTTGCATAGCCCTTCGTTTAGATGTTTCTTTGTATACACGAGAGTAATCCGACTCAATTTACTGCTCTCCATCAAATCCATAAACAAAATCCTGTTTTGGCATATATGTAGTGTGATCACCTAACTCAAACAATTTGTGCCCTTGATGGTTTTTACTTATTTCAATATGAGACATCTTAACATATTCTGAAAGAAATTTATTCTTTTCCTTCCCCTTCTTGTATAAGTATCCAATCCACCTTGACCATTCTTTTGAATATCCAAACAACTATGTGTGGGAGAATCAGGAGATCCAGTATTAGCATATTTCACCTCTGGCTTGGTCTGTAATACAACATAACCTTGCTCCTCAAAATTTGTGAACTATGCATCATACATGCCATTAGCCTTATCATTGTTTCCAGTAGAATGGTCTATTACTTTACTTCTTTTGCTGTAGGCAACTTCTGGAAATTTCTTGGCTTCCTCTTTATCTCTATTTGTGGGGTAACATTCACATGTCTCTCTGCTAGTTTTGATCCATTTTCACCACAAAGCTCCTGTATATGCTGATCTTGGGCTGTAGTTCTCTCAAATTCATGAGAGATTAACGTTGGGTTTCCCACTTCGTGATTATCAACCTGGACTAGATCCACATTCACCAGGGCTTTTGTTATCCATATTGATGTACTTAGATGTAGCATTAACTCCACATATTGAAGGGGAATCACCATCAAGCAGTCTTGGTGGGCTTCTCTGTAATATTCCCAATTAGCTTTGCTAATTGGAATATTTCATTTTTGCTTTATTTTGCCGCTTTAGCTAGAAATAATAAATAAAGTGAGAAATAAGAGGGGTCACCTCACTTTAGTCACCTCACTTTATAAATAAAGTGTTCTTTTCCTAGTTGATTGACGTTATAACTTAGAGAGGGGGCCTTGGGGGGTCCACATGAGTATGATGGGGAGGCATCAGGCTGACCCAAGGTTAACTGCGCAGGCCAAGGAGAGTGAAGGACGCAGTTAAGGTTTTGGAGGGAGTTTAGCACTATAAAAGGTGGGGTTCTCACCTCATTTGGGTATGCATGATTTTATATTGATATTGAGAGCTAGACTTCTGTCTGCTTCAGCACGCCGGTTGTTTAGTCGGTCTGCAGCACTGTTTAGTGCAACCGAGTGTCTCCGGTCGGAGATCTCACCCTTAGCCTCGGGGGACTTCGAGTGCCTGCCCTGGTAAGGTTATTTATGGTTTCACCCTTAGCTTCGGGGGACTTCGAGTGCCCGCCCTAGTAAGGTTATTTTCTGAGTAACACCTTTCAGTTTCAGTGGCAAGTGGTAGCAGTTTCTGGTGCAGGATTGGAGAGGAAGAAGCCCTTCTTGTGGCTGCGAGTTAGAAGAAGGAGCCTTGTTCCAAGGAAAAGGGAGCCTTGATTCGATCTTAGAAGGAGAATGTTTGTTCTAGGGAGGAGCGCGATCCGATTCGGAAACAAGGAAACGGTGATCGGGAGGAGGAAGGACGGCAGATCGGCACGAGTGGGACGTTGTTCCCGGCGGGAAGGAGGACGGTCACGAAGAGTACCTTTGATAGATCCGGCCATGGGGTCGCAGTCTGACGGATATTTGCGAATCTGGTTAAGCAGAGTGGCCGAATCTGGAGAATAACGTAGATCCGGCTGGGAGGTGCGAGATGCGAGGATATTGGCGAGATCAAGCCCTAGATGCGATTCATGAACTTCGAATCCGGCCTTGGAGAGGGCACAAATCTGAAGAGATATTGTCGGATCACCTGGAATCGAGGAGAGAAACGATAGATCAGCGATATAGGACGCAGATCTGGGAGGACAGGACACAGATCTAGATTGCAGGCTTCAGATCCAGCAGATCTGAGCATACAGGACGCTGATCCATTTGGGATGACGCTGATCTAGTGAACAGGTTCATGTGAGCAGGGCTTGACAGCGTTTTTGGCCTTGAGGAGCTGAGCTTATCATCTGGAGAGTTTGGTGACCAGCACCACATCTGTTTCAGTGCTGTCACTAGCAGAGACAACGTTTTCATTGGTGAGGGTTTGATATCAGTTTTCAGCTCATAGTTCCAGTGCAGTCCAGCTTCAGTTTTCAGAGTAGTCTTCAGCCAGCTAGGACGCTGTCCTTGTTGCAGCCATTATCTGTCTGAGAGGGCCTCCACTTGCCTAGGGCAAGGATAGGTGCACTCATTCTGATTATCTTGTACTCCTATCTATGTGTTCTGAGATTAATAAAATGGCTTAGTATTCTGGCATTCTATGTGTACTTGTTCCATTATCTGGTTCCAGCATTTGGTTTATATATATCTGTCTGGTATATTTCTGTGTATTACTGGTTATTTCCCTTTGGGGATATTACAGTGGTATCAGAGCATAGATCTGGCTCAGCCTGTGGTGCTAGCAGTCTATGACGCCCGGGGATAACCCCTATCGGAAGAGTCTTTTCGGGGGAAGTGATTCTGATCAGGAGCCACCTGAGATAGATTCTGAGGCAGAGCAGCCTGAGAAGGGCCCAGAACAGTAATTCCATGGCAGATGATGAGAGGTTTAAGGAGGCAGTCCTCCGTCATATGCAGGAGACGTCACAGAGACTCTCAGCCATAGAGCTCAGTCAGAGGGAACCTCCTAGAGTTTTTCAGGTTGGAGAAGGGTCGGGCATATCTCGCCACATTCCAGATGCTATTCCTATTGTGACAGCGCAGAGACCCTATATGCCCACATTCGAAGACGCAGAGACAGGAGTGCGGGGTGGTGCATAGAGGGTCAATCCAGCACCCACGCGACCCACCATGCCTACCTTCCCGGTAGAGGAAGAGGGGTCAACAGCGCCAAGAGATGGAGGTCCAGCTCAATATGCAGCCGTTTTTGCAGAATGGCAGGGCCTAGGACAGGCGTTCATGGATGCTTTTCCCTTAGATCGCTATTTCCAGTTCCGATGTGGCGGCAAAGCCCATGAGCGGGACCAACACAAGGGACGTGGATCCCACCGTGATAGTCACCGTGCAGCGAGTAAATTCCATTTGCCGATGTTTGATGGTTCGCAGAAGACTACGGCAAGGTCCTGGGTAGAGAAGCTGGACATCTATTTTCAGCTTAACCAGATGCCAGAGACGGAGGCCATTAAGATGGCTGCATTGCATTTAGAGGGTGAGGCCCAGGACTGGTGGTTTCATGGGATGGCGACACTAGGACATTCCACAGTGACGACATATGCTGAGTTCACCCGGAGAGTGGTGGAGCGTTTTGACAAGAAGGATCCGGAGCAGCATTTCTTTGAGCTAACCAAGCTCAGACAGACGGGGAGTGCAGAGGCATATATCTCAGACTTCTTGAGGGTTTCAGTGATGGTACCTGACTTATCGACAGCTCGGATGGTCTATATGTTTGTGGAGGGGCTGTCAGAGCCACTTCGTGGCCTAGTCTGGTCAAACAAACCGGCTACACTACAGGATGCTATCAGTAGGGCTCGTGACCTACAGGATGTCTTGCCTAGGACTCGGCCACCTTATCCCCAGAGACAGGCTTTCCAGCCTAAGGGTAAGGACACGAGGGTTCCGCCTCCCAAGGCGAATCCAGGACGAGGACAGTTTGATGATGAGGCCAGGAGAGAGCTGAGACGGAAGTGATTATGCTTCACTTGCCAGGAGCCGTGGGCACCGGGACACAAATGTACGGCAGGGAAGGCACATTTCATAGAGGTCTTCTCCGAGAGTGGCGGAGAAGAGGAGGAGGAGGATGATGAGGAGACAGGTGAATGTTACGCAGCACAGAGTACCTTGCCACCTCCACCACCCGAGACTGGTGGGGCATCATTTGCACCTACTGGGGGAGCTCTAGCGGCCTTGAGAGGAGTCCCCAAGTATCTGACATTGCGCGTGCGGGGGACAGTGCGCGGACAGCGGGTTTCGGTCTTAGTCGACAGTGGGGCCACCCACAACTTCATTGATGCCCAGATGGTTGCACGGAGAGGCATACCGACGGAGGGCTTTGATGGGTTTTCCGTTTTGGTACCAGGAGATCAGACCATGGCATGTGCTCGATATGTGCCAGAATTATCAGTGACGATGGGCACCTATACATTGACCGATCACTTCTTTGTGGTGGACATCCCGGACACCAATGTGATATTGGGGGTTCAGTGGCTTATTACTCTGGGGAAGGTCACAACGGATTGGAAGGCCTTAGAGAAGGAGTGGGATGATCCCAAGACGGGGAAGCATGAGAAGATACGAGGGCAGAACACATATCCACCCCAGACAGTATCGGCACACAGCATGGAGGCGACATTCCGCAAGGGATATATAGAGTGGGCAGTAGAGTTGCGGGCTTCGGAGGCAGTAGATACAGGACGGACGGTGCACCCTGATCTACAGACTATTCTCGACAGATATGCAGTAGTTTTTGGAGACATTCCGCCGGGACAGCCGCCGGATCGGGGGTTTGAGCACACGATCGAGCTGGAGCAGGGGATACAGGCGGTGATCACCACACCGTATAGGCATCCCAAAGCCTATCGAGACGAGATAGAACGGGCCATTCAGGAGCTGCTGGCCCTTGGGCACATTCGACCCAGCACCAGTCCTTTCGCTTCTTCAGTAGTACTGGTGAAGAAGAAGGACGACACATTACGCATGTGCATTGATTACAGGGCTCTAAACAAGAAGACCCTGAAGAACAGGTACCCCATTCCTAGGATCGATGAGTTGATGGATGAGTTGAGAGGAGCACGGTTCTTCTCAAAGATTGATTTGAGATCCGGGTACCATCAGATACGCATGAGGGAACAGGACATTCCCAAGACTACTTTCAGGTGTCATTATGGGCACTTTGAGTTTTTGGTCATGCCATTCGGGTTGACCAATGCACCAGCTACCTTTCAGTCTTGTATGAACCACATTTTCAGGGATCATCTGAGGAAGTTTGTGCTGGTTTTCTTTGATGATATCCTTATATACAGCAGGACTTGGGAGGAGCATCACCAGCACATTGAGACGGTCTTGCACATTTTGGAGGAGCAGCAATTCTTTGCCAAGCTCTCCAAGTGTGAGTTTGGATTGACGGAGATGCTGTATCTGGGACACATTATAGGAGTGGACGGGGTGAGAGTCCACGAGGAGAAGATCAGGGCTATCAGGGACTGGCCAGAGCCACGGAATGTAACAGAACTTCGAGGGTTTATTGGTATCTGCACCTACTACAGGAAGTTCGTCAAGGGCTTCTCACAGCTTGCTGCACCCCTCACGGAGCTGACGAGGAAGGGGGCATTCAGTTGGTCGGATACAGCACAGCGAGCTTTTGATAAGCTCAAGGAGGTGATGAGCAGTTGTCCCGTGTTAGCATTGCCAGATTTTACGCAGCCCTTTGTCCTAGAGTGCGATGCATCGGGAGAGGGGATTGGAGCAGTTTTGATGCAGGAGGGTCATCCGATTGCATTCGAGAGCCGGAAGCTCCTTCCACACGAGAGGCTATATCCCATATATGACAAGGAGATGCTGGCCATCATGCATGCATTGGCCAAATTCCGGCAGTACCTGGTAGGTGGCAGATTCAGGGTGAGGACAGATCATAACAGCCTGAAGTACTTTATGGAGCAGAAGCAGTTGCAGGAGAGGCAGCAGAAGTGGATCAGCAAGATCCAGGCTTACGACTTTGACATAGAGTATGTCAAGGGGAAGAATAACGTGGTGGCTGATGCCCTTTCCCGTAGACCCGCCACGTTATCACTCATGAGCTTGGACGCTGACTGGAAGGCTCGACTATTGGTTGAGTACTCCAAAGACAGATTTGCATGCGAAGTGCTGGATGGACAGGTAGCAGATAGCAGATACAGGGTGGCCGATGAGGTCATCTATTATAGGGACAGGATCTTCTTGACTGAGGGATCTCAGTTCAAGGAGAAGATACTCCAGGCTTCACACGATTCACCATTGGCGGGCCATCAGGGGTTCACCAAGATGTACAGGGCCATCCGAGAGAGATTTGCTTGGAAGGGCCTCAAGGAGGACGTACTCCGGCATGTCAGGGAGTGCGAGGTTTGTCAGCGGAACAAGGGAGAGATGAGCCATCCCGCGGGGTTGCTGCAGCCACTTCCCATTCCGGAGGGGAAATGGGAGAGTATTTCGATGGACTTCATCACGGGGTTGCCCACAGTACAGGGCAAGGACTGCATCTTCGTAGTAGTTGACCGGCTAACGAAGTATGCTCATTTTTTCGCCATTTCGGCACATCACACAGCGGCACAGGTGGCAGAGTTGTTTTTCCGGGAGGTTTTCAGATTGCATGGTCTACCCAAGACCATTTTTAGTGACAGGGACAGCCGTTTTATGGGTGGATTTTGGCAGGAGCTCTTCCGACTAGTGGGGACCGAGTTGACACCGAGCACTAGTTATCATCCCCAGACGGACGGGCAGACGGAGATAGTTAACAAGTGGCTAGAAGGCTACTTGCGTAACTACGTCAGCGGGCAGCAGAGAGCGTGGCTGAAATGGCTACATCTAGGCGAGTACTGCTACAACACAACCCACCATATGTCTATCGGTATGACACCTTTTTATGCATTGTATGGATATCATTCCCTATCTTTTGTGGACATGATGTTTGGCGTTAGCAGGGCTCCGCGAGCCAAGTTATGGATCCAAGAGAGCCAAGATATCCTCCGGACTCTCAAGGACAACATAGCCACAGCACAGAATCAGCAGAAGTTGTATGCTGATAAGGGTCGGGTGGAGAGACACTTTGAGGTAGGGGACCTAGTCTACCTACGGTTACAGCCATACCGATAGTCTTCGCTCAAACAGAAGGGGGCAGAGAAGCTAAAGCCTCGTTTTTATGGACCATACAGGGTGATACGCAGGATCGGGCAGGTAGCATATGAGTTGGAACTGCCCCAAGGCAGCCGGATTCATAACATCTTCCATGTATCATGCCTGAAGAAGGCACTGGGTCAGCATGTGACAGTCTTGTTAAGAAGCTAGTAGAAGATGAAGATATGGCTGATTTGTTAATGTGAAGCTTGCTGCCTTACTTTGATTGATTTGTGACTCATTGCATCTCCTTGGAGAGACTCAAGCACTTCAGTCAAGAAGTTATCAACAATTTTCGAAACCCAAATTTTAGAAGATATTATTTTTAATACCAAAATACTATAATACTATAAAATATAGGTGCAATAAACTATTATTTTGATCAACAAGACTCTAAATAAGCATTAATTTGCATCCATTTATATAATTAGTTAAACTAAATTATATAGTTGATAATAGGATAGTAGAATATATTATAGGGTACTTTCAGAATGAAATACATTTTGTTCATTCATTGGAAAGCTTCACAAACCACTGTGATAATAGAGTTCTCAGCGCTAATACAATTATTTTGTCGATCTGTGCATATATTTCTCAATATCCCCTTCCCATATGGGAAAGGAGTGGACTAGTCACTTACCTCACAAGGTCCTTATGGAGTTGTTGTTCCAGGCCACACGTGCACACCATTTTACCAACAAGACAATTTAGTAGACAACTCGACAAGGCCTTGGAGCTGGGTGCCCCCAAATCCACACAGCCAACCATCCATCAGGAGAATTTTTCCATGCCTGGATGTTAGGAGAGCTTGCTCAAATTTGGGCTTCCCACAAGGATCATACTGTAGAGCCCTATCAGTCCCAGACACACTCCAAAGGACATCATCCACTAGTCCAAAAAAAATTTTGCGGTCATTGAGGACTCTAGCAGGGAGACCCCCCTTGATCTAATTGCTCGTCCTCACCTGTCAGCACTAGCATACCATGACTAGTTCAAACTAAAGTTCCTTTGGTCCTCAGATATCATACATATTATCTTTTTCTTGTAATTACTTTATCTCCACTCCGAGTCATGTACTTTCTTATCTTCTCTTGTTGTTCTGCTTCTAGCACAATTAAAAATCTGTTTTGATATGATTTTTAGCATCTTTATAGTCCACACTTCCACACTTCCACATTGTATTTTGGCTAGTGATGTACTCTTATAATCCCATTGACCTAACATTTTCCCCAAGGAAAACCTTGTGGGGAAACCCAAGAGATGCTTCCTCATGTTTGTGGATGGCATCCCTAGTAACCCTGTTCGCTAAAGTCATAGACTAGTGTGCCTAACCAGGAGGGTTGAACTAGGCAGATGCCCAACAACATGAAAAAAAACCAGTTGAGCTAACCCTTGGTCTTCCCATTGACATACTCCTTTGATCATTTGCTGGACATTAATAAACTTATATTATCAAACTTTGGTTTTTACAAATACTGCAACAAAAAAGGTGGTTTGACAAACAATGCAACAAATCAGAACTCATATTTTAATAATTTAGACGATAAGAGGTATTCCAAAAATCATTGACAAAGACAGCCATGCTTTTATCTAGATTTGCATTTGAAAAAATTGTCAACTTATCTGTTATATTGTCAACTTGAAATGTGAAATCCAGATATGAAAACTAGATATGAAAGTATTTCAAAAATCACCTCTTGGGTATTAAAATAAGAATGGAGCTGTACAGGATGGCATCAAGGCCAATGAGAAAAATTACAATTAATT